>JARQOC010000011.1:98624246-99334246 GCA_033576535.1 Allobates femoralis | reverse complement strand
CCCCCTGCTACAGGCACCGGCACACGGAACGTTCCGACCTCGGAAGTTCCATGTGCCCACAGCCACTCCCCTCCACCCTCTGCCCTCCAGCCAGTAGCTACATACCGGGGGGGGCAGGGGGGCCCATTGCCCGCCACCTCGGGGGGCCACACAAGCCCTGGGGGTACCCGCGCTTCCTGCCCGTGCCTGGAGAGGAGGGAGGGCGGGACTTCCTCTCCTGCAGCTCTGCCCGCCCCTCCTCTCCTGCTACAGTAAAGAGTAAACCTGATGGCCGGCCCGCGGTGAGTCTGCCCTGCCGGCTCCAGCAGCCTCTGCCCTCCAGCCTCCTCTGCCCTGGCCTCTGCCCTCCAGCCTCCTCTGCCCTCCAGCCTCCTCTGCCCTGGCCTCTGCCCTCCAGCCTCCTCTGCCCTGGCCTCTGCCCTCCAGCCTCCTCTGCCCTGGCCTCTGCCCTCCAGCCTCCTCTGCCCTGCCCTCTGCCCTCCAGCCTCCTCTGCCCTCCAGCCTCCTCTGCCCTGGCCTCTGCCCTCCAGCCTCCTCTGCCCTGGCCTCTGCCCTCCAGCCTCCTCTGCCCTGGCCTCTGCCCTCCAGCCTCCTCTGCCCTCTGCCCTCCAGCCTCCTCTGCCCTCCCCTCTGCCCTGGCCTCTGCCCTCCAGCCTCCTCTGCCCTGGCCTCTGCCCTCCAGCCTCCTCTGCCCTCCACTCTGCCCTGGCCTCTGCCAACCAGCCTCCTCTGCCCTGGCCTCTGCCCTCCAGCCTCCTCTGCCCTGCCCTCTGCCCTCCAGCCTCCTCTGCCCTCTGCCCTCCAGCCTCCTCTGCCCTCTGCCCTCCAGCCTCCTCTGCCCTCTGCCCTCCAGCCTCCTCTGCCCTGGCCTCTGCCCTCCAGCCTCCTCTGCCCTCCAGCCTCCTCTGCCCTGGCCTCTGCCCTCCAGCCTCCTCTGCCCTGGCCTCTGCCCTCCAGCCTCCTCTGCCCTCCAGCCTCCTCTGCCCTGGCCTCTGCCCTCCAGCCTCCGTTGCCCTGGCCTCTGCCCTCCAGCCTCCTCTGCCCTGGCCTCTGCCCTCCAGCCTCCTCTGCCCTGGCCTCTGCCCTCCAGCCTCCTCTGCCCTGGCCTCTGCCCTCCAGCCTCCTCTGCCCTGCCCTCTGCCCTGGCCTCTGCCCTCCAGCCTCCTCTGCCCTGGCCTCTGCCCTCCAGCCTCCTCTGCCCTGGCCTCTGCCCTCCAGCCTCCTCTGCCCTGGCCTCTGCCCTCCAGCCTCCTCTGCCCTCTGCCCTCCAGCCTCCTCTGCCCTCCCCTCTGCCCTGGCCTCTGCCCTCCAGCCTCCTCTGCCCTGGCCTCTGCCCTCCAGCCTCCTCTGCCCTCCACTCTGCCCTGGCCTCTGCCAACCAGCCTCCTCTGCCCTGGCCTCTGCCCTCCAGCCTCCTCTGCCCTGCTCTCTGCCCTCCAGCCTCCTCTGCCCTCTGCCCTCCAGCCTCCTCTGCCCTCTGCCCTCCAGCCTCCTCTGCCCTCTGCCCTCCAGCCTCCTCTGCCCTGGCCTCTGCCCTCCAGCCTCCTCTGCCCTCCAGCCTCCTCTGCCCTGGCCTCTGCCCTCCAGCCTCCTCTGCCCTGGCCTCTGCCCTCCAGCCTCCTCTGCCCTCCAGCCTCCTCTGCCCTGGCCTCTGCCCTCCAGCCTCCTCTGCCCTGGCCTCTGCCCTCCAGCCTCCTCTGCCCTGGCCTCTGCCCTCCAGCCTCCTCTGCCCTGGCCTCTGCCCTCCAGCCTCCTCTGCCCTGGCCTCTGCCCTCCAGCCTCCTCTGCCCTGCCCTCTGCCCTGGCCTCTGCCCTCCAGCCTCCTCTGCCCTGGCCTCTGCCCTCCAGCCTCCTCTGCCCTGGCCTCTGCCCTCCAGCCTCCTCTGCCCTGGCCTCTGCCCTCCAGCCTCCTCTGCCCTCCAGCCTCCGCTCTCCTCTCCCTGTCCTCTGCCCTCCAGCCTCCGCTCTCCTCTCCCTGTCCTCTGCCCTCCAGCCTCCTCTCTCCTCTTCCTGTCCTCTGCCCTCCAGCCTCCGCTCTCCTCTCCCTGTCCTCTGCCCTCCAGCCTCCGTTCTCCAGCCTCCGCTCCCCTCTCCCTGTCCTCTGCCTTCCAGCCTCCGCTCTCCTCTCCCTGTCCTCTGCCCTCCAGCCTCCGCTCTCCTCTCCCTGTCCTCTGCCCTCCAGCCTCCTCTCTCTCTTCCTGTCCTCTGCCCTCCAGCCTCCTCTCTCCTCTCCCTGTCCTCTGCCCTCCAGCCTCCTCTCTCCTCTCCCTGTCCTCTGCCGTCCAGCCTCCGCTCTCCTCTCCCTGTCCTCTGCCCTCCAGCTTCCGCTCTCCTCTCCCTCTCCTCTACCCTCCACCTTCCGCTCTCCTCTCCCTCTCCTCCGCCCTCCAGCCTCCACTCGCTTCTCCCTGTCCTCTGCCCTCCAGCCTCCGCTCTACTCTCCCTGTCCTCTGCCCTCCAGCCTCCGCCCTCCTCTGCCCTCCAGCCTCCGCTCTCCTCTCCCTCTCCTCTGCCCTCCAGCCTCCGCTCTCCTCACCCCTCCATATGCAATGTACAGTATGTGTGTATATGTGTGTATGTACGCACTTCCGTCACTTTGTCTACACTTCCCTCAACTTTGTACACACACACACATACACACACACACACAGTCCGCTATACTTACCACCGGCCCTGCGTCCGCTGCCTGGATCCTCAGTCGACATGTCGCTGCCCCCAAACTACTGGATCCAATATAGCGTCCAAGATGTCTCGCAAAACTACCCGGACAACATATTGGATCCAGTCGTCCGGGGGCCGCGACATGTCGACTCAGGATCCAGGCGGCGGGGAAGACGCAGGGTCGGTGGTAAGTATAGCGGAGTGTATGTGTGTGCTTACCACTCTGCCCACGGCGCTGCGCTGACCACTCTGCCCACGGCGCTGCGCTGACCACTCTGCCCACGGCGCTGCACTGACCACTCTGCCCACAGCGCTGCACTGACCACTCTGCCCACGGCGCTGCACTGACCACTCTGCCCACGGCGCTGCACTGACCACTCTGCCCACGGCGCTGTGCTGACCACTCTGCCCACGCCGCTGCGCTGACCAATCTCACCGCACTCACTGCTAACCACTGAGCCACCCCACTCACTGCTAACCACTGAGCCACTGCACTCACTGCTAACCACTGAGCCACTGCACTCACTGCTACCCACTGACCCACCGCACTCACTGCTACCCACTGCGCCACCGCACTCACTGCTAACCACTGCGCCACCGCACTCACTGCTAACCACTGCGCCACCGCACTCACTGCTAACCACTGAGCCAGCGCACTCACTGCTAACCACTGAGCCAGCGCACTCACTGCTAACCACTGAGCCACCGCACTCACTGCTAACCACTGAGCCACCGCACTCACTGCTAACCACTGAGCCACTGCACTCACTGCTAACCACTGCGCCACCGCACTCACTGCTAACCACTGCGCCACCGCACTCACTGCTAACCACTGAGCCAGCGCACTCACTGCTAACCACTGAGCCAGCGCACTCACTGCTAACCACTGAGCCACCGCACGCAGTACTAACCACTGAGCCACCGCGCAGTTCTAACCACTGAGCCACCTCTATACACACAATTAATTTCACCGCACTCCCATAACTATTACTAAATAAACTATATATGGATTCTAGACTACCCGATTCTTTAGAATCGGGCTGCCATCTAGTATATACATATGAGAATAAACCAAATATGAGCTTTTTAGATTTAATAAGGCTATAATGTAAGTAATGTCACTGATGAAATCAGCACTAAAAGATGCACCTTAAAAATATACAGAATCACTATTAGAATAATAAACACAGTAAAATATTGTTAAATAACATCAACACACTGAGAACGGTTGATTATAACTTAGATTTGCTTATAAAATCGCACATAGCGAGTGAGAGGAACGGAGCAATATGATAAGCGCACCACCAGGCAGTGAAACATAGCGCGCATGCGCGGGACACTTATAATCGGTACCATTAGCGTTTCCTGTAACCAGGGACGCTTTCCCCATGCGCGCATGCGCATTTGTAATATAAACAAGCCGTCATGGCGGCGCGCAGCTTAGGAGAGGCTGCACGTGGCAAACATGCACTGTGACAGTCAAGATTGGACAAATTAGTGAAATTATGCGGAAACCTGTGTGAGTATAGATCCACTTAACAAGATTCTTAGTAGATATAAGAATTAATTGCATTGTAGATGTCAGTTTTAACAAATGTATATATACAGTCACATAAAAGGATGTTCATCACAATGCATAACGTTTTAAAGATTTATATAAGGTTTTATAAAGGATGATTACCGTATATACTCGCGTATAAGCCGAGTTTTTCAGCCCAAAAATTGGGCTGAAAAGTCTCCCCTCGGCTTATACGCGAGTATATACGGTATATAAAAAAAAAAAAAAAATCTCAAGGGGTAGTACACAGCAGCCCCAGGTCCCCCTCACTGTTTGGCGCCCCCACCGCTGCGCTCATACATTACCGGTCTAGCAGCTGTCATCCTCCGGTGGCGGATCGCGGCTCCCGGCTCCGGCTTCCATCTTCTTCTGTGTCTTCCTGCATGTCACATGACCGGCCGGCGTCGCGATGACGTCATCGCGATGCGCCCCGGTCAC
The DNA here is from genome assembly GCA_033576535.1 of Allobates femoralis. NCBI lineage: Eukaryota > Metazoa > Chordata > Amphibia > Anura > Aromobatidae > Allobates > Allobates femoralis. The sequence continues at coordinate 99,329,589 of JARQOC010000011.1, read as the reverse complement.
AATGCAGGAAGACACAGAAGAAGATGGAAGCCGGAGCCGGGAGCCGCGATCCGCCACCGGAGGATGACAGCTGCTAGACCGGTAATGTATGAGCGCAGCGGTGGGGGCGCCAAACAGTGAGGGGGACCTGGGCTGCTGTGTACTACCCCTGGGATGCTGTGTACTACCCCTGGGGCTGCTGTGTACTACCCCTGGGGCTGCTGTGTACTACCCTGGGGCTGCTGTGTATTACCCCTGGGGCTGCTGTGTACTACCCCTGGGGCTGCTGTGTATTACCCCTGGGGCTGCTGTGTATTACCCCTGGGGCTGCTGTGTACTACCCCTGGGGCTGCTGTGTATTACCCTGGGGCTGCTGTGTATTACCCCTGGGGCTGCTGTGTATTACCCCTGGGGCTGCTGTGTATTACCCCTGGGGCTGCTGTGTATTACCCCTGGGGCTGCTGTGTACTACCCCTGGGGCTGCTGTGTATTACCCCTGGGGCTGCTGTATATACCCCTGGTGCTGCTGTGTACTACCCCTGGGGCTGCTGTGTACTACCCTGGGCTGCTGTGTACTACCCTGGGGCTGCTGTGTACTACCCCTGGGGCTGCTGTAAATACCCCTGGGACTGCTGTGTACTACCCCTGGGGCTGCTGTATACACCCCTGGGGCTGCTGTATATACCCTGGGGCTGCTGTGTACTACCCCTGGGGCTGCTGTGTACTACCCCTGGGCTGCTGTGTACTACCCCTGGGGCTGCTGTGTACTACCCCTGGGGCTGCTGTGTACTACCCCTGGGGCTGCTGTGTACACCCCTGGGGCTGCTGTGTACACCCCTGGGGCTGCTGTGTATACCCCTGGGGCTGCTGTGTATACCCCTGGGGCTGCTGTGTACACCCCTGGGGCTGATGTGTATACCCCTGGGGCTGATGTGTATACCCATGGGGCTGCTGTGTACTACCTAAGGGCTGCTGTATACCACTGGGGCTGCTGTATATACTGCTGGGGCCTGCATACCACTGGGGAGGCTGCTGTATACTACCACTGGGGAGGCCTGTATACCACACTGCTGGGGGCTGTATACCTGTGCTGGGGTCCACCCTCGGCTTATACACGAGTCAATAGGTTTTCCCAGGTTTTGGGGGCAAAAGTAGGGGGGTCGGCTTATACACGGGTCGGCTTATACACGAGTATATACGGTAGTTAACAATGATTGTAATTGGAGGGTACATAAAAACCCCAGCATTTGCCATAAGTGACTGCTGGAAAAAGGTCGATACTCGACCGAAACGTCGCAATCCATTGCCATAGAGAGCCAATAAAGGCTGAAATCATCCAAAGTTTGTGTGCTGCAGCCTTTTTTCACAATATATGACTGAAGTTGGTGCCTGATCACCACCCTGATGGACTGCTAAGCACTGGGCTAGTGCCAACAAAGGAACGCTGCTCATGATTTTTCTATTTATCTATCTATCTATCTATCTATCTATCTATCTATCTATCTATCTATTTCTATCTATCTATCTATCTATGTATCTTTTTCTATCTATCTATCTATATCTATCTATGTATCTATATCTATCTATCTATCTGTCTATTTCTATCTATCTATATATCTATCTATCTATCTATGTATCTATTTCTATCTATCTATCTATGTATCTATTTCTTTCTATCTATCTATCTATATCTATCTATATCTATCTATCTATATCTATATATATCTATCTATATCAATCTATATCTATCTATATCTATCTATGGCGAAGCGGCCATTGCGAGCCGTTGCAGGGGCTCCCGCCCCGGCGACGACCGACAAGCGCCGAGCGCCGTGCCCAAAAATAGAACCATGGGCCCGGCCATAAATTCCTCTAAACACCACTATGCATCCCTATGGGAAGTGAGGCGCTATGCTGATTGGTCAGCGCACCACACAGTGACCAATCAGCATAGCGCCTCACTTTCAGCGGTAAATTTGAAACTCAAAGTCGTCCATTATATCTCTATGGGAAGTGAGGCGCTATTCTCATTTGTCGCTGTGTGCTGCCGGCGACCAATCAGAATAGCGCCTCACTTTCACCGGTAAATTTGAAACTCAAAGTCGTCCATTATATCTCTATGGCAACTGAGGCGCTATTCTTATAGGTCGCTGTGTGCTGCCGGCGACCAATCAGAATAGCGCCTCACTTCCCATACAGATAGAATGGACGACTTTGAGTTTCAAATTTACCACTGAAAGTCAGGCGCTATGCTGATTGGTCGCCGTCAGCACACAGCGACCAATGAAAATAGCGCCTCACTTCCCATAGGCATATAATGGAGGACTTTGAGTTTCACATTTACCCATGAAAGTGAGGCGCTATTCTCATTGGCCGCCGGCAGCACACAGCGACCAATGAGAATAGCGCCTCAATTACAGCGGTAAATGTGAAATTCAAAATATTCCATGTATTTGAAGTATGGCGCCATACAGCACGGCGCTCTTCTGATTGGTCGCCGCCTTCAGCGCGCCGAACAATCGGAATAGCGACAGCCGCTATGCCGCCATATTTGAAATATACTGAGTAAACTATACACAGATTCTAGAATCCCGATGCAATCGCATCGGGCTCACAGCTAGTCCAATATAAGCATACAAATCCTCTTTTGAGATATTTTTCCATGTTTTTTTATTCACAGAAGCAATACATCTTCCTTCTAGTCATCTGCAATATCTTCAGAAAAAAAGTGTAAAAAATATCCTTAGGGGACAAGTATTGGAGACTTCCCAAAGCTCCTTGAGCTTCTCTCACAATATTATGTATTGGGGTATGTCCAAGTACTGAAGGTGTACTGTTCAAAAATACATTAGTTTTGGATGCTCTATTTATCAATTCCTCTGGATCTTCTTTTACATCATCATAAGAATCACTGGATGAGGAACCAGAGTGATTAGCTGGTGGACAAAGAAAGTCCACTATGATCATCACTTTCAATCATGAATTCTTTCATCTCTTGGTCAAACTCTTGGAAGAAGACTGTGCCATTGTTGACAAAGATGTCAGCAAACTAAAAGGAAAAACAATGATGACTATCAGGCTTGTCCGCTCTTTCTTAGCATGTGACATAAGGGTAAAGTGCTTTCTTCCCCCCTCCTTCTCTGACCCACAGCAGCTCTTACCTTTTAGACTTTCTTCTAGGTGATGTCGCAATTTTTTTAACTTTTTTATGCCCTTAAACAAATAGTTATATCACACAAAATAATGAATAGATAACATTTGCCACATAACTACATTACATCATGTTACAGAAAATACCCCTATTTCCTTATAGATTTTATGCTAGCAAGCAGGGCCCTCACTCCTCCAGTAATTGTTCAGTAATTGTTCAACTATTTGTCACTTTGTATCATCTTTAATTGTCTGTACATGTCCCCACTTGTTGTAAAGTGCAGCGGAACATGTTGGCGCAATCAAAAGAAAATGTATTATTATTATTATAATCATTAATAATATTAAAAGTCACACTATTTTAACAACTGCACCCCTCAAAGGGTCAAAACTACATTCAAGTAATTTTTTTTACCCTTTATGGTGATAAAAGGAATTAAAGCAATGTGGAGGAAAAAAATTTAAAAAATTTACTTTTTTCACAAAAATATTGCTTTAGCCCCAATTTCTTTTATTTTTACAATGGTAACAGCAAAAAATGCACTATAAAATTTGTGACATTTCTCCTTCATGCACAAATACCACATATGTGGTGAAAAACTGCTGTTTGTGCACATAGCAAGGCTTGGAAGGAAGGCGCACCGTTTGAATTTTGGAGCGCAAAATTGTCTTGAATCAATAGTGGGTGCCATGTCGTGTTTGCAGAGATCATGATGTGCCTAAATAGTGACAAAAAAACACAAGAGACCCCATTTTGGAAACTACACCCATAAAAATATGCAAATTTGCACTTCACTAAAGAAGTGGAGAAACTCCAGTGCCACATTTAGTTTGGGGTTCTGATCAGGCACAAATCCCTTAGTTATATTAAAAGCTTGTTGGAAAGCGATTATGACTTTGAGGAGCTACTTAAAGGTGGCACTGGAGTTTCTCCGCTTCTTTAGTGAAGTGCATATTTGCATATATCTAAGAGGAGGGAAGTGGCTTACATTCTCCTCACCTACTTAGCTGTCTCCATAAGGTTTATAGCAAGTTCCCAGACCTTGTCTTAGCCCACTCACTCAGCCAGATCAGAATATCCCACACACTACACTGATGAGGGGCAGGTACCCCGAAACGCAGCGTCTGTAGTTTGGGGTTCTGATCTGGCACAAATCCCTTAGTTGTATTAAAAGCTTGTTGGAAAGTGAGTATGACTTTGAGGAAGCTGCTTAATTGTGGCACTGGAGTTTCTCCACTTCTTTAGTGAAGTGCAAATTTGCATATTTGCATATATCTGAGAGGAGGGAAGTGGCTTACAATCTCCTCACCTACTTCGCTGTCTCCATAAGGTTTATAGCAAGTTCCTACACCCATAAAGAAATGTGTCTAGAATTACTGTGAGCACCCTAAAGCCCCAGGTACTTCACAAAATTTTAGATTGTTAAGCTGTCAAGTGAAAAAATACATTTTTGCCACAAAAATATTGCTTTAACCCCCACATTTTTAATTTTCACAAGGGCAACAGGAGACAATGCATCATAAAATTTGTTGGGCAGCTTGTCCTGTGTACAGGATCACACCATGTGTGGTAGAAAACTACTGTTTGGGCTAACGGAAGGCTCACAAGGGAAGGAGCGCTATTTTAATTTTGGAGCACTATTTTGGCTGGAATAGATTGCGGAGATCCTGTCACAATTGAAGATCTCCTGACATGGCAAAATAGCAGAAACCCTCACAAATGAACCCATTGTAGAAACTACACCTCTCATACAATTTATCAATGAGCAATTTAATCTTCAGGTGATCCATGGAATTGTATAACACTGGACTTTGGAAATACAAAAATAGCATTTTTTCCTCTAAAATTTAGCTTTGTCGCCAAAATTGTAATTTTCATGAAGCATAATAGGAAAAAATGAACAGTACAATTTTTTACGCCATTTCTCCTGTGTTTACCGATACTTCATATGTGGTCGAAAACTACTTTTGAGGCACAGTGCAAAGCTCACAATGTAAGGACCATCATCTTGGAATTCAGATTTTGTTGGAATGAATTGGGGTTGCAATGTCACACTTCCAGAGTTCCTGACATGCCAGAAAAGCAGACCCCACATAAGTCACCCTATTTTACAAAATACACCCCTCAATGAATTCATCTTGGTGTTGAAGTGAACATATTGACACACAGGTGTGCCACAAAAATTTATACCATTGTGAAGAAAAAATATATACCGTACATCTTTTACTCACTAACATGTTGTTTAAACATAAAGTTTTTATTTTTTATGAAGGGTTAATAGGAAAAAAATCAACCACACAGTTTGTAGTGTAATTTTTCCAGAGTGCGCCATGTAATCAGGAACTACTTTTGAGGTAGTTTTGCAAAGTTTAGAGGAGCAGCTCCATATTGGATTTCAGAATTTGCTTGAATGGTTTGCAGGTGCCATGTCACATTGACAAAGCCCCTGAGGTACTTTGGTGCAGAACAGCAAAAATCCCCCACAAGTGACCCCATTTTACAAACTGCACTTGAGTTGGTCAACAGGGTAGGGGGTACTCAGATACCAGGACAGATGGTTACTTAAGTGGGGATCAGGGCTGGTCGATTCCCGGTTCCGTGCTCTGGACCCTCAATGGCGGGGTAGGGGTGATGATGATGGGGGAATTCTAACGTGACGCCACCTGTGGTACCTGGTGATAGGGTTAACAGCGCTGCGGCTGGCAGCTGAGGTGATATAAATGCAGCTTTGGTAGAACAGCTTTGAACAAAGGTCCTGCTGCACCCTCTTTTCCTCCAAAAAACGGGGGAGGAAGAGAAGGGGTAGGAGAGGACGCAGGAGGACCAAGATATCCCAAACGGGCAAAGAGGAGAAAGTATTATCATCATTACTTCATGTCTCTACCTATTGTAACTCATCTCCTTTGGAAGTTACTCCCACTATGTCAAATGTTTCATCAATGTTTGATGTAATAAATCTTTCAGCATGCATTTTGACGCAGGATCACTTAAATCTTTTAAAGAAAGGTTTGAATTTTGTGCCATCTGGTCGAGCTGATCTGTTTCAAACATCAAGGATGTAAACAAATTTGTTCGGAATCTCACTATTAAGCGACATTTCCTTGATGGTTCCATGACAGTTCAGTCCGACCAGACTTCATCCTTATCCATGGATCATGATTTTTCCACAATTGATGGTGCACATTCTAATGCTTCAGAAAACATGTTATTGGATCATGACACCTTTGATCCGGACAACCTGCGCATGCCCTTTGAGGAAGTGTGCACTTTGTCCGCATTAAATACTTTACAGAAAGAGGGTAATACTAATACATCAGATTTCACTCTCTATAGTAGGAAACAACCATGGTACCTAATCCTTATTTCTATCCCGTTAAATCCAGGGCTCTCATAATGGATTGTTTTCAAACGATTGTAGAGGGCGAGATCAGGGATCTTCTGAATAGGTAAAATGACTCAGTTGATAATCTTTCATCTTCGGGTAGATCGGCTTTGGCGCATTTAAAATCTAATCCTCATATTGTTATCCTCAATTCAGACAAAGGAGGATCCATGGTGATCCTAGATGCTGCTCTCTACCGTAGAGAGGTTATGGGTATGTTGAGTGACAATGACACATATAAAGTTCTAACAGGAGACCCCACGGATAGGGTGAGGGCAGATCTAAAAACCTTGTTGGATGAAGGCATGGCTTTGGGTGTAATAACAGAGAAACAACATAAATATATGTGGGTAACTAACCCGGTATGCCCAATCTTCCATGCTTTGCCTAAAACCCATAAAGGTATATTTCGCCCCCCTCAGACCCATAGTGGCAGGAATTGGTCCCTTAATTGAACCTCAGAATGGGTTGATCAACAACTACAACCCTTGGTTGTCTCCTCTCTTGGCTATGTCAGAGACACTAAACATTTACTTTATGCCCTAAAGGATTTCAAGTGGGAACAAGGAGATAGATGGGTGACATTGGATGTGATATCCCTGTACTCCTGTATCCCGCATGATAAGGCACTACAAGCCCTAAGTACTGTTTTTCAGGGATCTCTCTCTTTCACAACACGTGGTGAACTTCATCCTCATGGCAGTACATTTTCTTTTAAAGAACAATTTTTTCAAATTTGAGAACTCCTTCTTCCTCCAGACATGTGGTTGTCCAATGGGGGCAAAGTTCTCCCCCTCATTGGCCAATCTTTACATGTCTGTGTGGGAGAGGGAGTTCCTTTTTTCCCCAAATAACCCTTATCATTCCTTTTCTAAATGGTATGGAAGATACATTGATGACCTTATCATTGTATGGGGTGCACCATCTGGGGTTTCATCTAACTCTAATATTGCATTGTTTTTTGATCAATGTAATAATAATGCCATGAATTTGAAGTTCATCATGCAGGATCATGGTGCCTCTGCTCCATTTCTTGATTGTATTCTTACAGGGGACATTCGATCTGGCAAGGATATCAATAATCTCCTCAGAAAGCCTATATCTGGTAACACATTATTACACGCCAACAGTTGCCATTCCTCCCACACTGTTAAAAATCTACCAGTGGGGGAATTTATCAGAGCTAAACGCATGTGTACTTTAGCTGAGGATTATGACAAACAGGCCACAGATATAGAACAAAGACTGAAAACAAGGGGCTATAAGGGGTGGATTATTAATCGTGCTAGAAAATTTGCTGAGAGTAAAGATAGAGAACAACTGATAGATTGTCATAAACACCAAAAACAGGACTTTCCACTACAGAAGAGGAACCAATCGATCACTTTTTCTACCCCTTTCAGTACTGATTTCAAAAGCATCGTGGGCATATTGCATATATATGTTCCGATGCTGTATCAGGATGCTTCACTGCTTAAGGTTCTCAATAATGGTTTCAGATGCTTGTCCAGGAAAGGTCATGATCTTGCCAGTTATGTGGCATCAAGTCTTTTTAGACTAGTGGATTGTCACAAAAAACCTGCTTGGTTGAGATATACTGGTAATTTCAAGTGTGGCCAGTCTCGTTGTAATCTGTGCAAATATATGAACAAAACAGATGTCTTCCAGGACAGACATAGTGGTAAGACTTACAAAATCAAAAATTACATCAACTGCTCAACCACATTTGTTATATATATGGCCTCTTGTACATCCTGTAACCTGGATTACATTAGCTGCACTAGTCGACCTCTAAGGAAAAGTATTTCTGAACACATATTAGGAGCTAATCCAACGTTCTCAGGTAATAGATGCTCCATGTCAGGTCTATCTGAGGACTTCTCAGAACATCATGGTGGCAACACCAGTAAATTGTCTGTAAAAGGATTAGAGGTAGTGAGATGTTCAGCAGGAGGAGGAGATCGAATCTGGGATATGTTAAATCGAGAAAGTTATTGGATATTATGTCTTAACAGTAGATTTCCCAAGGGGATGAATTACAGGAGCGATTTAGTGTACTTTTATTGAAGTAGGTGGATTGTAGATTTCTATAATGATACCTGCATACACCTTACATATCTGTTAGATGTTTTGTCTGGCTAAGGTCTCCCTTATATCTGGGACCAGTTTTGCTTTTCTATATTCCCCAGATCTTCTCTGTACAGTACATGTTTCCAATTTCGTCCTTGTGAAATAAGTAACCTATTTTCGCTGTGTATAATGCCCTTTATGATCATGATCATGAACGTTTACGTACATTCATATAATATTTACATGTGAAATTTCCTTTTCTTCTTTGGCAATGCAAAAAATTTTTCCTAGTTACATTACTTTAGATTTAGATTTTTTTGCCCTATATATGTGTGTCCAGTATTGGAGGTTACTGGGCACTATATAGTGTAACTAAGTGCAGCCACTATGTTTATGACCTTTTCGGTGCCATCTACAGGTGTTGCACACTGATTCCACAATAATTGCATGCATTCAAGAGGCTAATCAGCGGTACTCACCAAGAAGATCTTTGTGCTTTTTTTTTATTCAGAGTCCAGCAAAATTCTATGGGCATTTCAGATGGGGAGGGGGAGTGCAGGGACGGTGGACGACGGCCTGCCATTTTGCGGTCTGTACCGCTTTGACGGGTCCTGGTATTATTCTCGCTGTGTATAATGCCCTTTATGATCATGATCATGCACGTTTAGGTACATTCATATAATATTTACATGTGAAATACTCTTTTCTTCTTTGGCAATGCAAATTTTTTCCTAGTTACATTTCATTAGGTTTAAATTTTCTTGCCCTATATACGTGTGTGTATTTATGCGTGTATTTTTACCATGTTTGAGAGGTATTTGCATTTTTCTCGCTGTTGTTTATCTTCCAATACAGAGAAGTGTATCTATACATATTGAACTTTTGTATAATACTTTATGAGACCATTTATGTTTCAAGTTTTACTTAATCTCTTCAGGTGACACTCATTTGTAATTTCACAGGTGCATTGTCTTGTATAAATTGTGTGATTAAGTATGTACCTTCTCTTTGGGGACAATCTGTAGGTAGTTCTATGAGAGTCTGGACTGTCTTTGGCTCCTCTTCAGGTTCTGGACAAGGTACATATTCCTTTGGTTGTGGTGGTTGAGGGCACTTCTTTAAATGATCTCTGGACACTGTTGCTGTTGTTTCTCCATTGTCTTTGCTGATCAGACAGGTCTTCTGGTTGTCAAATTTTGATGGTAATACAGTGTATGGTTCTGCTTCCCATTCATCATCTAATTTGTGGAGTCTCCTTTTCCTTTTCAAAACCAATTCACCTGGTGTTCCTTGTGCACTTTTGTTAAAGTTGGTTTCTTGTCTTTCTCTGGATTTTGCAAGACTTCTCTCAACACATTCCTGTATCTTCATGTACTGCTCTTTCCTTCTAGTATCCCAATCTGCATCTGAGGAGCTACAATGCCCATTTCAAAGTCTATTGGCAATTTTCTTCATGAGGTATGCAGGGGTACAATTTGTTGAGCTTACTGGGATGTTGTTGTAGATGTCAACAAGTCTGGTAACTTCTCTGGCCGTCTGTTTCGCTCTTCTAAGGGCATAGTTTTGTGGATGGTAAGGCGTGGTACGAATTTTCTTGCATCCGTATAGGTTACAGAACTCTTGAAATACTTCCGCTTCAAAGGCAGGACCTTGGTCTGTCAGTACCTGTTCTGGATTCCCATGTGGTCTGCAGAAATAGGCTTGAAAGGTTCTTGCGGCTGTCTGAGTTGTTAAGTCTTTCACAGGAGCTACCACAAGGAATCTGGAATAGTGGTCCACCATGGTAAGAGCATAGGTATAGCCTGATTTGCTGGGTGTGACTTTGACGTGATTTAAAGCTACCAGTTCTAATGGCTGTTTAGTAATGATAGATTGGAGTGGTGCTTTCTGGCTGTTACAGTCTTTTCTTCTTAATGAGCATGGTCCACAATTCTTACACCCTTTCTCTATGTTAGACCTCATGACGATCCAATTGAATCTCTCACGTAACAATATTTCCAGTTTTCTACATCCAAAGTGTCCTGCTCCATTATGGTATACTTCCAACACCATTTGGACGTCTCTCGTTGGAACCACAATTTGCCATACCATGTCATGTGTTCTGGGGTTGATATACCGTCTGCACAATTGACCTTGATAGAGGAATAACCTGCTTCGTTCATTCCATAGGTATTGTGCCTCTGGTGGAGCATTCTTTTCAAGTTGGGAATCCAATTAGGTTTCTAGCCTTTTTATTAGGCTCACTGCCGGATCACTGTCTTGTGTCTCTTTCCATCCATAGTGAGGCAACGGATTTAGTGCAACATTCTGACGGTTCTAGTAGATATGAGTTTCTGTCATTTTCCATTTTCAACTTTTATGGAAAGCTGGGAGTTCTACTTCCTCCCAGTCATCTAACTCTTCTTTAAGTCCTTGCAAAAGTACTTGAGGGTTTCTGGAGCGAGCATCAGCATTTGCATTGTTACGGCCTGCTTGGTACTTGATGGTAAAGTCATAGTTCGATAGCTGGGCCATCCAGCAATGCTCCAAGCTTTGCGGTATCCAAGTGTTTCAACAGATTGTTGTCTGTGAAGACGGTAAATTTTGAAGCTGCCAGATAATGCTTGAACTGCTCTGTTATAGCCCAGACCAAGGCCATGAACTCCAACTTAAAGAAACTGTAGTTTTCCGGGTTTCTCTCGGTAGGTCGAAGTTTTCTTCTGGCGTAGGCAATTACTCTTTCCTTTCCATTTTGTATCTGGGATAGTACTGCTCCCAGGCCTACATTTTTGCGTCAGTGTAGAGGACGACTGTTAGGTTATAATCGGGGTAAGCCAGGACTTCCTCACTGGTCAGAGACTGCTTCATCTGCAGGAAGAAGTCCTATTGTTCCTTTCCCCATTCCAATGGTGGCTCTGAAGACCTTCTCTTCTTAGTTTGGCCTACCAGAAGATCTTGTAGGGGCGCTGCCATCTTTGTGTAGCCCTTAATGAATCTTCTGTAGTACCCAACCAAACCTACGAATTGACGTACCTCACTGACGGTGGTTGGCCTCTGCCAGTTCTGGATAGCTGTCACTATTTTCTGGGTCTGATGCTACTCCATCTGTGCTGACCACATGCCCGAGGTATTGGAATTTTGGTTTCAGCAGGTGACATTTAGATGGTTTGAGCTTCATTCCGTACGTTGCTAGAGCTGTAAATACCTCCGCCAGGTGTTCCAGATGTTCTTCATAGGTTTTGGAATACACGATGACGTCATCCAGTTATAGGAGCACTGTCTCGAACTTCTTGTCTCCCAGGCAACATTCCATGAATCTTTGAAACATTCCCGATGCATTGCATAACCCGAATGGCATGCTGTTGAATTTGCATAGGCCCATTGGTGTTGTGAATGCTGTCTTCTCTCGGTCTTCTTCTGCAATGGAGACCTGCCAATAACCGCTAGTGAGATCTAGAGAAATAATTAGCAGTCTTTAATGCAGCAAGAGACTCCTCTATTCGGTGTAACGGGTAAGCCTCTTTGTGAGTGATCTTATTGATTTCCCTGTAATCCACACACATCCTCATAGTGCCATCCTTCTTTCTGACTAGGACTAAGGGAGTTGCCCAGGGATTACATCTATCTCTTATAACCCGGCTTCCTTCATGTCCTGCAGCATCTCTTTGGCACACTGGTAGTGGTTTGGTGGAATGGGTCTGTGTCTCACTTTAATTGGGGGATGATTTCCTGTGGGTATGTGATGGTGTACCCCTTCAATCCTCCCAAAATCTAATGGATGCTTACTGAATATCTGTTCGAACTCTTGTGCTACCCGGTAGACTCTGTGCTTCTGGAGGGGAGGGGTGGCATCAGTTACTACATGCAATTGCTCACATCACTCCTCTAGCTGTCCCTTGGAGTTGTTATTCTTCGCCTGGTTTGATGGGGAAAAGGGCTCTACTGTCTGTATGTTGTTGTTACAGACAGTGTAAAGCTTTGGTACAGTAGCATACCGGGGTAGTTTTGCTTCTTCTTCGCCACAATTTAATACACGGATTGGTACTCTTCCCTTGCGTACATCCATCACCCCTCTGGCTGTCAGTAGTGTAGGTCTATGCTCTGAATATACCGACTCTACAACTGCCTGGTATTCATTTCCTCTGAGGCCTATAGCTGCTCGACACCAAATTATCATTTCACTTTTCGGTGGTAACACAATGGGAAACGGGTCTGTTTCCCATACACTGCCAATCTCTCCCCCAGACAGATCTACCTCTTGCTTGCGGATGAGGGCTCGAATTTCTCTTTGGAGGATTCTCTTCCGCCCATAACCAGCAGTCACAGCAATCTGTTGGAGTAAAAACAAAACTTCTCCAAGGCAGTTTTCAATCACATTAGTACCAATTACCATGTAGGAGTATTTTTCATTAGGGTCATGTTTTACCACACATAACCCTTGGTCTTTTAACTCCACCCTCCCCAACTTTATGGGTCTAGGGGTTTAAGATGAGTATCAGACCAAAATTGTTTGAAAAGGATATGTGGAATGGTGATAACCTGTGACCGGTGTCCAGTAGGGCCTATGTGGGTATTCCATCTAGCGTAATGTTGAGGTACGGACAGCCGCCCAAGTACCGATTACGCCAGTCATATGAGCCCGGTCGTCCTACTCCTGGGGATTGGCCCTCGAACCCAGGAATCTTGGGTTTAAAGGACATCCTCTTGCGAAGTGGCCTAGTTTGTTGCAGCATAGGCAGATGGATTGTCCTGAAGAATCCGTGTGGTCGCTGGCCCTGCATTGGAATGGTGCGTTGGTCCTCAGAATGGGCGACTTGTTGGTCCCCTCCACGGGCGACTTGGGCTTCCTCCTCATCCACGGGACATCCTCAGGGCGATCAGCTAGCTGGATTCTGCTAGGTGGTTGTGTCCCCGGCCACGCTTGCAAGAGCGTTAACACATAGTTCATATTTTTGGTTAGCTGCAGCACCTGGTTACGTAGGTCATCATCAGGGTTGGTTGCTACAGCTTGCCCTACCGCTTTGGGGGTAGGTTCAAACTGTATGGGAGAGGTGTTAACCTGCCAGGATTGGGTTGCAGGTTCTCCAGGCAATGGGTCTCATAGCACGGTTATAGCTTGATCTTTTAAAGCATTAAAGTTCACATTAAACTTGTCAAATACTTTTGCTACAGAGTCGATTCCCAGTTCCATGCCCTGGACCCTCAATGGTGGGGTGGGGGTGATGACGGTGAGGGGAATTTTAACATGACGCCACCTGTGGTACCTGGTAATAGGGTTACCAGCACTGCGGCCAGCCGCTGAGGTGATATAAATGCAGCTTTGGTAGAACAGCTCCCCACAGGTGGAGCTTTACCTCAGGGAAGCGGGGTGGCTGAGGGGAGTAGTAGTAGCGGTTCTGCTGTGAATGCTGCAGGTGGCGGTGGTGAAGCAGGCACACACACACACACAATAGTCTCTGTTTCGGTACCTTTTTACTGATGTCCGGTAACAGGCAAGGTCCAGGAGGGTAACCATGTTTCAGTGCAGCTTGGGACATTTACCTTGGAGCGTTGTGAGGCCTCCTCTGTTAGTGGGTGTGGTGATTGGGGTAAATTCTGCCTTTAGCTAAACCTGCCGCTCTTTCTCCCTCTCAGGGTGCTACTCCACAACCAACAATGAGGACCTTGCTGTGGGGATCTCTATTCTCCTCTTGGGCCCCTGGTCCTATGCTTGGTCAGGTTTGGTGTCTCACTTGGTGGAACTTCGGGGGGACTAGATCCTCCTGGTTGGTCCGGGCTTTCTCTGCTACACTTTAGATGAATAGCAACTTCGAACTCCGGTGTCCGGGTGAGCTAAAGGGATACCAGGTATGTTCCCCTCTTCTTTCTTCCTACTTCTTCCACTGGCCTCTGTCCCTCTCCCTAGGGCGTTGCACAGCTGGGTCAAGCTTCCTGGTTCGGGGCCTAGATTGGTCCCAGCAACCAGCTCCTTCACTAACTGTTCTCTTCTCTGCCGACTGCAGACTGAGTGCCTGGAACTAACTGACTCCTCCCCTCAGGCCTGGATCTTTATAGGGAATCTGGTTTAAGGGCAGCCAGTAGGGCTCCCCTTTCAGGCCTGGGGTGAAAGGTGTTGGGTGCTGTGTGTGTCAAGGTGTACATCCCTCCCTGCACCGGTGGGTCTTGTGGCAATCCCCTGCAGGGGTGCCACACACTCATCAATAAATTCATCTAGTCGTACAGTGAGCATATTGACATCATGAGTATACCGTATATACTCGCGTATAAGCCGAGTTTTTCAGCCCAAAAATTGGGCTGAAAAGTACCCCCCTCGGCTTATACGCGAGTCAGTGCGGGGGCTGCTGTATACAGCGGTATAAAGCAGCCCCCGCATCCCCAGTAATGCAGGGCCCCCCCCTCATGCTCCGGTCACCTGTAAAGCAAATTATACTTATCAGTGTCCTGCTGCCGTCCGCGCCCGCCGCTGCCGACATCGCGATCCTCCATCTTCATGCATCTTCTTCCTGTTTCTGTGCGCGTCGCAGGCAATGACGTCATTACCGGCGACGCGCACAGGAAACAGGAAGAAGTCGCATGAAGACGGAGGATCCGGATTTCGGCAGATGCGGGCGCGGACGGTAGCGGGACACTGATAAGTATAATTTGCTTTACAGGTGACCGGAGCATGAGGGGGGGCCCTGCATTACTGGGGCTGCCTGTATACTACCACTGGGGCTGCTGTATATAGGGGCCCTGCATTACTGGGGCTGCAATACCACTGGGGCTGCTGTATATAGGGGCCCTGCATTACTGGGGCTGCAATACCACTGGGGCTGCTGTATATAGGGGCCCTGCATTACTGGGGCTGCAATACCACTGGGGCTGCTGTATATAGGGGCTGCAATACCACTGGGGCTGCTGTATATAGGGGCTGCAATACCACTGGGGCTGCTGTATACACCACTGGGGCTGCAATACCACTGGGGCTGCTGTATATAGGGGCTGCAATACCACTGGGGCTGCAATACCACTGGGGCTGCTGTATATAGGGGCTGCTGTATACACCACTGGGGCTGCAATACCACTGGGGCTGCTGTATATAGGGGCTGCTGTATACACCACTGGGGCTGCAATACCACTGGGGCTGCTGTATATAGGGGCTGCAATACCACTGGGGCTGCTGTATATACCACTGGGGCCTGCTGTATATCATACTGCTGGGGCCTGTATACCACTGCTGGGGGCTGTATACCTGTGCTGGGGTCCACCCTCGGCTTATACGCGAGTCAATAGATTTTCCCAGGTTTTGGGGGCAAAAGTAGGGGGGTCGGCTTATACACGCGTCGGCTTATACACGAGTATATACGGTATTACAAATTTATATACTATTGGATGGTGAAGAGGTGTTCTGTCATTACTCTACACTTTCTGTGTCTGTTGTTATTACAGTAGAGACTCGTGTCACAAGCAGAATACATTAAGTCTTTGTTGTTTGTTTTTCTGAGAGAATTATACACCTTATAATATTTGGCAGGCCTGAAGACAGGAATCCCTTGATTCTTCAACACAAAATAAAAGATCGTTGGAAAAATGCGGACATACAGTTGACATATGGAAAAAGTTTTTCATTAACTAGTAACTAGTGAATAACATCATGAAAATTCAAAGTTTGAATATATTAAATGCTTCCAAATTTTCACCAAGTTTCTGAAAATTTCATAAATAAAGGCAAATTTTATTGACATAAAATTATCACTACCGTAACGTACAAAGTGTCATGAAAAAAAGAATTACTGTATTTTTCGGACTATAAGACACACCTATATTTTAGAGGAGGAAAATAGAGAAAAAAATTAAGCTAAAAATGTGGTTATAATGCGCTGTTATGGGGGGGAAGGTGTGCTGCTGACACTTATGGGGGAAATGTCCCCATTGTGGGCCCCTTCCAGGTAAAATATGGCCCCCCATACTGATATATAATCCCCATCCTAGATATGGCCCCCTATCCTGGTATGTAGCCCTTCATCGTGGGATATACCCATTTTCCAGAATATGGCGCCCTATTCTGGTATATATCAACCCCCATCCTGGAAATGGCTGCCAATCCTGGATATAGTCCCCCATAACTTGATATGGCCCCCCCCAGCCTGAAATATAGCCTCCCATCCTGGTATACAGCTTCCCATTCTGGGATAAAACCCTCCCATCCTGGGATATAGCTCCCTCATCCTGTATATGGCCCCTCATCTTAGTATACAGCTCCCAATCCTGGTATACAGCCCCCATCCTGGATATGAATCCCAATTGTGAATATGCCCCCCTCCATCCAGGATATGGCTCCCATCCTGGGATATAACCCCCATCTTGGATATAGCCCCCCACCGTGGTATACAGCCCCCCATTCTGGATATTGCTCACCATCCTGGGACATAGCCTTCCATCCTGGATATAACTTCCCCCATCCTGGTTATGATCCCCCATCCTGGTATACAGCCTCCCATCCAAGATATGGCTCCCCATGCTGGGATATAGTCCCCCACCCTTGATATGGCCCCCCAGCCAGGGATATAGCCCCCAATGCTAGAATATAGCCCCACCATCTGGGTACAATAACTCCATTCTGGATATGTCACCCCCCCTCATTGTGGTACATGGCCCTCTCATTTTGAATATGTTCCATCTCATCCTGAATATGACCCCACATGATGTCACACACAAGAAAATAACAAATAATATAACACCCTCCGGCACTTGCCTTCAGTGCCTCGGAAATGCAGGAGGACTCAGAACGTGAGTGCTGCAAGCAGGGAGATACGGAGGCAAGCACCAGAGGGTGAGTTATATTGTTTGTTATTTTCTTGTGTGCGGCAGCATGGGGTGCCATATTCAGGATGAGAGGTCAGCATATTCAAAATGAGAGGGCCATGTACCAGAATGGGGGCCATATCCAGTGATGGGGCGGTGTACTCTTCCTTTAATTTAATATGCACTGCATCCGTTTGCCCATCTCTCAGTGTGGCTTCAGCACTGAAGTGGTGGACAGTGAGATGAAGTGCATATTAAATTAGCAAAATGAGTGGGAGTACGTGACCTCCCACTGGCTCAGCAGTCTCCCGCAGCCTCCTCATGGCCTGCTCCAGAGCCGCAGCTCCCCCCAGCACAGCCTCACAGTCACATAGTCCGTATACTCGGACTATAAAATGCACCCCGCACTTTCCCCAAAAATTTTGGGGATAAACAGTGTGTCCTATAGTCCAAAAAATATGGTACTGGGATATACAGGAGTATTCAAAGTATTGCCACCTAAAGTGATACATGTCAGAATTGAAACATAGGACTTGTTCCTTAAGAACAAAAGTGACCCACTTCTTAGGGGATTAAAGAAAAATGTAGCTTTAATGAAGTGCAAAGTACAAGAAAAAGGCAAAATACAAGAGAAAAAAATGTTTATGTTAATGTAATAATTCATTCTATTTTTTTATTTCAATTTAATGCACTAAAACAGGCATAGTTTTAGATCTCTCTACTACTCATTCAGGCAATGTTCAGGATTGTGTGGAAGATGTAGGAGCAGAGGAAAGTAGTATAGAATGACGTCCCAGAAATGGAGCGTTAACACTCCAAGAGATCATTCATTCATTTATTATTAACTTGTTTGTAAAAAAAAATAAATTAGAACCTAAGATTATATGATGATTTAACTTATAAATACTTGATGCCATTAAGTCATAAATATTCAGGGGCCAATAGCCCTAATTCTAAATTGATAATGCATTACACTCTACAAATAAAATAAATAAATTGTATGATGCACTCCAGTGTTTTCAAATTAGAAAAATCATCTGTGATGATAAATATACATTCATCAGCCATAATATTAAAAACATAGCTAAGTTAAAGACATTGATTACGGTATCTTACATTGATATATTGAAGATGGGGAGACGGAAAAAATATTTTTGAAGCAGAGGAGGAATAACAGCTACATTGGCAAAAAAATAAGGGTATGTGGTCTTGGACGTAGTGCCTTTGGACCTGTGGGAACTCATGGGTGAATGCAGGAAGACCGCAATCAACCTGTGCCCATGATCTGCAGTGGATGCAGCGCTGGCGTCTCCCTGTGTATAGCTGATGGTTATCACTTCCGACTCTGCAGGATGAAATGAACATGCTGCGGCAATGCAGAAGTTCGGCAACCCGCACTGCAGCTGAAAACCTGCTGCGGTTGGAAGAAGCATAGTGGGCATGGGATTTCTACAAATCCCATCCACTATGCTGCTACTGTACAATGCAGTGTTTTGGACACTTTTACTGATCATGAGCACACACACTAACTTGTGATGATTAAAAAAAGTCATCTGGGTCAGAGTATCCTGAAAAAAGCAGGTCTTGTGGAGAGTTCCTAATGTTTAAAATCTGACATCTATTGAAAGGGGGTCTAAGCAAAGAAAACATGTTAATGCTGGCTAGCTGGGCCAGCATCACTACTTGGCACACCCGGGAAAGTGGCGGTGCCCTGGTCAAATGGAATGGCCACTAACCATCAGAGAAATCGTCCGAGCCACTTGCCAGTATCCCCTACTCTTACTGGTGTGTGGGGCCCTAGTCACAGGCACAGCTATGTGAAAAGTATGGCTGCAGCAGAGGGGATCAGCTGTATCTGACATCACCAGTGTCATCAGATGTGGCAGGCCCATCCTCTGTTTCTCTTCATTATTGTGAAGTTAATACTGCACATGTGCTAAAAAGTCTGTCATACTCAGGACTATCAGGAACTTATCAGAAGAAGAATGACATTGTTGCAAGGAGAGAAGATCATTCAATCATCGATGAGCGCACCAAGACTGCTTCTGAATCATCTGTCTTCAGCATCAGAGCCGCCTGCAGCTTGTGAGTATGAGCTCTGTCTATCTGTCTTCCGGTTCCTTTTGTCAGCTCATACACAGCACCATACTGTGTATACAGCTGTATGACAGTATATCTGTGTATACTATATGTACTGTATATAGTGTGGATCTGTGTGTTTACACTATAGTGCTGTGTGTATGCTACGAGCAGCCTGTAGCCTTTATATTTTATATACTCAGCTAGAAGCCTCTATATTATATGAGTATACAGTTCACAGCCTCTACATTATACAGTCATGGCTGAAAGTTTTTGCACCCTTAAAATTGTTCCACAAAATAAAGTATTTCAACCAGAAAATTAATGCAAATACACATTTTATTTCCTTTGCATGTACTGAAACAACACCCAAAATGAGAGAAAAAAAGGGGAAATTGGACATTATTTCACATAAAACCCCAAATGGCGTGGAAAAATTGTTAAATAGTGTCTTCAAAGACTGTGAGGTCAGCGAGACTGGGAATAGAGGAGAAAAGAGAAGGCGCAGATCTAAGTGCAGTGTATTAGTAGCAACAGTTGCTCTTAGGTATTGTGCTCACCTTTCTGGTGTCTTGTGCAGTTCGCATATAATCCTACAGAGGGATATTTCCTGGATCTCCTGGCCTGCTGCTTGTTCCCAGAGAAGCAAGTCGCCCAGAGGGAGGCTCGTGTTGAAGTGCAGGATAAAAAATGTTTTCTCTGGTTTGAATTGGAGCGCTACCAGAGGGATCACAGGGATGGTAAATTATTCCAAAATAATTTCTTGTTTTCACAGGGATGGCAAATATGGATATGTTAACAAATAAGTATAATCATATTTCCTCTTAATGGATAGAGGAAAATGGTCCATTTTATATACAAAAAAATATGATGAGACTGTAAAAGATAAAGGTATGAGAGAAAGGAGAATGAATGTGATACAACTTTAGTATCCCTCTCCTCTGAAATAACCTCCCTTCACTCCACAAATAGGAACATCCTAATAGCAAACAATTCCTCTTCCATAATGAGAGCAAGAGGAGGAGACATATATAGATAACCTGATGTCTGAACCTTCAGTAGCTAAGGGGGTTTATGGATAGGAACGTAGGATCGCAGTATGCAACAACCTGTGAATTCCATTCCCAGAAACATCACATGAAATAATGATACTAGAGAAAAGAATTAAAGTAGTTAAGCAGACTTGAATAACCGATGATCCTGAAACATCTATGGTTTTTTTTTGGAATAAAATAATTATTTTCCCTCAAAGCAACTATACATAAAATGTCCTCAGAATAGTTTAAAACTGTGATATCCTTTTTTATCCGCTTTTTAACTGTATATATATATATATATATATATATATACCTTTTATGAGAAAGAAACAAGGAAAGATAGTTTTATATTTTTCAGGAAAAATATCTTTTTTACCAATTTTTAAATTTCTATACATTCCAATTTTTATGTACCGTATATACTCGTGTATAAGCCGACCCGTGTATAAGCCGACCCCCCTACTTTTGCCCCAAAAATCTGGAAAAACCTATTGACTCGTGTATAAGCCGAGGGTGGACCCCAGCACAGTTATACAGCCCCCAGCAGTGTGGTATACAGGCCCCCCAGTGGTAGTATACAGCAGCCCCAGTGGTAGTATACAGATTCCCCAGCAGCCCCAGTGGTAGTATACAGATTCCCCAGCAGCCCCAGTGGTAGTATACAGGAGCCCCAGCAGCCCCAGTGGTAGTATACAGATTCCCCAGCAGCCCCAGTGGTAGTATACAGGAGCCCCAGCAGCCCCAGTGGTTGTATACAGCAGCCCCAGTGGTAGTATACAGGAGCCCCAGCAGCCCCAGTGGTAGTATACAGGAGCCCCAGCAGCCCCAGTGGTAGTATACAGGAGCCCCAGCAGCCCCAGTGGTAGTATACAGGAGCCCTAGCAGCCCCAGTGGTTGTATACAGCAGCCCCAGTGGTAGTATACAGGAGCCCCAGCAGCCCCAGTGGTAGTATACAGGAGCCCCAGCAGCCCCAGTGGTAGTATACAGGAGCCCCAGCAGCCCCAGTGGTAGTATACAGGAGCCCCAGCAGCCCCAGTGGTAGTATACAGGAGCCCCAGCAGCCCCAGTGGTAGTATACAGGAGCCCCAGCAGCCCCAGTGGTAGTATACAGCAGCCCCAGTGGTAGTATACAGGAGCCCCAGCAGCCCCAGTGGTTGTATACAGCAGCCCCAGTGGTAGTATACAGGAGCCCCAGCAGCCCCAGTGGTAGTATACAGGAGCCCCAGCAGCCCCAGTGGTAGTATACAGGAGCCCCAGCAGCCCCAGTGGTAGTATACAGGAGCCCCAGCAGCCCCAGTGGTAGTATACAGCAGCCCCAGTGGTAGTATACAGGAGCCCCAGCAGCCCCAGTGGTAGTATACAGGAGCCCCAGCAGCCCCAGTGGTAGTATACAGCAGCCCCAGTGGTATACAGCAGGCCCCCAGGGGTACATATAGCAGCCCCCAGGGGGTACCCAGCAGCCCCATGGGGGTACCAACAGCCCCCAGGGGGGACCAACAGCCCCCAGGGGGTACCCAGCAGCCCCCTGGGGGTACCAGCAGCCCCCTGGGGGTACCAACAGCCCCCAGGGGGTACCAACAGCCCCCAGGGGGTACCCAGCAGCCCCCTGGGGGTACCAACAGCCCCCAGGGGGGACCAACAGCCCCCAGGGGGTACCCAGCAGCCCCCTGGGGGTACCAACAGCCCCCAGGGGGTACCCAGCAGCCCCCTGGGGGTACCAACAGCCCCCTGGGGGTACCAACAGCCCCCAGGGGGGACCAACAGCCCCCTGGGGGTACCAACAGCCCCCAGGGGGTACCAACAGCCCCCTGGGGGGACCAACAGCCCCCAGGGGGTACCCAGCAGCCCCCTGGGGGTACCAACAGCCCCCAGGGGGTACCAACAGCCCCCTGGGGGGACCAACAGCCCCCAGGGGTACCCAGCAGCCCCCTGGGGGTACCAACAGCCCCCAAAAGCTGGCACTGTCCCCCCTGGTAAGGCCTCCCCCCCGCTACTTATACATTACCCTCCCGGTGTTCTGATCGGCGCCGCTCCTCGGTGTTGCGTCGCCGTCTTCATCCTCCCGCGCTGGCTGCATCCGGGTTCTCCAGCGGTCGCGCGATGACGTCATATCGCTGCGACCGCCGGAGAACCCGGATGGATGCAGCGAGCGCGGACGGGAGGATGAAGACGGCGACGCAGCACCTAGGAGCGGCGCCGATCAGAACACCGGGAGGGTAATGTATAAGCACCGGGGGGGGCCCTTACAAGGGGGGACAGTGCCAGCTTTTGGGGGGGCCATATGCACTGCTTCCCCCTGCGCTGATTGACAGGGGGAGCAGTGCATATATAATGAGCGGCCCCACGTGACGGGGCCGCTCATACAGCAGCCCCCCCCGCCTCCTCCAGCCTCCACAGCCCCCACCACACAGCCCCCACCACACGGGTCTACCGTATAGACCCGTGTATAAGCCGAGGGGGGGACTTTTCAGCCCAAATTTTGGGCTGAAAAACTCGGCTTATACACGAGTATATACGGTAAGTTTAATTATCTCCTCGAATAGTAGCTACTATAAATAAGCCACTTCCAAGAATAAGAAATTGTGCTAAACTATTAGCTAGAGTATAATGTGACCTCAGTATACTCATCAAGTGAGGTCTGCATATGCAACAAATTAACCAATTAGTGGAAAAGAGGAAATGTTCCTTTATGATTCTGTATATAAGAGTATGTTTTTAGAATGTCTGTGATTTTATCTGATGAAGGCTTGTTATATGTTAAGCCGAAACGCGTAATAAAACAAGAAATTATTTTGGAATAATTTGCCATCCCTGTGATCCCTCTGGTAGCGCTTCAATTCAAACCAGAGAAAAAAAATTTTTATCCTGCAGTGGAAAAATTGTTGACACAGTTCCAAAATTATAGGTAAATAACATTGTTTCCGTCATGTGATGCTCGTTCATACTCACCTGTAGCAAGTAAAAGGTGTGGGCAATATGAAAATCACAAATAAATGAAAAAAGGACAGAAGAGAAGAGAGCCAGCCTATATAATACAATCAAATATCTTTATTAAACCAACAATAGAAAATAGACATAATCATAAAGTTGAAATATTAAAAGAACATATAGTTCATTGCAAAACTATGCACATTATTGCATTGAGATTAAAGACACAAAGGTGAAGCTGGTGAGATTATGTAGAATCAGCACAGAACCATTAAGAGAATAAGGGAGTATGTGTCCCAGAAAAATGCTTTTCAGGCGTCTCTGTATGATGTCATAGTTACAATGAAACGGGTGACAAGGTGCGTTCTTTTCTTCCCTACACAGGGTGTTCCTACATAACATGACTACAGGTACTGACTCGCATAGCCACAAAATGTAATTGCCAGCTGTTACCTGTCAGCCAACGTATTGACAGCCTCTATCTCTGAATTGAGAAATTGTATTATCCCTAAAGCACTTTTATTTTAATATCTGTATTTTCCAGGGTTTTTTTTCTAAGAATTGTTATATACTTATGTCTATAAACATTTAGGGATTATGCCTTTATCTTTTCAGCCATTTTTGCCTTAGAGTCCTTATCATTGTGCAATTTACAATTTGGGCTGGTTTGTTACACCGGAGCATTTTTCTGGGACACGTACCCCCTTGTCCTTATTATGTTACTGTTTTTTTGCTGATTCTACATAATTTCATCAGCGTCACCTTTATATCTTTTATTTCAATTCAATAACGCGCAAAAATAGGCTATGAGGATGGATGGAGATATCGCACAACAGAACCAGATGTCAGTCCGAGTAGAAGAAAGAGCCTTTATTCCTACACGTTTCGTGTGGCACTTCACACTTCCTCAGGAAAAAGCTTCTCCCTGAGGAAGTGTGAAGTACCAAAATGCGTAGGAATAAAGGCTCTTTCTTCTACTGTGACTGACATCTGGTTCTGTTCTGCGATATCTCCATCCATCCTCATAGCCTATTTTTACCTGATCCACGGGTGGTTCGCTGCAGCCAAGGTATGTGTAGTGGTTGTGTCACACACAACCACACAAGGTGAGCTTACTTGCCAATATACCAATATCTTTGTTTAATCGGTTAAGACCCTATGTGCGCTGTTTCTTTCCTCTAGTTTCTCCATGATTCTGTAATGTGCAAATTATTGCAATGAACTGTATGTTCTTGTAATACTTCAACTTTACGATGATGTATATTTTCTATTGTTGGTATAATGAAGATATTTAATAGTATTATATAGGCTAGCTCTCTTGTTATTTGTTCTTTTTTATGTTTTCATGTATATTTTGAGAGATGCCATATCTTAAATTTTAGTTGAATTATAAAGGTTTTACTAATATGAAATCACACCTGAAACCAGATAAAAAGGGGAGAAATTGACTCAACCTTTGCCTTGTGTGTCTGTGCATAGCACACTAAGCATAGAGAAAGGAAAAAAGAAGAGAACTGTGTGAGGTTGGGTTTGGGAACAGGGGTGTGGGTTTGGGGAGGGTGCAAGGGGCAGGTTTGGAGAAAGGGAAAGTTTTGGGGTGGGCGATTGATTTGTCAGGAGTGGGGGCAGCTTTGATGCATATAGTGGACATACATACACATACACACACTGTATACACTCAGCTTATAACTAAGAACAGTTAGTTACTATATCCGGGCAATGCTGGTTCTATAACTAGTGTACTATAACAAACCGAAGAAATAAGAGTTGCATGAAAGCTTATTATTTAATCACTAGCTGTGAGCCCGATGCAAATGCATCGGGTGTCTAGAATATTTTTTTTTTTTTTTTTTAGATTTTCAAATAATAATCCAATTATTCCAATGACATCTTTACACCAATTACTCGCGCTACACAGCGACTCGCAATAGATCCCCATTGAAAGTATAGGGGGAGTTGCGGCAGGTGCGGCAGCTGAGGTAGCGACTCGCAATGGCCTCGCGGCCATTGCTCGCGCTACCTCAGCGGTAAATCGCTAACTTTGTGGCCGAGCCTCTGGTTCTATTTTCGGCCAGCGACTCGCAATGGCCGCTTCGCGGCCATTGCTCGCGCGTGGTGACGTCACAGCGTGACATAGCCACGGCGTTTTCGGGGTCCGACACGAAAATGCCTACGGCAATTATTTAATCATACTAGATCTAGACGTAAAAGGCACATAAATACAGCACATGACAGAAAACTGTCATCAAGGGACAGCAATTGCAGAGTTTACAACATATAAAATGAAATTCAAAAAAGTTGTGACACAATGATACCTGGAGCGTACATATATAAAGGATCACAAGGGGCATAACAATGTTCCCATTGCACACCTGATAATGCGTATATAAGAGCAAACTCAATATAGCACCAAAATATCCATAATTCAAATGATAGAAGCATGAAGTATCATGTCCCAAATTTCTAAAAAGTACCCTATTCTATGGTCAACAAAAGAACTCTGCATTAACGTGACAGGATACTCAAACCACCCACCACACTCCACATATTGCACATACCAATGTTTAGTGTCAGACTGGACAGAGCAGAAGCCCCTTTGATATATGTAAACCCCTACAGCTGTTTCACAGACCAACTGGTCATCTTCATTAGGGGGCTAAAATGTACCAAGTCTCCCATGAGAATGAAGGTCACTGCCAACTCCAGCATACCTGGCCGCTCCTTATATCCCCACTACCATGATTACCGTAGCGGAAGTGTCCTGGATGCCGATGCATGCGCCGACGATGGGTGCCGCCTGCTCCTTCCGTATGACCACTACGTCAGTGGCCTATTGCACAACTGTGGGGCCGGGACACATCACCGGAAACCTGCGCATGTGCAATGGCATCGTCTGACGTCGGGGCAGAGGGGCAGCACCACTCAGTACAGTGCAGTGTTCACTTACCCAGGAAGCAAAGAAGTCATGGATACAGGGGGACACAAAGGTATTAAATAACGCAAAATGGAGCAGAAACAATAACAAATCAGAGGCCACAGTTGTCCACAGAGAGGGATCCGATATATAAAGATCAAATCCAAAGTCCAACAAAACCAAACCCCAAAGGCATCAGCACAGATAACCTAAGTAGAGGAACAATAAAAGCAGAAAGTAACATAAAATATTAAAGACAAGAAAGTGGAAAACCAGTGGAGAGCGACACACAAAAAGGAAGCAAAACTAAGGGACTCATTCAGGCCCATCGGGACCTGTGTGTTCAGGGTCACAATTCGTTTGATGTCCCCCACCATGGATACCCATGTGGATGACGTCAATCCCCCTAACACTTAATGTTCTGGAATCACAATCATGATGGATCCTAAAGTGTTGGGGGAGGGTTTCCAGCTGGTCAAGGTCCTCACAGTCTTGAGGTATTGGAGTTATTATCAAAGGGGCTTTCTTGCTCACCAACTAACCAGTTTGACTTTTTTACAGCTTTAAAAGACATGCATATTTTTACTAGAAAATTGGTATTGGAGAAGTTGCACATTCGCGGTTTAAACCAGTGGTGGGTTGGAGAGAAAAGCCCTTTTGGCTGTGGAGGAACTTGACCTGGAGATGGCCCCTGATCCTGCAGGTAACTTCCCAGTTTTTATCCACCCCAAATCTACCCATTCCCCCCCCATCTCTTTGTTCAGCGGTAGACATCTTTACTCGACTCGTGGTTGATGATTTAAAACGTGTACCACTGAGTCGAAGATATGATCACCTCACCTCCTATCAAAAGAATGAATTGAGGGATCTCAAACACATGGAGGATGTTGTGTTTAAAGGGAACCTGTCACCCGATTTTAAGGCCCTACACTATCTATAGCTGTCCCTACACATTCCTAGCAGCTCCCTATCTATCCCTTTCTTATGTAAAGTGTCCCTATGAAAGATGTGTAAAATAAGTATAAACTTACTGCAGTCCCCGTGGTTGGGGGACTTGGTAGGCGTGGCCTCAGTTCCTTCAGCACACCTCCTGGTTGTAATGCACGCCCCGCTGGGCGGCATTATTCTGTGTCCTCTCTGCCCCATTAATTGGAATCTCCCGCCCTCTACACCTCTTTGCACCGGCCGGGCGTCACATCCGGCGAGGTGCATTATGGGCCGTCATGTGATCGGCACTAGTGCATTATGGGCTTGATCACGTGATCGGCCCTGGCTTCAATAAGCGCATTGCGCATGCGCGGAGCCGGGGCCGATCAAGTGATCGGCCCCATAATGCACTAGGGCCGATCACGTGACGGCCCATAATGCACCGCGCCGGATGTGACGCCCGGCCGGTGCAAAGAGGTGTAGAGGGCAGGAGATTCCAATTAATGAGGCAGAGAGGAACCAGAATAATGCCGCCCAGCGGGGCGTGCATTACAACCAGGAGGTGTGCTGAAGGAACTGAGGCCACGCCTACCCAGTCCCCCAACCACGGGGACTGCAGTAAGTTTATACTTATTTTACACATCTTTCATAGGGACACTTTAGCTAAGAAAGGGATAGATATGGAGCTGCTAGGAAGGTGTAGGGACAGCTAGAGATAGTGTAGGGTCTTAAAATCGGGTGACAGGTTCCCTTTAAGTCAGTGGACAAGGGGAAAATATCGTGGTCTGGCTCTCAACCCTCTATGAAGATGAGGCTATGCGCCAGCTCCGCGATAAGGACACCTATCAGAAACTGGATTATAGCCCCCTCGATTCGTTTTGTAGACAATTGTAGAGTATTCTGGGGAAGGCTTTTGAAGAAGGATTTATTACTAAAAAGGTCTTAGATGGTTTGACCGTGAAGTGTGCAAAGGTCCCCACATTTTACCTCCTACCCAAGGACCACAAAGATGTCCGTCAGGTTGTCAGATTCGGCATGTGTGAGCCCAATTGTCGATTTATCGATTATTATTTACAACCATTTGTAGAGACACTGCCCTCCTTCATCAAGGACACAACGGACGTACTTAATAGGATCGACGGCATCTTTGTGGACCCAGATATGTTGATTGTAACCACAGACGTTGAAAGTTTGTACACTTGTATCGAACATGAGGATGGCATTAGGGTTGTTGAATTTTTCCTCGGTATGGGCAGTGGGGATGGCCCGCTTTGTCACCTCATAATCAAGCTCCTCTGCTTTGCCTTAATGCATAATATCTTTACATTCAAGGATGTCTTTCACCTTCAAAAGTGGGGCACTGCCATGGGAGCATTGTGTGCGCCCTCGTATGCCAACCTTTTCCTAGGTTACTGGGAGTGGTTGGTGTTTGATGACGAGGGCGCTCGGCTGACATCCCATGTGCAGTGTTGGCTTAGGTATATTGACGATATCCTAATATTTTGGCGTGGCACTGAGGAGCAGCTCAATAGGTTTATGAGTCATTTGAGCAGAAACTCGTTAAGTATCAAACTAACACACAAGTATAGTGCGGAGAGAGTTGACTTCCTTGACATTGACATCACTGTGGATCTGAACTTCTGGATACAGACAAGGAACCACAGGAAGTCCACATCAGTCAACTCTCTCCTGCATGCATCATCTGCTCACAATACCTCCACAATCCGGGCCATCCCGGTTGGCCAATTTTTACGAGTCAGACGCATTTGCACAACTGAGGAACAGTTCAAGGCCCATGCCAAGGACCTCATGCTACGATTTTGGGATAGGGGGTGCAGTGTTAGGGGACTAAAACGTGCCTGTTTGCAGGCTAAACACACTTTACGGTCGGAGCTTCTCATTGGTGAAAGGAAGGCAGTGGTTGGCAGGATGGATGGTGCGGTCCATTTTATCACGACCTAATCTCATGAGTGGGATACAGTGCAGGCAATATTGTCCAAGCACTGGCCCATTCTGAGATCAGACCCAACCCTTGAGTGGTCACTTTCCAATTACCCTCTAATGACTGCCCACAGAGCTCCTAATTTGAGGGATGAGTTGGTCCGGAGCCATAATGTTCCGCAGGTCCGCAAAATTTTCGGGTCCAGAGGTCCTATTTGGGGGTTGCTTTACATGTGGCCACTATGTGGCAATGTCCTACGCTCCAGTACTTTTGCTACATCCAATGACTCCCGGATGTATGACATCTGCCATCACGTGACATGTTCCATGGCCAATGTGATATATTGTGCCACATGTGACTGTGGACTTGTATACATAGGCCTGACATCAAGGGAGCTATGGAGGCGAGTTAGGGAGCATGTTAACGACATTGCTGCGGCTCAGGACAGTGAGGACCTTGACCAGCTGAAAACTCTCCCAACACTTTAGGATCGATCATAATTGTGATCCCAGAACATTAAGTGTTAGGGGGATTGACGTCATCCACATGGGTATCCGTGGTGGTGACGTCAAACGGATGCTGGCAAGGCACGAGGCCAGGTCAGGGGTGGATTAAGGGTAGCCAGGGCCCGGGCTATTCAGACTCTGTGGGCCCCCCGGTTATGTGACACGGGTCATGTGATTCGGGTCATGTGATGGGGGTCATGTGACGGGGGTCATCATATACCTGAAATAGGTTATGCCAGAAAAATAGTTGCTGAGTGAATCTACAACAGCTATAGCTATAATAAACTATAACAATCACAGCTCTAAGGTCTTGGCAGCACTTCAGACGTGGATGCCTCGGCTCCCGGAACACCCGGCAGATGGTAAGTATTCTATTGTTTAATTTTTAATACCATTTGATTACTTTTATTTAGGTTTCACAGTGTATTTTAATACACTGCGAAAGCCAAAAGACATGTCACACATGTCACTTGGGGGAACACAGGATTATTCCTCCCCCATGTGACACCACATCCTGCAGGGCCCGCCATTATACATGCTGGAATTGTGCACTGTCTGAACAGCGATGCGTAATAGAAGTGGTTATAATGGGCCCTATTGAGAAAGAGCGCAAAAAAAGCGACAACAATTGACAAGTGTTTTTAGTGCAGAAAACGCAGCACAAAAATGCTGCAGAAACACACAGTGGGCACGGATGTGTGAAACAGGCCTTGGAGACAGCGCCTCCAGACGTGCAGGAACCCGCTGGTGGCCGAAGGGAGACCGCAGCTGCCTTGTGTTCACAATCTGCAGTGGGTGCAGAGCGACTTCTCCCTGCATGCAGCTGATCGTGATCACTTCCAACTCTGCAGTATGAAATTAACATGCTGTGGAGGAGTTGAGTGCCAACAACCCGCACCGCAGTTGAAAACATTCTGCAATCGAGGAAGCAGAGTGAAGATGGGATTTCTGCCAATCATCCGCTGTGCTGCTACTGTACAATGCAGCATTTTGGATGCAGTGGCAATATGCTATATCCAAAACGCTGCATTTACTAATCGTGACTATGTAGCCTAGGGCTATGTTCACACAGGATGTTTCCTGTGATATTTTGACATAAAAAAAAATCAACTTTTTATTAGCATGTATTTTATAAACGAATAAAAAAAAAAAAAAAAAAAAAAAAGCCTTATGTGAACATAACTTAGCAAATACTGAGGTAAAAACACCAAATACTCAGCGTGTGCACGAGGCCTCACAAATACTGAGGTAAAAACTCCCCAAATACTCAGCGTGTGCATGAGGACTTACAGATACTGAGGTAAAAACTCACCATATACGCAATGTACGCACCCACTGCCCCACCACCTTGGATAGACATGTGAAATACCTCTACATGCTGTATGTGCCCCTCTATGTGGATATTTTGCTTGAATCATGTATGTATGAACTCCATACATACATGATCCAAGTAAGATAGCCACTTAGAGGGGCACATGATACAGCATGTAGAGGTATTTCACATGTTTTTGTGTTATCTAAGATGGTGGGGCACAGTTTACATGGGGCAAATTTGTCCCATGTACATTCAGGACAGACAATCCTCTGTCCAGTAGTGTCTCTCCCACACCCTCCCTGACGACTCCAGTGATTAAGTTAGTACACAAATCATTTAATTATACTGCTTAAATTCTTTTTACACTGAGTCCTCCTGCCATGCAGCAGCCAGCAGGAGGTCTGGCTGGCACACATAGAGCACAGCCACAGCAGCTGCAGCAGCAAGAGACAGGACATATCAATCACTGTCACACAGGCACGTTCCCTCTGTGCTCTGTGTTGGCATTCGCCAAGGTGACAGTCCCTCAGACTCCCTCTCTTCAAGCAGGTGGTGGATGGCAGGTGAGGTGACAAACTGGAGATCAGCTACCTAGGAGCAGGAGGATTCAGCAAAGCCTGGCCGGCAGAATCAGCAGCTCAGGCTCAGCTCCTCTATGGCTGTGACCAGTGGCGGGCTGGCCTGGGGGGCAGGAAGGTATTTGCCCCCTGGGCTGGTCCATCGGCAGCTGTTCAGGGCCACCAGAGGACCGGCATTGTACTTGTGCTTGCGGCCGCCAAAATTTCCTTTGTGGCCGCACTGGCAGACTCCTGATCATGATAATGCATTCATATGTATTCACGTCTTTGAGACGCAAATATATTTGAATAAATAATTACCGGGAATGAGGAGAGCATCGTGGGTGTTCCCGCGCCATGACCTAGTGTGTGCTGTGCAGTAGTGTGATGCTGTGACCTATTCACACTACTGCTGGAGACGCAGAGTGCTTCTGAGTGCTCCAATGAGGAGCTAGGAGCTACTGTCCTGTCATTTACTGGTGGATTATGTTATTAGTCCTCAAGGACAGCCGCGCATTAGGGATAGGAGGAAAAAGGCACAGTATTGCGAGTCTGTGTGTGAGTGTGTGTGTATCAGTGTGAGTGTGTATGTATGAGTGTGAGTGTGTGTATGTATGTGTTATTCAGACAGGCAGTGTAGAGGGAAGACATTATAGAAACTGGTGACATAATAGAGACGAGGGACAACATGTGGGGGACATTTTAGTGAGTAGGAATAGCATGTGGGGGACATTATGGAGAAGGACAATATGTGGAGGACATTATAGAGAGGAACAGTATGTGGGGAACATTATGGAGTGGGACAGTATGTGGAGGACATTATAGAGAGGGACAGCATGTGGGGGACATTAAGGAGAGGGACAGCATGTGGGAGACAGTGTGAGGGACACTATGGAAAGGGACAGTATGTGGGGGACATTATAGAGACTAGGAACAGTATGTGGGGGACATTATGAAGTGAAATATTATAGGGAGAGACCGCATATGGGGGACATTATACAGAGGGACAATATGTGGGGGACATTATGGAGAGGGACAGTATGTGGAGGACATTATAGAGAGGGACAGCATGTGGGGGACATTATGGAGAGGGACAGTAATTGGGGGACATTGTAGAGAGGGACAGCATGTGGGGGACACTATAGAGAGGGAGAGCACATTAGGGACATTATGGAGAGGGACAGTATGTGAAGGACATATAGAAGAACAGCATGTGGGGAACATTATAGAGAGGGACAGCATGTGGGGGACACTATAGAGAGGGAGAGCACATTAGGGACATTATGGAGAGGGACAGTATGTGGAGGACATATAGAAGAACAGCATGTGGGGGACATTATTGAAAAGGATAGTATGTGGGGGACATTATTGAGAAGGACAGTATGTGGGGGACATTATAGAGATTAGGGACAGTATATGGAGGACATTAAGGAGATTAGAGGCAGTATGTGGAGAATATTATGGAGAGGGACTCTGCGAGGGACAGTATGTAGGGGACATTATGGAGAGAAATAGTATGTGGAGGCTATTATGGAGACGAACATTATGGAGCTGTGTTAATCTACTGACGGTAGTTCTAATGTTGTATTAATTTACTGATTGTGGTTCTGG
This sequence comes from Allobates femoralis, assembly GCA_033576535.1. Classification (NCBI taxonomy): domain Eukaryota; kingdom Metazoa; phylum Chordata; class Amphibia; order Anura; family Aromobatidae; genus Allobates; species Allobates femoralis. The sequence continues at coordinate 99,296,427 of JARQOC010000011.1, read as the reverse complement.
CACTGCAGTCATCTACTGACAGTGGTTCTGGCACTGCATTTATCTACTGATGATGACTCTGTTGCTGGATTCAGCTACTGACTGTGGTTTTGTCCCTGCATTCATCTACTGATGGTGGTTCTGTTGCTGCATTCATCTACTGATGGTGGTTCTGTTGCTGCATTCATCTACTGACTGTGGTTCTGTTGCTGAATTCATCTACTGATGGTGGTTCTGTCCCTGCATTTGTCTACTGTCTATGGTTCTGGTGCTGAATTTATCTACTGATGGTGGTTCTGTCACTGCATTTATTTACTGACTGTGGTTCTGTCACTTCATTTTTCCACTGGTTTTGATCATGTACATAAACCATAACCTGCTTCATGGCTATGTTAAAACTGAAAATTATATGGTTCCATATGTGATATCTGAGGTAATGTAAGCAGGTCCAGGTGTGACTAGTATAGAGTATTGTAAAAAATATAAATAAATTCATAGGTAATGATGAGAAGCATCACATGCTTTGCTTTACAACATATAATATTTACAGTTGTCGCCAAAAGTATTGACACCCCTGCAATTCTGTCAGATAATACTCATTTTCTTCCTGAAAATGATTGCAATCACAAATTCTTTGGTATTCTTTGAATGCCTCTTTTTTTCTCCTGTAAACTCTATGTTGATGCCTTTGCCCGGAAAGCTCTACTTTTGTCTCATCTGACTAGAGAACATTCTTCCAAAACGTTTTAGGCTTTCTCAGGTAAGGGTCTCCTACCATACAGTCCCTTTTCATTCAGAAGCTGACGGATAGTACGGGTTGACACTGTTGTACCCTCGGACTGCAGGGCAGCTTGAACTTGTTTGGATGTTAGTCGAGGTTCTTTATCCACCCTCCGCACAATCTTGCATTGAAATCTCTTGTCAATTTTTCTTTTCCGTCCACATCTAGGGAAGCTAGCCACAGTGCTATGGGCTTTAAACTTCTTGATGACACTGCGCACGGTAGCCTTGAGATTGCTCATGTTTCCTCACAATTTGGTTTCTCAAGTCCTCAGATGGTTCTTTGGTCTTCTTTCTTTTCTCCATTCTCAGTGTGGTACACACAAGGACACAGGAGAAAGGTTGAGTCAACTTTAATGTCAACTGGCTGCAAGTGTGATTTAGTTATTGCCAACACCTGTTAGGATCCCACAGGTAAGTTACAGGTGCTGATAATTACACAAATTAAATAAGCATCACATTAATTTTCTAACAGTTCCAATACTTTTGTCCACTCCCTTCTTTATGTTTGGTGTGGAATTATCTCCAATTTGGCTTTAGGACAATTATTTTTGTGTTTTTTCATTGAAGACAAATTAAATGAAGATAATAATACCAAAGAATTTGTGATTGCAATCATTTTCAGGAAGAAACTACCGTATATACTCGCGTATAAGCCGAGTTTTTCAGCCCAAAATTTGGGCTGAAAAGTCCCCCCTCGGCTTATACGCGAGTATATGGAAAAAAAAAAAAAATACCGCAGCAGCCCCGGAGGTATACAGGCCCCCCATCAAGTTCCAGGGCCCCCCCCCCCTTGCGCGCCAGCCTGTAAGGTAAATTCATACTTACCAGTGTCCAGTCGCGCCGCCCGTAGCTGCCGACATGACGATCCCGGGCTCCATTCAGCGTCTTCCGCATTTCCTGTAGTCGCGGGCAATGACGTCATTGCCCGCGACTACAGGAAGCCGCGGGAAGACGCTGAATGGAGCCCGGGATCGTCATGTCGGCAGCCGCGGGCGGCGCGACTGGACACTGGTAAGTATGAATTTACCTTACAGGCTGGCGCGCAAGGGGGGGGGGGCCCTGGAACTTGATGGGGGGCCTGTATAACTCCGGGGCTGCGGCTGTATACAGCCCTGGGGCTGCGGCTGTATACAGCCCTGGGGCTGCTGCTGTATAAAGCCCTGGGGCTGCGGCTGTATACAGCCCTGGGGCTGCTGCTGTATAAAGCCCTGGGGCTGCGGCTGTATACAGCCCTGGGGCTGCGGCTGTATACAGCCCTGGGGCTGCTGCTGTATACAGCCCTGGGGCTGCTGCTGTATAAAGCCCTGGGGCTGCGGCTGTATACAGCCCTGGGGCTGCGGCTGTATACAGCCCTGGGGCTGCGGCTGTATACAGCCCTGGGGCTGCTGCTGTATACAGCCCTGGGGCTGCGGCTGTATACAGCCCTGGGGCTGCTGCTGCTGTATATACCTCTGGGGCTGCATATGGGGCTGCATATACCTCTGGGGCTGCATATACCTCTGGGGCTGTATATACCTCTGGGGCTGCATATACCTCTGGGGCTGCATATGGGGCTGCATATACCTCTGGGGCTGCATATGGGGCTGCATATACCTCTGGGGCTGCATATAACTCTGGGGCTGCATATGGGGCTGCATATACCTCTGGGGCTGCATATGGGGCTGCATATACCTCTGGGGCTGCATATACCTCTGGGGCTGCATATGGGGCTGCATATACCTCTGGGGCTGCATATACCTCTGGGGCTGCATATACCTATGGGGCTGCATATACCTCTGGGGCTGCATATACCTCTGGGGCTGCATATACCTCTGGGGCTGCATATACCTCTGGGGCTGCATATGGGGCTGCATATACCTATGGGGCTGCATATACCTCTGGGGCTGCATATACCTCTGGGGCTGCATATGGGGCTGCATATACCTCTGGGGCTGCATATGGGGCTGCATATACCTCTGGGGCTGCATATGGGGCTGCATATACCTCTGGGGCTGCATATGGGGCTGCATATACCTCTGGGGCTGCATATACCTCTGGGGCTGCATATGGGGCTGCATATACCTCTGGGGCTGCATATGGGGCTGCATATACCTCTGGGGCTGCATATACCTCTGGGGCTGCATATGGGGCTGTATATACCTCTGGGGCTGCTGTATACTACCACTGGGGCTGCTGCTGTATACTACCACTGGGGAGGCTGCTGTATACCTCACTGCTGGGGGTTGTATACCTGTGCTGGAGTCCACCCTCGGCTTATACGCGAGTCAATAAGTTTTCCCAGTTTTTGGGGGCAAAAGTAGGGGGGGTCGGCTTATACACGGGTCGGCTTATACACGAGTATATACGGTAAGTATTATCTGACAGAATTGCAGGGGTGTCAATACTTTTGGCCACAACTGTATGCAGCACTATTAATTCAATAACATTTTATATACATATCTGAAAATGTATATCCAGTTTAAAAATACTAATACATGAGTATACTATGTAATTTGTCTGATCAATAGAAATGCTCATCTGAGCTGATTAAAGTGCTGCCAGTTTTTACATAGAGCAACACTCAAATAGGCAATAAGGTAGTGTGAATATAACCTATGAAGCAGCTGGAGGTAAACATGTTAAAGGGGTTGTCCAGTTTTAAGCTACAAGTCACTCTGTGACTGCAGACTTGAATCCTCATAGTGCTGTGATGATTTGGCAGGCAGGTGACTGTAAGTATATGATTTGCATACATGTGGTCATATGCCGGCTAGACTTGCTCGGCCTCACTGAATGCACCTGTATTGAGCAACGCCAGAAACAGTCTAGTTGTAATATGGCCGGTAATATACTGTACATATCACATATTTGAGATCACATAGCTGCTCGCTCCCATTACCAGCACCAGAGAAACCTCATAGTGTACAGTGCGCACGATGTAAGGATTCACATATAGGGATGGTAGACTTGTAGCTTAAGATTGGACAACCTCTTTAACGATGGGCCACTGCTCATGGGCCAGTGCTGTGTGCTTGACCCCAGGCTAAAATTTGCCAGCCGCTGGCTGTGACTGAAGTAAGAGGGCCATGTATGCCTCCACCAGCACCCATGGTCTTTACAAAGTCCTCCGCACGTTGGACTCTAATGCGGCAATTTACCCTGGGCTGGTGGGCCCCTTTCACAGCATTGGGCCCGTGGCTACAGCCCAGATGGATTTCATTATAATCCGTCACTGGTCCAGATGGATCGTGACGCTGAACACATGGGTCCCAATGGGCCTCAATGAGTCCCTTAGTTTTGCTTCCTTTTTGTTAGTGTTGCTCTCCATTGGTTTTTTACCTTCTTTTTATTATTTTATGTAAATTTCTATTTATGTTATTCGTGCTGATGTCTTTGGGGTTGGTTTTGTTGGTGTCTTCCTAACATATCATCCGCTTTTGTCTATTTCAGTTACCAATGTGTGCACCATTCATATCATGGTCCCTGCCTGAATCCCACTAAGGAGAATGCCGTTATTATCGTTCCCGGACTTTGTATTTGATCTTTATACTTCGGATCCCCTCTGTGAACATCGGTGGTGCCTGATTTGTAATTAATATATATATATTCTGTACTTATATAGTGTACATGGCAGAATGTATAATATGCAAAAAATATTACATAGGTTGCACGACCCGCACTTTGAAAAAGCGAATGGCTGAACATATTTGTGGTGCAGATTCTCAGTCTTTTACAAGTGGATCTATATCTGGTTTATCAAGGCACTTCATGCAGGTAAAATGGATAGTCTCAGGGTAAGAGGTGTGGAAATGTCCCCAGACCACTTTGTGGTGGGGATTGGGAGCGAGCCTTCCGAAACAAGGAAGCTTATTGGACTCTGGAGCTGGACGCCAGATATCCTATGGGTTAAACTATAAAACAGATCTCATGGTTTTTTATTAAATTTTCTTGCTGATATACATCTGTGCACTTTTATACCTGTTATATATACAGTTGTGGCCAAAAGTATTGACATCCCTGCAATTCTATCAGATAATACTCAGTTTCTTCCTAAAAATGATTGCAATCACAAATTCTTTGGTATTATTATCTTCATTTAATTTGTCTTAATGAAAAAACACAAAGAGAATGAAGCAAAAAGCAAAACATTGATCATTTCACACAAAACTCCAAAAATGGGCAGACAAAAGTATTGGCACCCTCAGCCTAATACTTGGTTGCACAACCTTTACCCAAAATAACTGCGATCAACGCTTCCGGTAACCATCAATGAGCTTCTTACAATGCTCTGCTGGAATTTTAGACCATTCTTCTTTGGCAAACTGCTCCAGGTCCCTGATATTTGAAGGGTGCATTCTCCAAACTGCCATTTTTAGATCTCTCCACAGGTGTTCTATGGATTCAGGTCTGGACTCATTGCTGGCCACCTTAGAAGTCTCCAGTGCTTTCTCTCAAACCATTTTATAGTACTTTTTGAAGTGGTTGGTCATCTGCTGAGACCATGACCTCGGGGACCCACTTTCACACTGGGCTACATTTGCTGCAAAATTTGTTGGGTAGTCTTCAGCTTCAAAGCATGCCACGTCAAGCAGTCCAGTGCAGGCCAAAGCAACCCCAAAACATCAGGGAACATCCGTCATGTTTGACTGTAGGGACCGTGTTCTTTTCTTTGAATGCCTCTTTTTTTCTCCTGTAAACTCTATGTTGATGCCTTTGCCCAAAAAGCTCTACTTTTTGTCTCATCTGACCAGAGAACACTCTTCCAGGCTTTCTCAGGTAAGTTTTGGCAACCTCCAGCCTGGCTTTTTTATGTCTCGGGTAAGAAGTGGGGTCTTCCTGGTATCCTACCATACAGTCCTTTTTTATTCAGACGCCGACGGATAGTATTATCTGACAGAATTGCAGTGGTGTCAATACTTTTGGCCACGACTGTACATATTCTTCCTGATTTTTCATGAAGAATTGTGACAGTATTTTGGGTTTTAGAAACCTATTTGGATATTGAAATTGTATAGCTCTCTGTTCCCCTTTACTTTCCCTTTTCCTTCCCATGTTTTCATCCCTTCCTTGGGTTTTTACTAATGTCAGTATCTTCAGATTCATTATTTGTGATTTATTGCATTTAGGTAGTGAATGTTTGTACCCTCATTATGCCTATGAATAAGACTACAGTCAAAACATGTCAGGCTCTGCCATCATGGTTTATGGTGCATTCTGTAATGTTTTAATGGGAACCGAATAAAGAAACCTTTGATGTTCTGAAGATCTGTGTCTGGAGTTCGGAACTTACTTCATTTCTATGTACCAGGTGGGAGCCAGCCACGTTCCGAGATTCCAAGGATCCCAGTGGAGAAAAGAGAGATAAGAGGCTCTCCTTACCCTGTTATCCTCTTTTTTGATTTATGTCACTTTCTACCTGTTTTCCAACTGTAGTAAATGGTCAGTCATTGTCTACTATCCATATTTAGTGTAACTTTGGTACTTTCTGCTTGCTCTTCATGTGTAGTGGGAAGTCACTCATTGTTTACCTACCCTCAATTTATAGTATGGGGTCAGTTAGTCTCTACCTGCCCTTAAAATGTAATGCAGGGTATGTTTGTTATTCCTCTACCCGACCTCTGTTATCTGCCTGCCCTTCATTTGTAGTGCAGGGTAAGTTACTCTCTATCTGCCCTCCATGTGTAGAGCAAAGTAATTTACATTCTATCTGCCCTCCATGTGTAGTGCGGGTTCTGTTACCTTCAACCTGCCCTTCATGGGTAGTGCATAGTCTGTCACTATCTGCCCTCCAACTGAAGGGCAGGATCAATCACTCTCTAACTGCTTTCTATAATTCATTCAGTCACTATCTGCCCTACATGTGTTCTGTGGGTTCAGTCATTCTCTACCTGACTCAGTATGTAGTGCAATGTCAATGTGTCAATGTTCTTTCAACCTTCTATTTATCTATGGTGCTATGTCAGTCACTATTTACCTGCCCTTTATTTGTAGAACATAGTCAATCACTCTTTACCAGTTCGTAATGTGTAGTGCAGAATTTGTCACTCTCTACATACCCTCCATGTGAATTTATTCCTTTCTACCTGCCGTCCATGTGTAGTGTGGGATCAGTTACTCTTTACCCACCCTCAATGTATAATAGAAGGTCTATCTCTTTTCACCTGTTCTCCATTTGTAGTCCAGGGTCTGTCACTCTCTACTATAATTTTCTCTCTAATTGCTCCCCATGTGTACTGCAGGGTTTGCCACTCTCTAACTTTCCACCATGTGTAGTAAAGGATATGTCACTCTCTATCAGCACTCCATATATATTGTGGGGTTTGTTATTCTATTCGCCCTCCAACTGTAGTGTGGGATCCGTTACTGTTTATCAATCCATATTTTAATAAGGACTTTTTCACACTCTGCATGTTCTTCATGTGTAGTGTGGACAACAAATAAAGGAAAAAAGAAGCTAAATTGTGCAAAAAATAGTGTACTCTTAATTAAGAGTGTAATAATATAAAATACATACACTGGATAGTATGGATAGAAGCAGCTACACTAAACTTGACTATAACCCGCTTGCTTAGTTTAAGGTTCAAGTTCTATCTATCTTGCAGAGACCCTTTGATGAGCGTATAATTAAAAAAAAGGTATTTGAGGGATTGGTGGTGGCAACACCTTCTATCTATTGCCCAAAATCCACAAGGAACCCATTATCCCCCTGGCCATCTGATAGTGGCCAGTTTAGATGGCCTGAGTAACCCAATATGTAATTTTGTGGACTATTATTTAATACCTGTGGTCAAGATCTTGCCATCATATGTTTGTGACAATATGGATGAGCTGAAATGGGGTGACAGGATCTTTGTGGACCTGGATGTCTTGATAGTATTGGCAGACGTTGAGTCTGTTTATACATGTATTGCACATGACAATTTAAAGGTGGTCCGTTTCTTCCTGATGACTACTGGCTGGGACCACAAGCTGTATAAACTAGTCCTTGAGCTGCTCCACTTTATCCTGACACATAATTTTTTTGTGTTCAAAGATCGATTTTACCTCTAGCAGCGTGGCACTGTCATGGCATGCCTTGCGCGCCCTCATATGCCGACCTCTTTCTGGGTTTTTGCAAGTGGAAAGTTTTTGGCAATGGGGGACGATTCCATGTGCAGTGCTGGCTGCGATGCATCGATGATTTACTTTTTTTGTGGCAGGGTATGTCACGGCAGCTCAGACTGTTCATGGGGAACTAAACAAAAACTCATTGAACATCAAATTAACATACAAATTGGATGATTGGAGGATGGACTTCCTGGAATTGGTCTGTATGTGTTGCCCTTCCCTTCAGACTGATGTTTTCAGGAAGCCGACCTCCGTCAACTTGCTTTTACATGCTTCTTCTGCTCCCAGCTTTTTGATTATTAAGGCGATCATGTTCAGACTGTTCCTAAGAACGAGACGGATCTGCTCCACCGACATCAATTTTAAAATGCAAGTTGAACACTTGAAACAAATATTTGAGCAGATAGGTTACAGTCAATGGTGCATTAAGCAGGGTTATAATAGGGCTTCAAGTATACCACATCATAAACTTTATTGCCCTCCTCTAAGCACAAGGGAGAGAGTAGTAATGTTCGGTTTATCTCCACTTTCTATTTTTGCAGAAAATATTTTTATTGGAATGAAAACAGAACAATAAAATAATATCATCCATTATAATAAAGACATTGAATGTTACATAGCAAAGCCCTGTCTAAGCTATATACCGTAAGTATGCTTGCAAATAGATAGGGCATATAGTCATGTCTGAAGAGTGGCTAAGTACAAAAGAGAAGGGGTAGACAATAAGTAGAAAAATAAAGAAAAAATGTAGGGGAGAGGGGAGTAAGGTATAGGGTAGGTAGGGAAGGGAAGGAAAAGGATTGGGACAAGTAAGGGAGGGGGAGGTTACTACCTACTGTAGTTAATAGAGTGAACAATGGTTAACACAACCATAGATGGAATCCTGAATTCTCTTTGAAAAAATGGCAAAAAAGCCAAGTGCTCATGTGTCTGTTGAATTTGTCGTTATCTTGTGCATAAGCGATTTCATTAGTTTCTAGTCTGTCCATCTCTATCACCCACTCTCTGACCGAGGGCACCGTCATAGATCTCCAAGTGTCTAGGGATAACAGATCTGGCCGTCAAAAGGCAAAACCTAAAGAGTCCTCGTTTGATCCGAAAATGAACCAGGGATCAGAGATGTACGGTAATTTGAGGGGACGAAGAATGATGGATACCTGACATGGAGTGGAAATATTTCAAAGATCGCAGACCAGAATGGGCAAATGAACCAGCATTGTAAAGCATTGTACTATCTTCTTCACCACACCTCCAGCACACGTTTGACACTTATGGATAAATTCTGTGGAGGAGGGAAGGGCATCTGTACTTTCTAGATAATATTTTAAAATTCGTCTCCTGAGACCTACAAGAGATGAACATCTTATGGGTGAGATTAAAGATTTTAAGATGATCTAGATCAGAAAAGGTGGATCTTTAGGTCCCTCTCTCAAGCCTCAATAAATCAAGGCAAATCTGTGGTCAGCGCCTCCGAAAGCAAACTGTAAAATAGGGAATCTGTATGAGAAGGGGCCTCAGTCGAGCACAACAAAGCCTCAAGCGCAGTGGGAGGGTCAAAAGAAACACCAGATAAGAAGGCCTTCAACTGGGAAAATTCTAGCCAAGATAATGGCTTCCCAGCGTGACCCCTCACAGCACACCCACCATGGAGAACCTAGAGAGCTTTTCTGTCATCTGCCCAAGGTCGATCCGTTCATCCAATTTCCAGCAGAGAAAATACCTTCTTCTCACAGCTGGAGGAAAGTCCTCGTTATCAAAAAGAGGAGCAGGTCTGTTAGGCAAATTCAATTTGTCTCAGTATTTGTCCCAAAACTTTAGGAAGACCTGAGTCAGTGGAGGAAAGTCAGAGTTTGGAGGTCTCTGAGAGGTCCGAAGCAATGGTAGCCAATAGGGGGAACAAGGGGAAAGAAGCCCTTCAAGAAACACCCATTACTTGTGGGATACATTATATCTCCAGTCCACTATTTTAGATAAAAGGTATTATCTCTCTGTCCTCCTAAGAACAGGCAATCCTGCTCTCCCTCTAAATTTTGGGCTGGCAAGGACCGAGAATCTAAGACACGGTCTACTCGTCCCCCAAACAAAGAAAGTTAAGGGCCATCTGTAATTGATTAAAGAAGTACTCAGGGATAGTTATCGAAACAGTTTGAAAAAGATAAAGAAAGCGGGAAAGGAAATCCATTTTAATGGCACTAATACAGCCAAACCAAGAAAGTTGGGCTCTATTTTATTTCTTCAGATCATTTAACGTTTTGTGGAGGAGTGGGACATAATTAAGAGAGAAGAGGTCCTCTGGCTCTCAAGGGATCAAGACTCCAAGGTATTTTAAAGCCCTATCTTCCCACTTAACCCATTATCTACCAATGTCCTTTTTTTGGGACGCCTAATCTTTTGCTTCTAGCAACTAAGATTTTATAATTAGGTCCAATTTTTTTTGTTGTGTTTGTAAAATGAATTGTTTCAATAGAGAAGCGGCACTCACGGATTGGTTCCAAGCTATTTATTTATCCAGTTACAGGATAATCCATCAGGGGGTGTGCAGGGAGGTAGATGAGCTTTTTGTAAAATGAATGTTTCAAAGCAGGAAAATTGTCATCGTCATTGTATTGAATATTCTTCCACCAGAGAGCTTTCATACACCATTTTTGAAAAGGAAATTGCTAATTTGGTAAGTAATGGTTTAAAAGGGAAAGAGGCCTGGAGCCTACTAGCCACACATCCCCAAAGTTCTGGAACGCACGCATCAGCACTGGGAAGGCAACTAAAGGATTATCTACATAGATCAATAGATCGTCCGCGTCAAGGGAAAGTTTAAAGTAATTACTTTCAATGCACAATCCTATAATATCAGGTGAATTCTGCAGTGCGATAGCGAGATGCTCCATGGCTATAACATATAGCTATGGGGATAGAGGGCAGCCCTGCTTCGTGCCGCTGGATATTGGAAACGGCCCTGAAGGGTACCATTGATCTTAAGACGAGCTGTGGGGCCATGATAGAGCGCAAAGATCCTTCCAGTTCTCGTAATGATAAGAGCAGGAAATTCCACCCAAGGCGATCAAACGCCTTTTCGGCATCTATTGATAAGAGGCAGGCTGCTATTTTCTGCTTACGCATGAGAAAGGTAAGGACCAAGGTTTTTATGGTGTTATCTCTGGTTTCCCTCTGCTGTACAAACCATGTCTGATCACTGTGGATGGAGTTAGGGAGCACAGGTCCCACTCTGTTTGCTATCTTAGCAAAAATATATACATCTACATTAAATAATGAAATAGGTCAATAGTTTGAACATGATAGAGGATCCAGGTTTGAGAATGACAGTAATGGTAGCTGCGAGGGACTGTGAAGCAAAGGCACAGCCCTTGGAGATAGAGTTGAAAAAGGAAGCCATCAATCAGAGACAAACAGTTTATAAAAATTAGCCGAGAATCCATTAGGACCAGGGCTTTTGCCATTTGCAGGTGATTTAATGATTTCCAAGATCTCCTGCTCTGAAAACGGACATTCCAAAGCAGCCACCTTCTCATCAGGAATGGGGGAGTGAGATAAACATATTTGTCAATCCTGGTTTCAAAATCCATTGCAGACGTGTTCACCATCGGTCCTCAGATATTGTAGAGCGAGGCATAGTACATTCCCTGAATGATTCCACTATCTCCGGTGGGCTGTGCAATGGTCTGCCCGATCTAGAATTAATATTAGGGATCTATGTGGAGAGGATGTGGGGGTGTAGAAATCTAGCCAGAGCGCTACCATATTTATTAGAAAACTCATATAGATATTTCCAAAAACGGTCTTGCTGCCTAGCAGACACAGAATCCAGCAGGGAGCTCAAGTCGCTTCAGGCCTTAGGAAAGTCAGCTAAGGGTCTGCAGACATTGAGTTTTTTTATGTGAGACTCAAGGGTCTGGAGTGTAGTTAACAGTGCCGAGATGGTGGACTCCCTCCCAGTCTTAAGCCTTGCTCCCTGCTGGATGAGACCCCCCCTGATAACTCCATTCAGAGCCTCCAATTGATATGGGTGAGCTGTGGGATCGTCCTTAGGAAACTCCAGAAAGTTTGAAATCGCCTTCCGATTGACTGATTAGCATTCTGAGTTTTTAAGAAAGCCTGGATTTAGGACCAGGTCCACTCACTGGAGGAAAGGTTCAGGGAAGGTCCAGGGACAAAGTGACCGGGGCGTGATAAGATCACATCATTGGGCCAATCTGAGAGAATTGGTGGGAGGCCGGTATGCTATGACTAATTAGGAAAAAGTCTATCATGCTATACGAGTCGTGTATCGTAGAATAGAAGGTGTAGTCTTGGGTTTTCAGATGGACAAACATCAACCAATCTAGACTCCACCCTCTTGGCTCTCAAGCTCTCCAGGTGTGAGGCTGGTACAGAGGACCTACCTGAGGATGAGTCCATGTTGCCATCTAAGACAAATTGAAAGTCCCCGCCAGCCACCACGGAACCCCCGGCGAAGACGGGAAGAGCTTGTAAATAGGCTTTGCAGGTCCAGACTTGATCCTGGTTAAGGAGGCAAAAATTGGCAATGGTAAACAGTGACTGTAATAGGTCACTGTTATGGCACAACTGGTCAAACATCCACGGTTGCAAGTCTATATAGGTCCTCCATATATAGGTCCCTCGCCCACAGTAACAAATAATTAGATCGTAAATGACAAGAAAAATATAACAACAAAGTCCCAAACAAAAAAACATATAAGATGAGTATGTATCCCAAAGGTACCACATCGGTGGGAGTCATCCGGGGTCCTCACCTCGCAGATAAAACGTTTCAAAGTATGGATATTTAAGCAAAAATATATAGAGAAGGGTCAGGACGCGTAATTGGCCGCCCTAAGTCTAATAATCCCTTAGGGTGTGTGAAAAAGAACAAGAGGGCAGGAGGCATTTTGTCTCTCAAGTGTTTCCATTGGTGGTGTCGAAGCAACAGGGCAGGCCCCGCTTTTTCTTCCTCTCTAGGTTAAGAGGTGTTTTCCAGCTCCCTCATGGTCCCCTGAAAAAGAATGTAGACATCTGGGGCCTATCCGAGATGGTAACCAGGGTTATCCCCAGGAATAGGGGATATCCCTGGAATGAAGGACCTCAAGAAGGGGTCTCAGGGCCCTTCTTTTGGCAAGAATTAGGCGAGAAAGGTCGGCAAGGAGGTGTATTGGTGATCCATTGAAGTCGATAGCCTCTGAGTCTCTGGCCCTCTGCATATCGTCTTTCAATTGGAAGAAATGAATACAACAGATTACATCCCTGGGCCTAGAGGTGCTGCCATTTTTAGGGCCTAAGGATCTATGGGCCCTGTCCATCTCAATGTGCTCATTGGTAGGTCTATGCAGGGGGGAGTTAAAGATTAGTTGGAGATCTGGAGTTAAGTCCTGTGCAGCCATTGACTCTGGGAGCCCCCGCAGCCTATTATTATTTCTCCAGTTCTTATTTTCACAATCTTCAATCATGTCAAAAAGTAATTCAAAATTTTGAGTATGTTGGTTAAGCACCTGTCGCTGCGACCTCAGTTGGGAGGAGAGGTCTGCTACATCAGTCTCAATCACCTTAACAGTGCTATTAAACTGAGCCATGTCCTCTCTGGGGGATCTAATTTTGAATTTACACACAGTCTCCAAACGTCTCCACGTCTGCCTTGGTGGGAATGGCACTTAATTGTGCCCTGATTTTGTGTACATCTGCTCCTGGGAGTAGAGGGCCCCAGGATCCTGCCATATCTGCATGTACCCTGGATCCAGGCTGGGGCAAAATCCCCATAGTAGATAAAGCATAATCAGCAGGGCGTTGGTCCGTGCCAGGCATTCCCTGATGAAGGAGCATAGCAGGCTCTGAAACGCGTTGGATGGATCCAATAAATTTCCAACAACCGAGGATTTGGGCTTTGTGTCATTCGTAGCAGCGCGGACCTACTACACACCATCCCTTTGATTTCTTGGATTTCCTACCACGTTGCACGTGGAAGTGTGTGCCTTGCAGCAGCTACCTGACGTGTTTTTCAAACTGGTTGTGTGTCACGCAACTAGAAAAGGTGAGCAGTTTTATATATTTCAGAGACGAACTGCATATATAACGATAAGACCCTATTGCGCTTGCTTCCTTTACAGTTACTACATCACATCTATCAGTGAAACCCTGCTGCTTTATTTATTGAACTCTTTGTGATTTGTAACTTTGCAATGTTATTTGTAATTATATGTATTTATATTATATAGGGATATTTTTACTTGATTGCTTTACTTAAGTATGCAATTTCAATTTATGGGTCCCTTCTTTCTATATATGTCTTGCTCTGTAGCTACATGTGTGCATCTCCCACCCTCTTTTTCCCTTACTTTGATATGCTGATTCCTATAGTGACACATTCTGTTAGTGAGGGTTTGCAAAGACTGGACTGAAGCGTTCTCCTGGTCTTGCACACGCGTGCTGTGATGAGGTGCTTCCTTGGCGACTAGCATCAACAATAGAGCAGGGCTTTCTGTATTATCTAATACATGGGGGATGTATGCGCCGTGACTAAACTGATACTTACAGTCACATTACCAGTCGGCAGGTCCTTAAAACAGGTCCTGTCAGGCTATATTAATAGACACCTCCTGGAAGAAGTGGGTACAGGGCCTGCGAAACAATCGTAGGTCATAGTTTTTCAGCGTACCAACTCGCCTCCAAGCACATACAGTATCCATGGTAGGTTACTGCCTTAACTGCTTTTGATTCATTATTTACTCAACTGTGTACTGTTTTCTATGTATGTGCTTCCTGTATATGGATTATTGCTTTGTATCCTACAAATGTACTTTTCTTTATTAGGTTACATTGTTTTGTGTCTGAAGTGGGCTATACTGGTACTTTGTATTTTCCCCATCCTCTCTGCCAGTGCCGGGACAAGGCATTTTGGTGCCCTAGGCAGGTAAGGCAAACGGCGCCAACCCCCCGAAATATGTCTGGGAATAAAAATGTCAGCATACTTTGAAAGTAAATTTAATTTAACGGGGACCTATAAAAGGTTCGTCCAACCACACTACAGAGACATACTGATAGGTTGTTTACATTGTGAGCCCCAATGGGGACAATGTTCATGAAGTATGTAAAGTGCTGTGGAGTTCATAGTGTAATATAAATGCAAAAAGTATTATTCTTTATATTATGTCACAATACCAGGATCTGAGGATCTTCTATTTCGAGGTCAGGGACTCTCTGATGCCATGTTGCTGCCTGTCTCGCTGTTGTCCTCTTTTGACACTGCAGTGCGGTGGACAAGAGAGCATTAACTGGTTAATAACAAGAAGTATGGAGTGTGTACTGAGCCATAAACCCTCCCCTTACCATGAAGTATGGAGTGTGTACTGACTGAGCCATAAACCTCCTCATACCATGTCCAGCAGACATTGTAGGATTACTACCCGTATATACTCGTGTATAACCCGACCTGTGTATAAGCCGACCCCCCTACTTTTGCCCCCAAAACCTGGGAAAACCTATTGACTCGTGTATAAGCCGAGGGTGGACCCCAGCACAGGTATACAGCCCCCAGCAAAGTGGTATACAGCAGCCTCCCCAGTGGTATATACAGACCCCAGTGGTAATACAGCAGCCCCAGTGGTAATACAGCAGCCCCAGTGGTAATACAGCAGCCCCAGGGGTAATACAGCAGCCCCAGGGGTTATACAGCAGCCCCAGGGGTAATACAGCAGCCCCAGGGGTTATACAGCAGCCCAAGGGGTTATACAGCAGCCCCAGGGGTTATACAGCAGCCCCAGGGGTTATACAGCAGCCCCAGGGGTAATACAGCAGCCCCAGTGGTAATACAGCAGCCCCAGGGGTAATACAGCATCCCCAGGGGTAATACAGCATCCCCAGGGGTAATACAGCAGCCCCAGGGGTTATACAGCAGCCCCAGTGGTAATACAGCAGCCCCAGGGGTTATACAGCAGCCCCAGGGGTTATACAGCAGCCCCAGTGGTATATACAGGCCCCAGCAGTATATACAGCAGCCCCAGTGGTATATACAGGCCCCAGCAGTATATACAGCAGCCCCAGTGGTATATACAGGCCCCAGCAGTATATACAGCAGGCCCAGTGGTGGTGTATACAGGGCCCAGTGGTGTATACAGGACCCAGTGGTAATACAGCAGCCCCAGTGGTAATACAGCAGCCCCAGGGGTAATACAGCAGCCCCAGGGGTTATACAGCAGCCCCAGGGGTAATACAGCAGCCCCAGGGGTTATAAAGCAGCCCAAGGGGTTATACAGCAGCCCCAGGGGTTATACAGCAGCCCCAGGGGTTATACAGAAGCCCCAGGGGTAATACAGCAGCCCCAGTGGTAATACAGCAGCCCCAGGGGTTATACAGAAGCCCCAGTGGTAATACAGCAGCCCCAGGGGTAATACAGCATCCCCAGGGGTAATACAGCATCCCCAGGGGTAATACAGCAGCCCCAGGGGTTATACAGCAGCCCCAGGGGTAATACAGCAGCCCCAGGGGTTATACAGCAGCCCCAGGGGTTATACAGCAGCCCCAGTGGTATATACAGGCCCCAGCAGTATATACAGCAGCCCCAGTGGTATATACAGGCCCCAGCAGTATATACAGCAGCCCCAGTGGTATATACAGGCCCCAGCAGTATATACAGCAGGCCCAGTGGTGGTGTATACAGGGCCCAGTGGTGTATACAGGACCCAGTGGTGTATACAGGGCCCAGTGGTGTATACAGGGCCCAGTGGTGGCATACAGGGTCCAGTGGTGGTGTATACAGGGCCCAGTGGTGGTGTATACAGGGCCCAGTGGTGGTATACAGGGCCCAGTGGTGGCATACAGGGCCCAGTGGTGGCATACAGGGCCCAGTGGTGGTATACAGGGCCCAGTGGTGGTATACAGGGCCCAGTGGTGGTATACAGGGTCCAGTGGTGGTGTATACAGGGCCCAGTGGTGTATACAGGGCCCAGTGGTGGTATACAGGGCCCAGTGGTGGTATACAGGGCCCAGTGGTGGTATACAGGGCCCAGTGGTGTATACAGGGCCCAGTGGTGGTATACAGGGCCCAGTGGTGGTATACAGGGCCCAGTGGTGTATACAGGGCCCAGTGGTGGCATACAGGGCCCAGTGGTGGTATACAGGGCCCAGTGGTGGTATACAGGGCCCAGTGGTGGTGTATACAGGACCCAGTGGTGGTATACAGGTCCCAGTGGTGGTGTATACAGGGCCCAGTATGCGGGGGCCAGGGGGGGAGGCGCGCGCCTTTGCACACTCACAGCGGCCGCCGTCACCGTGCGTCTGCTGTAAGGCTGCTTTCACACTGCGTTTTTCTGTGATCCGTGGCTGTCCTTTGTAAAACGGACAGCCACGGATCAGATTTTGGCCCCATGTTATCCTATGGGCACGGATCACATCGGATTTGGCCTTATTGGCATCCGATTTTTGTCGGATCCGATTCTGGCTGATTTTTTGCTGTGCCCAAAATCGCAGCCTGCTGCGATTTTTGGCACAGCGGGTCAAATCGGACCGAATTGGATCCGACCTGATCCGTGCCAAATAAGGCTGCTTTCACACTGCGTTTTTGTGCTGTCCGAGGGGATGAGACTTTTTGCAGCTCCCCTCGGACAGCAACTGATCCAAACTGATGACTGCAATCAGATGCTAAATAGGCATCCGATCCCGATGTTTTGCAGCATCAGTTTGGATCCTCTCCCTGCTCCTCCTGTCACCTCGTCCCCCTCCTGTCACCCTTCTCCCCTCTGTCTGCCCTCTGTCTCCCCTCTTTGTCCCCTCTGTCTCCCCTCTTTGTCCTCCTCTTTGTCCCCCCACTTTGCAGCCCCTCTTTGCCCCCCTCTTTGCAGCCCCTCTTTACCCCCCTCTTTGCAGCCCCTCTTTGCCCCCTCTTTGCAGCCCCTCTTTGCAGCCCCTCTTTGCCCCCTCTTTGCAGCCCCTCTTTGCCCCTCTCTTTGCAGCCCCTCTTTGCAGCCCCTCTTTGCAGCCCCTCTTTGCCCCCCTCTTTGCAGCCCCTCTTTGCCCCCCTCTTTGCAGCCCCTCTTTGTCCCCTCTTTGTCCTCCTGTTGGCCCCCTCTTTGCAGCCCCTCTTTGCCCCCCTCTTTGTCCTCCTTCTTTGCAGAGCTTAAAAAATAAAAAAATCATCATTCTCACCTCTCCACGACACCCGCGCTGCTTCCAGGCTCTCTTCTTCTGATGCACAGGACCTGGCGTGATGTCACAGTCACATGACCGGTTACCGCGGTAACTGGTCATGTGACTGCACTGTGACGTCAGGCCAGGTCCTGGAAGCACAGAGCCGAGCGCAGGAGGCATCGCTGGATCGTGGAGAGGTGAGAATAATGATTTTATTATTTTTAACCCTTTCATTTAACTGGATATCACTTCTGCAATGTATGAATATACATTGCAGAAGTGATATTATGGCACAGAGCGATTTTAGTGTACTGAGCATGCTCAGTACACTAAGATCGGGTCCAAGGAGACATCGGCTGTTTCCTCGGATCCGCGCTCCATAGGCCCCATGTTGGAGGAGAGATGGGGCGGGCACCGGGCAGAGCTGCAGGACAGGAAGTCCCCTCCTCCCTCCTCTCTGGCCGGCGCGGCCGCACGGGGCCCCCCAGGGGGTGCGGGGCCCTCCAGGGGGTGCGGGGCCCCCCCAGGGGGCGGGCAATGGGCCCCTCATGCGGATAAAATGCGCCCTCCACAAGATGGCGCCCTAGGCGATCGCCTAGGGTGGCCTACCTATCGTCCCGGCCCTGCTCTCTGCATCCATACTATTCAGTGTTATATATCTTATATTTTTACCGTCTTAATAAAGAGTATACTATTTTTGCACAATTTAGCTCCCTTTTTCCTCTATTTTGTTGTCAATTTAGCTTGTGGAGTTTGCTAGTTCCGTGGCCGTCTAATTTATCATCCTTGATTCTTATTATGGCCTGCTTGGGACAATATTTGGAACTAATGGGTCTATTTTGGTGTTTAATGTGTTGTGTGGAGTCTGTCACTCTCTACCTTCCCCTATGTGTTCTTTGGGGTGTGAGGCACCGCCGGCATGATCCTCATGGCTGGGGCGCATCACATGCAGGATCAGGGTATGATCCTGTTTACACTGGCGGGTTTGACTGTGATAATGCTGTGTGAACCAACTGTGAACACAACGTTTAATGTGACTAATGAGTGGCTCATAAGATCGAGGAAGCCCTAAGGAAAAGGGATGTAAGGGCTGAGTGCTGACAACCCGGAACACAGGGAGTTAACATAAGCTGTGTGGAAGCTGATAATCAGCAGCGAAGAGGGTGTGTCCATGTGGGTGTGTCCGGAGGAATAGCAGCCCAGCTGGGTGACTCAATGTGGGTGTGGCTGGCACGATAAGAGTCAGCCAGCTGAGGGATTGAGAGATCCATTCTCAGCCAGACATCAGCCTGAGAACATGTGGGCTGATTACCAGCCAGAGAGCTGAGCAGAGCCAGTCTGTGTGAGGGACTGGGAGTGCAAGTCCATGCCGCCATGTTGAGATGGTGAAGGGAGCATGCAAGCTCCATACCGGTAGCCAGGACCAGGGTCGTGACAGCACCTGGGGTGGGGAAGCCGTGGCTGACCTGTTGGACGCTGGACTGGGCATGCGAGGAAACATGTCCAGGACGGAGCCTGTGAGAGGCTTGGCCAACCCGTTACCCAGGTAGCGAGACCCGGATCCGTGCCCGGTAAGACAGCGGTTCCCGTGTAACGGAGTGAGCTGTGTGTGATTAATGCCAGGCGGGCATAACCGCTATTGGGTCCGACTAGGCAGTCGGTAAAGGACCCGTTGATGTATGTAGGGGCTTAGGCAATTGCCCTGAATGTAAGATGATGACCTATGTAAGAACATTGTATAATAATGTGGGGAGAAAGTGACCCAGCCAGTATGGATGATGTTGGAGGCGTTCCGTCCCTGTGGGACGAGAGGGAGGCTTGCCCTGCTGCTTGCAGAGGGTACCCGTCCCTCAACCACGGCCTCTAATGGTGTGGGTGTGCCTGTGGTGCCAGACACAGGGGTAATAGGGCTCCTAGTAGGTAACGGATGAGGTTCCCGTGTACTATGGTTTGCCAGTCCCTGTAATGGGCCATGGAGGAGCCACAGTCCATGGATGATGGGCTGTGAGCGTGTGGAAGAAATGTATGTGATCCATGGACGTTTGAATGATGGATCACACATGGTATGTAAGGCCCGGTCAGGCAGGAATCCTGACTACGCGGTAATGTTATGTCATCAAGCTGGGTGACTAAAGCCAGGCGGCAGGTACCGCCATTGGGACCCACAGGGCCCGTTGAGGCGTATGTAACGAAGGTCAGAAGCAGGGGTTAAAAGGGCTCCTAGAGTGGGGACACCATGGTTGAAACAGGTGGACGCTGACCTGGACATGGGGTGAAACATGTCCAGGAAGGAGCCCCTTGGGGATACATGACATACCCGGTACTCAGGTTGCCCAATCCCTGTTATGAACCCGGAAGGGGTCATCGTCGAAGTATAAAAAATATAGTTATTATAAATGTACTGTAAGATGTGTAAGTAGGCCGGAGGCCGTAGCCACCACGGAGCAGGTGTTAGAGCTCCAATGGGGAGAGAGTCGTGGTTACAGGTCTCGGGTTATTGTGAATGTATATGTGCAATGTTCTATGTAATGTATGATGTATTTATGTAAAGTGTTTAGAATCAATGTGATATGTGTCCAACATACTACCCGGGTTATGTTTATTATATGTGAAAAATAAACGGGTACACATTGGTAAAACTTATAAACACGTGTTTTGTCGTTATGCAAGCGGGTTCCCCGGTTGCTGCCTCACAGGGGTCATTCACCCTCTACCTGCTCTCTAGGTGTTCTGTAGAGTCTGTCACTCTCTATCTGCCTTCCATGTGTAGTGTGGGGTGAGGTAGTCTCTACTTGCTCTCCATATGTTGTGCACGGTTACTGTCTACCTGCCTTCTCTGATGAGTGTGTATTTAGTTACTCTCTACATGCCATCAATGTATAATGCAGGGACTGTCATTCTCTACTTTTTTATATGCAGTACCCTTTATCTGCCCTCCATGTGTAATGCAGCATCACAGTTATTCTTTACCTGTCCTCCATGTGTAATGCAGAGTTTGTCACTTTCTACCTGCCCTCCAACTATAGTGTTAGATCATTCAATCTCTATTTGCTTTCCATTTGTAGCACAGTGCCTGTTACTCTCTACCTGTCCACTATGTATAGTGTGGGGTATGTCACTGTGTAGAGGGTGGTCTATCCATTTCGATCTTCCTTCTCATCCAGCAAATTGCAAAGATCTATAGCTATAAAAGTTCTTACCTGCAATGTATTTAGTTCCATCTGTCTATCCATCTATAATATATTTGTTTTACTGTTGGACCTTAGAAACAGGGTGCTCAAGTGCGGGAGGCTGAAAACAAGGCGACTAAATGCAAAATGGGTGAATTGACATTCTCTAAATAGTAAAAGTTATTTACACACTAGCAAGCAGGTGGTTTTAATAAAGTTCTTGCAGAGTCCATGCCTAGGCTGGAAGGGGACCTACACAGTATTAGAAAGCTATGATTAGGGTTATCTGTAGGACAAAGTGCCGTTGTGTCTGCGCTGCAGTCAAAAGAATCACCAGAGACAAGAGAGAATCTGGGCTGAATTGTGTCTTTATTTTTCCGACGCGTTTCGGAACCTTCACCTGGCTCCTTTCTCAAGGACATGTTCCTGAGGAAGGAGCCAGGTGAAGGTTCCGAAACGCGTCGGAAGAATAAAGACACAATTCAGCCCAGATTCTCTCTTGTCTCTGGTGATTCTTTTGACGGCAGCGCGGACACAACGGCACTTTGTCCTACAGGTTCTTCACCGCGGTTATCCGTGGAGGTGCGGTCCTTGCAGCAGCTGTCTTTTACAGGCAACTACATTGATTTATGGCTATCATACTGACCAGGTGAGCAGTTTTACTCACACATTCATTCACCTCTTTATCTGGAGATAAGACCCTATTGCGCATTTTCTCATTTTCACAGATGATTAGTGTTATGGCTAATCTGAATATTTTATTAATAAATTAACTTATTAGTTTATGAGGAGTACACTTTTCATCTCTATAGTGTGCGATTACTTGTAGTTGAAGAAATGTAAAATCGCACAGTGTGAATGTGAATACATTCTTATTGCTTCATAAAAGAGCCTTTTTGGTATGAAATACAAGTTACTGACCATCTCATTGATGTGATCATGATGAAATATTTGCATTCTGTTTAGTATATTAAAAACATACAAGAAACCAATAAGTAGTTAAATCATAACCAGTTTTTCATTGAAGCTCCATAGTAGATGATCACACTTGCAAATGAGCATTAACTTTCAGCAAAAGCAAAAGTTAAAGAATCTACGCACTAAAATATGATACAGAAATACCCCCAATGCAAAATAACACTGAAAACAATGACAATTGAAAGTAAAAATATGAATACAATTATCTCCCTTTAAAAACAAATTCAAGTATTTTTTTAATGTTTTCAGATATTTGTGCAATTCATAACGTTGCATAGTAAAGAAAAAACAGAAGTTGGAAATACAAAGATTGGATCGTCCAAACATGCACCTAAACAATGTTCAATGAAAGAAGACAGCTGTCATACAGGAGGCTTAGTCTATTACTGAGGAGTCGTGCAGATAGTGTTGCAAAAATTATGTTTTATAGCATCATTAGAGAGCAATAGCAATGATTTCAGGGCAGTTACCATTATCTGTGGATATTATAGGAATTGTTCACTCTAAACATGTGCATACCATGAAGAAAACATTATATGCTATGAAGAAAGTTATCATGTACTGCTAGAATGATGGTAGAGCTCTGAAAACCCTTCAGGCTGGTTTCACATGACCATAATACAACCATATTTTTGCATCCATATTATGGCTACAACACTTGTGTCCGACATTCTACTGAAACCGAAGTCAGATCACCATAGAAAATGTATAGTAATCTGAATGTAGCTTGGTAGGACTGCGGAGGATTGGTGGTTGTAATTGTAATATTCAATATCCAACCATAGGTCAGTTTCACACAAGGCTTAGTATTGAAATCTTTACTGTTATGGAAGTTCTTTGTAGAGATCATATGTGCAATGTTACAAGTCGAAGGGAATTTATGACCTGAGTTTTGCAGCTCTGATTTTAACGCATGCTGTTATTTATTCTTAAATTGCAGCATGCACTAAATGTGGTGATTTTGTTTTTGGCTTTTTCCCCCGTTTACGTAAAATGCTATTATTAAAATCCGCATTTGAGGTTTCGTGCATGCAATACCCCACATGCGGTTTCAATAGAAACAGTTCTATGGAATTTTCATGTACAAATATGGATTTGGTTGTTTTTATTTATGAAATGCTTATATTTTGTGTATCAGTATATCATTGTCTGTGTTAAGTTAATATATAATGTTTTTATAAAAGTGCATTATTTTTTATTATTACATTTGAAAACCTAGTAAATGGACACAAAACTTCAATGAGAGCATTGACTGAATACATTTTTAAAAGGAAATATTTTCGCAATCCAAATACATCCCAGCAAAGTTTGGCAGAGGAGTATCCATGACGGGATATCATTGTTAAATTGAAATATATGCTCCCGTCCCTATGAACTTACTGGACATAAAATTTACTGTAAATCTCTCCTGGCAGGGAAAAAAGATATCTCACTTGTGTCATCTATTTTAGGTACTTACTATGTAAATGAACAATCAACCTTTTAACAAGTCTTGCTAGATGACTAAGGATATAAAACAGCCTTGTATTGAGTCTGTTTTTATATATACGTGGGGATAGCCATTCCCAGTTCAGCTGAGTTAGGACAAGTTTGCCTCTTGGACTATCACCTCTTCATAGCAGTACTTTCTCTTTTGTTTAGAATGCAGGAGCCATTCTCTGATTCATGCTGCCTATGATTCTTTGTCATTGACAATAGAAATGGTGAAGGTGTAGGGATGGATAAAATAGTGGAAATCCACATTCTTTGCTATGAAAAAACAGCTCTCCAAACTGGATAAGGAAACAGTTTAGTTATGATAATGCTACATTGACTTATTTGACATCTTTGGTGAGGTTGAGACCTTTGTCAAAATTTCAGAAGGGACTTGTGATCTACTGTGTTAATAACAATTGCAGTTAGAGTAAAGTTGGAAAAATTGACCTAAACTATGTTAATTTACCTCATCATTAAACTAAGGTATGTGTAACCTGCTCAGGACATATCTCTGAGGCTATTAAATTATGTTTGTGTCTGAAACATGCCTGGCAGAGGTCATGCAGCCAGCGGCTGATACATGTCGCCCATTGTTTAGGCAGCATGTATCTGCTGACAGGTTCCCTTTAACAGACATTTGTTCAGTTGCAACCAAAGGAGTCAATGTAATGGCATATTCTCTAGAATGTTCACATCTATTATTCCTTATTCTTTTCTTGATCAAAAAAATTGATGTCCTGGACTCTAACAGATGAATTACACAAATTGAAAACCATTGAAATAAAGAGCAAGACATTCATATTAATTTGGGTAACTTATATTGAATCTGATGTTTGGTAGCTGAGTTTGAAAAATGTCATAAGAACTATCTTGATTGGTCAACATAAAAAAAGACTCCTCACTGATACATTGGATTTGTCATATGACTCATCTGCAATCATTTCTTCATTCATTAGGGACTAAGAGAATAAAATCCGAAAATGTTTCTTCTCTAATTCATTCACACACTCCAAGCCTATCTAATGCTTTTCTAATTACATCACTAAAAATGTGATTGTTCATATTGACTAAAATTATCAGGACATTAATCTATAAAAGAAACAAACATATCTCTATATAACTAGAAATATCTTTTAATATCTCTAATAATGTACATTTCCCATTGCTCTATAAAAAGTAATGGCAATGACTTAGCACGATGATTCATTCCTTGTAATTATTTTATAGATATGTATCAAAAAAATGGAAATGATGTCTGGTCTCCAGCATTGTCATTTAGGAGACCATTGATGGTTCTTTGTTCTAACTGATGTCATTAAATGGCAATCCCATTACTATATCTATATATGAAAAATAGAAAGTCTAGTCAAGGTGAACTTAAAAAAAACTTTTTTTTTATTGCCATTATCAGCCAATATCAAAACTCAGCTATCATTTTGTGTTACATAACTTTGATAAAATCAAAGCTACATTGCGATGGGCAACTCAATGTTTCTTTTAGAGAATTTGGATAAGTTTGCCTCATAGGGTTAATTTCAGGCACACTTGATAGTTTAAGCCTTGAATTCCGTATCTTTTAGTACACTACTGTTGATCCTCCAGACTGTAGACTAACATTGTGAATGAAATGGAAAATATCTGATTGATGTATTAACAATTAAATAAAGAAGGAAATCGTGTTTGAAACAAAATAGATCTTTTTTGATAATAATAAGGCTACATTATCGGGCATATAAAGCTGTTATATTACATATATAAACTTCAAAGAAAACTTTTTTTCTCCAGTGTATAAATAAGTTACATGACAAAATGAAATCATGTAGAAATCATGAAATTAAATATTTTTTTTTACAAGTATATACGTATATATGTGTGCTGCTTAACTTAAAACCTTTCACTTAGGGACCTTTCACATCAGCGTTTTTTCATAACCACGGCAGATTTCGCCACATCTGCCGCGTAACAGCTGACTTGCGGCACGAATCCGGCAAGCCCCATTCATTCTCTATGGGGATTGCAGTCAGGTGCAGCAAGTGCGGTTTTGCCTGATCCGGCACTTACTGCCGCGCAAAAAAATGCTGCTAGAAGTGTTTTTACGCGGCAGATGAGGTGAAATCTGCCAGATATGCCACGATTATGAAAAAACGCTTACCCGCCAGCATTGATGGGTCCACATTTTGGAGACCTGAAGCCATATGTAAGTAATACAGTCACCGGTAAAGTGTGACAGTCAGATGAATGCACATAGAGCACTATGGCTATAAGCCACTGCAATCAAATCAATAGTAGATGTGATAGAAGTATAGATGAACTGTCACTCACAGCCGTAGGTATCCAAACCCCAGGTAAATTCCTACTATCACTACATTGATAAGGAAAATAATGTATACAAAGCAGCACATTTATATAAGAAATTTAAATAAAATTACATTCCCCAAAAGTATTTATTCACAAAAAGTAACCATATTGGAAGTAATATATAAAAAGTAAAATAGTGAAAAATAAAATGACCTTGTTTATCAGCATTTCCTAAACTGGAAATGCAAATTGATGATTTTTCAGCTGAATATATAAAACCCATTAATGTATTTGTAAGGCTACATTCACACCCAGAAGTCACGCAACAGACCTGGTCATTCTACAGTTTCCCTGCACGATCGCTTCGTACTGTAGGGAAACAGCTGTAAGACCGCACAGCCGATTGATATGGTCTTGTGGTTATAAAGGTGAAACAACTGTTTTCTGTGCTTGGGAACAATGAAGCGACTGTAGCGGCACAGGGCTCTTGCGGTTGACTGCAGTGTGTGAACGGAACCAAGAGAAAAGTATTGCCATTTGTTCAACCCGATAAAATTCAGCCTATTAAGTGAAGCCTGTTTAGATATAATAATAAAACAAATAAACTTATATGTGACCACCATAAAACTAGTGATGTATTTCTAAACCGCTTAATATTTTTGCATAGTTCATCTTGGGGAGTTTATTACTTCAATATTACCTGAACAAAAGTTTCTTATAAATCTGGGACAAATTCCTCTCCTAGAACTATAATGTCATCAGTATATGAAAATGGGAAAAAAAGTTGGACATAATATAATAACGTAAAATGGATGTTTATATATGTGTACCAGTTAAGAACGATAGTATGTAATGCCACCCCCAATGTCACTCATTTTCTAAACCCACTTTTTAATATTTCTTCATTAAATACATTTGTGTATATGTTTAAAGGAGTAGGTTTGCAGTTTTTTTCTATAAAAAGGGCCCCTAGTGATATTTCTTGTTTTTTCTATGTAATACAACTATTTATTAAACCAACAATGGTGTTGGTAGGTTTGGATCTAATATACATAAACTGGTAATAACTATAGCAATGAGCAACTTCAGTATGTAGAATTGGTTAAAAAATAAATATTTGATCTCAAGCTTGAAATATAAATTCCTGTGAATTCTCAGTCTATGTGCCAACTGGGCGTTTGAGCTCCATATTAGGAGATCCATTTTGGTGCATTTTTACAGCCAAAATGGATCCTCTTTTTTTGCAAATAAACCATCACAAATGCATCGTCTATTTGTGTTTTTTTTTAGCTGCGCTTTTGCTCTTTCAAGGCAAAAATGCAGTACTGTTCCACAAGGGTCAGGGGAGACAGACAGAGAGACAGAGACACACACATTTTATTACTGTCACCAAGGTTCACGATGTCTAGTGATGAGTTACGTCTGCGTATCACATGGTAACAGGTCACCTTACTGAGTCACATGACCAGGTCCTTGTGAGGTTACGTAGGTCTTGTCACCCATCGCCAGAGCACACCACGGGATTGCCAGGAAGGGTAAGAAATTGTAGCATTTGTGGTATGGAAAGCGCAGTAAAAGTGGACTGTGTGAATACCAATGTGTAATGCTTTTTTTTAACAGAATGAAGTCAATGGAGAAAGTGCGGCAGAGAAATGGAGCAATAATTGATGCTCATTATTTTTTGGATGTGCTTTCTGCACCACTAATGCAGCAGTCAAAAATGCTGATGTTCGCACAGAAATTTGAAAATCACATTGACTTTGCTCGCAGACACAGTGACTGATCCACTTCTGGTGCAGTTTAAAAAAAAAATTCAGCACCAAAAATAGGATCACTAATGGAGCACAAACACCCAGTGGGCACATAGCCTAGAACTGCATTTTTCACCCCAGAGGTGCAAACTCAACTAGTTAAACAGTTATGTAGTGGATGTATCCACTCTAAAAATTATATTAGCAGTGTACATTTTTCTGTTGCAATTTATTTGAAAACTCATTATATTCCATATGCAAATAAGAGGGCTTTGGAAAACACTTATCGTGGCCAATAACTTGTTGCATAGTTACAACCCCCACAATTTGCATATGAAGCAGTTTCCTAACTCTCCTTGACAGTGCTCACTTAGTCAGCCTTCACTAAACCTGCACATGCACACTGACTATGAGTAGTAGGCAGCTCACATACTATGATGGCGAGCCCCCCTTTTATCATTGCATCCAGTTATGGCACCATACTTCTACACCCAGAACTGTAGCAAGCGGCTTCAGAAGGGGAAGAGATCAATAGCATGTTCTTCCTGTCTTCAGGGCATCACAGAGTAGGTCTGCACTGAAGACAGGAGGAACAGAGAACTGATCTCTCCTCCCCTCTGAAGCCACTTGCTACACTTCTGGATGTAGAAATGGCGGTGCCATGAAAGAAGGCAATGATGTAAGGGGGATCCACCCCTACACTGTGTTCAGGCCACTGATTCCTGCATAGTCAGTATGTACATGTGGCACCATGGGTAAGGTTCAGGCATTGCTGGCTCTGGCTAAGAAAGGGCTATCAATCAGAATGAGGAAACTGCTAAGTATGCAAAGTAAATGAAGTATATTGGTGCACTAAATCTCTTGGCCACATCAAGGGTGCACAAAAGGACTCTTTTTGGCACATGGTATATAAAGAGTTTTAAAATTAATTACACAGAGAAATGTATACTGCTACTTAGACCAGTTTGCATTTCAGAGGTGACACACATTCTTTAAACTTGTCAAAAACATTGGCTAAAAATCTTCTGATCCCACTGATGAGGATAATCTGTTTTATAAGGAACTCCTGTGCTCTGACGAGAGACATCAGGGGAAAAAAGGGCACAATCTCATAGATTTTAACACATCTGATCATTGGTTGCGTTAGTGATTAACCACTGTCAGGGGTATCTTGAGTTGAAATAGCTGTCGGCCAAATGAGCAATTAGCCAATAGTTACCTCATATTTGGGCAGTTGTAGGTTTGGACTACATTAGAATGAGCAGGTATTTTGGGGGTAAATGAAGCAACATTGGTTTCACTTTTTATACTATTTAAAATGTTGTTATTCTCAGCCATAGCAATACATAAACATTTGCATTTCAAAAAAAGTTAGAAAAGCGTTTAGCCAATAAAAAAAAGTATATACTATGCAGTAAAGTATAGAAATGTTCACTCCTAATTGATATTACTCTCCACAACTTCAGTGCAAAGTGATGGTGTGATTTTACCAAAGTATTTCAACTGGCCTAATACAACATATCCAATGTCTGATGTTCAGGAAAAAAGTTATGACCTTTTAAAGGGAGTCGGTCACATCCAGAGACTCTACCTGCATATAAAAGGATAATTGGAAGGTAAATAGCTTTAAAATGATGTCGAGCTGCTTTATCAGAAGTGTGGCTGCAGGGAGAACATGAAGTTATATTCTCACTTCGGCCACTTCCAGTCACAGGGGTGGTGCATTGCCCACTCCCCAGCACATTGATTGACAGTTCGCTCTGAACACATACACTGGAGAGCAGGCTGTCAAAGTGTCGGGGCTAGAGCACTCACTGTGTACTAAGTGACCACTGTTGCAGATCCCTGCTTTGCCCTGATGAGCAGCAACATGGAAGATAAAAAAAAATTTTTTCCGAAAAGTCCCTGCTACAGTAAGACAGATACATTACTTTAATGTTATATAGCTGCAGAATAACTATATCTGCAATTGCTCTGGATGTGATACTTTCCCTTTAAAGGATCATTTGTGAAAAAATAATACATGTGGTACTAAGAGCATTGTTCCTAGAAATATCACAAACAATGGTGTGTTTTAATGCCTAATCCAAGTGGTCAGGAACATACAGAAGACATCCATATAGGTCAGGAACATAAAGAAGAGTGTGTGACAATGGCATAGAAATTCTTGATCACATAGAATTTACAGACAATATGTCTGACATATATGCAGCAGTGCCTAATCCATACAGTCATTAAATGTATTTATTCACTGACTTACTGACCTTCCCAGCCTTGTAAATTACCTATTAGTTAAGAAAGTGATGCAAACAGTTACATATTTACATGCACAATGGAGAAGATGTGAGAAAACAAATGTGCATATGATCTTGGCACTTTAGTGAATAATTTGAGTATGTAGCTAAATTTCTGTTTTCATACATTATGTACAAAATCCGCTTGACAAAAAAAATGGAACTTAATCATATTTAGAAGTCTTAAATACATATCCATTTACAGTATATACTTTAATAAAGGTGTACGTTTTTGGTTTCAAGCATACAAACCCTAGATCACACCTGTTTTGTGCCAAAATTTCCTGCATGTACATGCTTAATCTTTCTTATTGATGTATGCAAGCCCAGCGTGCCTACCCTACATGCTAGAAAAATCAGGGGGTGGAACATGTATTCATGTATGTGACATATATATATAAAATATATAGCACATACCTATATACATATAAATATATGCATATATTTCAATGTATTTTAATATAGTATATTTTACATACACGTAAAGCTTTTGTAGTCAGAAAATCTTTCAATACACATGATAATTTAAAGTTTTCTATTTTCATATGTACATGTCCTCAATAATTAGTTATTCATTGAATGATTTCATGTCCACTCTGCCGATGCAGAGAAATCATGGCTTGGATTTCAGCAAAAGTTTGCCTCTAATTTAAAAGACTGCAAAGCAGGTAATGATGTGACGTCATAAAATAGTCTTGGTTTTCCCCATCTTCTATATTTGGAGGGTGGTGTCGGAGGTTGGCCTAATAGCTGGTTGTCTGAGTTAGCACTGTGCCATGCAGCTTTGCTCTATTTTGAAAACTAAAAAATAATAATTGACATGCCTTAGATTTTCACCAGTGTTCGTTGAGGAGTTAGCCATGCTTATGCTAGACAATGTTTATCGGACATTTCAGTTGTTTCTCATAAATCAGCCCTGCATGAAAAAAATACTATTGCACTTTATTTTATTTAATGGGTCTTTAGATCGATGCGTTTTCCAGGTGCTGTATGATTTCTTAGGTGTGTAATTAAAAAAAAAGCCATTGATAATATTCTACGGTAGTACTGAAGGCTTAACATATATGGTGATGCCGGAGACAGAGCAGATTCCACGTAGTACTGAACTCAAGCTCAGTGAAGGAAGACGTTGTGGCAAAGTTGCTTTATATACCGGACTGAGATGGGTCGTATCTTCTCTTTTTGACATTTCTTCCAAAGTGTATCAAAAAAGGGAATGGTGAGAGAAAAAACAAGGAGTCATTAGTTTACATTGAATAAACCCAAAACAATGGCATGTTTATGGTAGAGCAAACAGATCACCAGGAGCCAGTGTCCAGATAATGATCAAAAGTGGTTACGTCTATCAATTTACTTAACTATTAGTGCAGTATTTGCGTTGTTAGGCAATATCAATAAGGTGCAGTGTAATAATGTCAAGGGATATTAATAGCAATAGGACAATGGTGTTAGCTGGTGAATGTTGCTCTACCACTGAAGCCAACTAAAATTTAGCATAAAAACCCATCTGTGAATAGTTTCCACAACACACACCAAGGGGAATGGACTCATTAATTGGTTAGTAAAGAAAAATCAGCTATAACGTTTTTGTTAAATAGTAAGTACACAGCACACTGATGTCCATTCTCCTTATACTGTGGAAGTCTGTAAAGAAATCTAGCATGACATTACAAGGCAACATACACTTGGTGCAACCTCCCCATTATCTGGCTATATGTGGGGCATCAAGCAAGAGGGCTCATGCATTCAGTCTGGTAACACTTGGCATATGCACCATTACCGCCACCAGTTTTCCATGCAAAACACAGAACAGTAGTATAAAATATGCATATGCAGCCATGTGTTCTGTGACACGCTTGTGAAGTTTCATTAATTCAAACAGAAAAGTGATTGTAAACAAACTTTTAAGACACAACATAAAAGCAGGCAATTATAGATATATGTGAGCTGAAAAAGCACAAATGTGGCATATAAATATATACATATACTAATATACATACATTTATATGTAGAAAGATAAAGGCTCCAGACACTGTACAATTTACTAATACCTGTTCCTAGACACAGACAGAACCTAATCTACAAGAAACTACAAATATCAAAGATTCCTGCATTTTGTCGCACAGAATGTATTATCCAATATATGAGAAATGTCAATCTCAGCTCCTTCATGCTGTACATCTACTATATCCTGTAGAACTAACAGACAATGCAGACTACATTCATTACTATTGTTTTGAAGAAAACAATAACCAGCACTGTTTATGTCTAGCAATGTCTTTCCACTGCTGCTCCAAACTTTGATGATCAGCTGCAGTGCTGATGTCATATTGCAACCCCTGCAGCCAATCACTGGACTTGTGCAATCTACATCAACAAGTGACTGACTGCCACAATTTACATTGGACATCACTGCTACAGTCAATCCACAAAGATCGGAGCAGAGGTACAAAGTTATCGAATTGAAACGAAGATTGTTATTTTATATGTTTAAGGTCTAAGTAGACTGAAAGTCTGTAAACCTATGGGGTATAAAATGTAAGACAGGACAAGTCCAATAAGGCCTTGTTTGCATCTCAAAGTTTTAAAATAGGAGGTTTTTAACCCAGTTAGATGCTGTGACTGAGCGTAGGGACCGTAGAGCATAGGGATACTTGTAAAGCTTCACACTGCGGTCGTCAGGTCCGGTCCGGGGCTGTCAGGGGTGACAGTCCCGGACCGGATTTTGGCCCCATAGTATCCTATGGGGCCGGATGGAGCCAGATGGCAGCTATCTGCCATCTGGCTTCCATCTCGCCGGAACGAATTCGGGAGAAGTGGGAATTTTCTCCCGGATACAAAAATGTTGCTTTCAACGTTTTTGTGTCCGGGGAGAACAATCTCCTCATAATTGGTGTCTCCCGGATTTCACCGGATTCCCCCGGATCCTCCCAGATCCTCCCGAATTCCCCCGGATCCTTCCGGGGCAATCCGGCACTCCCTTAACATGGGAGCCTGCGATTGGAGGATCCGGGAACCAGACACCGGAGGCTGCATGCCGCTGTTATATTTCAGGGCCGCGGCTAGCTCCCCGCGGTCCTGAATCATCAGCAGCGGCAGCTGTGTCAGGCTGCACACCGGACCGGGGGGCATATTAGCCCTCTGGTTCTGTGTGCTGATCCGGACCGGGTCTGTCAGGTTCACCCCTGACAGCCCCGGATTGGACCTGACCGCAGTGTGAAGGCACCCTTAGTGTCTCCTTTTCACCTTCTTTTTCCTTAGCTGTAACATGGTTCTGTTTCTATTATGTTTTAGCAGAGTGCCACTGTTTTGTTGTTACTATGTATCATGTTCGGCGAAGCACCTGTGCACACTATATACAATGGAGTGCTGCAGACTTTTTTCTTATTGACGCAAAACTTCTGCACAAATTTTTAGGCAAAACTTGATTTAGATTCTTAAGTGTAGAGAATTTGTAAATAAATCTTTTTTTTACCCATTCTTATAATTAGCCAAGATGAATTGCATGCAAAAATAGCAGTTGAATGCAAGGGGAAGGGGAGATAAACTCTGACCTTCATTAAATTTATGCTTGCTGTTTAATGGGATTTTTTATTTGTGGCACCATAGAAGCAGTTTTAGAAATATTTTCTAAAATTGTCTATTTCCAGTTGTCATTACAGTGTTAGGGCCACTTTACACACACCAACTTATCTGTCCAACTTCTGAACAACTTACTGGTTGCAGTGAAATCATGGAAACATTGTTCTATTTGTACACAGCCACAAAATGGAGCAATGTGTCCATGATTTCACTGCAACCAGTAAGTGTGTTCAGAAGTTGGACAGAAAAGTTGGTGTTGTAAAGTGGCCCTTTACTTTTAAATCTCAACCAAAGTGATAATTACTAATATAAATTGAACTAATTAAAATGTTGACCACTAATATCATGGCTAGGTTTAGTGTACATAGCTGAGCTGCGCTGTGAGCTGAGCTATGCTTTATTATTTTTACTTAATATTATTACTATTTGGAGAATATAGTTTATTACTTTCCAACCATGTTCTTCTGAGCTTCTTTGGTTGATCTATTTTTTTGCATAGATTTTTTAATTAAGACTCATTTTATAAACCTGATGCTACACCTTTACCTTCTTACATGGTAAGGTTGAAAATAGACCTGTCCATTAGAGATGAGAAAACTGCCGAGATTCGCTTTTGTCAATCACTCGAACTGGGAAGAGAAATCTGATTTGCTTTATTCTATGCAAATTGGATGTTTCTTATCATGCTCTGGGGTCTCATCTATTGTGTTTAGATGTTTCTTATCATGCTCTGGGGTCTCATCTTAGATGTTTCTTAATCATGCTCTGGGGTCTCATCTTGGATGTTTCTTATCATGCTTTGGGGTCTGGTCAGACCCCAGAGCAGTGGTCGGTCCCCAACCTTTCATACCTTGATAGCCACATTCATCTCTGAGAGAGGGACGTGAGACACCTCCAGAGCACATGTTTCCACAGTAGTGACACCCAGAGCCCCAATACTAGTAGATTAACAGCTAAAATGTTCCTATAGAAACCAGGAAATATATTTAAATCTAGAAGTTCCTACCTTATCCCCATTTGGTATCCTCGCCACCACACTATTGCATCCAGCTTTAAGCAACCCTTTAACTTACAGTAACAACAAATCTTCAGCTTATCAAATTTAATTTATCTCTCCAAAGCTTAAGCCAGTATATGTCCATCTAAATATACTCTTCAGTATAGGAGCCACAATAATGGACCTGTGAGTCACATATGGCTCCTTAGTCAGAGGTTGTGAATTCTTTCCCTAGAGTATAATAAACTTAAAGTATAAAAAATAAAATAGAAATATCTGTCCCACTGCAACTTACTGTCTGGCCTCTTCTTTCCGATGTCCACAATGAGTAGACCACTAACATCACAACAAATGACATGTTAGAAAGAAGAGGCCAGATTGTGTAGAGGATCAGTCAATGCGCTAAGGAACAAGAGAGCAACAAGGCAAGTATTATTTTCTGTTTTAACACTTTTCCTGGCCCTCGACATGTCAGCAAGTATCTTTAAGATGGTCATCAGTTTTCAAAATTCGCATGGAGTAAATTGCAAAAACATTTAAATCAGGAGAATCCAATTTTTTCCTAAAATTCATGGCAAATTTAAAATTTTAAAAAACCTTGAACAAATTTGCTTTCCTCTGTAATGTCTATCAATTTACAGCTGTGGTGGGGAGAGGACGTAGATGAGAGAAGCGGAGGGGAGAAATAAATCTAAGAAATTACTTTCCCTTACAGATCAAAAGGAAGACAATAAAAATCATCACGTATTACAATTTTTCACATTAAAGGGCAACAATTTCCTATGGAGACCACAAATATTAATTACGTAGAACTTTCAAAATTCATCAAATAATATGAGTGTTTTGATAAATCATCTTAACCATGTTTAAAGCTCCTGTATCTGCTGATTCCATTGTGAGCAGCTCCAGAAGTGACTATACGGCAGGAGTCACATGGCCATATGAGGCGCGTGACGATCACATCAAAATACTTGGGCTGGCCATTGTCTCTCCTGATCCGGAGGTGTCAGCTACATGAAACATGAAGCTGTCATTCAGGTCAAGAGGGCTGCGGATGGCCCAGGCAGTTCAATGAGATCCTTGTCAGAGTTATTATACACTAGTGTGACTCGAGCCTTACACAGATTTAATATCTTAAATAAGTATTGTTGCCTCTTAAACTTTTTTGGCCTGCCTCCTTCCATTTAAGGCAAATTTAACCTATAAACATTTTTGATTAGTACCTTTATTAAACTAGATGACATATTTTAAAACTGACTGATTTCCTGCATCATGATTTGTGGAATATGAGGAGCTATGGTCAGTGGCACAGTGTTCACAGGGGATGAAACCACTACTGGGACTAGAGGAAAAAGGAGCATGTCAATGGCCACCACTACAGTCAACCCTATCTGAATCTTCAGCTGAATAGAATACATTGCCCTCCTTTAAAAGTGTTGCTTACAGAACTACCATAAAACTTTCTGATGGTTCTTTTCGATCTTCCTTTAATTGCTTACCATGATCTGGTCAGAGAGTTGTGGACATTGGGCCCATAGGGAGTTTTCTTTATAATCACTAATGAAATAAATGGTTGTTTAGACAGTAACAGCTGCTATTATGTTTACCAACCTTTTTAGACCAAAATCTAATGTTTGTGACAACCTCCCTCAGTTTATTGAGAGCAATATAACTCATTAAATGAAAGAAGCATGAATTCAGACCTTGGTTCATTTCTTTTATGCTGTCATTTTCCATTACATTAAGTTTGATAAACTTAATCTGATCAGTTTTAAGGTTGATTATCAACCAGTGTATCAATCTAAAGTATCAGTGTAAATGCTAATCTTTTTCAGTTATACCTCAAATCCACTCAGATGCTACAATGACAGGATGTGGCTAATGTAGGTAGAAAACACAAGGCGATCGTAGATTGTTATCATGTGTGCACTTTGTAATCACATGCTGCATCTTCCATCATCCAGCCCAGGATTGTTGGTGAAATTGTGTTATTGGGGGCTCATTTAGGTGTTTAACCCCTTCGCGCCATGGCCATTTTCTATTTTTTTATTTTATTTTTTCCTCCCTGTTTACAAGAGCCATAACTTTTTATTTTTCCATCAATATAGCCGTATCATGGCTTGCTTTTCTGCAGCAAGAGTTGTACTTTTGAATGACATCATTAATTTTACCATATAAAGTACGGCAAAATGGGAAGAAAATTCCAAGTGTGGTGAAATTGCAAATCAAAAAGTGCAACTGTATTTTCTTTTTTTTATTTATCATTTTCACAATATGGAAAAAACGTAGTATGATTCGCCAGGTCCACTACGAGTATATACAAAGCAAACATGTATACTTTTTTTTATTTTTTAAGTGGTGAAAAAAAATCTGAAATTTGTCAAAATTATTTTTAACATTTATCATCATTTTTCAAGAACCATAAATTTTTATTTTTTTGTAGTGTGGGGCTTAGTAATGGTTTATTTTTTGTGCTCTCAGCTGAATTTTTACTTTGTATAATTTTGGGGTAGATACAATGTTTTGATCACCTCTTATTGTATTTTATTGCTATGTTAAAGCTGCCAAACAAACGTAATTTTGGTGTTTTGAACTTTTTTTGGTAAAGCTGTTTACTGATCGGATTAATTTATTAATTTTATATTGAGGATCTGTAGGGCATCCTCAAGTGGAAGGTGGAGGAGTGCAACATCTCTAATGTCCACCAGCTCCGTGATGTCATCATGGAGAAATAGAAGAGGATCCAGTGGCTCCTGTGAGGATCTAGTGAACTCCATGCCCAAGAAAGCTAAAGCAGTGCTTGAAAATAATGGTGGCTCCACAAAATATTGACAATTTACGCACAATTTAGCCATTATCACTTAGGGGTGTACTCACTTGTGTTGCCAGCGGTTTAGACAATGGTTGTGTGTTCAGTTATTTAGAGAGCACACCAAATTTACACTGTTATACAAGCTGTACACTGACTACTTTACATTGTATCAAAGTGTCATATCTTCAGTAATGTCCCATGAAAAGATATTTACAAAAATAAGAGGGGTGTACTCACTTTTGTGATATATTCTATGTATAATTTTAATTTTTTTTTCATTGTTTTATGTTCAAGTTTTTAAACTTTTTTACTGTATTTCCTAGTTCCCTTAGGAGACTTGAAGCTGTGATTGTCCAATCGCTTGTACTGTACTGAGCAGTGCATCAGCACTGCCCTGTATGGAAGAAATCACAATCTACTATGAATGCTGGCATTCACAAGAGGATTGTAATTACAGACACAGGGATCATCAGCTGACACCTGGCTGTCATGACACCCCATCGGTGCTGTGTAATTACATCACAGATGCGCCGATGGGAGCAAGACATAACGCCACTCTTACACTGCCAGGGCATGTTAAATCCCGCTTTCAGAGACTGACACCAAGTTTACCTGGCTAACACACCCAGGTGGATCTCTGAACTTGTTAGAGGCACATGATGGCTTATAAAATCAGCAGAAAAGAAAAAAAGGTGTCTAATATGTTCAGCAGGAGGTGCTACATATATTGCACAACATGCATCACTATATCACTATAATAAATTTGATACACCTTCTGCCTGTCTGGTCCAGTTTTTAGCTGTGTAAATTTGAAGGGGTTTGAGAACCCTTCTGCTATTTATGTAGACAGCTGTGTCTAAGGGCCCTTTCACATCAGCGTTTTTTTCAAATCGTGGCAGATGCGGTGAAAAAAACGCATCTGCCGCGATTACCGCATACCGGCTGCACTTGCGGCACGGTTGCGGTTTTTGCCATGCAAAGTATAGGCGGACTTGCGGCAGGTGCGGCAAGTGCGGTTTTGCACTTGTGGCAGGTGCGGCCGCGAAAAAAAAACGCGGTCAGCCGCGGTTTTTTTCGCGGCCGCACCTGCCGCAAGTGCAAAACCGCACTTGCCGCACCTGCCGCAAGTCCGCCTATACTTTGCATGGCAAAAAAACGCAACCGCGCCGCAAGTGCAGCCGGTATGCGGTAATCGCGGCAGATGCGGTTTTTTCACCGCATCTGCCGCGATTTAAAAAAAAACGCTGATGTGAAAGGGCCCTAAAGCTCTCAAACTGACAGCAGTCATATGATTAAAAATGTGACTGCCTCCTCGGGAGGTTCAGTGTCTGGTGCAGTCTCCTGAATCTGAGTTTCTGCACATTTATAGTATGCAGATTAGAGGATGCAGCGGGGGGAGGTCACTGTATGGGTAAGTTACATGTCTTATACGGCTTCTGTCAATAGCCACTGATTGACTGCAGTGGTCATGTAGCAAAGAGACTGAGGGGACCCAGTATGGACGAGGAACAAGTAGAGGAGCATAGCATTTCTTTTTACCACGTTCAGTCTGGGTTTAAAAAAGGAGGTAGCTAACTCCTTTATTAAGAATATTTAGGAACATAGATGAGTAAGGTTTTCTTTCATGTACGGTGGGGGAAATAACTATTCGATCCCTTGCTGATTTTCTAAGTTTGCCCACTGACAAAGACATGAACAGTCTATTGCACCAACAGTTGTCTCCTTCTCACCCAGCGTCTTACTTATGGTTTTGCAGACCATTCCAGCCTTGTGTAGGTCTAGGATCTTTTCCTTGATATCCTTAGAAAGTCTTTGATCTTGCCTATGTTGTAGAGGTTAGAGCCTGACTGATTAATTGAGTGTGTGGAGTCTTCTAAGGCCCCTTTACACGCTGAGACTTTCCAGTTATCCCACCAGTGATCCAACCTGGCCGGGATCGCTGGAAAGTCTCTCTGCAGTCGCTGGTGAGCTGTCAAACAGGCAGACTACCCAGCGACCAGTAAGCAGCAACATCGCTGCTTAGTTACCTGGTGTTTACCCTGGTTACCAGCATCCTCCCGCTTACAGGCTGGGCTAAGCGGGAGGACATTGGTAACCAGGGTAAACACCGGGTAACTAAGCAGTGTGCACTGCTTAGTTACCCTGTGTTTACCCTGGTTACCAGTGCCCAGCATCTAATGTGCGGCGCTGGGCATTGCCTGGGAGATCGCTGATCGTTGGTCTCTTGCTGTCATGCACAGCAATGCGTGCTGACCAGCGGGAGACCAAGGACCAAAAAATAGTCCTGAACGATTTACAGTAATCACACACTGCAACATCGCTGGAGAGGTCGCAGTTACGTCCCAAAACCTGTAAAGTTTCAGTGATATCGCTAGCGATGTTGCAGTGTGTGGAGTACCCCTTATACAGGGGACAATGTAAGACCTAAGTCTTTTATGCAGGTAACAAGTTGATTAGGAGTGTCTAACTGAAGGAGGAGCCAAAACTCTTAATGGTTGGTAGGGGATCAAATACTTATTTGTCTCTGCAAAATACAAAAAATGTATATAAATTAGACAATGTGATTTTCTGGATTTTATTTTTGATATTCTATCTCACACTGTTAAAATTAACCTACCCTTAAAATTATAGACTGTTCATGTGTTTGTCAGTGGGCAAACTCACAAAATCAGCAAGAGATCAAATACTTTTTTCCCCTACTGTATTAAACTGCAGTAAAGCAGTTTAAGACTTTTTTTTATTTAGCGCAGCTCAATACTTTTAGCTGTTTACCATTCAATAAACTCACATAACAAGAGAGATTTATCAAGCTAAAGGTCATAGAATTCTGGCACAATGTGCTCCAAAAACACCCAACAGGTGACTTGCACCTTTTTTATTATGAGTTTTTAGGATGAAGGCACATGATGCAGGGACTCGCGTGAGTGCAATGCGAGGGAAACTCGCATTGCACCTTGGACCAGTGTTGCCCTATCAGGCAGGGAACACTGCTGCGAGTCCCCCGCACCTAACTCGCATTGCGTGTCAGAAGCGAGTGCAATTGCAGCATGCTGTGACTGCCCACAATTCTGAAGCACGTGAGCGCCATGCAAGTGTATGGGGGCGAGAAAATCTCGCACCCATACACTACACGGTGCGAGTGTGCCACCAAAAATGCATTAAACTTGCCGGCTGTCAAAAGCCGGCAATTTAAAATTTCCCGCTTTGCTGGTACAGTAAGTAATCATCTTGTACTGCTGTGTCAGCGTGCAAGATGATTACTAAGCACCCAGCTGATGGGCACTTGTGTATATTTTGCGGGGTAAAATTGCATATGCAGCATCTGTGCAGCATATGAGCACTGATGCATGCATATGCCTTAATAAACCCCTGTAATAAAGGGTTAATATGTGTAAAAGCACTTGGCACCATGTCTATAGGGATTGGTCCCCTCCCTAGAGACATAGTGCTTAAAATCATTGGTAGTTTAGTGGTTAAATAGGGACGATTCTGAATAGCCGGCATTTGTCGGCTTTCTGTACTGGGCATTGAAGGCGCGGGTCCGGCTGTCATAGCCTGGTATATATGCTATTAGCGTAAGTACATTGCTGGGCAGCGTCCTCAATGAGGAGCTGTCCCAGGTACTTAGGACTAATTGCGTAGTTAAGCTGCTGCTCTCCATGGAGGTGAACATGTTCTGCATCATCTCCATGGTCAGAGCACATTGAAACTCCGGCCATGGAGGTGATGCAGAAATGTTCATCTCCATGGTCAGAGCACATTGAAACTCCGGCAGTTTCAAATTGCGTGCCAACATACCAATCCATGCTCCGCTTCGCTGATTGGTCGCCGCCAGCCGCGACGACCAATCAGCATACTTGGCACATGTTTTAAACACGCTTCGCTGATTGGTCGCCACGGCCGGCGATGACCAATCAGCGAAGTAGAGCATGGTTTGGCAGGGGTTTTGAATCCCGCGACGTGGGATTCATATTTCCGCCAAGCCGCGCGCTTTGCTGATTGGTCGCTGCCGGCCACGGCGATCAATCAGTGAACCGTGTTTTAAAACAGGCGCCAAGTGCACTGATTGGTCGCCGCGTCTGGCAGCAACTAATCAGCGAAACGGAGCACGGCTTGGCAGGGGTTTTGAATCCCGCGCCGATTAGAGCGGCGACCAATCAGCGGCGCAGGATTCATATTTCCCGCCAAGCCGCACCGCTTCACTGATTGCGGCGACTAGTCAGTGAAGAAGCGCGGCTTGGTGGGGAATTTGAATTCCGGCCGCCATATAGGAATACCCATAATGTGGGAGTTCCAATATGGCGGTCGGGGTACTACCGCTGCAAGCTGACGCCGGTCATCTCCCGGCTGGCTCGCTGCAGACCTCTGTGTGGCAGTAGATGAGCCGCAGCTACTGTCGGATCACCCAATGATAGCCGCGGCCGAACGCATGCATCCTGGCGATAGTGACGCCGATGCATCGCCGTCGCCAGGTTTCAGCTTGCGGCTGTTTTGCATACTCTTCACTCAGTGGTTGCCACGGCTGGGGTGACCAATGAGCACTGGCGTGCGATTTTCTGAACAGACAGACACGATTAGGCAATTATATAGTAGATTATCTCAGCACAGGAGATATGTTATGATCAGACCATGTCCCTGTACGGTCAGACACATCCATTAACAGTACATAG
Source organism: Allobates femoralis (assembly GCA_033576535.1). NCBI lineage: Eukaryota > Metazoa > Chordata > Amphibia > Anura > Aromobatidae > Allobates > Allobates femoralis. The sequence continues at coordinate 99,254,423 of JARQOC010000011.1, read as the reverse complement.
CAGGGATACATATATAAGATTATCTCAGCACCGAAGATGTGGTATGATCAAACCATGTCCCTGTACAGTCAGATACAGCCTTTACACAGTACATAGCAGGACACATATATATGATTATCTCAGCAAAGGAGATGTGGTATAATCAAACCATGTCCCTGTATGGTCAGACACATCCATTACACAGTACACAGCAGGGAGACATATATAAGATTATCTCAGCACAGGAACATTTTTTATTAAACATATCTAATTGTGGAAATTATTATTATCCAAGATCTATTGATCTTGTCAAAAAACCTCAATAACTAAATAATAAAAATGTTTTATCTGTGAAGACATCACAAATGTAAGGGTCTTTCCTATATACTGTGATTTTATTATTGTAGGGATCCTATCATTGAGAATGAAGGTGATGCTGCTCATATTTACCGTAGCAGTACATTCTGTTTGCCCTGTAATGCAGTGTATCCAGTTTCCCCAATGTGCAAGGAACTGTAGCCTGAACCAATCACTTGAATGAGGCCATGTGGCAATTCCATGCAAACTGGCCCCCTGAGCACCTGCACTACCACCGCTGCTATCCCATCATTCTCAGGATTGTTGGGAGTTCCAGAACTTTCACCATTATGGCCACTTTACACGTCCCAACATCGTTCCGATGTTGGATACAATGGCTGCGGGAGCGCGCACTTTTTTGGCGAAATCCAAGATCGCATAGGAGATGTTACACAGCGCGATATCAGCAAGCAACACAACTGCGATGTCTACGCCCCCTTGTATGAGCGACCCAGGAACGACCATTTAACATGAGAGTGAATAGGGGAAGTTGCTCTCCAAGTCGGTGTTGGGCTGTCACAGCCAGATCGTCCATCCAATATCGGGCAGTTGGAGAGCTGCTCATTTCTCCCCCAATATTGTTTTGGCATCGTTCTTGCATCGAATTGTACATTTACACCACACAACACACGAACATATCGGGGCCAACGCACGAACCACGTGACTTTTTATCAAAGTTGGACGACGATATCGGGATGTGTAAAGTGGCCATAACTGCATCCCCTTCACTCTCAAGATTGTTGAGAGTCTCAAAGGTTGAATGCCCACCGATCATAAAGGGATGATTAGTGGGCATCATTTTATAAGATGGCAAACCCCTTTAAAAACACAAGTACAGTACTGTGACAAAACTATTGCAACATAAATGAACATCCAGAACACTGGAAAGCCATGCACAATTGACATCGATTTTGCAAAATAACTTCACTTTTTCTTTATGACTAAACTAAACTATATTTAATAGAGAACATGAACATTTCTATATTAATCAAGACAAAGAAAACAGGATTCACTCACAACATAAGAAATAGGAGCAGCCCATGTAGACAAGCATTACCAAGTACCTAGCACCAATATAGCATAGTGGGGATTTTTCAAGCTTATTGCATAAGCAAGTGACAGATAAAAGCATACAGTAAGTAAGGATTCCACAGTTAGTCCCTTCATCCGCAGTTCATTTTAAGAGTATTTTTTTAATGTTCCCATTCCCTTGAATAATAACATGCACGTCAAGCTGTGTGCTAGGCCAGGCTAGTGATTGAGGTTCTGCTACAGCAAATAATTAACATTGGATTCATTTTATGTAGTGATCGGTAGAAAAGAGAGTTCAATTGTCTTTTTAAGCTGAATGAAAAATGACACTTTGGGTGCAAAGATAACAGCTACATAGCTTTTGGAGAAATATCCACTTGTTCCAACCATATAGATTGTTCCTTACCTTGACCGACAGCTCGATACCTTTCCTAGTAAATCATATTTTTTTCAACCTGCAGGAATTCTTAAATTAGGGGCAGATTTTTATTCAACTTTTGTTGCTTTTTCGAAGTTTGAAGTTAGGCTACGTTCACACAGTGCGCATTTTTTGTGCTTTATTGTGCAAGCTTTTCCCACAAAAGCGCATCCGTGTCTGCGTCTGCCGGCAAAGTGAATGGAAATTGACTTTTGCCATGCAGACGCTGCATAAATTTACGCCGTGCTTTTATGGGAGAAAGCGCACATGTAAGGCCCCTTTCACATCAGCGGTAATAGCTGATCGCGGCAGTTGCGTTTTTTTCACGGCAACTGCTGTGATCAGCGCTTACCGGTGATGTGAAAAGGCTACCTTGCCGCACACTTACCGCAAGCACCATAGACATTGCATGGGGCTTGCCACAAGTGAACCGCAAGTGCGGCCGTTATACGGTAACCGCGTTTTTTTCACCGCAACTGCTGGGATCAGCGCTTACCGCTGATGTGAAAAGGCCCTAACAAGAATAAACTTGTCAATTGCTGGCACTTTTTAGCGCACACTTTCTCCCAGCTAAAAAAGCTAAAAAATAGTAATCAAAAAAGTATGAAAAATAAAAAAATAAAATACTTACCTCTCCGCCGTCTGTTCCCAGTTACCAGGAGCCTAGACATCCACGTCTATTGTGCTGCCCTGCCAGGACCTTCCAGATCTGTGATTGGCTGGTAGTGATCATGTGGTATGCACGTCACGTACCACATGATCGCTACCGGCCAATCACATCTTAAAGGTTCTGGCAGCACGATAGACGTGGATGTCTCGGGTCCCGGTAACCCAGAACAGCTGGCAGATGGGTAAGCATTCTATTTTTCTATTTTTAATACCTTTTGATTACTTTTATTTAGCTTTCGCAGTGTATGTTAATACATTGCAAAAGCCAAAAGGCCTGTCACACATGTCACACAGGGGTTTAACACAGGATTGTTCCTCCCCCATGTGACATCACTTCCCTCCTGTGCTTTTAGGGAAGAAATGCGGCCGTAAAAAAACACGGTGTGTGAATGCATCACATTTTTTTTACCTGTGCTAAATAGCGCAGCCGCAAAACGCGGGAAAAAACGCATGCCCCCAAAAGCACAGGAAATGTTCATTGTGTGAACATAGCCTAACATTAAACCCAAAGCAGAGTGCAGTGTGCTGTAGTTGTATTGTCATCACTGCAACCTGCAAATAACAGTCTGTAATCAGCAGCGTATCAGATGCGTGAAAAATGGTAAATACCGCTGTCCTAAGGGTATGTTCACACAGTGCGTTTTTGCAGCGGTTTTGCTGCAGTTTCTGCCTGCAGTTTACCATTGGTTTTATGGTAATGTATGCTAATTTGTTCCTGCGGTTTTGATTACCAGCAAAACCAATGTGTTTCACAGAAACGCTGTGCGCACACATTGGTTTTTGTTCTCTGGAGACAGTGTAAACACCACAGGATTTGCTGCATTTTTGTTTTCCAGCAAAACCTATGATTCTAGGATTAGCTGTCCCAACACATTGGTTTTTGTTTGGTGAAGAAAGTGGAAACACCTCAGGTTTTGCTGTGTTTTAGGGCAGCTGCACACTGCGGCATGATTCGGTCCAGTTCTGTCCGGGAGGACCCAGACAGCTGCGGACCGGATCAGCACACTGGACTGGGGGGCTATTATGCCCTCCGGTCCTGTGTGCAGCACGCGCAGCTGCAGCCGCTGACAGCTCAGGACAGCTGTCTGGGTCCTCCCGTACAGAACTGGACCGCATCATGCCGCAGTGTGAAGCGGCCCTTAGAAAGAATGAGCATGTCAATTCTTTGCTGAACTTTTGCTAAAGTGGAAACACCTGTGGTATTTCCATTCTCTGTAGAGAAAAAAACACAGTGTGTGTGTGAAAGCTTTTCCCTAATAACATAGGTTTTGATGGAAACCAAAAACTCAGAATTAGATTAGCATAGATTTACATAAACCAAGGCAAAACCTGATCTCAAACGCAGCAAAACCTGCCTGTGGGCACACACCCTAAAGGGCCCGTCACACGGGGAGATATCGCCGGCGATGTTGCCGGCAACTGAGGGCGTGTCCAGGTTGCGGCGACATTGCCCGCGAATTGCCGCGTGTGACAGGGCGATAATCAGGCGATGAATCGCCTGAGTAATATCGCCAGGTTTCCCAACAATGTTGGGAAATCTGGCGATGTTGCTCAGGCGATCATGCCTGATCGCCCTGTGTAACGCGGCAACCCGCAATGTTACGGGCGATTCCGCCTATCTCCAACATTGCGGGTTATCGCTCGCTGGGTTGCTGGGCATCTCAGCTAGCGATAGCCGTGGCAACTAGCCGGCGACATCGGCGGTAAGTTGCTCCGTCTGACAGCTCCCCGGCGATGTTGTCAGGGATGCGCGCTCCCGCGATCGCCGGCAACATCGCCGGCGATATGTCCCTGTGTGACGGTACCTTAAGAGTTCTGGGCTGTTTATACCCCTGCCCACTTGCCTGATTGGCAGGTTCCTGTGTACAATGTGCATTGCCAGAAGAAACCAATCAGGAGTGGATGAGCGCTTACAAATATTAACCTGAATACTGTGCACATGAGACCTAGTCCCGTAGTGATAATTTCCTACTGATAAAACTCTGATTTTATTAAACCTCTAGCACACAGACTAATAAGTGACACATTTCTGTAATCAGGGTATGTATCCTCACATGATGCTGCTCTCAGATTAGATTTGCCTCTCCATCAACTTTTTCAAAAGTGGCAGTCTGGCCTAAAGCAGAAATAAGTTGCACTTTTTTGAACGAAAACCGTGAAGCAACATAATTTGTTAACATGTGACATCAGATAACCAACAAAAAAGCTTTGATGAATTTTCTACCAAGTCTTTATAGTTGTAGGAGAGGAGGGTTGCCCATAAACCCATTATTGTGGGACAGAAACTTCTACTCCTGTAACCTACACATGACAACAACATTCCAGTCTTGTAAAAACGGACTTAATATTTATGGTCAGGTTACAAATTCATTTACATTTGATGTCGCCTTTTACAACTTTACTAGGTAGAGAGGTAATGTGATCGTTTTATATAATAACATATAGTACTTTTTATTACGTCAGACATAGGCTAAGGTCACACTTCTTCATAGAATTGCGATCACCGCATCCAGATCCGGATGCGGTGAACGCAATTACGGTCCCACACATTTTTTAAGGCTAGGGTCACACTTGCGTTTGTTTTTTTTAAAACCTGATCCGGTTTTGAGCTTTTAAAAAGCTCAAAATCAGAGCAGGAAACATCCTGAGCAATGCGGCTACCGCATTGCGGAGCTTAGAACCGCTCCTAAAACTGCAGCCTGTATGATTTTTCACGCAGGCTGCAGAGCCGGAGGCGGTAATCGGATTGCTTGTAAAGCAATCCGGTTTTTATAATGGGCTCCTATGAGGAGTGTTTCTTGTTCCGGTTTTGAACTTTTTAAAAGCTCAAAACCGGATCAGGTTTTAAAAAAAAAAACCGCAAGTGTGACCCTAGCCTAAGAAAGGCAACCTTTTCTGGGAAGATACCTGTAGATAATCATTTATTCCATTTGATGTCAACTATAACCTAGAGACTTCATTTTCATTGCATTTAGTAATGCAGGGGTTAACTAAATTTGCATCCATTTAATTTCTGTGTCAAAAACTATTTTGTATTAAATACAGAAGTTGAACAACAAAGGAAAGTTGTTTTATTTATTTACTTAAATTTTATTAATATGGATTGAAAAGCTATGTACATTTTGTGCTTCCCTTGTTGTTAATATTCTATAGATAAAGGGAGCTTGCCACGTCCCTCAAACTGTATTAACACTTAGATGTGGGGTTATTCTGCAGGTTAATATAATTCTAAATATGCCCGCCTACCATACTGAAAGCCAGTCCACCAGGAGGAAATAAACAATATCCTTGCTGGCAACCTCAGGCTTTCAGTCATAGAGGCTCAGCTGAAGCAACTTGAGCCATTGCTCAGTACATAGTGATTGGTGGCTGCAAGCACTCTCCGAAACTGCCTGCTAGTCGTCTCTGAATTGGTACCGCTGTCAGTGCTTATAGCGCCGCTCATCATATACTGAGCAGTGATTGCAGCTGCTCTGACCTCACCTCTATGACTGAAAGCCAGAGGCTTTCGGCAGGAATAAATTTCATTTCCTGCAGGTAGCTGGGCTTTCAGTGCGGTGACTGCATGACTTCAGAACACAGATTATCCCCATATCTGAAGGTTAGTAGCATATAGGCACATGACAGGTTCCCTATAAACTATATTTATGTCTTGTTCGTTATAACTAGTGTTGCTAATATGTGTTCAGTTGTGTTCTTAATATAAAGCGATCTAATTTATCTAATTTGCTTGATTAGGAGTCCACCGCAGGACTCCTCATTACTATAGGCATGCTGATAATATTATTATTGTACATGAAAGAAAACAGTTGGCCTAAGGATTTCTCTCCTCTATTAACGAAAAAGATTTAGTCGGGCTTTACACAGTGGAGGATATCATAAAGTGAATCAGTTGAAGAAGTTGGCATAATGAACTCTGCTTTAAAAAAGTGCTTATATTTTGGATTTTTATATCTATCTTGCATCTAATTCATTCTGCAGACTAAAACACTTTGGGCCCGAATTATTAAGGCAGGTGTTATTCATTCCAGTCTTAATGACTGGGACTTCTAGAGTACAATGCACTTATTACATTAAGAGGTGCACGTCACTTAAGGGGCCGTCATATGCGTCAGTATCGCTGTCAATGTCGCTGCTGCACGTGACGTTGCAGCGATATTGACGTGTATGACATGGTATATCAACCAGCGATAAATAGCTGGTTGATGGTTGCCAGGTTTTCAGACAGGACCGAAAACCTGGCGATGGTCACCCGGTGGACACGCAGCATCGCTGCGTGTGACACCGTGAGACGTGCGATCATCTGGCTCCCAGCGCCTCTCAGCAAGCGCTGGGAGCTGGTATCCATGGTAAACTGCGGGTATCTAGGCAGCGCGCGCTGCCAAGATACCCAATGTATACCTTGGTTACCAGCCTTCTCCGCTCACCGGCTGGTATCCAAGGTACACAGTGGATAACTAGGGACCCTAGTTACCCGCTGTGTACCTTGGATACAAGCAGGTGAGTGGAGAAGGCTGGTAACCAAGGTATACATTGGGTATCCAGGCAGCGCGTGCTGCCTAGATACCCGCAGTTTACCATAGATACCAGCCTGCTACCGCTAACGGGAGCCTGGCAGCGGGAGCAAGACATCGTGGAAACAATATTTAAATCATTTCCACGATGTTGCTGATCCTCTGATCGCTGGTGAGTCTGCCTGTGTGACAGCTCACCAGCATCAGCCGTCAATGTCGCCAGCAATCAGATCGCTGACGACATTGACGTGTGTGACGGGCCTTTACTGTATTAAGTACATACTATAGCTGACGTGAGCCTGTTGTAGAAGTGTAAAAGACAAAAATGCATTTCTGGTAAAATTAACACAACCAAAGTAGCGTGAAGAGTGAGATTATCACATTCAACCCTTTCTTTATCCTTTTTAGTAAAAGAATGGGTCGGATTGGCAAGAAATTTGTGCAACAGTTAATGAGATGTTTTATGCCAAGAAACTGGTGAAAACCCCTTCATGAATCGGGCCAATATGTGACATGTAGAAATCTTTCCAGCTAAGGAATTCACATAATATGAAAGGAATGATGAAGAGGCAAACCTAATGAGACACTGGGGCACGTCTTTTAAAAGGATCTAAATCTTATCATCAATGGTTTTACAATGTGTCAATGATATCACAGTGTTCATATTGATTGATAAAGTTGGTAAATTTGCATACTGTCCTACTGTAACCTTACACCATTAGTTCACTTACCTGGTGGGAGAAGCTTCCCATGATGTCGGGAGGCATGTAGAACTAAAGTTGTTTTTAACATTTCTTTAAGTTTGATCAGTTGATTGTTCCAGAAAATTCAACACCCAAATCCAACTTTACCGCCCAACATTGTATGGCTGAGCATTGGGGATAAAAGACAATGGACTCATCCTCTTCTGCTGTCAATATCCTAAAGATTTACTGAATACATCAAGTCATCAGAGTAACAATATGGAGCTCAGACTAAACACACTAAAATGCTTCTATATTTCAGCTATCTTGTCACCCAAGTGGCATTCATTGCTGTATTCTCGTGGTTTAATTAAGATTTCAAATTAGTGAATACTAGAACCATGTAGCAGAAACTCAAATGTATATACAGTAAGCAGAAAGAGTTATGGCATTGCCACTGAAGAGAAGACATGCGTTGTTCCTTACTTAAAGCCCCATCCAGTCCCCCCAAGGACAATAGCTGCTACCAGGATGGCACCAGCGATGGACCCTATTATAAGGTTGGTAGCACTAGGACCTGTGATAAAGGATTATGGGAAGAAAAACATAAGAACCAACCACAAAAGGCAAATCATTTTGTGTTCTATCTATGAAATGCATACAGATTAATCTCTATTAATCTCTCTTTTTACCTCATCGAGCAAATGAGGATTTTTTTAACTTCATTTACTACACTGACCTCATTTCATTAAGCTTTTAACGGCTAACCATTTAACAGCACATTATTTTGCAATAAAATTGTTTAGGGAAATTTTATCCCATAAGGTTTAGTGTTTTCGTAATAGGATATTTGAAGGGCATTACAATTTTCTTTTCTGCATTTCCTTTTTATTGTTTTCTTCACATTTTACATATATTGAATTGAAATATGATATTACTTTGCACTGTGTCTTTTCCTTGTCCAGGAAGAAGAAAACACATTATTAGTAAAAAAATAGTATCCATTAATGAACAATAATTTTCTGCTCCTGTAAACGCTATGAATCTACAATGTAACAATTAAATTGCCCTATCGGTATAAACTCTGTTATTTATTCTTTAATCATTTTAACAAGGGTTTTCGGGTTCATCAGACTATTCCGGACAACAAAGCAATTTATTTGACAATTACATGACCCATCAAACAATGATGCGCTTTGAGCAAGCAAAAAAAGAGGCGGTGCATAAGACATCCTTCTGGGTAATTATCTTTAAACAGCACAGAGAATACTTTGAACACTGAAGGGTCCTTAGAATAATCATCTCATAGCCACACTTTGTCCTTTCCATAAACTCGTCACTTTGTATTCACGTCTATGACTCACAGCTTCTTGTGCAGATCGTTGTCACATTCCTTATGTAGGCAGATTTAATGCAGGACAAAATGGAGGTAGATGAATTCTCAGACTAAATGGAACATTTTATCTTCCTGTTCATGAATGTAATTAAGTTGAACCCCTAAACAGAGGCAGCAATATCAGTAAATGCAGACATGCTACATGTCTTATCTGGATCCCTATTACACTACAATATATTAAAAATACACTAATTTATTTTTGAGAGCTTTAAAAAAGGTATTTGACTTTCTAATCGGAATGGCCAAAAACTTGCAAAAATCATAGAATCATAGAATGATGGAGTTGGAAGGGTCCTCCTGGGTCATGTGGTCCAAAAACCTGCTCAAAGCAGGATTCACTAAATCATCCCAGACAGATGTCTGTCCAGCCTCTGTTTGAAGGCTTCCATTGAAGGGGAACTCACCACCTCTCGTGGCAGCCTATTCAATTGTTGATCACCTTTACTGTCAAGAAGATTTCTCTAATATCTAATCTGTTCTCCTCCCATTCAGTTTTATCCTATTGGCTCTAGTCTTTCCTTGTGCAAATGAGAATAAAGCTGATCCCTCTACAGTGTGACAGCCCTTCAGCTATTTGTAGACAGCTATTGTCTTCCCTCAGTATTCTCTTTTGCAAGCTAAACATCACAAATACTGTAACCGTTCCTCATGGGCCATACTTTGCGGGTCACTCTTCACTGAATTTGATCCATTTTGTTGTTGCTTTTATTAAAATGTGGTGCCCAGTCCCTGTTGATACACCTTATACTTTTGTGTGTGTTTTATGTAAAGGATACAGACTTACACAAGTCTGCTGAAAAAAGAGACAGGCCCTTAGATTATTACATAAACCTAAAATCCACAAAAACTAAAATCCACGCAAAGGGGAAATACAATTTTCAATCTCCTTGAAGACTTCAACTGCAGACTTACTCAACTGGATAGCTTATGTGACAAGCTTTTAACCACCTTATAGCCATGTATTTCAACTTTCATTTTTTTAGTGCAAAGCATGACCTCTGATACTGCAAACATAGACCTACCACCATGCCTAATAACAAATGCCCCCAAAGAAAAGTAGTAAGGGGCAAACTGGCGGGGATATTCCTCCTTCACTAGTCACCTCGTCTCCTGCCTTATTTTAATATTTATTCTGAAATGCTTTAAAGTTTCAGAGGAAATATTTTCTGTTTGTAGAGAGTGAGCCGGTCTCTGACTTAGGGCTCAGGCAGTATGAATCATTTGTCAGGATCCCTTTAATTATAGTATACAAAAGTAATCTATCCCTAAGTATCCTTGACAGAATAGATGTATAATATTATACTAATTAGTATGTTCACAATTAAACTTTGTTTCAGCACGCTGTACTTTATGCTGTTCTACACTTGCATTAGTGCAGCCATTGAATACATTAATATGTTGAAACAGTAGAGTTGAATACTCATAAGGCAAACATGCAGATAGGTGTTCAAACAAAGGCAGGCTTTCTGTGTCCGCTAGAAAGTCGTATAGTACTTACCTGCAGAAAACTCATCTGCTAACAATAACAGTTTAATGTTTGTAAAACACGATAATTATTATGATTAAACCTGTAGTGCATACTATGAAAATGATATTCAACATTGATATTTTTTGCTGCAGCCCACTAACTTATTTCCCATATCAGACTCTACACAATGACAAAAACTTATCACTACATCTGTAACAGATTACAAAACTCAAACTACACAAAGATGTATAACACAGCATCTAGAAAGGCTACACAAAACAATAAAAATACCTTTAACACTTACTGCAAAGTGATTCACAGAAATACAGATTACACTAGATCATGGCAACGTGACTTATATAGAACAGGATAAAAGACTGCATTTTTGTACACATTTAGGCACAATAAACCAATGTTGTATGTGTACTCTGTAAATCAGTACAAGAGCGGGCTTTGTCACCAAAACTAGATTTATGATAAGTATTAATTTAGCAGCCAGCTTGGTCATTTTGTTTGGCATGACAATTAGAAAATTATTTTCTTCATTACATGCACTTATCTTTTAGTCAGACATGATCATTTCTATGGAGAGGGGAATATAAGAAGCTGTAAAACCCCCTAGTACTGATCATTTCATTGAAATGATACTTTGGAAAATTCAGATGTTCAATGGTTTACAATATATAGAGCCTGTCAACAAATATCCACTTTTATCCTAATGTCTCCTGAAAACTCCATGAGGTAGTGGGGAATCAAAATATAAAATCTTTCTCAAAAACACTGTGTTATTAGGAAAACTAAATAAATAGTAAGAAGTGTAATGATAATAGCTCTGGCCTTTCAAGAAAAAGAAGCTTAAGTCAGTTGAAGTGTGAGCTCTCTGCTGTCTTAGGCTGGATTCACATTGGCGTTCCTTTCCCAGCGTTCTGCGGAGGGGAACCGCCATGTGAGCGCAGCCAGCACAAGCCCCTATGTTTATAATGGGGACACACGGTGCTGCGCTTGACTGCGCATGACCGTGCGCTCACATTCATTTGCCTGTGTGATTTGTACACATGCGCATGCTTGCGTACAAATCATACATTGTCGTCCGCACCAGGAACGCGACATGTCGCGTTCCAGGTGCAGACAAGAGAGTGTGATTTGTACGCAAGCATGTACGCAAGCGCAGCACCATGCGTCCTTATTATAAACATAGGGGCTTGCGGTGGCTGCGTTCACATGGCGGTTCCCCTCCGCAGAACGCTGTGGAAAGGAACGCCAATGTGAAGCCAGCCTTACAATCTCTCAGCTGTGTGAGACCTCCTGCTTCTCAACTGGGAAATACCACAGTGAAGTGGAAAAATTGGAAAACATAGAGGTGAGTCTATGATCCTCATATATAAGTACGGGCGTAACTACAATAGGTGCAGGGGTTGTAGGGAAGGTGCAGTTGTATTCATATGTAGTTGCATAAAAAGAAATGTAAAATGGATTTTAGTGTGTTATTGAGCAGTAGAAAAAATTGGAAACTGTAGGTGCAAACCTGTCACTGCTTCCTTTCCTGTGCTCTGACAATGCTGTCTGCCTATGTACCTATGTGCCTATGTAGTGAGAAACGTATTAACCTTTTATATCATCCCTATAATGTGAAGAAAAATTATCTGATTTGCTATTGATGATTAGTTGACAAAACCTCATTCTCATTTTTAATGTTGTTATATCATACATATAAATATTAAGTGCTGGCAGGTCCTCTTTAAGTGCAGACAAGCTACGAAAACTACAAGTTGAACGCATTGGGTGTAGATAATGAGTTAAATAATGTATCTGTATCTGCTTTGTAAGGCACACTGGTGTGTAAAAGAATAACCAGCTGAGAAGCATAAACCAAAAAATCTGTAGATAATATGAGATTGGAATATTGTCATATAATCCTCTTCTGAGACTGGTGAATTTTAGGGCAAATATACGGTATATGCAAACAGCCTCTTCAAAAATGAAGGGATTGGAACTCTAGCACCATCTTTTGTATGTATTAAGACTAAAAGTACTGTAATTATCAATCCTTTAATGAGCCCTGCAACTTGACTTTGAAAAAGAAAAAACAGACATTGCATTTGCAGACACGTTATGGGTGTTTGCTCCTCATCAGTGCGAAGCAGGAGATCTGATTTTAGGAAGGTAAATGCTTTGAATAGCTTACAGAAGATAGACCTTAAAACAAGTCTAAGCAGGAAAGTAGCTAAACTTTCCAGCACTTCCTTAGGACAGGTCATCAATCTATCATCAAAAATAGTTTGACCCTTGGGGACAGGAATCTGCTTTGCCAAATCCACTTTTATTATTTATCTTGGCACAGATCCATACATACATGTGTGACTAGGTGTAATCATCCTTGGCACTTTTTCTATGTTCTTCTTATAGAATTGTACCCCAATCAGTCTCTTACTTGTATGGATTTATGGTCTATCCTATTGATAAGCCAACAATTGACGTCCTGGACAACCTACAGTAGGGGAAAACAGTATTTTATACACTGCCGATTTTGCAAGTTTTCCCACCTACAAAGAATGGAGAAGTCTGTAATTTTTATCGTAGGTACACTTCAACTGTGAGAAACAGAATCTACAAAACAATTCAGAAAATCACATATATGATTTTTAAATAATTAAACTGCATGAAAAAGTATATGATTACTTACCAAACAGCAAGAATTCTGTCACAGCAAAGACCTGTTAATTTTTCTTGAAGAAGCCCTCTACACTGCACTCATTACCAATAATAATTGCACCTGTTAAAACTCGTTAAAGACACCTGTCCACGCAATCAATCACACTCCAACCTCTCCACCATGGCCAAGATTAAAGAGCTGTCTAAGGAGACCAAGGACAAAATTGTTAACCTGTGCAGAGCACACAAGGTGTCCTTGCTCATGCCAGCACATGTACAAAACTGTTTGAAATTCGCCAATGACCATCGGATTATTCAGAGGAGGCATGGAGAAGAAGGTCATGTGTTCAGATGAGACCAAAATAGAACTTTTTGGTATCAATTTCACTTGATAGAGAAAGTAAAAAGGATGAGTACAACCCCAAGAATGATGTCCCAACTGTGAAGCATAGGGATGGAATCATCATACTTTAAGGGTGATTTTCTGCAAAGGGAACAGGATGATTGCACCGTATTGAAGAGAGGATGGATAAGGTCATGTATTGCAATATTTTGTCCAACAACCTCCTTAAGTCTGTAGGAGCATTGAAGATGGGTCATGACTGGCTCTTCCAGCATGACAATGAGTGGAAACACACAGCTAGGGCAACTAAGGAGTTGCTCTGTAAATGTACTGTTACACGGGGCAACATCGCCGGCAACTCACGGGAGCGTGCACGTTTTGGGCATTTAAATAAGATTGTTATGGAGATGTTACACGCAGAGACATTCGCCGGCAACGCAGCTGCGATGTTGAAAGCAACTTTTGCTGCCAGGGTTAAACTCAACCCAGTGAGCAATCATTAACATTACAGTGAATAGGGGAAGTTGCTTTCAACATCGCTGTTGCGGTGTCACACAGAGCGATGATAGCAGATCGCCTGAGCAACATCGCCAGGTTTACCAACATGTTGGTAAACCTGGAAACTCAGCTCAAGCAACTTATCGCCGTTGAAATCACCCTGTTACACGTAGCAACGCAATAGCGATGTTGCTTCAACTTCGTCACACCCATGAGTTGCCAGCAATGTTGCCGTCGATGTAACGGTACCTTAAGAAGCATTTCATGGTCTTGTAGTAGCCTAGCCAGTCTCCAAACCAAACCCTATAGAAAATCTTTGGAGGAAGCTGAAACACAATGTTTCCCAGTGACAGCTCCTAAATCTGAAAGATCTGGAGAGATCTGTTTGGAGGAGTGGCCCAAAATCCATGCTGCAGGGTGTGCATACCTGAACAGGAACTACAAGAAATGATTGATATCCGTAATTGCAAAGTTTTCTGTACCAAATATTAAGTTCTGTTTTTCTATTGTATTAAATACTTATCTAATGCAATTTAATTATGTAAAAATCATACAATGTAATGTAATGACCTCTCCATTCTTTGTAGGTGGGAAAACTTGCAAAATTGGCAGTGTATGAAATACTTATTTTCTCCACTGTACTTAAGGCTTAGCATAAAAACAAGTTCTGATATATTTGGCATAGAGGAACAGAGTAAATGGCCAAATAATTACATAATAATCAAGTGTGTTCTCTGTAAGAAATGTGCTGGGGCAAAGCAGGAATTTCTACAATAATTGTGAAGGTATCAAAACATTGTTGATATATCTTGCTGGTATGGATTATGTTTCTTAAACTGCAGGGTAGATTAACAGTTTTACATAAGAACTATTCGTAGTAGCATAATATGTGCATTTTGCTATGGGAATTGTTATAAACATGTCATTGTTCCTACCATAGACATATTAAAACAACATGAACAAACAAATCCAGTTCTGATTGGGTTCAAGGAACAAAGATATAAATTAATATAATTATGCCCCACATTGTCCCAGACAGGAGAGGGTCAACACTGCATGAGCAATTCACATGACATAGACACGGTCAAATCACATGACTGTTACGGTCATCACCACATGACACAAAGCCAATGGGACAAGTACACATAAGGCTCAGACACACGGATTACTTTGACCTCACACACTAGGCACCAGACATAAAACTTGGAAAAAATGCTTACTCTATTCCCCACCCTGTTCCTCCAAATATCACCCCCAGAGCCAGAATGGTCCCTGCCACTGCACCTATAAGTCTGTTAGTGGCCATGCTCACTGTTTGAGAGGGAAAAGGCAAATTATTTTCAAGAAATTAGTCACTGTTTCATGAATATAAAAACAACTATATTCCTACATTATGAACACAGAATCCTACCACAAGTCTTGCTAGAACACCTTTTAAGCCACTTATGAATATGGAAGTTGTTACATTTTTTGGATTGAAAGAAAATCTGACACCAGGATTATGCCACCCCATCTAAGAGCAGCATGAAATAGAGGCAGCTATCATGATTCCAGCTATGTGTCACTTACTAGGCTGCTTGCTGCAGTTTTGATAAAAATCACAGTTTTCTCTATTGCACCAGTTCTCTGAATGCTGAGCCCTGTATAACCCCGACCACACCACTGATTGGTAGTTTTCACTGTAAACTATACATAGGCAGAAAGGTGCCAATCAGTTTTTGGAGCAGGGTTAACGAAAGCTCATGAAGATGGAGAACTATCAGGTAGAAGTTGTTCTAGTAGTCTAGTGATAATCTCTTAGGGTACCTTTACACACCGCTACAACATGGTAGAAACAAGCGGGTAGATGAGAGAAATGTATCTTGCACCGCCAAATCAACCCGAGGTAGCGGCGTGTAAAGACGGTTGTTTCCACCCGTCATTTGCGGCACCTGTTTCAGAGCAGTGCTCTAAAACAGGTTGATTTCAACCCGATGGTAGCAGCCTGTATCGGCATGTAAATAAGGAACAGGAGGGTTGTTTCGACACCTTGCTATCTACCTGGGGCGTGACACAGGCTCCGGGATACCGCGCCCCATCAGCAATCATTGGAGGAAGCTCCTGCGTTACGATTGGTAGTCGCTGCATAGGGCAGCATATTTAAGGAGCTGACCAGTCACACTACACAATTGCTCGAGCGTCATGTATTAGTCCGCCTCCTGCGCTGGCTGGCCAATCATGATGCTACTGCTTTGTCCTATCAGCGTACGAAATTCTCGTAATCCACATATTCTGGCACGCCTATGTGTTGTCCCTGCTGCACCAGGTCCTCCCATATTACCCTCTGTAGTGGCGTGTAAATGAGGTAAGGTGCTTTTCAGAAGGTAACTTTATGCACCCGGCGGTGCATCCAGAGGTAGATTCAACCTTCTGTAGTGCACCTTGTTGCGGCGTGTAAAGGTGATGCGGGTACCGTTTGTAACCGTTGGTGCGTGCTCGTGCACGTGAAGCACCCGGTTGTTTCTACCATGTTGTAGCGGCGTGTAAAGGTACCTTTACTGATAAGACAATGATTTTTTCAAAACTACGGCATGCATCCCAGCAAATGACACATCACTGGTATAAGGGTTTCTGTGTCCACATTATGCTTTTTTTTAGATTAGGTTGCAAAAACCTGGTCCCAAATTCCCTTTAATTACAGGGCACCTTTTGCATGTATTTTTAGCCAAAACATTGAACCTTTACCTGAAAAATTATAAAGGTATCGTTTTATATAAGCACAATGTTATCTAAAAACAAACTGCATGAAATCTGTAAAAGACCAAAAGTAATTCAACAAGGACCAAATATAAAATATGGATTTTTTTTCTATGACAAATAATAACACAGTTTAAAAAAATGATATTTTAGAGAGAAAATAGTAAAAGAGAATAAATGATGTTACCAAAACATGTGGTAGATTGCATTAACAGTATACAGTGTGAGTCCTGCCCTGAGCAATAGGCAGAATGAGCGCACTTAATCTGGATTTGGGCTGAATTAATATTTCTCCCTACATTCCCATGGTGCTGCTTTCTAATATGTATTAGGACATGTCAGAAAGAGCGGTTAATTCAAAGGGAATAAGCAGAAGTCGAGATCTGGTCTTAAATCACAGGGTAAAGTCGATAAGTCTTCCTGTCCTGCCATTTAACAGCAGACCATTGTTTGCAGTCTATCAAACAAATCTGACAGATCTGCAGTATGAACACATACAAGTCTAGGTGGAGCAGATAATCACTTACATTAAATTAAGGGACAGATTATATATATGTATTCAACTTTATTTTAATGTTAAAAAGGGTAAGTCCAGTCTTCTTTCTTCAGGAATCAGGAGCACACTGCTCCACAGCCTCCTGACTTCCTGGTTGCCGACATATACATTAAATATCTTCCGGCTGTCCCATGCATCAACCGATCGTTCAGCTGACAGCCATTTCAGATGACGCTCACATAAACAGAAGTGCTCATTTGGACGAGCGGTCCTGTTTTCTTTATGAGAAAGCCACCGGCTGACATGTTGGCCAGTGACTAATCTCCCATAGGATAATGCAATCGGAAATCTAGAATTGGACATGTACGATTAACATCTCTCCTGATCATCAGTCAGCTGGCGCCCTAATAGACGTTAAACCTTAGCCTGCACCTCGACATTGGCGAGTTTGGCTGACATTACAGTAATCTAATGTGCCTGCTGCTTGTATATATTCCCTATTTTTAACCTGCCACATTAGATGTAGAGTGGAAGATACACTATTTGTATACTAATACATCAATCAGGAAACATAGCTTTACTATTAAGCACTTTAACCTTTTTCCCATCTTGGCTAAATTTTACTCTTTATTTTTTTACCTCCAAGAGGTGTTACTTTTATTTTGTCAACAGAGCATGGCGTTTTTATGGGATGAGCTGTAGCTTTGAAAGACTCCATTCACTTTGCTAATCAGAGTTACCAAAAGGTGAAAAGGGGTTAAATGGAGAAAAAAATTCTGACATTGTTTTCTGGGCCGGTTCATCAGTGCGTGATAAATAAAAAAAGCCTCAAAAAAAAAGAAAGGGGCTTAACAAAGTGATAAACACATCACTGATATAATATAACAATTTTAGTGAACACCCAGAATATTTAAAAGTCACTAAAACATTATAATTATCCAAGTTCCTGCATCCACTCAGAAAGCATTTTTGCTGCAAAATAGAATGGGTCCAGTCTACAGTCTGTTAAGTCAGAGTCATGGAGTTGGAATAAAATGGGCTGGCTCTGACTCCTAAAATACATAATACATTGGGTCCAGTAGTTCAATGCTGTATGTACTAAATATTATTGTTATTATTCATTTTTATAGCATTACTTATCTCATGGCGCTTTACATGTCAAAAGGGGATACATAGACAAGTACAATACACATGAGCAATACAAGGCATACACACGTACAGATGAAGAGAGGACCCTGCACGCGAGGACTCACAGTCTACATGAATTATTATGTTCTATCTAAATAGATTTTTTATAATATCATAAAATGATTAAAGCGTTTTTGCAACAGATTTCCAATAGAGCCTATAGCAAAAACACAGAAAAGAAATGACCTGCTCATTCTTTCAAAAACGCAGCAAGACCTGTGTGTTTTCCACTTTCTGTACCAAAACAAAACCATTGTGTGTGGACAGCTTTTCCTGAAATCACATAGGTTTTGATGATAACTAAAAACGCAGGAAAGGATTAGCTTACGTTTACATAAAACCAAGGCAAATCCGCAGTCCAAAAATGCAGCAAAAATGCACTGTGTGAACTAGGCCTAAATGTATCAATTCATAATGAGCCAAGTATAAGGGAGTCGAAGTCAGATTCAGGGAAATTGAGGAGTCGGAGGTTTGGCTTACAGATTCCACAGTCCTGGATCCAGATAAGACCCTGAGTACTGAAGTATACACGTGTAGCCATACCCCAATAGTACCTGGAAAAAACACTAAAATAAAGGGAAGCTGCAGTTAAATAATAACAGAAATCACACAGCAATATATAATAGCTTATAGGTAAAAGTGCAAAAATCTATCTGAAAATAATAATAGTCACACTGAAATAATAGCCAAAGATGAGGTAAAAAATGTTTGTACGTTGTTATCCAGTAGATAGAAAGATATATTAGAATCTGAGAGTCCTCAGTGGTTGATACCTTTTAACTCAGAACTAAGATGAACTCTCATACAATAAAAGAAAGGACAGATCTGCCTGTGCCTAAACACTTCTGTAGCCCTGATCAAACAATATTGAATATGAAAATTGTAGTCTTGAAATGTAACTTCAAATCTGAAAGAATCATAAAAGTCTGGGAATATAAACTTATGAAGAGCAGGAATGGATGTGCCGCATGGATTCATGGCTTTTTACATCAATTAAGGAACGTCAGTGAAAGGACAATAAGCTATCACATGTATTATCTCTGAACTCAGGTATTTACTGCCCAGATGCTCTTTCCTCCTCCCACTACAGACCACTATATAGTACCTATATCAAGAACAAATAGCTACCAGTGTGCAACGGTATTTGGAGACCTGTATAGTAGGATATAGAGAGAAAATATGCTCGTGCGCACAAACATTGGTATAGTTGATGAATATGATCCAACTGCGCATGCGTGTAAACCTGTGTCACGTGTAGTTCGTAAGATGATCATAACTCAAATTAGTTATATGCGCATATGCATAAATGTATTAATTACAGACAGAAAATAATAAGCATAACTCACACAGAAAAACAACTTGTATATGATTCCTAGTAGTCAAGAGTCTCACATGTGCGCATAGTTCTGTACAGTCCAAGGCAACACAAAAAGTAACATGACTTTACGTGTTGGCTCATTGAACGATTGTATTGGATAACACATTTTTTAGAATGTAAATGCACCGTAGCACTTTTTGGTATCGGATAAGCTTTTGCATTATCATCATTGATTATTATTTCAGTATGACTATTATTATTTTCAGATAGATTTTTGCACTATTACTCATTGAATATTATACTATATTATATTGTGACTGTTATTATTTAGCTGCATCTTCACTTTATTTTAGTATTTTTTCCAGGTACTATTGGGATATAGCTACATGTACATACTTTTTCAGTATTCAGGATCCTTTCATACTATTTTGTAGCATACATGTTTTCTGATCATATGCAGATATTTGGGTAATTGTCTTGTTTTTAGTGACAGTGCTAAATAATTTTCACTGATAAAAAATATATTATGAAGATTTTCCTATATTTTACATACCGTATATACTCGTGTATAAGCCGACCCGTGTATAAGCCGACCCCCCTACTTTTGCCCCCAAAACTTGGGAAAACCTATTGACTCAAAACCTTATACACAAGCCGAGGGTGGACCCCAGCACAGGTATACAGCCCTCAGCAGTGTGGTATACAGGCCTCCCCAGTGGTAGTATACAGCAGCCTCCCCAGTGGTAGTATACAGCAGCCTCCCCAGTGGTAGTATACAGCAGCCTCCCCAGTGGTAGTATACAGCAGCCTCCCCAGTGGTATATACAGCATCCCTAAAGGTATAAACAGCAGACCCCAGAGGTATACAGCAGACCCCAGAGGCATATACAGCAGGCCCCAGAGGCATATACAGCAGGCCCCAGAGGCATATACAGCAGGCCCCAGAGGTATACAGCAGGCCCCAGGGTATATACAGCAGGCCCCAGAGGTATACAGCAGGCCCCAGAGGTATACAGCAGGCCCCAGAGTATATACAGCAGGCCCCAGGGTATATACAGCAGGCCCCAGGGTATATACAGCAGGCCCCAGAGTATATACAGCAGGCGCCAGGGTATATACAGCAGGCCCCAGGGTATATACAGCAGGCCCCAGAGTATATACAGCAGGCCCCAGGGTATATACAGCTGGCCCCAGGGTATATACAGCTGGCCCCAGGGTATATACAGCTGGCCCCAGGGTATATACAGCAGGCCCCAGGGTATATACAGCAGGCCCCAGGGTATATACAGCAGGCCCCAGAGGTATACAGCAGGCCCCAGAAGTATACAGCAGGCCCCAGAGGTATACAGCAGGCCTCAGAGTATATACAGCAGGCCCCAGGGTATATACAGCAGGCCCCAGAGTATATACAGCAGGCCCCAGGGTATATACAGCAGGCCCCAGAGTATACACAGCAGGCCCCAGGGTATATACAGTAGGCCCCAGGGTATATACAGCAGGCCCCAGAGTATATACAGCAGGCCCCAGGGTATATACAGCAGGTCCCAGGGTATATACAGCAGGCCCCAGGGTATATACAGCAGGCCCCAGGGTATATACAGCTGGCCCCAGGGTATATACAGCAGGCCCCAGAGGTATACAGCAGGCCCCAGAGGTATACAGCAGGCCCCCAGAGGTATACAGCAGGCCCCAGAGGTATACAGCAGGCCCCAGGGTATATACAGCAGGCCCCAGAGGTATACAGCAGGCCCCAGAGGTATACAGCAGGCCCCAGGGTATATACAGCCCCCCAGTGTATACAGCAGCCCCCCAATGGCACTAGCCCCCCCATCATTGTAAGAGCACCCCACACTTTGCAGAGGCCCCCCCCCGCTGCTTTATCTTACCATCCGGGGTCTTCTTCACCGCGGGTCCTCCAGTCCTTCCTCGCGCGCTGTGTTCCCGGTCTCATGTGACCCGGCGGTCGCAGTGGAATGACGTCATCGCGCCGGGTCACGTGAGACCTGAACACAGCGCGCAGGACCCGTGGCGAAGACCCCGGATGGTAAGATAAAGCAGCGGGGGAGCTCTGCAAAGTGTGGGGGGCTCTTACAATGATGGGGGGGGCTAGTGCCATTGGGGGGCTGCTGTATACACTGGGGGGCTGTATGCACGGCTCCCCCTGCCGCTGTGATGGGCGGGGGGAGCCGTGCATATCTAATGAGCGGCCCCACGTGACGGGCCGCTCACTCATCAGCCCCCCCCCCCACCTCCTCCAGCCTCCCCAGCACCCGGACACAGCCCCCACCACATATATTACCGTATTGACCCGTGTATAAGCCGAGGGGGTGACTTTTCAGCCCAATTTTTGGGCTGAAAAACTCGGCTTATACACGAGTATATACGCTAGTTAATCACAAAGAGCACACAGCTTTTACACTGATGCCTTTCAGTGATGTTTATGGATGCACTATATGGATAATTAAAATCAGTGACAAACAGACACATCCTGATGATTTTTTTGTGGGTCACTCAGACTAACAAGATCCTGGGCATGTGAACAGTCGTGTAGCCTAAAATCTGTACGTGTTCTGTCTGTGAAAACTACAGATAGAACATGTACATGTACAGTAGGTACGGAAACTATTCAGACCCCTTTACATTTTTCACTCTTTGTTTCATTTCAGCCATTTGGAAAATTCAAAAAAGTTCATTTTTTTTCATTAATAAACACTGCACCCCATCTTGACTAAAAAAACAGAACTTAAATATCACATGGTCATAAGTATTCAGACCCTTTGCTCAGTATTGAGTAGAAGCACCCTTTGAGCTAGTACAGCCATAAGTCTTCTTGACAATGATAACAACAAGTTATTTCCCCCTGGATTTGGGGATCCTCTGACATTCTTCCTTGCAGATTCTCTCCAGTTTCATCAGGTTGGAGGGTGAATGTTGGTGGACAGCCATTTTCAGGTGTCTCCAGAGATCCTCAATTGGGTTTATATCAGGGCTCTGGCTGGGCTAGTCAAGAATGGTCACAGATTTGTTGTGAAGCCACTCTTTTGTTTATATAGCTGTGTGCTTAGGGACATTGTCTTGTTGGAAGGTGAAGCTTTGGCCAAGTCTGAGTGAGGTCCAGAGCACTCTAGAAGAGATTTTCATCCAGGATATCTCTGTACTTGGCCACATTCATGTTTCCTTCAATTGCAACCTGTCATCCTGTCCCTGCAGCTGAAAAACACCCCCCTAGCATGATGCTGGCACCACCATGTTTCACTGTTGGGATTGTATTGAGCAGGTTCTCTGCAGCTCAGTGTGAGCAAAGGGTCTGAATACTTATGCCCATGCGATATTTTAGTTTTCCTTTTTTTAATAAATTTGCAAAAATGTCCACATTTCTAGGGTTTTTTTCAGTCCAGATAGGGTGCAGAGTGTACAATAATGAGAAAAAAATGAACTTTTTTGAATTTACCAAATGGCTGCAATGATACAAAGAGTGAACAATTTAAAGGGGTCTGAATATTTTCTGTACCCACTGTAAAATATATGTTTGAATGAGGCCTTATTCATGTTTGTCAAACATTCCTGAACACTTTTTACAGTGAATCCAGGGAAATTATTTTGATTTAAAAAGGTCACTGTCTTTATGTAATGCTGGTGCAATGAAGAGATGAACTTATGGTACCTTTACACGCCGCTACTGGATGGTGGCAACAACCGGGTACATGAGAGAAATGTATCTTGCACCGCCAATTCAACCCGAGTTAGCGGCGTGTGAAGACGGTTGTAGCCACCCGCCAGTAGCGGCACCTGTTTCCGAGCACTGCCCTAAAACAGGTGGTTACCCAGCCGATGGTGGCGACCTGCATCGGCGTGTAAAGAAGGAACAGAAGGGTTATTTCTACACCATGCTATGTACCTGGTATGTACCTGGGGTGTGACACAGCCTCCGGGAAACCACCCCCCTTCAGCGATCATTGGAGGAAGCTCCTGCGTTACGATTAGTTGTTTCTGCATAGGGCGGCATATTTAAGGAGCTGACCAGTCACACTACACAATTGCTCGAGCGTCATGTATTAATCAGCCTCCTGTGCTGCCTGGCCAATCATGATGTTATTGCTTTGTCCTATCAGCGTACGGACGTCTCGTAATCCACAATTGTGGCACGCCTATGTGTTGTCCCTGCTGCACCAGGTCCGCCCATATTAGCTTGGTGTAGCGGTGTGTAAATGAGGTAAGGTGCTCTGCAGAAGGTAACTTGAGACACCCGGTGGTGTATCCAGAGATAGAATTAACCTACCGTAGCGCACCTTGTTGCGGAGTGTAAAGGTGGTGCGATTACCGTTTGCAACCGTTTGTGCGTGCTCGTGCATGTGAAGTAGCCGGTTGTTGCCACCATCCAGTAGCGGCGTGTAAAGGTACCATCAGTCTGCAAAAATGTCCAGGTAGATGGGATTCATCAGTAGGAAAAAAAGCACTTTAAAGAAAGGCTGCATGACTGAATAAACCGTTCTTGATGCTGTAACATTAGAAAACAAGCTTCTAATTTACTTTGCATTTCAATGTCAATCTGCCTGTTTTTCAAGAACAGAAAAATTTGAAAGAGACACCAGTTTGTGGTTGAAACATGGAGTTAATGAAAAGAAGTTTATCCAGCCGTGTTTTTTGAACAGGTAAATTTTATGGGGGAATTATC
The DNA here is from genome assembly GCA_033576535.1 of Allobates femoralis. Lineage (NCBI taxonomy): Eukaryota > Metazoa > Chordata > Amphibia > Anura > Aromobatidae > Allobates > Allobates femoralis. Next base: position 99,230,001 of record JARQOC010000011.1, on the reverse strand, counting down.
TTCCAGCCACAAAGCAGAAGCATAACTTAAAGCATATCTTCCTAAGGGCCCTTTCACATCAGCGTTTTTTTAAATTTGCGGCAGATGCGGTGAAAAAACCGCATCTGCCGCAACTGCCGCATAACGGTTCCACTTGCGGCACGGTTGCGGTTTTTTCCATAGGAAGTATAGGGGGACTTGCGGCAGATGCGGCAAGTGCGGTATTGCACTTGCGGCAGGTGCGGCAGAGAAAAAAACCGCGGCTTACTGCGGTTTTTTTCTCTGCCGCACCTGCCGCAAGTGCAATACCGCACTTGCCGCATCTGCCGCAAGTCCCCCTATACTTCCTATGGAAAAAACCGCAACCGTGCCGCAAGTGGAACCGTTATGCGGCAGTTGCGGCAGATGCGGTTTTTTTCACCGCATCTGCCGCAAATTTAAAAAAACGCTGATGTGAAAGGGCCCTAAGTGAGTATTAACGTTCTTCGATATAGTATTTCTCCTGTAATAGGTCTACGGAAACAGCTATTCTCCTCGTGGAGAGTATTCTGCCAGCTGGCAGTGAGGAGACAAAGCCGCAATGCTCCTCTGGGAAATTACATATGCAAATTATCACTTCAGTGGGGAAGTAGACAAACAGCTTGTCTACTTCCTCACTGAAGTGACAATTTGCATATCTTCTAATAGGTTCACCCTATTGTATACGCTTCCTTTCTTTATACAGAATATACTAGGGTAGTTTGAATGTATTAAAGTACATTCTCAAACATTATGCTGCATTCGAAGATTTGCCTTTTCCCATGATGCAACTTGGTCCTATGTTCCGACCAGTTAAACAGCTCCCAGGCACCAGACTTTTCCCATGATGATTTCATTGCACCATTGTCTTGTTCTGATGCTTATGTGCCCATTGAAGATGTTTTTGGCCGTTAACAGGAGGTTGGAGCATGTCTGACAACCCCATACGTAGCAAGCTGTAATGCACCTCTGTGTCATAGTTGTCATAACCGTTTCCGAAATTTATGCTGCAGTAGCAGAATTGTGGTACTTGGTCAGACAGGCCATCTTTTTCTCTCTATCAATGAACAATGAGAACTCATGATTCCATCACCAGATAAATCAGCTGTTCTTTGGCAGATAATGGCCAGTGACAATGAAGACGTCCTCACAAGACCTGTCAATCTGAATATGTTCTGGCGCAGTCATTCAGCCTGTACTCATATTGTGGGAAAAGGATAACCTCGGCCTTCAGGTGAATCCGAATCAGGTGCACGGCAGTGGCTGTCCACTGATATCCATAAAGATTGCATGAAGAGACGCCAGCACCAATGTCCTTTTCAAATTAAATTCATTTTATTCAGACATTCACATACAGGTTAAAAGCTTCTCGGGCAGACAGCCCTGCCAGACGTGTTTCGGATAAAAAATCCTTTTTCATTGGAAAGTTAAAAAAAAGACTGATACACATCTATATACACATTACAAGTGACAACACATGTAACTCTGAGGGTACCTTTACACGCCGCTACTGGCGGGTGGCTACAACCGGATACATGCGAGAAATGTATCTTGCATCGGCAATTCACCCCGTGGTAGCGGCGTGTGAAGACGGTTGTAGCCACCTGGCAGTAGCGGCACCTGTTTCCGAGCACTGCCCTGAAACAGGTGGCTACACAGCCGATTGTAGCTACCTGTATCGGCGTGCAAAGAAGCAACAGAAGGGATGTCTGGACACCAGGCTATGTACCTGGTATGTAGCTGGGGCGTGACACAGGCTCCGGGTTACCGCGCCCCATCAGCGATCATTGGAGGAAGCTCCTGCATGGCGATTGGTAGTCGCTGCATAGGGAGGCATATTTAAGGAGCTGACCAGTCACACTACACAATTGCTCGAGCGTCATGTATTAATCAGCCTCCTGCGATGCCTGCCCAATCATGATGTTCTTGCTTTGTCCTATCAGCGTACGGACGTCTCGTAATCCACAATTGTGGCACGCCTGTGTGTTGTCCCTGCTGCACCAGGTCCGCTCATATTAGCTTGTTGTAGCGGTGTGTAAATGAGGTAAGGTGCTCGGCAGAAGGTAACTTGAGACACCCGGCGGTGTATCTAGAGATAGATGTAACCTACTGTAGCGCACCTTGTTGCGGCGTGTAAAGGTGGTGCGGGTACCGTTTGTGCGTGCTCGTGCACGTGAAGTAGCTGGTTGTAGCCACCCGCCAGTAGCGGCGTGTAAAGGTACCCTGATTGATTAACACAGTTTTTAGTTTAAGAGAAATCCTATCACAATGAAGAAGCAGAGGAAACAGTAAAGTAACAAAGTACATTTAACTTCAAAATCACATCATACAGCACAATTCTACATAATGTCCGTAAATTTGCATAAATCAAATCTAATGCTAAATCATTAAAGAATAACGAACGAAATGTGCAACTTGTGCAAAGTGTCACAAATATAAATATGTGTGATTGCGCAAATAGCAATATACTTCTGGGATGAATGCTCCGCTAAGCCATCAATCCGGAAACAACAGGATTCACAAACAAGAGAGTAAAGTAAGTTCGTTAACAAAGGCAGATATATAAGCCTGGAAAATCTTCTAAGATATACCAGAACAAAATAGCACAATATCAAATACTATTGCTCTCCTTATTTGATAGCAAATACAGCAGGAGCACCACAATTCGGCTGCTTATAGGATTTATACATATCACGATATTGAGCGGTAAACAAGAAGAAAGAGAGGCGGGAAACCAGGAGCACAGTGAACAGAAAAGCTGAAGTCAATAAAAATACAACAGATCACTCTTGCAGTTCAACCGAGATGGAAATCTGGTATTAAGACATAATATTCAAAAATTTTTCCAATTTAACAGTAACCGATCCCAGTCCCTGCACCAAGGAGGTTTACATATGTGCTAAGTGCCACTAAACTATCCATCCTGCCATTAAGCTCAGTGAGAAATGTTTACAAAGACCGGAGAGCAATTGTTTGCAGAAGAGGGCAAGCAATGGGGGTGGGGTGCAGCGCCTGGACACTATATCATAATATGGGTGCTACACCATGAAAGTAGAGGATCTGAGAACAAGGGAGAAAAACCACTTCCGTATAAGGAGTGCAAAACCGGTATTATATGCAAAGGTGAATTTTATTATCAAACAGAAAAAAACAGAAACCCAGTGATTAAAAACAATTAAATGCAATGAATCCAGGTCACTCATACAGCTTGTATATATACATCAACAAGCAGAGGATGTAACCTCTAATCTGTGACAGACAGGGGCTGTTGACAAAAGGTAAAGGGGCACTTTATATAACACAATTAGTCAACCCCCCACACAATCAATATTTGAATTATAGTTTGCAATGATGCTTAAAAATGGGGGGGGAAGTGTAGAGAGAGAAAGCAAACAGGGGTAAGGCTGCTTTCACATAGCGATTTTCTTCAATCCATGGCTGTTTGATGTAAATCGGACAGCCACGGATCCGATTTGGCCCCAATGTTACCCTATGGGGGTCGAATCGGATTTGGTCTAATTTCCATCCAATTTTATGGGATCCGATTTGTGGCCGATTTTTTGCTGTACCCAAAACCGGAGACTGCTCCAATTTTGGGCACAGAAAAAAAATCGGATCCCACAAAATCGGATGGCAATTAGGCCAAATACGATCCGATCCATGGCGTTTAACATGGGGGCCTATGAGCGCGGGACCGAGGAAACAGCTCATCGTTCCTCGGACCCGATTTTAGTGTACTGAGCATGCTCAGTACACTACAATTGCTCCTAACCTTCTAATTTCACTTTTGCAATCTATAATATATATAGCAGAAATGAAATTAAGTAAAAGAAAGAGTTAAAAATAAACAAATCAGTATTCTCACCTATCTGCGATCCACTGCTGCCACCAGCAAGATTTGGGTGCTTACAGGACCTGCGGTAAAGTCACAACCCAGCAGTGTCATCGGGTCACATGACCACAGTTACTGCGGGTCACATTATGAGATTCAAGACTGTGCTGGTGTGTGAGCCCGGGAGTCAGCAGACAGGAAGGGGACCAGGCGATGGCTCCGAGACACAGCACGCCTGGACGCCGGATGCCCTATCAGTAGAGGAGCAGAGGATGCAGGCCCAGGAGAGCTGACCTGGGGAGCAGTGCCAGGGACCAAACAGATGTTCATTGATCCACGATACTATGGGTTGCAATGGTGGCGGAAAACGATCTTTATGTGTTTTGGGGAGGGCATGAAAAATATGGCATATAGGATGGGATACCATCATATACTACCGTTCTTTACCATTAATAATGCTCAAAGCCATGCCCTCCCTCAATAACACATCCAGATCATGTTTGATGCGTACAGTTGGGTCTGTCAACAGAGGTAAGTATGTACGTTTATCCTCAAGGACATTCGGAACTTCTTTCTGATAGAGGGCAGCATCTAAGATAACCACAGAGCCACCCTTATAGGAGGATGTGATCACTATGTTGGGGTTAGTTCTTAAATCCCTTAGCACCTGTTTTTAAATAGAGCTTAAATTGTCAGCAAAAACATTCTCATTTTGCAATATGTTTTTGACCTCACCTTTGATAATGGACTGAAAGGAATCCATGATCAGAGCCCTAGACTTTATTGGGTAATAATACGGGTTTGGAATTGAATTTTTACTGCTGACAACTCTCTGTGCTTGCTCTACATAAGGGGGTCTGACTGCAACCTGCTAAGTGCAGTGTTGGTTTTGTATCTAAGTTTTTCTGATGCTGCCCTCATGAGTAGTTTTTGTACAAATTTTGTTAAGACTCATAAGCATGGGGATCCGTGACGTGGATAATGAGCATAAGTGTCTTGGTCAATACATGAACCAATACCCCATATAAAAGATTTTTTGTTCATCATAAAAAACTTTTTGCACTTTTTTATCGTCTGCAGGGTGCGGTTGGGCCCCTTGGGGCACTGTTCATCCAGTGGTGCAGATGTATCGTGCTGGGCGGCCCATTTGGTCAGGTGGCAGGGCCAATGGGTAGCTATCAGACACGCTGCATCATGTGTATCAGTCTGATTAGCATCCTATGCAAGCCCAATGGCAAGTCACCTCCCACATGTATTGTAGGTAGAGGTGATTTTATATGCCTGCACCTGGGCTTGCTCTACATAAGGGGGTCTGACTGCAATCTGCTAATTGCAGTGTTGGTTTTGTATCTGACTACTGATGGTAAGTTTTTTCTGATGCTGCCCTTATGAGTAATTTTTTTGTACAAACTCTCTCCCAGATGCAACCAAACCGCCTTCTTCATTCAAACCGGCCAAAGTGGTGGCCATTAGTTGTTCACAGAAAGGGGAAGCAAGAATCGTATGGTCAAATCTAACATAATCCGGATGTCACCACCCGGGGGTCTGCCGCCCGTGCCCCGCGGCATGCTCCCGTTACTCCCTCAGCTCCTACTGCCCCTGTCCGCCCTCAAAGGCCCCGGGTGTCGACCATCCGCCGACGGCTCCGGGGCGCTGGCAGCCGCCGCCCGCGGGTCGGTCGGGTAGCGTCTTCCTTACCGTATCCTCCCCGGGTGCGCGCACCTGTCTCCAGCCGCAGGGGTCCAGCACCCTCTGCTTGAGCAACACTGCTCCTCTCACTTCCGGGACCACTGCTTGAGCTATGACAATCCATCTCCAAATCAGTATCTGCTGGAGAACTGCAGGGAGCTTGCTCCTCCCCTCAGCCAATCACCAGGTCTCTGTGTTCTACCAATCAGGAGTACCCTGCTATGATATAAGCTTCCTGTTTTCTCTTACTCATTGCCAGGGCAATTTCTATGTAGAGAACTTGCTAATCCTGGTCTGGTCAGGTTGTTCCTTTATCAGCTTGATATCTGATTACTCTTGTTCCTTCCCGCAGATTCCTTCCGTGCCGGCTCCTCGCTGACTCCAGTGGTCTCGGTCTGCTTCCGGACCTCTTCCCTGCTGAAGAGCTTCCTCCAGCCCTGCTCCGGATCCTCTGTGTTCCCGGTTCCCGTTTCTTATTTTAAACCCGGTTGCTGTTTTGTTACCACGTCGCCTGGGGTCGGTTTAACACTCGTGTCCGCTTCATTGGCCCCTCCGAGGTTGGTACCGGCGGGATCCCTGTATAGGGGTTAAGCGCTCCGGGGCCTCCTTCGGTGGGTTTCCAGTGCTGCGACCTTGTGGCTCTCCCCAGGGGCGTGGGGTCATGTGTTGTTGTTCTAATAAACCTGTTGACTCTATGGTACTTGTCCGCCTCTCTATCACCCGGTATCAGCATCCGCTCTACGCGGTCCAGTGGGTCTACGTGTGGGGTCCGTCAGTAGGACGTGACACCGGATCTATACTGGCAACTGGATTATCTGACACAGTAATCGATAAATAATTTCGCAAACTGCTGTCAGGCAATGTGTGGGGGTCTGTCTCAGATTTATCAAGGATGTTCAACTGTCTATGCTCTCACAAATTTGAACACATCCTTGATAGTCTGAAACAAGTCCACCCTACAGCTGAGCCCAACATTCAAACCTTTTTTCAACACCTCACACTGGGCAGCAGAAATAATGCATCTTGATAAATGTATTACATTATATTAATCTATGCAACCATGACTGCATGTTCATTAACAACTCATAATGATAATGTCTCATTCGTTTGGCCCATTTTTGGTAACAGTGCTCCTCCCTGATGTTTCCTGCCTCCTCCAGGGCAAAAAGAATTTGCTCTTCTCCTGACAATTTCCATATTCAAAGTGTAAATATTGAACGCAGATTGCGTGCAAGAGGCTATAAGAGTTGGATGGTGGCCTGTGCAAAATATATAGTCGAGGGATGATTTACTGGCGTATGATGACATTGGGTCTCTTGGTTCGAACCAGAGGGACAGTGGTGGTAGCCGAAACGTGCATCAGGAGGGGCTGAGAACAGGTACCTTGTGACTCTTTCTACACACTACAGCACTTACTATAGAGGTATAGTTTCCCTTTTGCACAAGTATGTTCCCAAGCTACATCAAGACCCTGTTTTATCAAAGAACTTAGAGCAGTGCTTTAAATGTGTGGCCAGGAGGGGGAGAGATATTGATAGTGTTATTTCTCCTAGTATGTTTCGTAGTGAGAAATGTGGGCAGAAGTCCACTTGGCTATGTTACACAGGGAAGTACATGTTCGGCTAACGCAGATGCGGCTTATACAAGTATATGGACAGAACTGATTTTTTTTCTGTGACAGATATATGGGCACTAAATATAGGGTCAAAACGAACATCAATTGCAGTACCACTTATGTGGTGTACATGGCCACTTGCATTATGTGTCAGGTTGACTACATAGCTTGTACTAGCCGACCTATAAAAAAAAGAATCTCAGGGCATATTACTGCAGCTGATCCTTCTTCTGCTAGTAGTAAATGATTGCTCTCCGGCCTTTCTAAACATTTTCTCGATGAGCATAATGGCAGGATGGAAACTTTAGCAGTTAAAGGCATTGAGCCTATATGTAAACCTCATCGGGGTGGGGACTGGGATCGAGCACTGTTCAATCAGGAAAGTTTTTGAATATTATGTTTTAATACTAGATTTCTGTCTGGGTTGAACTACTAGACTGATCGGATGTACAGTACAGACCAAAGGTTTGGACACACCTTCTCGTTCAAAGAGTTTTCTGTATCTCCTCTGCCCTATTGTACCCGTATGACTGATTTGTCGTCGTTTTACTAGTTGTCTTTGTCTACCCCCTCACTTGTAAAGCGCTATGTAACCTAATGGCGCTATATAAATACTTAATAATAATAATTTTCATGACTATGAAAATTGTAGATTCACACTGAAGGCATCAAAACTATGAATTAACACATGTGGAATTATATACTTAACAAAAAAGTGTGAAACAACTGAAAATATGTCTTATATTCTAGATTCTTCAAAGTAGCCACCTTTTGCTTTGATTTAGTGCTTTGCACACTCTTGGCATTCTCTTGATGAGCTTCAAGAGGTAGTCACCGGAAATGGTTTTCACTTCACAGGTGTGCCCTGTCAGGTTTAATAAGTCAGAAAAGAGTGATAAAGAGCTGGAATCAAATGCCGCGCTGACCACAAGGATAAACACAGAGTAAATCACCCACTCTGTTTATTTTGCCTACACATGTTTCGTGGCTCATAGCCACTTCCTCAGGGCATCATTCCTGAGGATGCACTGAGGAAGTAGCTATGAGCCACGAAACACGTGTAGGCAAAATAAACAGAGTGGGTGATTTACTCTGTGTTTATCCTTGTGGTCAGCGCGGCATTTGATTCCAGCTCTTTATCACTCTTTTCTGGATTCTTCAGTTCTCAGCTGGGAGCCTGCAGCGACCTCCTGTGTGCTTTTATTGTAGTTGAGACACTCACAACTACATCAGGTGAGTTTAACCATTTGGGGTCTGAGGGACCTGTATAATAGCAATACACTCTATGTGCGCTTCCTTTCTCTTTTAATTTATATAGGTTTAATAAGTGGGATTTCTTGCCTTATAAATGGGGTTGGGACCATCAGTTGTGTTGTGCAGAAGTCTGGTGGATACACAGCTGATAGTCCTACAGAATAAACTGTTAGAATTTGTATTATGGCAAGAAAAAAGCAGCTAAGTAAAGAAAAACGAGTGGCCATCATTACTTTAAGAAATGAAGGTCAGTCAGTTCGAAAAATTTGGAAAACTTTGAAAGTGTCCCCAAGTGCAGTTGCAAAAACCATGAAGCGCTACAAAGAAACTGGCTCACAAGAGGACTGCCCCAGGAAAGGAAGACCAAGAGTCACCTCTGCTGCGGAGGATAAGTTCATCCGAGTCACCAGCTTCAGAAATCGCAGGTTAAAAGCAGCTCAGATTAGAGACCAGGTCAATGCCACCCAGAGTTCTAGCAGCAGACACATCTCTACAATATAAGAGGAGACTTTGTGCAGCAGGCCTTCATGGAAAAATGGCTGCTAGGAAACCACTGCTAAGGACAGTCCAAATTTCCAATTTTTGGTTCCAACCACCGTGTCTTTGTGCGACGCAGAAAAGGTGAACGGATGGACTCTACATGCCTGGTTCCCACAGTGAAGCATGGAGGAGGTGTGATGGTGATGGGGTGCTACGTCAGATGACCAGGCCTCCACAGTCACCAGACCTAAACCCAATCGAGATGGTTTGGGGTGAGCTGGACTGCAGAGTGAAGGCAAAAAGGCCAACAAGTGCTAAGCATCTCTCAGAACTCCTTCAAGACAGTTGGAAGACCATTTCCGGTGACTACTCTTGAAGCTCATCCACAGAATGCCAAGAGTGTGCAAAGCAGTAATCAAAGCAAAAGGTGGCTACTTTGAAGAAACCTAGAATATAAGACATATTTTCAGTTGTTTCACACTTTTTGTTAAGTATATAATTCCACGTGTTAATTCATAGTTTTGATGCCTTCAGTGTGAATCTACAATTTTCATAGTCATCAAAATGCAGAAAACTCTTTAAATGAGAAGGTGTGTGCAAACCTTTGGTTTGTACTGTATTTTTATTGATTTAAGCTTTTCTGTTTACTGTGCTCCCGATTTCCGCCTCTCTTTCTTATTTTTTACCTCTCAATGTCGTGATATGTATAAATGCTATAAGTGGCTGAATTGTGGTGCTCCTGCTGTATTTGCTATTAAATAAAGAGAGCAATAGTATTTGGTATTGTGCAATTTTATTGTTTTGGTATATCTTAGAAGATTTTCCAGGCTTATATATCTGCCTTTGTTAATGAACTTACTTTACTCTCTTGTTCGTGAATCCTGTGGTTTCTGGATTGATGGCTTAGCGGAGCATTCATCCCAGATGTATATTGCCATTTGCACAATCACACATACTTATATTTGTGACTCTTCGCACAAGTTGCACATTTCTATCGTTATTCTTTAATGATTTAGCATTAGAAATGATTTGTGCAGATTTACGGACTTTATGTAGATTATGTAAGATGTGATTTTCAGTTATTTCTATTAGTTTATGCTTCAAACTGGAGCTGGCTTTATACGTTTTCTATTGTTGCGGCTAGAAAGTCCCAGATGGGTACCGTGTTCCCCCCTCTATGTAATTAGTATTGAATTTAATCTGTGGAAGGACTCAGTGCTAACATTTATGGCATAACCAATTTTCTATATACGGGGATCAGTCAGTTTTATACAAGAATTTTATTTTATTCAAATATCATATAAAAGTTCAATTGATAGATTGTAGCTACAATTAGATAAAAAATCTTAAAATAAGCTTGTAAAAATAAGTTAAAAAATTCATATTATTGTAGAAGTAATTCAAATTATACTGGATGAATGAATTTCCATCAATTTTCTTTACATTTTATGGATATCCTGTAGTTGTGTGATTTCTGATGTTGGTGATATTTCCTGTCTGTGTTTAACCTATAGGGGGCATCACAAACTTTGTATTATTATTTTGCCACTGTTGTGTTAATTTTACTACAATACCCTATTTACTTGTATGTCTTACCTTACATTTGGTAATTTTTGGGAATGTTCACTTTTCACAGCATCGAGGATGGACCTTTTATTCACTGTGTTGAATTTCACTATACAAGACTGTTAAATCGCACTGGAGTTGCTTGGCGAAAATGAGCTTCACTCTTTGAGTGGTTTCCTGTTTCTGGAAAATTGCTAGAATTAAGTTAATGAGGGATCTACATACCTTTCCACTATGTGTTGCCTTGGTGTACTTAACACATTTCAGATGTTTGTTGTGCTGTTGCTTTCTATGTGGTTGTGATTCAGCATCGGTATTTCTATAATTACAAAAAAACACCTTGAGTAATTAGCTTTTTTTGCAATCAGTGTTCTAATCCCCTTATTTATACTACCTTACGGTCTCTCTGTCTTTTGATATGGTTTCATTTCTTATTGTGTTGTGGATGGATTGTATGAATATATGAAATATCACAAGACTCACCATAAAGCTTACGCTGTCTATCATATACACATATATTGCCATTATTAGATCAATAAAATAATAGCACAACATAACAGGAAAAAGCTTACATTTGTTAACACATAGTATATATTGCATTTAACCTGCGTTGGTGACGTTTTTTTCCCAAGTTGGGACATCAGGGAAAATGGCCGACTACAAACTGTAATATATAAAGGGGGGGGGGGGAGACAAGAGGCGCAATAGTGCCCTATCACTAGTGACATTAGTGTATTGTGGTGGTGCTGTGGAGCCGCTCACCTGGTCCAGTTGTGATCCCCACAACTGGTTTGAAGGCGTTTCGGAATCAATGTTCCAAGCTGCTGCAGGACCTCCACCTACCACTGGATAGTGGTATGTTCCAAGAATATTCCTGAGGAAGGCGCCGGGTGTGGCGCTGAAACGCGTAGGAGGAATAAAGAGGATGGAAATTTGATTGGCTCCCTGGTGAGTTATTCTGAACCCTGAGCAGCGCGGACCGTGGTACACCATCACTCCCATCATTTTTCTACAAACTGTAATAGGACATTGCAATAACATCTTGAGTATATGTTCCTAAGCTTGCAATATCAGATGATAGGGAAAATAGTGTCTCAACAGTCCGCGCTGCCACGATCATCCAATCCAAAGAAAACCGTGAAGATGGAACTTCCACGAAATACTTTATTTCCTCCTGCCTCCTACGCATTTCGGTGCCCTCCTGGCACCTTCCTCAGGGATCCCTGAGGAAGGTGCCAGGAGGGCACCGAAACGCGTAGGAGGCAGGAGGAAATAAAGTATTTCGTGGAAGTTCCATCTTCACGTGTTTTCTTTGGATTGGATGATCGTGGCAGCGCGGACTGTTGAGACACCATTTTCCCTATCATCTGATGTATCTCCACACTAGTGTGGACGGTGGAAGTCCTGCAGCGGCTATCTGGTAACTATCATAAAAAATGCCTTCAAGCCAGTTGTGGGTTACACAACTGCCCCAGGTGAGTGAATCCCTATTTTCACCGCTCACATACTTAGTGCCACATTGATAGGGCACTATTGCGCCTCTTGTTCCCCCTCCTTTTTTATCTTAAGCTTGCAATATGTATTTCTTGACAAAAACAATATAATGATATTGTATGGCTAATAATCTGAAACGAACTGAAAAGACACAACTCAATATACAAGTAACAGGAAGAGGAGGCCTCCCTGATTCTATGATGTATTTTTGGGTATAAAAGAACAATGTGTTAAACAATAAACAGGAACTTGCTTTGACCCTGACCTGTGTCAGAGTCATCCTTCCTCTGTGCATGTAACATACTGTGCTAATTGATTTGACAAAGAGGCAGGTAAGCGGCAAACTTGAGCTGCCACCTAAATTGATATCTTTAACAGTTGGCGTCCCAACGTGGTCTTGAATTAAATGGTCCAGAGATCCACCAGCTGCGCCTACACCACTCTCTTGGGACGTATCCCCCGGCTGGGGGATAACTGCAGTATTTCATTAGGTGAGAAAATTATTCATTTTGCCTCCCGAAGAGCCGTGTGCTTCCGCTCTGAGAGTTAGTGGCTGTCAGCTGTGGTCCCGACCACTCTTGATCAAACGTTCTAGATCCAAGAACCAGTCAAAACACCTTACCTGGCCTGCTTTGATGTATGTTGTTTTGTCTGGGTTTTTAGTTTTTTGTATTGGCTCCGATGATCTATTGCTATTGCAACTCTTGGAAGATTATACTTTTCTCTTCCAATAGCTGCAGAGGAGGGAGATTTGGATTAGGGGTTGCTGGGTTAATGAGATGAGAAAATTGAAACCTTTTTGCATTTAGCCAGACTAAATTTAAATTAATTGCACTGCCAAAAGTTGTTTGAAAAAATGTATAGTTCTTATTCTTGAGAGTCGCAGTCCTCTGTTTTATTGTTTACATTTTATAAAAAGCTGTTTGAACTAAACTCTAAGATTGTTCTGAAACACCGCCCACAAAAAGGTGTTTCCTAGTTGCTAACTATTGAAGATCTTGAGGTGGTTAGTGATTGAGGCATAACTTAAGTTAGCTCTGGTTCAAATCCCTGATCAAGACTTGGTTTTGGAACCCCCACCTACCCAGTAGCAGTCCTGTCAGTGGTGGAAAGGTACCTTTTTATTGTTTTTGGCTCTGCTTGGTTTGTTCATGTATGCGCACAGGTGTCCTGTGAGTGGCGGAAAATAAGGTAAGCAGCGCAAAGGCCCTGCTGGGTGTATGATCCTGCGGCGCAGAATTGTAGTAACTGGTTATGCCTCTTTAACGAGTTTGTGGTAAGGAGTGTTGGATAGAGCCTGCGACTATAATAGCTGTTAAGTGTTTAATTCTACAGAAACCAGAGTGGTAGATTAATCTATGAGACAATAATCATATTGGTTACATGGTGCTTTCCCTCTCACTCAACTCTGGTCCTTGTAGTTTGAGGTACTCAGACAAACTATTAACACCTATTTTTGAGAAACAACAGTAGGAGCCATACAGAAAGGGTCATCATATATCAGACACGGTAAAGCCCAGCAAACATCCTCATCCTGTGTCCAATAATAATAGGAGGTAAATAGGAAAGGTGTGAGCCCATAGAGAGGTTGCATACGCTGATTAGTTTACAGCAAGCGAACTGGTATTTGAGAGAGAAGGAAAGAAACATCTGCAGAATTCAAAGGTGTTGTTAAAAATCACTGAATTGCTGATTAAGGAAGGTTAGATGAAGGGGAATGGAGGAATGTTTTGGATACTAAGAAAGGGGTCTTGTGGTACCATAAGGTTTTGAAAGATGCTGAAGCCTGGTGTAGGGACAGCAAAGGAGATTAAAAAAGATTTGTGGATTGAAATTTGTGATTCTGCAACTGGGCAGTATAATACAAGCCACCGGCCACAATTGCTGTGCCTACACTTTCTGAGATTGATAAAGTAGTTGAAGATTCAGCACCAATATCTATACATTCCACTCCCATGATAACACACAAACATTCACAACAGTACAACAATCCACATGCAATCTACCATATCTGTGGAGCCCCAAGGGATGGACATGTGTAGTATGCCAGACTCAAAATCCAGACTGGAATGAGACATGTGCTGTTTGTGGGGCATCTCACCCTCATTTGCCCATCTCCCTATATTCAGTCTTAAATATGGATGGTATTCCATACATGCCAAAAGAGTGTGCAGCTACTTCCCCATTAACTTGTATTTTGAAACAGTCTGTATAAGATTCCCCCGATTTCCATCAAACATTGGACTCCACTCATGCTGGCCATGCCACTCATACCCCATCCAAATCGTCATTGCCCAAAGAGACAGGACGTTATGTCTCCTGGAGACCCCAGGAGGCACAGACACTGGTAAACAGTTTGTCTGATCCAGACAAACAACCCATGCCATTCTATAGGAAAGTTTGCCAGATTCAAAAGATGCATTCTGCTTCATGGGCTGATTTATGTGGACTTGTTCAGATAAAAGATGGGGATGCTTTTTGGCCATTTATAGAAAGTGTTCTAAATTTTAAAGGCATACCAGAGCAAATAAATATACGGTCATATGAGTCAGGAGAGGTTTCAAGACAGATTGTATAACTGGGCAAGGACCCGCCTAGCTGATCAAGCTATTTCTCTACAAGACATAATGCAGGAGAAAGATGAAACTGTGGAGACATTTTTCCACAGACTGAACTTAATGTATTTAGATCTATGGTTCAGTTACTATGACAAATCCCATTTGCAGCGTGGGTACAAGCTTTTGTCCAAGGACTCCAAACGGAGACAGTTACAAACTGCAAAACCAGAATACCGGAAGTTAGATCATGACACTCTTTTTAAGGTAGCGCGGGAATAGAAATGAATTTGCCACCCAAACCTCTCCGCAACAACCTGATGGTGAGCAAGACTTGGCGCAACACCCAAATGTAGTCAAATTCCAGTTCAAATGCTACAATTGTGGAAAAATGGGACACTTGAAGAGAAGCTGTAGATCAGTTCTAAGATGCAATAAGTGTTGGGAGAATGGGGCACATTAAGAATCAGTCTAATTTGGCCACACAATGTCAAGATGGTCCTAACACTGATGATACGACATTGACCACAACATGGGTCCAGCACTAGACAAATCACTTAACTAGGGGTATTTTAAAAGAAAAAAATATATAAATAAAATAAACAATGAAAGTAAAGTCATATAAAAGAAGTCCCCTTACCTTTCTCTCAATGAGTTTCATCTGCTGGCCATGTTAGTTTTATAAGTGTATATTTATATATGTATAAGTAAAGTTAATATTTTAGATTTACAGGAAAAATAATTCATAATGAAATTTATTTCTGCTCAGAATGTGCAGTATTTCAGTTCATCTTGTTTCTTGAAAGGGAAACAACAATAAATTTAATGTGAGTCAGATTTAGAGAACGGAACTTACTAAAAAAAAAAAAAAAAAAGAACAAAGAAGCTTCAACCTAATCATAGCGCATAGTGTTTAAGAATGATCATAATCAACAGAATCGATGAGGGAAGTATAGTATTGATAAATTACATGTCACGTTACTCATTATGAATAAGAACATGGGAGTTTCCAGAAAGTTTGATCTATTCTCTCTGTTCACACACAAACTCTGACACAACATGTCTAACGCGGGACCCGCACAACACATTTTATGAACATGTTGAGCTGAAGTGTTAGTTATCTTACCAGACAGACATGTTGACCAAAGGAACCATGGACTTGGATTTATCAGGGATTTGATAAAGAAAATAAAGGAAATGTCGCTCTACGGCGTATAGATCTGTAACTTCTCAAAGACCTAACAGTTCTATTGAGATCAGAAGATGACAAGAGGAAGTTATTATGCAATTCTTTTGCCTCCCTAACAGGGTTTGTAGTGAACTGTAATGAATATCAAAATGGAATAATATGAATAATGCAGGTTACTGAATTACAGAAATATCACCCAAAATATGAAATCATACGGCGGTTAATAACTGCACGCTTGCAATGGCTGTTGATTTAGACAGAAATTGATCTCTTTAAGGATCACCAGAATAATTCTCTGATTAGTCCAATGCCATTCACTGTATACTGTACACTAGTATCAAAGTGACACAAAGGGCAGGAAAAGACAAATGATATCCTAGCCCATATAGCATCCATAGAAGAATTAACTCACAAATGCAACCCCACGTGCCATTTAGACTCTCTTTCTGAAGTTGACCAAGAGATTCAGAGACTCTTACAAATTTGTAGGCCTATGAAAAATGCAGAATTGATAAAACAGAACAGGGACACGAATGTTATCAGCTGTTCTACCAGCCCAGGATGGCATAAGGTAAGTACACATTGCATATTGCAGGTGATCCCCTGGGAGTAAAGGGGAGAGAAAAGAAGGCCTAGGAGACAGGGGAGAATGGCGGGAGAAAGGTGCCTATCATGCCCCACCCATAGCAAATCACCCGTCCAGAATCAGACTGCCCGGGATAAGGAATAATGGAGGTATAGTGGAGGAGATGGAAGCTGAGCTGGAATAGGAGACAGCAAAGTAAAAAACTTTGAAGTCCGGCACCAAAAGTTCTTAGTTCCAAAAATATTTCTTTATTAATTTACAGAATAAAAAGCATGGAAAATTGAGACTATAGTATAGTCCGATTAAGTGCAAGCTATCCCAGGCACTGGTTTACATGTTTCGAGGCTTAGTCATAATCATAAGGTTTACCATGCTTTTCATACTGTAAATTAATAAAGAAATATTTTTGGAAGTAAGAACTTTTGGTGCTGGACTTTAAAGTTTTTTTCTGGATGTATTGTGAATTCTCTGGAGCACAAAAGGAACAGGTGAGCTGGATTATAAACTTTTAGACAGTGAAGTAAGCCTTGTCAACCAAAATCCTAAATTCCTGTTTCTGATCATGGCAAACACCCCCCAATAGGTTGGTCACTGTGTATAATGCCTCTTGGACCACATCTGGTTCCACCTAGTTTCGAGCAAGCAAACACCATGTACAATTCTGCATTCCAATTACACACAACCCAGTATGGAAAAAAATCAAAAGGTAAGAGTTTTTCAAGGATAAAACGATAACCCAGCGCTCCATTCGCATCACGGACAGCAGGATAAGATATTTGAGAAGGAGGAGTAAAATGTAGATGTGTGCATTGTTCCAATAAGATGTGAGTCTCCTGCCCAGCATAGAAGGTCAGAATTAACCAGGAGGAACTAAAGCTATAACAGAAATTGTGATGTCATATTGCATTAGATAGATATCTTCTTGGCCAGTTTCTCAGAAATCATTGAGTAATAACTTTTTATTTTTCTTAATGCGCCATATGCAATTATGAGATGCAATGATAATTAGGGAAAAAAGAAAAATATTCTTACATAGATTAACTAAATTAAGGATACATATAGACTATATACAGGATGGTATAAATAAATTCTTACAAGACCTTGTTTGGGAAATGCCCTCACACCACAGCAAGTATTCATGAAAGGATGTTAAGTGTCTAAATATCTAAATATATATTCTTCAGATTTCTCCCTCATCCCAGGTACGCAAAGATACAAAGCCTAAGGGGGAAGGACGGCGACCAGGTCCCACAAATCACCTGTGTGGGCGGAGGCCGACTCCAGGCTGCACTGACAAGTTTCTTGTTTGTGAAGGAACTTCCCCATGAGCAGTGCGCAGTCGGCGCACGAAACGCGTTGAGAATAAAGATACTTCTGGGCAATACTATCGATCAAGATCCTTTTTTGCTAAACAGAGCGGAATTTCACCCATTCCTTATTATTGGTTTATATTTTTCATGAGTTTCCTGCGGCACTTTGGCTTATAATGAAGTTGTACCTTCACAACCCGACAAGGTGAGCATTGCTCATTTATAAATCACCCGTGTATTACTGATCAGACCCTATTGTGCCTTTCTTTCCTTTTTAGTTTATTAATTCAAAGAGTTGGCATGAAGGTGATTTTTATTCTATGCCTTTAAAGGTTCAAAGATCTCTTCATCAGGAAAACCACCGATGTACAGGTTTTCCTGATGAAGAGGTCTGTGAACCTTGAAACGCGTAGAATATAAATCACCTTTATGCCAACTCTTTTAATTTGAATATTATTGGAATGATTGGCAGGGTGGTTTAAAAACTACAACTTTTATATTTTTATGAAAATCGTTTTATTATAGGGGAGACTGCAGCAGCAGTAAAAGTATTGACGATTATAGTCGTTGTGACTTTCCCAACCATTCCAGGTGACCATATTCCTTTAAACGGAAAAAGTTTCATTTGTGTTGGTAACGCCCTACGGTAGCGCCTGGTTTCTTTTTCAGATCTCTGCATTCTACAGGTCTATGGTTGCCAGGATCGCTTGGAACATCGCCAAGTGTGACGGGACCCTTAAATTCCCCTTTTCTCATAAAGAATATAAACCAGTAGGGCACAGTATCACTCCCTATCCTGAACAATACACGTGTTAGGAAAAAGAAGGGCCTGGTGTACAAGTGGGTAAATTGACAAATTCCTATTGCAAATCAAACATATCAACTTCCGAATGTATATTGGTTATGTGCAGACATGACTGAGTCAATATTTCCATATATAACCATAGACAAGAATGTGGCCCAGATCTCTTGCCTCTTTTTCCATTTCAAACAAGAAAGGTTTTTTTTAAATCGCATTAGAGATGCCCTGGAAAGGATTGTTGATTAGTTGGGGCCCATATCAATAATGGCCTATCAGAATAGAATGGTGTTAGATATGATCTTGGCTAAAGAAAGTGGGGTCTGCAGATTCCTCAGCTCTCCTGCTGTACATACACCCCCATAATATAAGCATAGCATTAAAGAAACTCCAGTTTTATTAGATAAATTAAAGTTAAGTTGAAGTTAACTACTAATTAAAAACCCATGGGATAGTTGGTTTAATTGATAGAAAAGCAAACTTACTAAATATGGGACGGTTGTCATTTCTACCTTGATTGTATTAGCCTCAATCATTGTTGCAAAGTTACATCTGTGAAAAAGTTTTTGTCAAGAACATTGAAGGACCCTGCAATGATGATGCCAATACAACTGGAAGTCCCAAGACTGAAGAATCAAGATCAGGAAGAAGAGGATGATATCTAGCCATAAGAAGACCAATAGTCTCCTCTGGTACATATTATGAGTAGAAACGAGATAAAGGCCCAAATACAAAGGCATTCTTAACGTTACGGTTTGTCTCAATGTTGACGAAGTCTCCTTTCCCTCTCCACCACCTAGAGCAAAGAGAATTAGGGTAAGGTCTTCATATATGTTAAGAGGGGCAACTATTGTGGATGGATTGTATGAATATATGAAATATCCAAAGACTCACCATAACGCTTATGCTGTCTATAATATACACATATATTGCCATTATCAGATCAATAATATAGTAGCACAACACAACAGGTAAAAGCTTACATTTGCTAAAACATAGTCTATATTGCTTTTAACCTGCATAGGTGAAGGTTATTTCCCAATGTGGGACATCAAGGAAATGGCCGACCACAAAGTGTAACAGGACATTGCGATACCATCTTGAGTAAATGTTCATAAGCTTGCAATATATATTTCATGACAAAAACAATACAATGATATTGTATGGCTAATAATCTGAAACTGCCTGAAAACACACAACTAAATATTATAAGTATCAGGAAGATGAGGCAATAGATATTTCATAACTTGTCTAGAGTACATCCGTGAGAAAAGAGGAAGATAGCTGACCACAGAGTTGATAAAGGGAAGTATGGTAATACGATGATTTTTTACTGTGTTTCCTAAAACCAATGAGGTGATGTCTAGACCAATAATCCAATAATGAGTGACTCTTGGGGGCAGAGCCCTCCCTAATTCTGGGATGTATTTTTGGGTATAAAAGAATGATGTGATAAACAATAAACAGGAACTTGCTTTGACTGTGTCCTTCTTCCTCGGTGCACGTAACATACTAATTGATTTGACAAAGAGGCAGGTAAGCGGGCAGACTTGAGCTGTCACCTAAATTGATATATTTAACAATTGTGGTAATCAGATCTTCTCTTAATCCACTATGATATCCTAGTGGGGTCTTTCCTCTCCCTTCAGGTGTTTTATACTATGATTACATAGAGTGATAACTCAACCAAAAGTTATATTCTTACTTGGCTTGCATATGTTAGATGTACTCACTTTCTCCTTTAGCCTTCTATTTGTGGTGTGGTTCTATATAGTTAGGCTTCTTGCTATGGCACCAATTCCTCCCTATTTTATTATTATTATTATTATTATACAGTGTTTCTTAGCTCAATATCGATTACATGTATCAATTTATCAGACAATTGTATAAATGCTCAGGCACATGGGTAATAATTCACTTCCTACCGTCCCTCTAGTTGTTATGGCCCGTCTTCCTTGTCATCAGGAGCTGTTTCTACAGGATATCCGGTCCCCAAACACGTTGTGGCCAGCGGTGGTGTATTTCTGGGTTTGCGCATGTCAGCTGACCTTCTGCATCACTGTCACGTCAGAGTCATGTGATCAGGTGGGTGAGGATTGACAACGTCCGGGAACAGTGTTGTTAAAGGTGGTGCTGTCAGCTATTGGTCTCATCTCAATGCGTTTCGAAGGATGCGTCCCTCTTCCTCAGGATAGCCCTAGAGCCAGCAGTCCACCCTTATATACCATTACCCATCCGAGTTAATTGAAAGTGCCCCTGTATTGTGATACATCTATCCTATTAGTTCTGATGTGTTTAAAATTAATTAATTAATTAATTAGTATAATATCACAGTCAAAACTAAGTGAGATAAACATACATATTGAAGAGATCCTAAAAAAAAAATAATCATGGATCATACTCCACACTAAATAATTACAGGGCCAGGAAAACATAAAACTATTTCCACATAATTCTTGCATATAAAATAATTTTATAGAACAAAGCGAGTATCATAGTACAGAAGGAAAACAAAACATAAAGAAACACAAAAAGATAAAGCAATTCAAAGAAGTTGTGTTTCAACAAATTAAATCACATTGTATCATTTTTTCATGGGAGATAAATATCCCCCAACCACCAGAGAAAAATAGTTATGCTTTATACAATAAGTTCTATTACAGGCATAATGTAATCAGATTATAATGTGTGCCAAAGAAATATAAAAAAACAAGAAAACCTGCCAAGATTACACAAACTTGATTTCTCACACACGGATCATCATCGTCACATTGCATATCCTTAAAGCACATCAAAAAACTATTAAGATAGACGTATAACCACAATACAGGGGCATTTCAAATTAACGTTGGATGGGTAATGGTATATAAGAGTAGGGACTGACTCGGCTATAGGGCATCCAAGGATAGTAGGGACACATCTTCGAAAACGTTAAGATGAGAGCGATTGCTGACAGCACCACCTGTAAACAACGCCTTCCCAGAAAATTGCATACATCCCCAACCCACCCGATCAAATGACGTGAAGGGACAGTGATGTGGTTTGGTTGCCAGGGAGTGGGGTACTCGATACCGGGACATGTGGTTACTTCAGTGTAGATCACGGCTGGTCGGTCCCAGTTCTGTGCCTTGGACCCTAACCACCTTGGAGAGTTGTGATGCCTCCTCTATTAGTGTGTAACGGTAATTGGGGTAAGCTCTGCCTGGAGGTGAACCTGCCACTCTTTCTCTTCCTCTCTCAGGATGCTACTCCACAACTGACAATGAGGATCTTTCTGTGGAAGGGGGTCCCTATCTTCTGCTTGGGTCCCTGGTCCTATGCTTGGTCAGGCTTGGGGTATAAGATTTCCTGAGCTCCAGGGGGACTAAATCCTCCTGGTCTGTCCGGGCTTTCTCTGCTACCAATAGAGTAATAGCAGCTTCAGACTCCGGTGTCCGGAAGAGCTAAAGGGATACGTTCCCTTCTTCTGTCTTCCTACCTCTCCCACTGGCCTCCGTCCCTCTCCCTAGGGCGCTGCACAGCTGGGGTTAGTCTTTCCTGTTTCTGGGCCTGCCGACTGCAGACTGACTGGCTCCTCCCCTCAGGCCTGGATCCTTATAGGGGATCTTGCTTAAGGCAGTCAGTGGGGCTACCCCTTCAAGTCTGGGGTAGAAGGTGTTGTGTGCTCTGTGTGCCAAAATGTACATCCATCCCTGCACCGGTGGGTCCTGTGGCAATGCCCCGCAGGGGTACCACAAATGCAGAAGGTCAGATGACAAGCACAAACCCAGAAATACACCACAGTAGGCCACGGCGTGTGTGGGGATCGGTGCTCCTGCAGAAACAGCTCCCGCTGACAAGGAAGACAACTAGAGGAAGGTAGGAAGTGAATTATTACACATGTGCCTGAGCATTTATATAATTGTCTCATACATGTAACCAATATTGGGCTAATGAACACTATATAATACACAGTGAGGAATTGGTGCCATAACAAGAAGCCTGACTATATAGAACCACACTACAAATAGAAGGCTAAAGGAGAATGTGAGTAAATCTAAAATATGCAAGCCAAGTAAGAATAAAACTTTTGGTTGAGCTATCACTCTATGTAATCATAGTAAAAATCACCTAAAGGCAGAGGAAAGACCCCACTAGGATACCATAGTGCATCAAAAGAAGATCTGATTACCACAATAAGAAGTGAAACCATATCAAAAGACAGAGAGACCATAAGGTTATATAAATAGGGAGGATTAGAACACTGATTGCAAAGAAAGCTAATTACTCAAGGTGTTTTTTTGCAATGATAGAAATACCGATCTGAATCATGACCACATAGAAAGCAACAGCACAACAAACATCTGAAATGTAATAAATACACTGAGGCAACACATAGTGGAAAGGTATTTAAAACCCTCATTAACTTAATTCTGAAAACTATTAGAATCTGAAAGTCTTCAGTGGTTGATACCTTTTAATGGCTAACTGAAAAGATGGTAAGTGAAGCTTCACTTACCATCTTTTCAGTTAGCCATTAAAAGGTGTCAACCACTGAGGACTCTCAGATTCCAATAGTTTTCTATCTACTGGCTAACACGGTACAAACATTTTTTACCTTAACTTAATTCTAGGAATTTTCCAGAAACAGGAAACCACTCAAAGAGAGAAGCTCATTTTCACCAAGCAACTCCAGTGCGATTTAACAGTCTTGTATAGTGAAATTCAACACAGTGAATAAAAGGTCCATCCTCGATGCTGTGAAAAGTGAACATTCCCAAAAATTACCAAATGTAAGGGAAGACAAACAAGTAAATAGGGTAATGTAGTAAAATTCACACAACAGTGGCAAAATAATAATATGACGTTTTTGATTCCCCCTATGGGTTAAATACAGACAGGAAGTATCACCAACATCAGAAATCACACAAATATGGGATATCAACAAACTGTAAAGAAAATTGATGGAAATTCATTCATCCAGTATAATTTGAATTACTTTTACAATAATTTGAAATTTGTAACTTATCTTATTTTTACAAGCTTAACTTAAGATTTTGTATGTAATTGAAGCTACAATCGATCAAACGAACTTTCATATATTTGATTAAAATAAAAATTCTTGTATAAAATTGACTTATCCCTGTATATAGAAAATTGGTGATTTTAAGTTAAATGTACTTTGTTACTTTACTGTTTCCTCTGTTTCTTCCTTGTGATAGGATTGCTCTTAAACAAAAACTGTTAATTCAATCTGTTAGTCAGAGTTCACATGTGTTGTCACTTACATAGTATCATAGTAACATAGTTTTTAAGGTTGAAGGAAGACTTTAAATCCGTCTAGTTTAACCCATAGCCTAACATGTTGATCCAGAGGAAGGCAAAAAAAAACATGTGGCAACACTAGCTCCACATTTGGGAAAAAAATTCCTTCCTGACTCCAGATATGGCAATCAGACTAATTCCCTGGATCAACGCCCTATCAAAGAATCTAGTATATATAACTGGTAATATTATAGTTTTCAAGAAAGGAATCCAGGCCCTTCTTAAATGTTAGTAGTGACTCACTCATTACAACAGCATGTGGCAGAGAGTCCCATAGTCTCACTGCTCGTACAGTAAAGAATCCGCGTCTGTGATTATGATTAAACCTTCTTTCCTCCAAACGTAGAGGATGCCCCCTTGTCCCTGTCTCAGGCCTAAGAGTAAAGAGATCACTAGAAAGTTCTCTGTACTGTCCCCTCATATATTTATACATTATTATAAGATCACCCCTAAGCCTTCATTTTTCCAAGCTAAATAACCCCAAGTTTAATAACCTGTCTTGGTATTGCAGACCCCTCAGTCCTCTAATAACCTTGGTCGCTCTTCTCTGGACCTGCTCTAGTTCAGCTATGTCTTTCTTATACACCGGAGACCAGAATTGTACACAGTATTCTAAGTGTGGTCGCACTAGTGACTTGTATAGAGGTAAAATTATGTTCTCCTCATGAGCATCTATGCCTCTTTTAATGCATCCCATTATTTTATTTGCCTTTGCAGCAGCTGCCTGACACTAGCCACTAAATGTGAGTTTGTCATCTACCCATACACCTAGGTCTTTTTCAGTGACAGTTTTGCTCAATGTTTTACAATTAAGCACATAATTATACCTTTTGTTTCCTCTGTCCAAGTGCATGACCTTACATTTATCCCCATTAAAGCTCATTTGCCATTTATCAGCCCAAGCTTCTAGTTTACATAAATCCTCCTGTAATATAAATTGTCCTCCTCTGTATTGATTACCCTGCAGAGTTTAGTGACTTCTGCAAATATTGAGGTTCTACTCTGTATGCCCCCTACAAGGGCATTAATAAATATATTAAATAGAAGCGGGCCCAACACTGACCCCTGTGGTACCCCACTGTTAACTGGGACCCATTCTGAGTGTGTTCCATTAATGATTACCCTCTGTTTCCTATCGCTAAGCCAGTTTTTAACCCACTTACAAATATTTTCCCCTATCCCCTTTGCTCTCATTTTATGTATCAACCTTTTGTGTGGCACCGTATCAAAAGCTTTTGAAAAGTCCATATACACCACATCCACTGCATTTCTTTGGTCCAGTCCAGAACTTACTTCTTCATAGAAGCTTATCAGATTAGTTTGACAGGAACCATGTTGTTATTGGGTCATAAGGTTATTTTTCTTCAGATACTCCAGTATAGCATCTCTTAGAAAACCCTCTAGGATTTTACCCACAGTAGAGGTTAAGCTTACTGGCCTATAATTTCCAAGTTCAGTTTTTGTTCCCTTTTTGAATATTGGCACCACATTTGCTATACGCCAGTCCTGTGGTACAGACCCTGTTATTATGGAATCTTTAAAGATTAAAAATAATGGTCTATCTATGACAGTACTTAATTCCTGCAGCACTCTGGGGTGTATCCCATCGGGGCCCGGGGATTTGTCAATTTTAGTGATTTTTAGATGATGCCGTACTTCCTGCTGGGTTAAGCAGGTGACATTTAATTGGCAGTTTTTGTGATCACTTATCATATTGTCTGTCATGGGATTTTCTTGTGTAAATACTGTTGAAAAAAAGTCATTTAGCATATTGGCTTTTTCCTCATCCACCATTTTACCCAGATTATTTTTAAAGGGGCCAACACCAAAATTTTTTAGTTTCTTACTATTTATGTACCGTATATACTCGCGTATAAGCCGAATTTTTCAGCCCAAAAATTGGGCTGAAAAGTACCCCCCTCAGCTTATACGCGAGTCAGTGACGGTATACAGCAGCCCCAGCAGCCTCAGTAATCCAGGGCCCCCCCAGCCTTGCTCCGGTCACCTGTAAAGCAAAATATACTTATCACTGTCCCGCTGCCGTCCGCGCCCGCATCTGCCGACATCCCCGATCCTCCGTCTTCATGTGTCGTCTTCCGGTTTCCTGTGTTCGTCGCAGGCAATGACGTCATTGCCGGCGCCGAACACAGGAAGTCGGAAGACGACGCATGAAGATGGAGGATCGGGATGTCGGCAGATGCGGGCGCGGACGGCAGCGGGACAGTGATAAGTATATTTTGCTTTACAGGTGACTGGAGCAAGGCTGGGGGGGCCCTGGATTACTGGGGCTGCTGTATACTACCGCTGGGGCTGCTATATACTACCACTGGGGCTGCTGGGGCTGCTATACACTACCACTGGGGCTGCTGGGGCTGCTATATACTACCACTGGGGCTGCTGGAGCTGCTATATACTACCACTGGGGCTGCTATATACTACCACTGGGGCTGCTGTATACTACCACTGGGGCTGCTGGGGATGCTATATACTACCACTGGGGCTGCTGGGGCTGCTATATACTACCACTGGGGCTGCCGGGGCTGCTATATACTACCACTGGGGCTGCTATATACTACCACTGGGGCTGCTGTATACTACCACTGGGGCTGCTGGGGCTGCTATATACTACCACTGGGGCTGCTGGGGCTGCTATATACTACCACTGGGGCTGCTGGGATGCTATATACTACCACAGGGGCTGCTGGGGCTGCTATATACTACCACTGGGGCTGCTGGGATGCTATATACTACCACTGGGGCTGCTATATACTACCACTGGGGCTGCTGGGGCTGCTATATACTACCACTGGGGCTGCTATATACTACCACTGGGGCTGCTGTATACTACCACTGGGGCTGCTGGGGCTGCTATATACTACCACTGGGGCTGCTAGGGCTGCTATATACTACCACTGGGGCTGCTGTATACTACCACTGGGGCTGCTGGGGATGCTATATACTACCACTGGGGCTGCTGTATACTACCACTGGGGCTGCTGTATACTACCACTGGGGAGGCCTGTATACCACTGGGGGGGCCTGTATACCACACTGCTGGGGGCTGTATACCTGTGCTGGGGTCCACCCTCGGCTTATACACGAGTCAATAGGTTTTTCCAGATTTTTGGGGCAAAAGTAGGGGGCGTCGGCTTATACACGGGTCGGCTTATACACGAGTATATATGGTAGTTAAAAAATATTTTGGGATTATTTTTACTTTCTCTGGCAATGAGTCTCTCTGTCTCAATCTTTGCTGCCTTGATTTGCTTTTTACAAATGTTATTTAATTTTCTGTATTTATTTAATAATGCTTCATCACTACCTACTTGCTTTAATTCCCTAAATGCTTTTTACTTTCTCTGGCAATGACTCCTTTCCATATTGTCTATGGATCTCAGCGTTGTCAGTTGTTCATTTAGATCCAGTATCTGGGCTTCAAAATGCACAACGTACTCACATCTCACACAGCAGTTTGCACCCTCGACCGGCTTTCAAGGAATGCATACATGTGGCAAGATGTACACTGGATGGCATTGCCAATTATGGAGCTCATTTCCTAATGGGGAGTGCACCAGACAGAAATGATAAGTAAAAAAAATGCAATGTGTATATACAGCAGATGTGTGTTAGTCTTTTTTTACTTTCCAATGAGTAAGGATTTTTTATCCGAAATGCGTCTGGCAGGGCTGTCTGCCTGAAATGCTTTTAACCTGTATGTCAATATCTGAATAAAGCGAATTTCGTTTGAAAAGGACATAGGTGCTGGCTTCTCTTCACGCAATCTTATTCAGCTGTTACAACTTGGCTATTGCCAAAGTCACTCAGATGCATACACTTGCTCATTTTTTAAGCTTCCAAATTTAGAATGGTCTGTTTACATACTTTCTTATATAGCTCACACCTTACCAGATGCCATTATATTGAGAGAACCTTCATTGTTCCCTTCATCTTTTTTAATGTTTTGGCTGATCAATCTACATATTTGTATAAAGGCCTTGTTACATGGTACGAGAACGATATAGCTGAAATGCCATGGGTTTGGAGTCGTTCAAGCGACATCGTTACTACTTCATTGCGTGTGACACTGAGATATGGATTCGATAAATCGTTGGATTGCTGAATCCAGATTTGAGAACATGCTCTCAAATCAGACGATCCACGATCAGCCAACCTGCTGCATCGTTCTGTGTGACACCGCGATAACGATGCCGTTAATGATTTTGCCCATTCACATCAGTGAACAAGTACCATTCACTGGGTTGTACGAACGATAGCTGCTTGCTACATCGTTGGTGCGTCGTCCATGATATTTAGCCGTGTGACATCTCATCAATGATCTGTAAGCGATGTCCTAATGACCGCTCCGCCCATGAGATCGTTGGCGATCTCGTTTCAACATTGAAGCATGTAAAGGTACCTTTAATGTGTATATGTAGTCATATCTAGACATGCAAGTCATGTAAATATTTACTGAAGAGTCATGGTGCAGAATTTATAATATATATTATATAAAATGTTGAGTATGATAAAATGACATATTTTGTACTGAGCCTCCAATATAGCTCAGAGCTGCATTCACAATTCTGTTGATTGTTATTTGAAACACTACAATGTCTGGAGACCACGAAGTAGCTGAGTTCTTCTCTAACAGACTGTACAATTGCTGTTGAAAGAAATGTAATGCATTTACAACATTACTCAACTTTTTATATGCATTATATGGTATACCTAAATAAAGTATGAACATTGAAAATGAAGTATTTTAAGAATTAGCTTTAGTTAAGAATATCCAACAATTTTGTGTCATCGTCTTCCTTGCAGACCAATAACATATACTTCAAATGAGGACTAGATGCATAGTTTTATGGTTCTCTAAAGTGCTGGAAAACAAACCTTTTAAAAAAAGGTGAGTTATGGGTTCTTTAAAGCTCCTGAGTGGTCATAGCTACTTGATTTCCATTGAAATAAAGTAAGTTACAGAGGAGAAAAGTCCTCAGGATCTGTGGAGGTCTGAAGGCTTGGTTACATGCAGCGACAAAACCTTTGACGTTGCAGCGACCTCGCCAGAGATGTTGCTGCATGTGACATGCCGCAACAACCAGTGATGAGCTTGCTGATCTCTGATTGTTGTGGAATGGCCGCAACCATTTTTCAATTGTTGGTCTGCCGCTGTCAAGCATGCATGTATGTGTGACAGGGACAACGACCAGCGACACCCATGGTGCATCCGACACCCTGACCGATCCCAGCGACCGACGGGAGTCAGCGCATTTCTGGGTAATCGCTGGTGACATCTGCCTGTCTGGCAGAGATTAACTCCCCACTAATTAGTTTCTTCAAATATCCTAATTTCACAATATTCACTCTTAATTGGGAAAATCCCTTTTAAACAGATTTTAGTATAGCCTTAAGGACGACAATAAAAAATAGGTCAAAGGATTTAATTCACTGAAGACTAGAAAATTGAGGCTCATTTACACTGGGTGTCAATATCCATAAATAACCGTCGATCACCGCTGAAGCCGACTAACAGCCTTTTTGGAAAGGCCAACTGCACTTCTGATGTGCACAGAATGATTGCTAGTAGATTGACACTCTAAATTAGCAGAACAATGTTCTTGGCAACAAATCACTGTTTACACAGATAATGTGCTGCTGAGAACAATAATTTTTAAGCTAGCTTAATAATATTTTCAGCCACTGTTTTGCTAGTTCGGCCATGTTCACACACAGGCGTTTTTTTGGGCATCTCTGCTTTTTTTTATCTGTTAAAAAAAACACAGGTGCGTTAACGCATGGTGCATTTAGTGTACATGCGTTTTTCAGCTCCACTTGCGTTTTTTTTCCCCCAGTCCAAAAAACGCTGCATGCAGCGTTGTTGGGTGCTGGAAAAAAACGCAGAGGTGGTTTCCCAAAAACGCATGGGCCCTATGGGAAACGCATGCGTTAACACAAGGCAAATACAGGCACATGCGTTAACGCTAGCATTTTTGGAAATGGGTCAGCAACTACTGGAAAAAAAAAAATTCCGACAGCACCCCCCCCCCCCCATTGGTCGACAAGGAAGCAAAAAGAAAAAATTCCACCTGGTCAACAAACAATTTTTTTTCATTGCGTTTTTGGGTGAAAAAGTGACTAAGTCCTAAAACGTTTTTAAAGCTTTCAGACACACAAGGAACATTTTTTGGCACTCTTAAAAAAACGCATGTGGTTTTAGGAGTGCTAAAAAAACGCAAATTGTGTGTGAACAATGCCTTCATCTCCTGAATAGAAGCTTATTTACACTGACTGATTATATTCAAGCAGTATAGATACACCCTAGTTCTCTTAAGTCCCCGTCACACATGTTAACCAAGGCTGCGATGTTGGAAGCGATGTGCGGGTACGTGGTCGCTTCCGACATCACAGCCTTGGTGTCACACGGCAGGATGTTGCCGGTGACGACGACGCGATGCGGGCGGAGCCATCGCTTGCTGGGCTGGGATCAATGCTGCGGTATAGGCTGGATCGCCGCCAACATCACTATTGCGGTGTCAGACGGTGCAGTCCAGCCTAATCGCTGGTTGCAGATTGACAGGTTTACGTTCGTCCTCGTAAATCTGTCAACCTGCGACCAGCGATAAGTCGCAGTTGCATCGCGCTGTCACTCAGCACAACGCACATGCGATATCGCTAGCGACATCGCTGATACGTCACTTTTCGGCGATGTCGCTAGCGACACTGACACGTGTGACACGGCCTTTAGGTCAATCTACAAGTACAAAAGCAGTCAGCATTGGCCATCTGGTTCAATAATATGATAAGGTGACCATTCTCCTTAGATAGCATTCATCCAATGGCTTATTTAGTTGACAGGTATTCCTCCTGGCCAAGCTGTGCTTTTAATAGGTTGATGGAAATAAGCCACCGACAACCTTCTCATGCGGTGGCTTATGTCCTTCAAAAATAAAGGATAAGCCATATTTAAGTCTTACATGCCTGATTCTTCTTTTGCTCTAACAATGTGGTGTTTTGGGAAAATTGAGGGAGAGTTTCTCCAAAATAGCAAGGCAACTATGAGCAAGGCAGGAAATAAGGAAGTCTGAAATGATTATTGTCTAGCTGACTTAATCAGGACCTAAATGTTCTTCAGAGAAGACTAGTTTTAGTAAATATTTGTATTTCCAATAAAATAACAATTCTAGAACATATTTTACTTTGTGTCATGATGTGCCTCCTAGAAATGTTTTAATAAATTAACAGCTTGTAATAGTGTTATCACTGAATGAACAGTTTTAATTGGTAACATCTAGTTATCAATCTGCTCACTAATTTCTAGGATAAATAACAGAGAAACACAGAGTTATAAATAAAAATGTAAAGATTTAATCTGTGTTCAGATGTCAGTGTTCACATAACCATAAAAAGTGATACGTGTCATCATTATTTGGTCAGTGTCGTCGGTATGTAAGTAAATGTGTGTCATTAATGTTTGTTCAGTGTGTCATCACCATTTGGTCAGTGTGTCTTCAGTGTTTAGTCAGTATGTCATCATGGTTTGGACACTGTCATCATAGTTTCGACGCTTTGTCAATAGTGTTTGGTCAGTGTGTCATTAGTGTTTGGTCAGTGTGTCATCAGTGTGTCATTGGTGTTTAGTCAGTGTATCGTCAGTGTGTTATTGGAGTTTGATCAGTGTGTCATCATATTGTGGTTAGGATGTCATCATGGCTTGGTCAGTGTGTCATCAATGTTTAGTCAGTATGTCATGGTTTGGACAGTGTATCACCATTATTTTCTCAGTGTGTGAACAGTGCTTGGTCAATGTGTCATCATGGTTTGAACAGTGTATCATCAGTGTTTGGTCAGTGCGTTATCAGTGTTTGGTCAGCATGTCATCATGGTTTGGTCAGTGTGTCATCAGGGTTTGGTGAGTGTGTCATTATGGTTTGGTCAGTGTGTCATCAGGAGTTGGTGAGCGTGTTATTATGATTTGGTCAGTGTGTCATCAGGATTTGGTCAGTGTGTTATCGATGTTTGGTCAGTGTGTCAACATGGTTTAGTCAGGGTGTCATCATTGTTTGGTCAATGTGTCATCATGGTTTAGTCACTGTGTCATCGGCATTTGCTCAGTGTGTCATCAGTGTTTTGCTATTGTTTGGTCAGTGTGTCATCATGGTTTGGCTAGCGTGTCATCATAGTTTAGTCAATCTGTCATCATGGTTTGGTCAATATGTTATCATGGTTTAGGCTGTGTGTAATCAGTATTTGGTCAATGTGTCATAGTTTGGACAGTGTGTCACTTTGGTTTTGTCAGTGTGTCATAGTTTGGCACATTTCATTGGTGCTACCTGAAAAAAATATGAACAGGTTTACTGACTATAATGGGTAGGTGTTGCATCCGTGAAAAACACAGACAGTATATGTATGTGCAACATAGACATCTGAATGGGCATAAGGCCCAAAGGCCACCAGTGTGATAAACAGTAGGCCAACAAAATGAAGCAATTTACAGCACTGCAGCGTGGGCAGTACTTTATTATACAATGTTTACAGAATATATTGCTATGTAAAGTCATTTACAGTGCTGTGCAGATTAATTGGGACAAGGCAAGTCTTTACTTGTTTTTCTTAGTTTTACTATTTCTGATAACTGTTTTATCAGTTCTTGGTGTCTTTTTCTTCCACATTTCCCTTTTCGTTTTGGAGAAAACGATCCAGTTTCATTGTGTGTGTGAATTATTCTTGAAACGGTAGATCTTCCAATACCAACGGTGGAAGCGATTTCTCTTACAGTCAGACTTGTATGTTCCTTAAGAGTAATAATTCTAGTCCTCTACTGTGGAGTAACATCCATTTTTACAGGCACGAATCACACTGAGAGAAGAAGTACACTAAACCACTCCTCACAGAAACAAGCTCTCAACTGAAGCTGAGGGGGCAGCTAGCTGTTATTTTCTGACTAAAATCAGCCAAACCACATTTTGTTACTCAAGGTTGTACACTCACACCTGTTCAAAGCAGTTAAAACTGGTTTGAACCACTGACTGGTAACCAACTTACGATTTCACTTAAAAAATGCTTTGTCCCAATTAATTTGCACAGCACTGTATTATTACCCAGGACAGACAAAGCTATAAAGATATGATGAGGTAGTTTATCTTTGATTACATGTGGTGCTAAGACCACCTGCATGAATCAGTGTTGAGCTCTCATATATAAAGCCCATTGGTCTCTTATTCCTTCTTTAATGTCAGTCATACTCTCCCAGAACCTAAATAACACTTGTTTGAATGATCTATTACTTCACCTTATAGAACACCTGGTTGAATGGTCTATTACTTCACCCTATATCACTCCTGGAATATTACGGTACTTTATTTTTACCCTTTCCCAAGGTTTTGATATTCATGTTTACTGGCATACTTCATTTCATCATCCTGGTAAAGTCCTGGCCATGTGTCCTTTCTACTATTAGATGTCACCATTACTACATAACAGACACTTTTAGCTAAACTACTGTATAATCAAACATACAGTATGTTGTAAACTATTGCACAAATGACAACATCCAGAGACTCTCCACAATGCCTATATCAAAAGGGCTACATATTTTAAAAATAAAGTACTGTTTTATTTTTCAAAACTTGAAGGTTGATCCTTTACTTCAATAAATGATTACAGCAGCTGCTTTCTGTATTTAGTAATACCCCAAATCCTGGCTCCACATGAGAAACATACGGTAATCAATAAGATCAATCACAATAAATGTGGCTTAAGTTGTAGAAGAAACCAATCTCCCAGACAGAATTAAGAAAGCATTTTATAATTTCATTAACAACAAAATGACACAAACCCTTTGGTCCTTCATCCTTTCTAACGGTAGGCTCTTTCTTTGGGTCATATATACTGCAGTCAGTTCCTGCCCATGTAGAACTGCATATACATGTGGCTTCATTGCTGCAAACCTGAAAACAATCACATAAGGTCAGAGTTGTTCGAGTGTATTTGTGCGTATGTGAGTTGAATGAATTAATGAGTGAAATCTTAAAAATGTTTTTTAGACCAAAATGTCAAATAAAATGTCCATGGTTGGGCCTCACATTGTGCATTTTTAAAGATTATTTTTATGTGCATAACATCATTACATATGATGTCTCTTCTTCTGTTTTAAGCTCCAAATTTCTTGATCTTCATAAGGCAATGAGTCAAATGTTAATATTCTTTGAGGTATATACTTATGGCAGAATTCACTATATATGACTCCTCTGGTAGCAGCTATGGTTTAAAGGAAAGCAGTGGTGCAGTCAGTGGTAATCATCTCCAGTGAGGCTAGGGTCACACAAGCCCTTGGTCCGTTTTGGCTTCATTTTTGTCATTTTTTTTTTCTAAGTCCTAAAACTGACAGAAATCGGATTGGATGTAATAAACACCCTGTCCGTTTTTTTTCTGGACCTCAAAACATTGCCCTGTCCGTTTTTGAGCCAAAAACGTTGCTAGCAACGTTTTTGGCATCAGTTAAAAAACGCATGCGTTTTTTTAACATGGGCCCTATGGAAAACGCATGCGTTAACGCATGGCACATATAGGCACCTGCGTTAACGCATATGCGTTTTTAATGAAAAAAAGTGAAAAAATTACTAAGTCCAAAAACGTTCAGAGGTGCAGGAGGCTCAAAAGCACCCCAAAAAAAACGGATTGGTCATGGAAATCACTTCCAAAAACGGACTCTATGTGTGACCCCAGCCTGACATGGTCTTCCTGCCTCTAGGATAGGTGCACACAGAGTCTGTAAAGTCTACTGTCTAAAGAAGGCTGGAAACTCCAACAAGAACTTCCATGGAAGACTTAGCACAAACCACTCTGCTTAGTAGGTTCCTGTGGAACTCTGGACCCTAAATCATGCACAAAGATTTTGATGAACGCCTGATGCTCTAGGTTACGTCAACAAAATGGCTGCTGGCTGGCTGGAGTGTGCTAGTAAAATAGTTGTGACACTGGATGAAATCCTGGAGCTTAAAGTCAGAAACACACCAGTCCGAACCAGATTTGCCAAAGAAGACATAATTTGACAGATGGGGTGTGGCTATGCTAACCTGGTTAATTCATAGAAAGTAGCGCCGTTCATAAAGGAATTGTCCACTACTTGGACAAAAGTTTCTCTATTCCCACATTTATCGCCAATGCAATAAAAAGGTTTATTTTCACCTTCTGTGTTGACGCTATTCCAGTAGAGTCTGCACTCATTCTCTTGGCGCTCACATTAGTTGTTATGTCCTGCAAGTCTTGCGCCCATTGACTTCACTGTCCCCCTCTAAACATAGAAGTATTCAACTGGAAGTGAGAACCAGCCACAGCCCTGACTTCTTCTCGATAGCTTATTCGCATGAAGGCAGAGAGAGGAAAGCCAGCAGTGATTAGGAGCAGGGTTTGCCTGACTTAACGTCACATAAGCCCCAGTAAAGAGAGTACTGGAACAGTGCAATCACAAGAGGTGAGTATAAGTTATTTTATTTTAACGGGGGCAAACATGGGAAATAATAAGGGGTTGTCCAAGTAGTGGACAACCCCTTTAATGATTTAAACCAGTCATCTTTTAAATAGTAATCATTCTTATTAACAAAATTTACCAATATATTAGTCTTACCCCATGCCCGGAGCAGATTTTCCCATTGGAACCCATTGGGCAATTGCTAATGTTCAGAGATGCAATAGGTAGGCACTTTCTGTCTAAGCACATCATTGATGGGCCACATGGTGTTCCATCCTCCACATATCCCATGTCAGTCTCATCATCCAAAAGTATATGAGCACCACTGTAAAATACAGAAATTATTCCAGACGTTATTTATTTTCTTAAAAAAAAAAAATTGCCATGGAAATACATAATCATTTTTCCCTTAAATACATGTAAACTAACAGTACAAAAAATAAACAATGTAATTTAGATTGTTAATTCTTATTTTGTTTGATTTAATAATGTTATCATGTGACAACCTTGTAATGTACCAGCATAGTCGAGTGGAGATTGTAATTTAAATGCATAAGCTATAATTATTAATACGGTAACTGATTTAACATGATTAGATGAATAGTCAGAAAAACCTACATACAATGCACAAACAGAAAAAAAATGATAATGAATAAAAGAAACAATGAAAAAAAGGATAGAAAAACAAAATCCAATTTCTGTGGAGAAGGTCCTACTATTGAGCAGAAATCCTATTAAAGGAGAAATACAAATTCTGAATAGATATAACTAATGATGAGCACCAATCGAGTAACGATTAACGAGTGTAATCGTTACTATTCGCTACTTGCAAGGATAGTACGAAATTCGCTATACTCGTTACTCGGTGACAGATCCAACCAGTGTCTAGCTCACCAAGTAGTTCTGTGAGTGCAGCATTCAGTGACGGAGCTACGGACTCCTTGCAGACATCACAAGGCATTCCAGGTAATCCAAAGTCAATGTCCAACTCCACGTCTTCTTAAAAGAATCAATTTTATTTTCACGAGTTTAAAACATTGTACATACACTTGGCAAGTATCACTGGTGCTCGTGAGAGATGTCGATCTTTATCGATCTGGCAGAGATTGGCAGCTCTCTTCAGTAAACAATGGGAGCTGGCACCTTACTGAGACCAAATTGAATGTTAGGCTCTCTCTGTGGGGGCACTGCAAGCTGCTTTAGGCATTGAAATTGTAAAAAAGCCCACCCTCCTGCCCTGTCCTGGAAAGACCTCTTTTATAGCCGGACATTTGTGGGTGGAGCCTATCACTAATTGACTAATATTAGACTAGCTATTCCGACAAATATGCGAGTATTAAAAACTACTTGTTATGAGTATAGCGAGTGCGAATATTTTGCTACTCGCTCATCACTAGATACGACTCATGAATCCAAAAACACAACGTGTAGTTCTTATATAATAATATATATATAATAATATTTATTCATTTATATACCGCTATTAATTCCATAGCACTTTACATACATGAGTAATGCTGTCTCTCTTGGAGCTCACAATCTAAACATCCTATCAGTATGTCTTTACAATGTGGGAGGAAACCGGAGTGCCTGGAGAAAACCCACACAAACACGGGGAGAACATACAAACTCCTTGCAGATGTTGTCCTTAGTGTCCTTGGTGGGAATTGAACCAAGGACCTCAGGACCCCAGCGCTGCAAAGGCGGCTGCAGTGCTAACCATAGTAAAGTATTCACTGAGATAGAAGTTACTTCAGGCTTTACCATCACAGTATCATAGTTCTTCCCTTGCCAAGTTTTCCTTAAAAGAGTTGTCTACTTTCAAAGGTTATTGGATCAGAGGATCAGAAACAAAAGAAAAAAAACTAAACAAACAAACAAAACTAGACATTACTCAGCCTACTGTGGTCCACTTTCACCACAGTTTTGTATTTTGTCGATTGGCTGTAGTGGTGACATCAAGTCAACAGCACTGTAGCCAATCACTGAGCTCAGTAGTTCTATCAAAGTTATGTCAGCACTGCAGCCAATCACTGAGCTCAGCCGTTCTACCAAAGTGATGCCAGCACTGCAGCCAATCACTGAGCTCAGCAGTTCTACCAAAGTGATGTTAGCACTGCAGCCAATCACTGAGCTCAGCTGTTCTTCCAAAGTGATGTCAGCATTGCAGCCAATCACTGAGCTCAGCCGTTCTACCAAAGTGATGCCAGCAATGCAGCCAATCACTGAGCTCAGCAGTTCTACCAAACTGATGTCAGCACTGCAGCCAATCGCTGAGCTCAGCCGTTCTACCAAAGTGATGTCAGCACTGCAGCCAATCGCTGAGCTCAGCCGTTCTACCAAAGTGATGTCAGCACTGCAGCCAATCGCTGAGCTCAGCCGTTCTACCAAAGTGATGTCAGCACTGCAGCCAATCACTGAGCTCAGCCGTTCTACACCAAAGTGATGTCAGCACTGCAGCCAATCACTGAGCTCAGCCATTCTCCTAAAGTGATGACAGCACTGCAGCAAATCAACAAAAACGGCGAGGAAAGACAGCATTGGGCTACTGTAGTGTGAGTAAAAGCTCAGTTTATGTTTTTTTTCGTCTCAGAGGCTTTGAAGCACTAACTATTGAAAGTTGACAACCCATTTCAGAAACAAGCTGGGCACAAAAAGAAAATAATCGGGGTAATGTCTGCAGTAGTGATGGGCGAATCCTAAATTACTCGGAATCGCTTGACTCTAGCGAGTCCGAGCCCGGGACTCGCTACTCGTTGCGAGTCTAGCGAGTCCAATGTTAATGAATGGAGAAGCGAGTAATAGCGAGTAGTGTGCGATTTACAAATCGCAGATGTGTCTCGGAAGCTTCAGCCTGAAGCAATCCTAGTTTTGTCAGAGTCTCTGCCATTGATTTGCATTGGACTCGTTTACTTTGCAAGTAATCGCTGGGAAACTCGCACAGATAAGAGTCCTGTCTGCTCTGTGTGCTGGCTGCCGCAGCTCCAGGGTCCTAGAGCCCGCCTGCTGCCTGATGTAGCAGAGCTGAGATTGTTCTCAGTCTGCTCATTCCCTGTGCATAGACATCTATATCTATGCACAGGGATGAGCAGAGAGGAAATCGCGTTTTGGACTGCGTCGGACGGAAGAGGATTTTTTTAATTAAAGATGGAGTCCCTAATGGCTTTTTTCTTTATTTCTAATAAAAAATTTTCTCTGTGTTGTGTTTTTTTTTAAAACAATTTAATAGAAATTCATGGCGGTCATGTCTAATATTGGCGTGACCGCCATAAATTTCGGGCTTAGGGCCAGCTGATAATACAAAGCTGGCCCTAACCTCTTTATTACCCAGCGTGCCACCGCCACCAGGGCCGCTGGAAGAGCGAGGTTCAGCGCCAGAGGATGGCGCTTCAATGAACGCGCCATCTTCTGGGGCGGCTGCGGGCTGCAATTTGCAGCGGGGTGTGCCCAGAAAGCTTGGGCATCCCTGCGCTGCGGATTCCAGCCCCCAGCTGCTTAGCTGTACCTGGCTAGACATAGAAATTGCGCGGAGCCCCACGCATTTTTTTTTAATTATTTCATGAAATTCATGAAATAATAAAAAAAAAGGGCTCCCCTATATTCTTGTGTCCGGCCAGGTACAAATAGGCACCTGGGGGTTGGGGGCAGCCCGTCGCTGCCTGCTGGATCCGGCTGGTTCCATAAATACGGCGAAGCCCATGTAATTTTTTTTCTGAAAAATCAATAAAACAATCCTAAAAAAGGGACTGCATCTTTATTAACCCCTCGCCCATGGTCCAGGGGTTAATAAAGATGCAGTCCCTTTTATTTACATTGTTTTATGGATTTGTCAGAAAAAAATTTCACGTGGGCTTCGCCGTATTTCTGGAACCAGCCAGATCCAGCAGGCAGCGACGGGCTGCCCCCAACCCCCAGGTGCCTATTTGTACCTGGCCGGACACAAGAATATAGGGGAGCCCTTTGTTTTAATTATTTCATGAATTTCATGAAATAATAAAAAAAAATGCGTGGGGCTCTGCGCAATTTCTATGTCTAGCCAGGTACAGCTAAGCAGCTGGGGGCTGGAATCCGCAGCGCAGGGATGCCCAAGCTTTCTGGGCACCCCCCGCTGCAAATTACAGCCCGCAGCCGCCCCAGAAGATGGCGCGTTCATTGAAGCGCCATCCTCTGGCGCTGAACCCCGCTCTTCCAGCGGCCCTGGTGGCGGTGGCACGCTGGGTAATAAAGGGGTTAATACCAGCTTTGTTATACAAGCTGGTATTAAGCCCTAGATTCTTAATGTCAGGGCACGTTTGACCCAGCCACTAAGAATCTCCAATAAAGGGTTAAAAAAACACAACACAGAGAAAAATTTTTATTTGAAATAAAAAAAAAAGCCATTAGGGACTCCATCTTTAATTAAAAAAATCCTCTTCTGTCCGACGTAGTCCAAAACGCGATGTCCTCTCTGCTACATCCCCTGTGCATAGATATAGATGTCTATGCACATGGATGAGCAGACTGAGAACAATCTCAGCACTGCTACATCATCTCTGTGAGCAGGCAGGCTCTAGGACCCTGGAGCTGCACAGAGAAGACAGCTGGACTCGGCTTGCAAAGTAACAGCAGTTACTTTGCGAGTTTCCCTGCTATCACTGGCACAGTAGCCGAGTCTAATGCAAATCAAAGGCAATCCTAGTTTTGTCAGCGTTTGCCATTGATTTGCATTGGACTCGTGCGAGTAAACGCTGGGAAACTCGCAGAGTACCGAGTCCTGCGAGTCCCTTACTACTCGCCGAGTAACGAGTCCTAGCGAGTAGATTCGCCCATCCCTATTTAGAACCTAATAGTCCAGATATTCTGCAGAACCTTACACATATGTCAACCGGGTTCCCTTACTGTACCTATACTGTGTGCAGAATTATTAGGCAAGTTGTATTGTAGAGGATTATTTTTATTATTGATCAACAACTATGTTCTCAATCAATTGAAAACACTCAAATATCAAAGCTTAATATTTTTGGAAGTTGGAGTGTTGTTTTTTTTTTTGATTTGGCTATCTTAGGAGGATATCTGTTTGTGCAGGTAACTATTACTGTGCAGAATTATTAGTCAACTTAATAAAAACCAAATATATTCCCATCTCACTTGTTTATTTTCACCAGGTAAACTAATATAACTGCACAAAATTTAGAAATAAACATTTCTGACTTGCAAAAACACAACCCCAAAAATTTAGTGACCAATATAGCCACCTTTCTTTATGATGACACTCAACAGCCTTCCATCCATAGATTCTGTCAGTTGCTTGATCTGTTTACGATCAACATTGCGTGCAGCAGCCACCACAGCCTCCCAGACACTGTTCCGAGAGGTGTACTGTTTTCCCTCCCTGTAGAGCTCACATTTTATGAGGGACCACAGGTTCTCTATGGGGTTCAGATCAGGTGAACAAGGGGACTACGTCATTATTTTTTCTTTTTTTAGACCTTTACTGGCCAGCCACGCTGTGGAGTAGTTGGATGCATGTGACACCTTGCTGGCTTATGAGTCAGAGTGGAGCTCTCTGCCCTTTACTAATCCAGCCTCTGGCCCATCTATCTGGCCAATCAAGAGTCGCTTTCATTTTATCAGTCCATAAAACCTTTGAAAAATCAGTCTTAAGATTTTCTTGGCCCAGTCTTGACGTTTTATCTTATGTTCCTTGTTTAAAGGTGGTCACTTTTCAGCCTTTCTTACCTTGGCCATGTCCCTGAGTATGGAACACCTTGTGCTTTTTGATACTCCAGTAACATTGCAGCTCTGAAATATTGCAAAACTGGTGGCAAATGGCATCTTGGCAGCTTCACGCTTGATTTTCCTAAATTCATGGGCAGTTATTTTGCGCCTTTTTTGCCCAACACGCTTCTTGCGACCCTGTTGGCTATTTGCCATGAAACGCTTAATTGTTCAGTGATCACGCTTCAAACGTTTGGCAATTTCAAGACTGCTGAATCCCTCTGCAAGACATCTCACAATTTTGAAATTGCAGAGGGTGGACGGTGAATACGGACCTGCGCTGCATAGACCAGAAAGATCAGGCGGTGTTCATCATTATAGTGTTTATTTCCGACGCGTTTCGGAGTTAGTCCCAACTAATATACCATATATCAATGATATCATTCCCTGAGGAAGGAGTTGGGACTAACTCCGAAACGCGTCGGAAATAAACACTATAATGATGAACACTGTCTGATCTCTCTGGTCTATGCAGCGCAGGTCCATATACAACGTCCACCCTCTGCAATTTTGAACTACGCTGATCATTGTGGTGTGGATGCTTTCAGCAGCTATTACCTTTTGTCCTGACGCTGGTTGTGTGCTACACAACCCCTCTGGATGAGTGACTAATTAAATTTTGTCCAACTTTTTATCAATGATAAGAACCTATTGTGCATCTCTCTCCCTTTTCTAGTTTTGATCTCACAATTTTGGACTTTTCAGAGCTCTTCAAATCTCTCTTCTGACCCATTTTGCCAAAGGAAAGGAAGTTGCCTAATAATTAAGCACACCTTATATTGGGTGTTGATGTCATTAGACCACACCCCTCCTCATTACAGAGATGCACATCGCCTGATTTACTTAATTGATATTTGGCTTTCAAGCTTATACAGCTTGGAGTAGTACAACATGTATGAAAAGTATCATGTGATCAAAATACTCATTTGCCTAATAATTCTGCGCACAGTGTTTATTGAAACACATCATCCATAGTGACTTATGTGGACAAGCTAAGTGTTGCGGCCGAAACGTTAATTCCCGAGTCGTATCTTTTTTACATTGAATAAAATGGATTTTTCTAAATGCAATAGCGTGTGCAGTGATCTCTGTGTCTTTCTTTATCCTAATACTAAACAATCACCCCCTCTATATATTGATAGGTTGTGAGTGGTTGGCTCATCAGTACTTTGTACCTGCCCTGCCTCCATCTTTATCAAGGAGGTTGGTATCCTGTTAGTACATTAGTTCTGTGGCCTGGGCAGGTAATACTGTTGACCTTTTTTGCTGTGTTAATATTTGATTTTTAGGGGGAATTTAAATTTCTCTTTCTGTGGTTTTGCTTTTAATTTCATTATGAACGGAATGGTGACTTAAGCCACACCTTTATAACTGAAAGCCTAGACTTGTGGGAGAAACAAATTTAATTTCCTCCCGGCGGAGAGGCTTTCAGTGCAGCAGTCACACTGCTTTAGAATGCAATTAACCAGCAGATTAACCATATCTTCAAGTTAATAGTGTTTAGGAACATGGCAGACAACCATTATCACAGTTAAATGTAGAAAACAAACTTTAAAATTATTATAGCCACAAAATTAGTTCTAAAGGGCAGCTTTGTGTGCTTACCTGCAGTCCATCACTCTCCCCTGGTAATTGATGTATGTTGGAGGTATATCACCAGCTAGTTTACCAATGCGGGGAATCTTAGATACATTTGCACAAAGTAAAAAACCGCAGAATACATCACTATAAAACAGAAAATATTTTAAAAATGAATAAGCGTAATAGAGGCAGCATACCATTTAATTTTACTGTACACATTAAACCATTGTTGAAACATTAATGTAGGAGAATTTACTTTTTAAGAACCTTGAAATTTGTTCTAGGGGGAATAATTAGATAAAAGTTAAAAGAGTCTAACCATGAAAATTGGAAATTAGATGTTGGGACAATTGATCTCATGATCAAGGCAAATTTTTTAGATTGGGTTGAACCCCTCCATCACTTTACTTGGAGCAAGCATTCCCAGGAACATTGGTTTCCAATGATCATGTAAACAGGCTAACAATCATCCAATGAACAGGGAAAACATTGTTTGTAATGTGAAATTATATTTTTGTTTACCCAAATGATCATCGTTCTGGGCAGTGCTTCGCCTTTGTGTAGACCGGACATGTCATACTGAGAACAACTGCAGCCAATGTGCACAGAATTATCTATTACTGATCTGTGCACATCTCAAGAGAAGGCAGCCTGTCTAAACAGGCTATTAAAGAACAGCAAAAGAATTGCAGATGGGCAGTCATTCAACATCGCTCATTGGCTGGTGTGAATGCACCTTATTTATATGTCTTAGGCTGCCTTCACACCACAATTTTGCTGCATCCTTGTGAAAATGGATACACACAGATCCAATTTTGCCTTTTATGTATCCCTATGGGCAACGGATCGGATCGGATGTGTCCCTATTGGCATCCGATTTTAGCACCATCCGTGTCTGTCCAATTTAGTCACGGAGCCAAAATCGTAGTCTGCTACGATTTTGGTCTCCGTGACTCAAACCGGACACCACGGATCCATAACGGATCCATTGCGCTCCGCATTACATAACATGGGAGTCTATGTATCTTGGATCCATCAAAAAAATCGGATCCGTAAAACAGATCTGATTTGCAGTACTGCGCATGTCAGAGGCAAGGTACAGCCCTATCTCTGCTACCGATGACGGATCCGTGGAAAACACGGATCCGTGGATATCAGTGGCATCTGTTGGCACAGATCCGTGCCTGTCCGCGTGATCCTTGAAATTCAAGGATCACCACAGATGTGCAAATATCGTGATGTGAAGGCAGCCTTATTTCCCTTTAGCCTAATTCTTCCATTCTTCAAGTGTGCAGTTCTGAATGCAGGATTCACTATCCACCTGATCATCCACCTGTAGTAAACTCTGCAGCTCCTTTCTTGTAATCCAAGTACTGTGTCTCTCACACTAGGTGGATTAGGGCAATGTCTACTACACCTACCCATGTTCTGCTCAGATCATTTTGACTTTTTAAATAATATCCATAGATAACATTGGCTTGGCATCCTTTTATTGTACTAACTGGATATAGTTTAGTGTCGTTGTTCTACTCAACTGGTTTCTTTTAACTTACTGTTTGCTGCACTGTATCCAATTATCTCCATCTTTCCCACAGTTTCCTTTCTCTGTGCCTTCTGTATTTAATTTCTCATAGCAATGCTTATCGGAGCCTGCAGCTTCTGTAATTGTAAAAAGTAAATTAGAAATCTATGAAGATCATTATACCAATACAAGTTTTAAATACAGTAATAGTTGTAAAAAAGACAGTTTATACTAAGATAGAGGGAAAATATCCTAGAGCAGTGTCCTACCTTTAATCTCTCTTATGGTGTTGTGTGATGACCACTTGGTCAATGTATTGGGTACCACTGACACCACTAAGTA
This sequence comes from Allobates femoralis, assembly GCA_033576535.1. Taxonomy (NCBI): domain Eukaryota; kingdom Metazoa; phylum Chordata; class Amphibia; order Anura; family Aromobatidae; genus Allobates; species Allobates femoralis. The sequence continues at coordinate 99,185,659 of JARQOC010000011.1, read as the reverse complement.
ATGAATCATGTAGCAATTTCAGATATCCAGTGGAATTGAGGTTTCCATTGATGAAGAATGGCCCCACTATCTTTGTACCCCATATACCACAACATACCATCAATTTTTGGGTTCCAACAGTCTTGGAGGGATCTATCCACTGTGGGTTAGTGTCAGACCAAGAGTGGTGGTTTTGTTAACTTCACCATTCACAAAAACGTTTGCCTCATCACTGATCTGAAGACAATTATCTATGCTGTGAAGATACGAGATATGCAGCATCTGAAACAACGGATACTGGAAGCCTGTGCTAGCATTTCTTCTGCGGTGTTGCTATCAGTGTGTCAAGAGTAGGAGAAGAGGGTTGCATTGACAATCCAACACAATGGGCAGCACTTCGAACACATTTTATAAGTGGTCATAAACTTGTAAATAACTCATGAAAGAATAAAGTTATGTTAAAACCAAGCACACTTGTTTTTCTTATGAAATTCTCTATTTGATATGTCACATAACCCTCTTCCCATTGAAAAAATAAAGTTGGATCCAAAATGGCTGACTTCAAAATGGCCACCATGGTCACCACCCATATACTAATGTGCCACAAACAGGAAGATGATATCACCAACCATTCCCATTTTATTTAGGTGCATCCATATAAATGGCCCACCCTATATATATATAGTGTGGGGGTGAAATCCCCGTTACAGTGAATAGTGGAATGAGTATCTGCTTAACATACAGTACCTGAATATGGTTCTCCCTACAGTATTTGATAGAATTTGTAAAAACTTTATATTCAGATATTCACTATATAAACAATCTTTTTTGTACTACTGCTGTATGCTTGATAAAGATCTCTCTGATCGAAACGTTGCATGGTGGCAATGGATTAAAGTAGACTTAAGCATTACCAACTGGTGAGGCGCTGTCTTTTTTCTTATGATATATTCAGATAAAGTCACAGAAAATCCTACCAGAAACCCACCCTATATGGCTGCATGGCTGTTGAAAAGCCTCTATTGAAAGTTAATCCAAAGTGTAATGAAAGAAGCTTTGACAACAGTTAAGGTATTACTAATAGACAATCACCGTGGCAAACTCTGCAATATACAACACAACTTACTCTGTCCCCAGATGTGTTTGCACTGATTGTCTCTTGTCTTGCATTCACCATTGTAACAGCGGCCCTAAAATAGTAGTTCAATCAGTTAGACCGTCACTCATATTTACTATCAATTTCACAGAAAGAATGTAATGCAGAATTATGAAAAGACAGAAAAATAATCAAAAAGTTTGAAATTGGTTTTACAGGACCAATTCCCCGTCATTCTCAGGATCTTATTTTGAGGGATTGGCTGGCTTCACACTGCTGTATTTTCTCTGGTCGAGAAAAATGTTCTGATTATGGTCAACAGACTCTGATCAGTTTCAGTTTCGACTTTGATCAGAGTGGGATTTGCTTTCTCAGATGTGGAGAAGAATGAAAATAAAAAATGTCTCCACCTTCTCAATTCTGTCAGTACGTGAAAATTTGACCCATAGTCTTGAATGGATGAGTGCATGCTGATTTTTTTTCCATATACAGTGCCTACAAGTAGTATTCAACCCCCTGCAGATTTAGCTGGTTGACACATGTGGAATTAACTTGGCATTGTGACATTTGGACTGTAGATCAGCCTGGAAGTGGGAAATGCAGTGCCACAAAAAATCTTTTTTTTTTTTGTTTTGATTTTTTTTTTAAAGCGTTAAAAGTTAATTCAGAGGGTCATTTATTATTCAACCCCTCAAACCACCAGAATTCTGTTTGGTCCCCCTAAAGTATTAAGAAGTAGTTCAGGCACAAATAACAATGAGCTTCACATGTGTGGATTAATTATCTCTTTTGCCAGCCTTTTCTGACTATTTAAGACCCTCCCCAAACTTGTGAACAGCACTCATACATGGTCAACATGGAAAAGACAAACGAGCATTCCAAGGTCATCAGAGACAAGATCGTGGAGGGTCACAAGGCTGGCAAGGGGTACAAAACCCTTTCCAAGGAGTTGGGCCTACCTGTCTCCACTGTTGGGAGCATCATCCGGAAGTGGAAGGCTTATGGAACTACTGTTAGCCTTCCACGGCCTGGTAAGCCTTTGAAAGTTTCCTCCCGTGCCGAGGCCAGGCTTGTCTGAAGAGTCAAGGCTAACCCAAGGATAACAAGGAAGGAGCTCCGGGAAGATCTCATGGCAGTGGGGACATTGGTTTCAGTCAAAACCATAAGTAACGTACTCCACCGCAATGGTCTCCGTTCCAGACGAGCCCGTAAGGTACCTTTACTTTCAAAGCGTCATGTCAAGGCTCGTCTACAGTTTGCTCATGATCACTTGGAGGACTCTGAGACAGACTGGTTCAAGGTTCTATGGTCTGATGAGACCAAGATCGAGATCTTTGGTGCCAACCACACACGTGACGTTTGGAGACTGGATGGCACTGCATACGACCCCAAGAATACCATCCCTACAGTCAAGCATGGAGGTGGCAGCATCATGCTGTGGGGCTGTTTCTCAGCCAAGGGGCCTGGCCATCTGGTCCGCATCCATGGGAAGATGGATAGCACGGCCTACCTGGAGATTTTGGCCAAGAACCTCCGCTCCTCCATCAAGGATCTTAAGATGGGTCGTAATTTCATCTTCCAACAAGACAACGACCCAAAGCACACAGCCAAGAAAACCAAGGCCTGGTTCAAGAGGGAAAAAATCAAGGTGTTGGAGTGGCCTAGTCAGTCTCCTGACCTTAACCCAATTGAAAACTTGTGGAAGGAGCTCAAGATTAAAGTCCACATGAGACACCCAAAGAACCTAGATAACTTGGAGAAGATCTGCATGGAGGAGTAGGCCAAGATAACTCCAGAGACCTGTGCCGGCCTGATCAGGTCTTATACAAGACGATTATTAGCTGTAATTGTAAACAAGGGTTATTCCACAAAGTATTAAACATAGGGGTTGAATAATAATTGACCCACACTTTTATGTTTAAAATTTATAAAAATTCAACTGAGCAACATAACTTTTTGGTTTGTAAGATTTATGCTTCTGTTAATAAATCCTATTCTCGTTTGCAGTTTGAAGGCTCTAACTTATTGGCATCTTATCAAACCAGCTAAATCTGCAGAGGGTTGAATACTACTTGTAGGCACTGTATTTACAACATGTGCACTGCCTCATTGAATACCATTGGTCCGAGTGCAATCCAATGTTTTGCCTGTCAGTACTCAGACTGAAAAAAACAGTGGTCTGCCCGAGCCTATACAGTAATAGAAAGGTATTCTCATCATGACACACGATCATTAAGATATGACACCACTTCAGTATCTGAACCAAGTGGCAGAGACCCTTTAGACTTTTCCCTGCAGAGTGGTGCTCCCTCGCTCTTTACTTGCTGTGTAATGGAGTGCAGCACACAGTGGAACCCACAGTTTCAATGGTTGTAAAACTCAATACTTTGACAAAGCTCAGATTTAGCTACTGTTGTAGATATTCTAGATAATCCACTGCAAGCTAAACTGCTTACAAACCAGACTGAATACAACTGTTATACAATATTTACATGAACTAATACCTTATTGAAAATCATCAAGACAGGTGTAATATCGATTTTTAGCAATTGATCATTTTCATTGTGACCTACAAATATTCTGTGTATTGACATATCTACTGATTAATGACTTATTTTAATTTTGTTCCTTCTGTTTCAGCAAAAAGGAATGTTGTAGTGACCATACCCTTCCTTCTATCTTGCAGCTGCTACACAGCATTCCTCATTTCAGATCACATTTATTATCTTCTGCACTATAAAGTGTATTTTTGTGGCATTCTGAAGATCTATTTTGAGGTTTACCTTAAAAACAGCTGACAAAACAGTTATACCTATAGCACGTTGCGGTTTTCTAAAAATCCAGCTGATAGCAAAAACTCTTTTGAAGCGCCACAATCCAAAATACTATAAATGTAGACATTCCCATATTTTAGTTTAGACTTTTAAGTATTAAAAGGCCACAGTATTTCATCTCTCTTTCCAAATATGAAGCAAAAGCCACTTTTGAAAACTCTACAAAGTGCTCTGTATGAACTGTCATTAGAAAGGAAAATGTAAGGGGCTGACCACTAAATTAGAAAACTTACAGAAAGAAAAGATCATTATAAAAGAAAGAACCAATACTTACTAATGGAATCCCCATCCGCTCCAGGGCTGCTACTCCCACAGACTCCAACCAGAAGTGATGAAATACAAACCACCTGTCACTTGACCTTGCAGCCAATCAATGGTCTCAACAGTCAAGTAATTGGTGGTCACAATGTCCTTACTTCTGGTCCCAGCAGACATTATCAAAATGGCAGCGTGGGTCAATGGGAGATTACAATGTTAGGCATTTGAGCTTTCTTTTATAATAATCTTTATCCTCTAAAAGGTTTTGTAAAGTTGTGGAATCTTATATTGCTACCTTAAAGGGTTTGTCCTGCTTTTCACAAAATTCTGCACTCATTCTATGACTGCCGACTTGTGAATCCTCACATGGCACGCACTGTAAGGAATCTTCAGTGATGGCGGCAGACCGATCGGTCATGTGACTGCAAATATGCAATATGTCTACTTATGGTGCAGTCTTACGAGTTGAGCGAGACCTAGGAAATCTACTTCAAATGTGGCTAGGAATATGCTTGACTTGCTGTCAAGCGACAGCTCGGTCACACCGCCACCATCAGAGAATCCTCACAGTGTGCACTGCACAAAATGGGAGGATTCACAAGTCTGCAGTCACATAGATTAACTGCAGACTTTTGTGAAAATCCTGGACAACCCCTTTAAGAAGTTGTATGAGTTCATCATAAAGAGGTCGTATATCAGTAGTCATGTTTGAAAACAAAGGGCCAGATTCATGATCTGTGTTTTCTTTTAAGTCACTTTTCTTATTTGTGGGTTTCACTGACATTTCTTGCCCCAGATTCATCAAAATGGCACACAAGATTCTTGAACTTTGCGCAAATCCTGAAATTGTTTTTTTTTCTTCCTTTAACAGTTTTTTCAACTTTTTAGCAAGCAAATTAGCATGTTTTGGAAAGTGACCAAAAATGAACACTTGAAATCACTTAAGGGTGAGCCTGTCGTTAATCTGTGACACATGTTACAACATTTTAAAAATGATGCAAAACATCTGGAAAAAACACACTGATATAAATAAATCAGAAAACAAACTAATCCACAAATGACAACTTGAGAAAAGAGTTTCAAATTTTTTGATGAATTTGTCACACATCAATAAGTCCCTAATCCAGATGTATTTATTTAAATAAAATGTTGGAAATTAATTAGGCCCAAAGACTACAGTATATCAATGAGGGAAGGTTTAGGGCCAATCTTAGAATTATAGTTAATTGCCCAATATATAGTTTATGTAACTTGTTTACAGATTTTGTTACCTGATTTGAATCACAGGCATATCCATCCTGTTTACGAAGATTAGGCGGACACTGTAAACACAAAATAGGTTATAGGTGAATATTCAGTGATAGATTGCAAAAAAAGACAACTAAAGCATCTTACTCAAGCACACTGTTTCTATTATTTCTACTTTTCTACAGTCCACAAAAAACATAATTAACCCTAAAAACATAAACTTTATTATAGCTGCAAAAACACAAAAACAACACAAAGATAAAACATAAAAACTAAGGTGCACAGAAAGTTGGGAGCGAAGGAGTACACCCCATGTATCGCTGCCTCTTTATCCATACCTGTCAGTGGAGGTCGGCACCCTGATAGTCAATATGGTGCTCTCGCTCACCGAGGCTGCCCCTACACTTGTCCTAACTGACTCTGTAAGCGAGAAAAGGTGCTCACTCTCATTTATGTGAAAACAGGACAGTCATCAAAAAAGTGTTGGACAGGGTAAGCAGTGCACGCAAGTATTAAAAGCTGAAGTTCCCTGTATCTTGTACTCTACATACTTGTGGGGGTCGGCACCCTAGTACAGCATAATGGTGCCCCTGCTCATCGCAGGCTGCCACCTATTTTGTCTCTCTCTGCATATCACAATGACATTTGTCCCACATCTCTGGGGCAATGTCACTTAATCATACATGTGAACAATAGTGACCAAGTCAGTGGTACTTAGCTCATACAGGAAACCTCAGACTACACCCACGCCTCAACATATTTCTCTAGTTCATCAGGAGGGACCATATGCAGATTTTATTCATGATGTCTGCTGATATTTTTGATGATGTGATAGGGGACACAATGATGTTCATTGACCCCTTAAATCTGCCCCAGATGCACCAAACACCTCCCACTATTGATGACCTCACTTCCGATACATTATGTCTCAAATAAACAAAATCAAGCTTAAAAATCAATAATCAATAGGAACATTCTTGAATGCATAATCATACCTATCAGCTGATAATGATTAATTCTTATAATATGCTAGCATTCCAACACCAGAGATGTATGAGCCGCACACCGCAGTGTCTGGTGCTCATGGTTGAACGCATGCAAACTCGGAAGTGATGTGAAAGCTATAATAAAGTTTATGTTTTAAGGGTTAATTATGTTTTTGTGTCTTACCTGGACCCTCGTAATCATCGGTTTAAGTATTTATACTTGTCTACATTCCTCAACATTAAAATTGCAACTCCAAGAAAGATCAGTTGTTGTGTTTTGGAAATCACAGGAAAAATAGACATGGTAATGAAAAGCAAATGATAAAAAATACAAAACAAAATGCTCAAAACATCTCGATTTATTCAGTACTGAGTATAAGCTCCATGTGAATAAATACGTATATATATAAACCTTGGCATGGTATCAATAAGGTTAGGTCTGCAGTGTTGAAAATGTTGAAAAATGGCTCTTGAACTCTTTGGAGGAATAGCCATACCACTGGATTCACCACCAAATAAATATAATGCTAAACTGTTAGTGCATCTGCAATGAAGGTAGAGGGGTTTGGCAACCATACATTATCCCACCCCATACCATAAATCCAGAAGTAGGACAATGTGAGCTTGCCATGTCAAGGCCTCTTTATTAGAAGAAAAAAAGGTCTCTTCATGGCATAGCCCACATGGTCTACATATAAACAAAGGCTTGAAAGCACACAAGGAGGCTGGAATGGAGGTCTATCCCCTTCGGAGCCCTGCTTTGGTCCTGCATGCAATGATTGTTGAAGATTGGTCTGGAGAGCATATGAGCAATACCTTGGAAAGGCTTTCATGTGATAAAATCACACGCGTCCTACTGCTGGAATTATATTGTGAGGTGGCACAAGGCATGGTAGTCAGACTCCTCTAGCCTTCGTTCCAGGTACACTAACAGTTTGGCTTATATTTCATCAAAGTTACCCATGAGCAGTTTTTCAACTTAACAAATGTAGTCTGCATGTTGCTCATCTTACTGTGAGCATCCGGTGTGGCCCAAAATGAGGCACCATGGCCTGCAAAGCCTCCATACTTTTCTCCCATGGAACACATCTTAGAAGTCATTGATCGGCAATTGCAAAGCGAGCATCAGTACTTGTGAAGGAAACTATAAAATTCTGTATAAATGGTATAAAAGGATTAAGCTGAGTTACCTGGCCGGAGTCTCCAGTGCAGTGCTCAGTGATGTCACATTCATTAACAGAGTAACGACAGTCATATTCTCGTGGAAGGAACTGTAAAGGCATCACACAATTTAGAAAACACACAATAGTCTTAAACAGCATCTCCATGTACTGTAAATGTACTATCACAAGATGATGTAGCTGTAAAGGCTAAAAACAGTATCATGTATATTCTGATAATACTTTCTATCACTCTGCCCTCAGTTCTGGTTTGAACTGAATTCCTGAGTAATTTTAGTCTTACAAACCATAGAATTGTAACCCTGCGGCCGACGGGATCCCTCCCCGGGGTTTAGGGGATCAGGTTCCATCTGGCCGCCAGTATCTGCTGTGCCTGGTAGGCATACTTACCGGGTCCACTCTCCCACGCGTCCTCTCTGGCCGCTGTGGCTCCTCGCGCTTTTCCCCAGCCTCTCACTTCCTGGTGGCAGGAGGGAACGCGCATAGGGCGTGCGTGCTGCACTTAGTACATTTAAAGGGATAGAACACTTTTTTTCTGTTACCACCTCTCAACTAATCACTGAGGGCTGGTGGGTTCTTAAGACCCTCACTACCTAAGGGAGGGCCTGGGCAACTTCATATGTTAGTTTGGTTGCTAGCTCAGGTCCCAGAGAGGCGATTGCATGTTTTGTGTCTTTTGACTGTCTAACGAATTGTATCTTTGCTTTCACTGCTGGATCCCTACTCCTGCCTGACTCACCCACAGACGCATACCATCCTCGCTGGTACCCGGCAACCTTCTGGATCCGTTCCGTTACATCAGGGTCCAAGTCCCTTCCTAGCCTTTCCTCTGGTTCCCTGGTTACTGTGTTCTGTTCCGCCTTGGGTTGAACCCACAGGTTTGACTGGTTCATTGGATCTCCTTTGGCTGTGCTAGGACAATCCCTGTTCTATGGGGTTCCGCTTCCAGTTGCTCCCTTAGGAGAACCCTGATGCTCTGGCCCTGTGGACCTCCCTTGGGGAATTTGTGCTATTGTGTCAAGAAACACTGTACATTTATCTTATATCCTTGTCTGGCTCATTTCTGTTATCAGATTCCACGGTATATCCCGTGGTCCATTGGGTTCACTATTTAGCTACGCCTGTGGTGAAGTGACAAAAATAACATACACATAAGACAAAAAGGGGACATCAAACAATTGATCAACAGTTGAACGGATAGTCAATTATTAGCGGGAGAATAAAGCAACTCAGATTGCATAAATCGTGTTAGATTTTTTTGGCTGATGATTATATAGTACAAGAAATTAGACACTCACAGGTTTAAAGTGTAACCGCCATTTAAATTTTTATTTCATCCTAATATACAGCAAGTGATTTAGTAAACTTTCACATATACTTTATAAGAGAATTCTGAAAGAAAACCATTCAAAAAAACTTCTAGAAGATGCCCCCCCATGCTGTTTTACAACTTAACATGTAAGGGTGGGGGGGCAGAGCCTACACAGCTGGATACAGGAGGTCAGTGTGTATGCAGTTTACTTCACACACAGAGTTCATCAGGCTGTCACTTCACAGCTCCTGTGATATTTATCTCCTGTATACAGATCATGTTGCTCTTGCTGCCTCCTCACTGATAAGTAGCACCTTCTCACATGGAGCAGAGCCATGTAAATGAAACAGATAACATCTCAGCCTATTAGCTGACAGGATGAGCTCCCTGTGCCTGAGGTAAGTGTGATACATTCATCAGCTGTGAACAAGTGTAGTAGGCTACGCCCCCTCACTTATGTGGCAGTGCTCAGTGTGAAGACGGATCTCACAGAAAATGAGCTTGGCACTAGTGGGGATACCTTGTGGAAGGTTTATGGAATTGTTTTCATTCAGATTTTATTAATAAAGTATATTTAAAAGTTTATTATAATCACTTGCTGTACATTATTATTAAATAAAAACTTAAACGGCGGTAATGTTTTAATCACCTGAAGGGGACTCCAAAATAAAGTAAGACAATGTAAAAAAAAATTTGAATAACCACCTTCTCCTCCATTAAATATAAAGAAGTAAAATAAATATAAAAAACATGGTATTTCTACTGTAAAAGTCCAAGGTAGTAAAATTTAAAATTATTCAACAGGATCTATAAGCGGAATAATGATAAAAAATAATTGAAAAGGCAGGATTTAGGTTTTTTTTACTTGCTGCAATATTACAGACAATGCAACAAGAAGCCATAAAAGACTTGTATAATGCCTACCATGGTATGAATAAAATGCCAGCTCAAGTTGCAAAAACAAGCTCTACACAGCCATATTAACCAAAAAATGAAAATCCTTTGGGTCATAGGAAGTATAAAGGCCACTTTACCCCACACAGATATCTGAGTCCAACTTCTGAACAGATCTCTGGTTGCAGTGAAATCATGGACACATCGTTTCTCTTTTGTGGCTGTGTACAAAATGGAGCAATGTGTCCATGATTTCACTGCAACCAGAGATCTGTTCAGAAGTTGGACACAGAAGTTGGTGTGTGGAAAGTGGCCCTAACAACTTGCTATCACCATAATTGTATCCTGGAGAATCACATTGGCAGGTTATTTTTACCGTGCAATGAACACTGTGGAAACTAAAGCTAGAAAAGCAAAATGCTGAATTGTGTTTTTTTGAGAAATTTCATCACACTTGGATTTTTTTTCAGTGCATTGAATGGGAAAATGAATGGTGTGATTCAAAACTAATGGCCACTTTACATGTCCTGATATCGGCGTCCAACTCCGATAAAAAGTCACATGGTCGTGCGTTGGCCCCGATATCGTTCGTGCGTTGTATGGTGTAAATGTCCAATACGATGCAAGAACGATGCCAAAACGATATTGGGGAAGAAATGAGCAGGCTCTCCAACTGCCAGATATTGGATGGAAGATGTGGCTGGATCGTGCTGTGTGACAGCCCAACAACGATTTAGAGTACAACTTCCCCTATTCTCTCCCATGTTAAATGGTCGTTCCTAGGTCACCCGTACAAGGGGGCGTGCACATCGCAGTTGTGTTGCCTGCCGATATCGTGCTGTGTAACATCTCCTAAACGATCTTGGAATTCTGCCCAAAAATGCGCGCTCCCGCGTCGTTGTATCCAACATCGGACCGATGTTGGGACGTGTAAAATGGCCATAAAACTTGTCCTGCAAAAAACAAGCTTTCGTGCGGGGATTTGATTGAAAGTTAAAAAGGTCATGGATCTTGAAAAGAGGTGGGAAAGAAGAAGAAAACACAAGAAATGGAAAATCACCCATTTAGGAAGGGGTGTACGTCATTCCAGGGAACCTTATTTCAACACATTTTAATTAAATATTATGGAAAATATACCTAATATGGTTATATGTGCTCTTACTTTATTTTAAATGATCAATATGTATAATTGTGATAAACATACTTTCTTTTTAATAGAGGATTTATATTTTAAAAAAATCAATCATATAATCTATAATCCTCTTTGAATTACTAGATTACAAGAGTGTGTTTTGTTCATATATTGTTCATATAAAATAGATGTGTGAGCAACCATATATTAATATATCAATCATAGAATATTACATTTCCCAGAAAATCCATCAATATACTGTACACAGTCAATAAATATTTCAGATTAATACATTTGTGGTGCCCCTGAGGACTGGTCACTACCATGATGCAGCACCTACTCTATAGGTGTGGTGTCACAGTTCCTAGGTGGGAGGGGTCGCAAACCCGAGACACAGCATCCAACACCATCCTGACTCCGGGCTAGGAATGAATTCGGCGGACCCTGATTAGTGAGGTCCCCGTCTTCTTGCCAGGAGGAGTGGTTAGCAGTAAGTTAGAGAAGAGAGAGAGGAGTCGAGAGGAGGAAGGGGTTTGGAGTGGACACAGGACTGAGAGAGTCCTAGGGGACACGGGAGTGAGGGATACACCTGTGTGCTCCAAATCCGGTCCCGACTCAAATCGGTCAGAGGGACTGGTTGCCAGAAGGGACCAGCCCTGATCTGGTGTGGGTTTTCTAGGTCCCTACCAGGAAAACCAGAGGCCACTGTGTCTGTAGGAACAGTGGCCACAACCCGTGGATAATCCGCAGGACAATGGTTAAAACTATAGTCAGGGGACGTGCCACTGCAGTCGTCTGACAAGGCCCGCATCCATCAGCCTGGGACCCTGTTCACGAAAGGCGCAGGGCAGGCAAGGTGAGAATCCAGCGCAGGAAGAGAGCGACCTGGGAAGGCCCACAAATGGTGTCTCGGCAGAGCGTTCCTGATCCCCTGGGAGCAAACCTGGCTGCATTTTGGTGGAGCACAGCACCCGGCTGGGTAGTCATGCCCATCAGCAAGTATAAGGCAAATAACTTCACGAACTGTGTGTGTCTGCTCCTTGCAGCCCTGTAGACGAACAGAGCCTCGTCCCTGCAATTGACTGTCCACGCCATCCCTGGGGCCCTGCTCCACCTGTGGGGAGCGTACCATCCCGGCTGCTCTACCATCTGCCCCAGTGGTTCCAAATCTGCAGCGTCGGCCATCCTAGTCGAGTGCCACAAGTGGCATCACAAACTTCCCCTGTAAATATCCCCTTTTACTGCATGCCCAGGGTCACGGAGGCGGGTCACCACCACCGTGATCTCCCAAAGAACTGACCAGCCGGTTGCATGTACCCCACGGTCCAGGTGGGCATTGCACATCTATATGTATTTGATAAATATGTTATTTTCAATATTTTGTCTAAAGGTACTGTCACACTGTGCGATGGCACCGCCGATTTCTTAGGCGATGCAGGGGTCTGGCCTATCGGCACCGATATCGCCCCTGCATCGCCTAATGTAGTGCTCTGAAACCAGGCGGCCGAAACTGGGGCGATGTGTACACATCGCCACATGTAAACGGCCGACGGCGATCTGCCAGGTGATGGGAGCCATAGACTCCCATGTTAAGGCATCGCCGCTGGGGTTTTAAGAAACCCCAGCAGCGATGCCGCCTGTCAGATCGCCGGGGCATCGCCGGAGGTGTTTGCCCATGTAAATGGGGGTCAACGACGCTGGCGGGGGCGGCAAAAACATGTGCGCTCCCGCTTGTCGCCGCCGGCATCTCCGGTGCCGTTGCACAGTGTGACGGAACCCTTAGGTTTCCCAAAAGTCTAAATCTATTATATTGGACTGAGTCAATGTTATTGAGAGCATGCAAATGTCTTAGCTCTGGCCCAAGCAGATGACATTTAAAAGCTGGCGTATGTTTACCCCTCAGGTGTGACTGGTTGGTACTCACCAAGCAGGAGGTGTTGCAGCATGGCCCATCACTACAGTGGGCTCCATTTGACAGGGAGCATTTTTTGCAGCAGTCTCCAAAACAGTCCTGGATAAAATGCTTTGTCTATAAGAAAGAAAGAAACATGGACACTACATATTGGAAATATTTAGGTGATAAGGTAACCCATCAACATCATCAACCCATCAAACCAACATGTCATATAGATTTGTAGATTAACTAGAGATAGGAGCATATAAATTTGCCATATTATTAACCTTGTCTTTATGTCTGACTCAGGTCATAGTTGATCATTACATGTTCAAAATTATGATGTAGAATGCCAGAGAATATAGACTGATCATTTAAACAGTAACAGCTGTAAACCCTCAAGGAGGTTGAATATTATAATTAATAGATCTTGTAATGAAAATAAGTTCCACAATTGGATGTGCAAAAAAAAAAAAATTCCTGCCCTGAGATATTCTTATGTATGTGTCCCTGTGTAATGGATGTGTCCGACCATGCAGGAACAGGTGGGATATACCACAGCTCCTCGGCAGGGGAGGAAGTAGTAGAGTATACAGATATTACAGCCAGGGATCACAGCTGATTCTTTCTGTCATGTAAAACATTTTGCTGTCTGTTTAAAAACTTGTTTTACATCACAGAAAAAATCAGCTGTGATCCCCAGCTGTAATGTCTGTGCACTTCCTTTAACTTCCTCCCCTGCCTTGGAGCTGTGGTATATCCCACCTGTTTCCGCATGGTCAGACACATCCATTACACAGGGGCACATTTATAGGAATATCTCGGGACCGGATTTTTTTTTTAACATGCAATTGTGGACTTATTTCCTCTATTAATTAAAATGTACAATTGTTCGTGGCACAACCCCTTTAAGTTCTCAACAATTCAACTGGCTTGTGGTTAGTAGGCGGCCATAAAGGTTTAGTTACAATAAATTGTTAAAAAAAAAAACATGAAAATAGCAGAATTTATAAGTTAAGGTGTCCTGTTCCCGCTGTGCTTACTGATCCAAGACCAGAGTTTTTAACCTCCAGGACCTTAGAGCCTCATATGTAAATCACCAAGGCATCGATTCATCAGTGTTTTCGTAAAACACTTTGAAAAGTAGTTAAATATTTGCCCAAAAATTGTGCAATTTTTTGGCATTTTCACAAAACATTTGGCCAGCTCCGCCAAAATAGGCAGAACTGGGGAAGGAAGAGGCATGGCAATGCCCACTCATCTGTCATGACAAGCTGTGGTGAATTTTACGAGCTGCCTCTTAATGAATCAGGCACCACTGACCCAAATACCGCTTCATTAAGACTGGCATGGTAACCCAGGTCCTGATGAATCAGAGCCTAAAATCCTTAACAAGGCTTGTAAATGTTGGCTCCATTACCACGACTGTGACTGTACACAATCCAACAACTTGCAAAATTAAAAGGGAATATGTAACTAATATTTTTTCTCTAATTAAAAACCAGAAAGTGAAAAACATTGGGGCAAATTTACTAATCATGTCCAATTTATTTACATTGCAAATAAAGAGTGCAAAGTCTGAAAATACATCTCATACAAGATCACTTTCTACTATCTCTTAGGTTAAGTTCCCACAATAATTTTTTTGCCAGGGTCCCACTAGCGTATGAATCGCACGAGTGCAGTTCGAAAAAATCTCACATTGAACTCTGCCCAATGTTACACAATAATGCAGCTCAAATCAGCGATAAAAATCACAGCATCCTGCCATTGTCACTGAGTCTCACTCGTACTCTTAGAAGTCTATGGGTGCGAGTGAAATGTCATCTGAGTACAGTGTGATATATGTAGAGTCTGACAATGGAAATGGGGAGATCAATCTTCCTCTCTCCTCTGCACGTTTGCTCTAATCGCATTATGACACGAATCACAGTTGCTGGACACTTGGCTCACGCTCATTAGCATATTGCAACCGATATATGACATGCTAGTGTGACTATGGCATTTTGAGAGTTTGACGATGTATATTTTTGCAGCACAAAAAAAGTTGTGCCTTGCAGTTGTAGCAAAGGGGAGATTTGGAGAAAAACAATGCACACTGTGCTTCTTTTACACTACATAAACTGACCTGTGGCATTTGATATTCACAATATGGTAATCTCTCTTGCAGGTATGCTGAGTTTTGGGTGAGGATTTTCCCCCCTAATAACCTCAGATGAGTCACATAGGAGCAAGGCCGCCGTCAGGGCCTGACTAGTCTTACAGCTGTCAGGGGCCCAGCGGTGATTGACAGAAAAGGGGGGGCCATGCAAGACATGGGCGGGCCCCGATCTCCTGCTACCCCTCCTCACGTCTTAACAGCCCCACCCCTTTCCTGTCAAATCAATCACTGCAGGCCTCGCCCCCTCACCACTTGAGCGGGCCCTGTCCATTACCTTCCCTATCCCTCAGGCCTTCTCCCTTCTCTTGGCATCCAGCATCTCGCAGCTCCCCGGCAACAGCTGCTACAGCTGCGAGTGACGTCACCTCCTCTCAGAAGTCCCTCCTGTCTGTCAATTAGAGCGCTGGCGGCAGCGTGGTGCATGCCAGGTATTGTAGTCTCCTGTGTGTGGTGTGTGGATTTGCTGTATAGTGAAGGCGTCAGGAAACTACGTGCCCCGCAATGCTGAGGGTGGAGACAAGACAGGCGTGGGAGGCAGCGGAAGATGAAGCGCGGAGCAGCGAGTGACAGAGAGAAGGAAGACAAGGTGTGCGACCAGAGGGTAGACTGGTCTCATATATATATACATACCTCATACCTATATACACTCCATATATAAGACAAGACAAGGTATGTGACCAGAAGGCAGACTATGCTCATATATATATACACACCTCATACCTATGTACACTCCATATATAAGACAAGGTGTGTGACCAGAGGGTAGACTGTGCTCATAAATATACCTCATACCTATATACACTCCATATATAAGACAAGACAAGGTGTGTGACCAGAGGGTAGACTGTGCTCATATATATACACACCTCAAACCTATATACACTCCATATATAAGACAAGACAAAGTGTGTGACCAGAGGGCAGACTGAGCTCATATATATATACACACCATACCTATATACACTCCATACATAAGACAAGACAAGGTGTGTGACCACAGACAGGACTGTGTGCTCATATGTATACACTCCATATATATATATATATATAGATTAAAGATTAGTATATTGGTGCAGCACAGCTCCCCTTGGTGCTCAGCAGTCATAGCTCCTCTCCTCCTAGCTGTATAAGTATACAAGATAAAGAACTGCAGCACTCTTCTTTTGAAACATCAGCCTTTATTCGGCCATCAGGTGGGGGTGAGAAGAGTGCTGCAGTTCTTTATCTTGTATATATATATATATATATATATATATATATATATATGCCATACCTATACACACTCCATATATAAGAGAAGACAAGGTGTGTGACCACAGGCAGACTGTGTGCACATATATATATCCATTGTGCATTTGTCCCACAGCAATCTCCATTGTATATGTGGCCAGGCCAGCAGCAGTGTCTATTGTGTTGTGTACAGCCAGCAGACGTCTCCATTGTGCATTTGTCCCATACCCATCTCCATTGTGTATACAGTCAGCAGCAGTCTCTATTGTGTATTCTCTATTGTGTACAGCCAGCAGCAGTCTCTATTGTGTATTCTCTATTGTGTGTATAGCCAGCAGCAGCCTGCATTGTGTATACAGCCCACAGCCATCTCTATTGTGTATACAGCTAGCAGCCATCTCTACTGTGTATTCTCTATTGTTTATACAGCTATTGTGTATTCAGCCCACAGCAGTCTCAAGTGTGTGTGTGTATAATATATAATAGAGAGAGAGAGTAAAAAAAGGAAAAACAGCACAAAAATATGGAAAAAAGTGGACTTTATTGCCCAATGGCGTGGCCACGCATTGGGCAATAAAGTCAACTTTTTTCTATTTTTTTGTGCTGTTTTTCCTTTTTTTACTCTATTGTAAGGAACCATCTGGATTGCTGGTTGGGAAAGCTTTGCACATAAATTGAGAATTTTTGGTGCTTTTCCAATTTTTCACTATAAATATAACATATATTTTTCACTATAAATATAATATACTACATGGTGGCCCGATTCTAAACAATCGGGTAGTCTAGAATCCATATATAGTTTATTTACTAATAGTTAGGGGAGTGCGGTGAAATGAATTGTGTGTATACGGTGGCTCAGTGGTTAGCACTGTATATGGTGGCTCAGTGGTTAGCAGTGTATATGGTGGCTCAGTGTGTAGCACTGTATATGGTGGCTCAGTGGTTAGCACTGTATATGGTGGCTCAGTGGTTAGCAGTGTATATGGTGGCTCAGTGTGTAGCACTGTATATGGTGGCTCAGTGGTTAGCACTGTATATGGTGGCTCAGTGGTTAGCACTGTATATGGTGGCTCAGTGGTTAGCACTGTATATGGTGGATCAGTGGTTAGCACTGTATATGGTGGCTCAGTGGTTGGCACTGTATACGGTGGCTCAGTGGTTAGTACTGTATATGGTGGCTCAGTGGTTAGCACTGTATATGGTGGCTCAGTGGTTAGCACTGTATATGGTGGCTCAGTGGTTAGCACTGTATATGGTGGCTCAGTGGTTAGCACTGTATACGGTGGCTCAGTGGTTAGCACTGTATACGGTGGGTCAGTGGTTAGCACTGTATATGGTGGCTCAGTGGTTAGCACTGTATATGATGGCTCAGTGGTTAGCACTGTATATGGTGGCTCAGTGGTTAGCACTGTATACGGTGGCTCAGTGGTTAGCACTGTATATGGTGGCTCAGTGGTTAGCACTGTATATGGTAGCTCAGTGGTTAGCACTGTACATGGAGGCAGAGTGGTCAGCGCAGGATGGAGGCAGAGTGGTCAGCGCAGGATGGAGGCAGAGTGGTCATCACAGGAAGGAGGCAGAGTGGTCAGCGCAGGAAGGAGGCAGAGTGGTCAGCGCAGGATGGAGGCAGAGTGGTCAGCGCAGGATGGAGGCAGAGTGGTCAGCGCCGGATGGAGGCAGAGTGGTCAGCGCAGGATGGAGGCAGAATGGTCGGCACAGGACAGAGGGTGAGTGGTCAGCCAAGGACGGAGGGTCAGTGGTGAGCGCAGGACGGAGGGTCAGTGGTGAGGCCAGGACGGAGGGTTGGTAGTCAGGGCAGGACGGTGGCTCTGTGGTCAGCAGAGGACGGAGGCTCGGTGGTCAGCGCAAAATGGAGGGTCAGTGGTCAGGCGAGGACGGCGGCTCTGTGGTCAGCAGAGGACGGAGGCTCAGTGGTCAGCGCAGGATGGAGGGTCAGTGGTCAGGCGAGGAAGGAGGCTCGGTGGTCAGCGCAGGACGGAGGCTCGGTGGTCAGCGCAGGACGGAGGCTCGTTGGTCAGCGCAGGATGGAGGCTCAGTGGTCAGCGCAGGATGGAGGCTCAGTGGTCAGCGCAGGATGGAGGCTCAGTGGTCAGCGCAGGATGGAGGCTCAGTGGTCAGCGCAGTATGGAGGCTCAGTAGTCAGCACAGGATGGAGGCTCAGTAGTGAGCACAGAAGGGAGGCTCAGTGGTCAGCACAGGATGGAGGCTCAGTGGTCAGCACAGGAGTGAGTGGTCAGCACAGGAGTGAGTGGTCAGCACAGGATGGAGGCTGAGTGGTCAGCACAGGATGGAGGCTGAGTGGTCAGCACAGGATGGAGGCTGAGTGGTCATTGCAGGATGGAGGCTCAGTGGTCATTGCAGGATGGAGGCTCAGTGGTCATCGCAGGATGGAGGTTCGGTGGTCAGCGCAGGACGGATGCTCGTTGGTCAGCGCAGGATGGAGGCTCAGTGGTCAGCGCAGGATGGAGGCTCAGTGGTCAGCGCAGGATGGAGGCTCAGTGGTCAGCGCAGGATGGAGGCTCAGTGGTCAGCGCAGGATGGAGGCTCAGTGGTCAGCACAGGATGGAGGCTCAGTGGTCAGCACAAGATTGAGTGGTCAGCAAAGGATGGAGGCTGAGTTGTCAGCACAGGATGGAGGCTCAGTGGTCAGCACAGGATGGAGGCTCAGTGCTCAGCACAGGATGGAGGCTCAGTGGTCAGCGCAGAAAGGAGGCTCAGTGGTTAGTGCAGGATGGAGGCTCAGTGGTGAGCGCAGGATGGAGGCATAGTGGTCAGCACAGGAAGGAGGCAGAGTAGTGAGCGCAGGATGGAGGCTCAGTGGTCAGTGCAGGATGGAGGCTCAGTGGTCAGCGCAGGATGGAGGCTGAGTGGTCAGCGCAGGATGGAGGCTGAGTGGTTAGCGCAGGATGGAGGCTGAGTGGTCAGCGCAGGATGGAGGCTGAGTGGTCAGCGCAGGATGGAGGCTGAGTGATCAGCGCAGGATGGGGGCTGAGTGGTCAGAACAGGATGGAGTGGTCAGCGCAGTATGGAGGCTCAGTAGTCAGCACAGGATGGAGGTTCAGTAGTGAGCACAGGAGGGAGGCTCAGTGGTCAGCACAGGATGGAGGCTCAGTGGTCAGCACAGGAGTGAGTGGTCAGCACAGGAGTGAGTGGTCAGCACAGGATGGAGGCTGAGTGGTCAGCACAGGATGGAGGCTGAGTGGTCAGCACAGGATGGAGGCTGAGTGGTCAGCACAGGATGGAGGCTCAGTGGTCATCGCAGGATGGAGGCAGAGTGGTCATCGCAGGATGGAGGCAGAGTGGTTATCGCAGGATGGAGGCAGAGTGGTTATCGCAGGATGGAGGCAGAGTGGTCATCGCAGGATGGAGGCAAAGTGGTCATCGCAGGATGGAGGCAGAGTGGTCAGCACTGGATGGAGGCTCAGTGGTCAGCAGAGGATGGAGGCTCAGTGGTCAGCGCAGGAAGGAGGCAGAGTGGTCAGCGCAGGATGGAGGCAGAGTGGTCAGCGCAGGATGGAGGCAGAGTGGTCATCACAGGAAGGAGGCAGAGTGGTCAGCGCAGGAAGGAGGCAGAGTGGTCAGCGCAGGATGGAGTCAGAGTGGTCAGCGCAGGATGGAGGCAGAGTGGTCAGCGCCGGATGGAGGCAGAGTGGTCAGCGCAGGATGGAGGCAGAATGGTCGGCACGGAGGGTCGGTGGTGAGCGCAGGACGGAGGGTCAGTGGTGAGGCCAGGACGGAGGGTTGGTAGTCAGGGCAGGACGGTGGCTCTGTGGTCAGCAGAGGACGAAGGTTCGGTGGTCAGCGCAGGACGGAGGGTCGGTGGTCAGGCGAGGATGGGGGCTCTGTGGTCAGCAGAGGACGGAGGCTCAGTGGTCAGCGCAGGACGGAGGCTTGGTGGTGAGTCTAGGACGGCGGCTCTGTGGTCAGCAGAGGACGGAGGCTCGGTGGTCAGCGCAGGACGGAGGCTCGGTGGTCAGCGCAGGACGGAGGCTGGTTGGTCAGCGCAGGACGGAGGCTCGGTGGTCAGGCCAGGACGGAGGCTCAGTGGTCAGGCCAGGATGGAGGCTCGGTGGTCAGCGCAGGCGAGGTGGGCGGAGCCAGGCGGGAGCCCCGTGAGGTGGGCGGAGCCAGGGGGAGCCCCGAGAGATAGGCGGAGCTTGACGGGAGCCCCGGGGGAGGTGGGCGGAGCCTGTCGCAAGGCCCGCGAGGTGGGCGGAGCCAGGGGGAGCCCCGAGAGGTAGGCGGAGCTTGACAGGAGCCCCGGGGAGGTGGACGGAGCTTAGCGGGAGCCCCGGGAGGTGGGCGGAGCCAGGGGGAGCCCCGAGAGGTAGGCGGAGCTTGACAGGAGCCCCGGGGAGGTGGGCGGAGCTTAGCGGGAGCCCGGGAAGGTGGGCGGAGCCTGTCGCGAGCCCCGCGAGGTGGGCGGAGCCTGTCGCGAGGTGGGCAGAGGCGTCTGGAGCGGTAAGTGCAGAGGCGGCTGGAGCGGTGAGTGCAGAGGCGGCTGGAGCGGTGAGTGCAGAGGCGGCTGGGATAGACAGGAACGTTCCTGGCGGGAACGTTTCTCCGCGGGTCCCTGTAGCCGGGGGCAGCCAGGCTACAGTGCACTTGGTGACGTCACCACCATGGGTCCGGAGGCCGTCACGGAAGTAGCCTTCGGCTTTTCCGGAAGTGGCCTTCGGCTTTTATATATTAGATAGATGTTTGGGTGGAGGCGGAGCATGGGTGGAGGCAGAGCATGGGTGGAGGTGGAGTGGGTGGACGCTGGGCAGAGCCGCAAATGTTTTGCAGTAAGCGGCCCCGAAATTCCTAGTGGCAGCCCTGAGTACCAGCACAACATGGGAGGTGAGCATAGGCTTTTTTATTTTACCAGGGGTGACATGGAGAATGAGAAGGGGCTGTCCCAATAGTAGACAACCAATTTAATATTACGCCAAAATGCTAGAGTGGAAGATGTAACTACATTGTGAAAACTGATTGAAGGACTTTTTATCACATAAAACAAACAAAACTGGAAAAAAGATACGTTTAGCATAAAAACTTGATTTGACAATAGGTAATTTTCTTAAGACACATTCAATTTAAATAAGCTTGGCCATGTGCACATAATTTTAGCATTTTTGTTATCTTTTTGTCATGATATCTACACAATTTGGGAATGGAATGCAGCAATATCTCTAAACTATCCATGTGGTAGATTACTTACTGTTCGAGAACCACAATCACACTCTTCTCCTGGCTCCACGTAGCCATTGCCACACTCTGTTACTTCAAAAAGCTTCAAATAAAAAATAAGAGCAGTCTTTAGTCATTTGTACTGTTCATAATCACTGAGAACTTATCACACCATAATGTAAAATTATCTGTTAAACCAACAGCAATATTCAGTCAGGAATGTAAAAAAAAAAAACAGATACTTTCCAAATAAATGGCTGACTACAACTGCATCTCAATAAATTACAATATCATCAAAAAGTTATTTTTTTTCAGTAATTCAATACAAAAAGTGAATCACATATATTATATAGAGTCATTACAAACAGAGTGATCTATTTCAAGTGTTTATATCTGTTAATGTTGATGAATATGGCTTGCAGTCAATATAAACCCAAAATTCATTAGCTCAGAAAATTAGAATATTATTTAAAACCAACTGAAATAATGATTTTTAGCCCATAAATGTTGGCCTACTGAAAAGCATGTATAGTGCTATCTGGAATTGAAAGAGGCGCAACATAGGTTTATCCGTGTTGCAATACAAAGTGTATGTAGGTTAAGGCTCACCTTATGGTGTAGTGTACAGCCATAACCACTTTGTGTGCTTGTATCTCCTTGTATCCAAGGATGTGGCGGTATGCAGCGATGTCCCTCACAGAACGTATCCTGGTAAATTAGCAAAAAAAAAAGATTGATTGAAGCCACACTCCTGTCTTCAAATAATGATTCCTCCACAATGTCAAGCAAAGGAAATGTGATTTATTTCAACGTCTTTCAGGGCATTCAAGTCCCTTCTTCAGGAATTCACAGATGTATGTACATCTATGATTTTCATGTTAAAGAGGGAGCTTGCATGCCCTGAAACGGGTTGAAATAAATCACGTTTCCTTTGCTTGACATTGTGGAGGAATCATTATTTCTGGATTGGAGCGCGGTTTTAATCCCTCTTTCCTCTTTGCTGATTCACCGGAAAAGTATGTACAGTAAATGCCCTCAATACTTGGCTGGGACTTCTTTTGCATGAATTACTGCATCAATGCGGCTTGGCATGGAGGTGATCAGCCTGTGGCACTGCTGAGGTGTTATGGAAGCCCAGGTTGCTTTGATAATAGCCTTTAGCTTGTCTGCATTGTTGGGTCTGATGTTTCATCTTCCTCTTGACAGGACCCTATAGATTCTCTATGGGGTTTAGATCAGATGAGTTGGCTGGCCAAACCACCACAGTGATAATGTGGCTATTAAACCAGGTATTGGTACTGTTGGCAGTCTGGACACGTGCCAAGGCCTGCTGGAAGATTAAATCTACATCTCCAAAGAGCTTGTCGCAGAGGGAAGCATGAATTGCTCTAAAATTTCCTGATAGACAGCAGCGCTGACTTTGGTCTTGATAAACCACAGTGGATCTACACCAGCAGGTGACATGGCTCCCCAAACCATCACTGATTAAGGAAACTTCACACTAGACCTCAAGCAGCTTGGATTGTGGCCTCTCCACTCTTCCTCCAGACTCTGGGACCTTGATTCCCAAATGAAATGCAAAATGTACTTTAATCTGAAAACAACACCTTGGACCACTGAGCAATAGTGCAGTTATTTTTCTCATTGGCTCAGGTAAGACAATTCTTGCATTGTTTATTCATCATAAGTGGCTTGACACAAGGTATGTGGCAGCTGTAGCCCATTTCTTGGATACGTGTGTGTGGTGACTCTTGAAGCACTGACTCAAGCTGAAGTCCACACCTTGTGAATCTCCTCAAAATGTTTGATCGGCTTTTCTTAACAAGCTTTTCAAGGCTGGGGTTATCATGGTTGCTTGTGCACCTTTTTCTACAAAACATTTTCCTTCCACTCAACATTACATTAATATGCTTTGATACAGCACTCTGTGAACAGCCAGATTCTATAGCAATGACCTTTTGTAGTTTACTCTCCTTGTGGAGTGTGTCAGGGACTGGCTTCTGGACATCTGTCAAGTCAGCAGTCTTTCCCCTGATTGTATAGGCTACTGAACCAGACTTAAGGCCCAGTTACATGCAACAATATCGCTAATGATATAGCTGCAACGTCACTGGTTTTGTGACGTTGCAGCGACATCGTAGAGATTGCGCCGCATGTGACATGTACCAACGACCAACTCGCCGATCGCTGGTAAATGGCCAGGACCATTTTTTGATCGTTGGTCTCTCGCTGGGCGGCCATCATCGTCGTGTGTGACAGCGGGAGACCAACTATCAACAACCTTCTAGCGCCGTACAGTACACGCTGGGAGGATGGTAATCAGGGTAAACATCAGGTAACTAAGTGCAGCGCTGCGCTTAGATACTCGATGTTTACCCTAGTTATTATTATTATTATTTATTTATAGAGCACCATTCATTCCATGGTGCTGTACATGAGACAGGGTTAAATACAGACAAGTTAAAAATACAATGTAACAAAGTGACAGACTGATACAGAAGGAAGAGAGGACCCTGCCCTTGCGGGCTTACAGTCTACAGGGCAATGGGGAGGGAGGCAGTAGGTTGGGTCTGCTCGGATGGTGCTGGAGTGCCAGGTACGAAGGTGGTGAAGCGCTGGGTCCAGTGGTGTTGAGGCGGCACTGTGGTCATTGCAGGGTGTAGGCTGTTCTGAAGAGATGGGTTTTCAGGTTCGCTTGAAAGTTCTGAGTGTAGGGGACAGTCGGACGTGATGGGGTGCAGAGTTCCAGAGGATGGGGGATACTCGGGCGAAGTCTTGCAGGCGGTTAGATGAGGAACGTACAAGTGTGGAGGAAAGAAGGAGGTCTTGGGAGGATCAAAGATTACGAATTGGATGATATCGGAGATTAGTTCAGAGATGTATGGGGGGGACAGATTGTGGATGGCTTTGTAAGTCAATGTTAGTAGTTTGAATTGGATAGGCTGGTGAATTGGGAGCTAGTGGAGGGATTTGCAGAGAGGAGAAGTGGAGGAATAGCGAGGAGAGAGGTGGATTAGTCGGGCAGCAGAGTTAAGAACAGATTGAAGTGATGCAAGAGTGTTAGCAGGAAGGCCACAGAATAGGAGGTTGCAGTAGTCAAGGCGGGAGGTGATGAGGGCATGCATTAGTAGTTTAGCAGATTTGGGGTTGAGGAAGGGACGGATTCTGGAAATTTTTTGAGTTGGAGGCGGCAGGAGGTGGCAAGGGCTTGGATGTGCGGTTTGAAGGACAAGGCAGAGTCAAGTGATACTCCGAGGCAGCAGACTTCAGGTACAGGGCAAAGTGTGATGTCATTATTGTGATAGATAAGTCTGGCTAGGAAGGTGTGTGAGATGGAGGAAAGATGATGAGTTCAGTTTTGTCTACATTGAGTTTTAGGAAGCGAGAGGAGAAGAAGGAGGATATGGCTGATAGGCACTCCAGGATTCTGGATAGCAGAGAGGTGACATCTAGGGCCAGAGAGATAGATCTGAGTGTCATCAGCATACAGGTGATACTGGAAGCCAAGGGACTTTATGAGTTGTCCCAGACCAAGAGTATAGATTGAAAAAAGGAGGGGCCCGAGGACAGAGCCTTGAGGGACCCCAACAGAGAGGGGATGGGGCAAGGAGATTGTGTTGGAGTGGGAGACACTAAATGTGCAGTTGGAAAGGTAGAAGGAGATCCAGGAGAGGGCATGGTCAGTGATACCAATGAAGTGAGGATCTGTAATAAGAGGCAGTGGTCAACTGTCGAATGCAGAGAACAGGTCTAAAAGGAGGAGACGGAGAACTGTGTTAGCTTTGGCCGTAAGTCGTTAGTAATTTTGGTCAGGGAAGTTTCAGTAGAGTGGTGAGGGTGGAAGCCAGATTGAAAGTCGTCAAAGAGAGAGTTGGATGAAAGGTGGGATGAGAGTACAATGTGGACATGCTTTTCGAGAAGTTTGGAAGCGAACGGGAACAGAGATATGGGCTAGTAGCTGGATGTGGAAGTGGGGTCAAGGGATGGCTTCTTTAAGATAGGTGTAATGTGTTGCATGTTTGAAAGCAGAAGGAAAAGTACCAGAAGTTAGTGATAGGTTGAAGAGGTGGGTTAGGGCTGGGATAAGTGTTGTGGTGAGGTTGGGGAGGAGGTGGGATGGGATAGGGTCCAGTGCACAAGTGGTTAGGTGCGATCTGGAGAGGAGGTGTGCAAGTTCTCCTTCAGTGATGGATGGGAGGAGGGTTAGTGGGGGAGAGGATTGATCCGGTATACATGGGGGTTGCGGTGGTTGTGTAGCAAAGACTTGTCTGATCTGGTCGATCTTGTTGGTGAAGTATATTGCAAAGTCTTCTGCAGAGATACGAGAAGTAGGAGGGGGCAGTGGGGGGCGGAGGAGGGAGTTAAATGTGTTGAAAAACTGCCTGGGATTGTGGAACAAAGAGGATATGAGGGTAATTAAGTAGTTCTGTTTAGTGGTGGTGAGTGCTGACTTCAATTTGAGAAGTGCTTGTTTGAATGCTGTGTAGTCTTCTTGTGAGTGTGTTTTCTTCCAGCGCTGCTCTGCAAACCCCAGCCGCTCACCGCAGATGTTTAATGGTATCTGTGTGCCAGGGTTGTCTGTTGATTTGTCGTGTTCTGCCATGAATGAGAGGGGCAACTGCATCAATAACTTATGTGAGTGTAGAGTTGTGGAAAGCTGTGGCCTTACTGTATCGTGGAGTGAGGATATGGAAGATAGTGGTAAAATGGTGTTGGAGAATGTGTGAGTGTCAAGATGTGTTAGGTTTCTGCGAGTGTGTGAGAGTTGGGGGACATGGGTGGCAGATGAGGAGGACAAGGATGGGAAGGTAAGTAGATGATGGTCAGAGAGGAGGAGAGGGGAAGTTGTGGGTTTAGTTAGGGAGCAGAGGGGGTAAAGATGAGGTCTAGTGTATGTCCATCTGTGTGGGTGGCTGTGGAGGACCATTGAGAGAGGCGAAAGGATGAGGCACGTGACAGTATTTAGAGGCTGCTCACTGGTGGCTGTCGATAGGGATATTGAAGTCGCCCATTACGAAGGAGGAATGTCAGCAGATAGAAAGTATAGGAGCCAGATGGAGAATTGGTCAAAGAAGGTAGTGGTCGAACCTGGTGGTCGATAAATGACGGCCACTTGTAGGTTGGAAGGAGACTAGATACGGACAGAGGGCACTTCAAGAGATGACAGGGTAAGGGAGGAAGGAGGAGGAATTCGGTTGAAGATGCAATTATTAGAGAGGAGAAGACCCACTCCTCCGCCGTGTTTGTTGCCAGTGCGAGGTGTTTGGGAGAAGTGAAGTCCACCGTAACACAGCGCAGCAGGGGAGACCGTGTCGGGGGGTGTCAGCTATGTTTCTGTGAGGCCCAGGAAGGAGAGTCTGCGAGAGGTAAAGAGGTTGCCAGCATTCTTGCTGATCACTGGTGAGTCTGCCTGTGTGACAGCTCACCAGCAATCAGATAAGGATGGCCCAGCGACCTGATCGTTGGTTGGGTCGCCAGGACATCGTCATGTGTAACGGGCCTTAAGGGACCATTTTAAATGCTTAGTAAGCCTTTGCAGGTGTTTTGTGTTATTCTAATTTTCTGAGATAATGACCTTTGGGTTTTCATTGGCTGTAAGCCATAATCATCAACATTAACAGAAATAAACACTTGAAAAAGATCACTCTGCTTGTAATGACTCTATAGAATATATGTGTTTCACTTTATGTATTGAATTACTGAAATAAATTAACTTTTTGATGATATTCTAATTCATTGAGCTGCACTTGTAGCTCTGCATTTCATTCGATAAAGTAGACTGGGTTGACACATTCCATAGCTGTTGTTTCCATCTGGTATTTAACAAAAATACTGAATGTAAACTGATAAATGAACTAAATAAGACTATCCTCACTTGTCTAGTGTATGACTCTTTTGTATTCAAATGTTTTTATTGGATTTTTGAAAAAAAAAAAGTCAGAAATTACAATTTATAGAAGTTACAGTTGATTTATCCTAGTATAAAAATGTATTACAATACCAGTTTATTATGAGGTTGTATACATTAACAATTTAGCTTCAAAGACAAAGTATTTCAATAAACAATAAAACAGATCAAAACAAATAACAAAAATGACATGAGTTTTTAATTGTATTTAGTTTTTGCTATCATCCACCTTCATGAAAAAATTTATAGTATCTAAATGTCTAAGTACATTACTATCTATGTCCAAGAGATTTAGTATTAGTTTTTCTTAATGTCTTTGATTTTGAGGGGCAAGTGTTGTCTAAGTCAATGGGTTATGGCCGCTTTACATATCCCAATATCGTTACGATATTGTATCCAACTTCACGGGAGCGCTCACGTTTTTGGCGTTTGTCCAAGATCACATAGGAGACGTTACACAGTGCGATATCGCCAGGCAACACAAGTACGATGTCGTACGCCCCTCTTGCACATTGTGTCTCATCAACTCAGGGAATGAGCAATTAACATTGTAGTGAATAGGGGAAGTTGCACTCCAAATCGTAGTAGTGCTGTCACACAGCACCATCCTGCCAGATCGTCCATCCAATATTGGGCAGTTGGAGAGCCTGCACAATTCCCAAACGATATCGTTTTTGCATCGTTCTGCGTCGCATTGCTCATTTACACCACACAACGCCCGAACGATATCAGCGGCAACGGGGATATCGCCTACATTTATTAAAAGTAATTCAAATTCAGGAGTCAGAGTGATGTTTACATTGGTCACCCTATTTATAAGATCTTAAACTGCATCTCAGTAATTTTTAAGCTGTGGGCAAGACCAAAAGATATGAGTAATGTTCCATACCAAACCACAGTTTCTCCAACATTTGTCAGAGTTACGCAGAACTATCATGTGGGGTTTTAGCAGCTTTAGGTACCACATTGTTAATGTCTTATACTGTATAAAATTGACTAAAAAAACTACTGATATTGTGAATCAAAACATATCTGATATATATGCTATTATTTAAAAGGATATTTTACATCTATCATAAGTAGAGATGTCTTGGATGGGCAGAATTCATCTGGCACAAATCCTAAATCATATTAAAAGGCTTGTTAAAGAGTCAAGTATAACTTTAAGGAGTGTTACCTCTATTGGGTAGCACTAGAGTTTGTTCACTTCCTCTCTGAAGTGACAATTTGCATTTAAAATGATAATATTACCAAAACTACTCTATATATTTAGGACTAGTCCCTTACTAATACAGAAAAACCTATTACAAAAACTACAAAGCCAACTTGTAATGTTTATCTGGCACAAATTAAAACCACAAGTTGCAAGATCAATACTGGTAAAACAGGACTAGAGGAGGTTTAGGATTACCTAACATTATCGCGTACCATCAGGCAACAATAATTAAGGCTAACCAGAAGTGGTGGTGTACTTTGCATAAACCCTCTTGGGTAATGTTAGAAGAATTCACAATTAAAAAAAACCTGTTGGAGTCCTGCTGGTGGCACAACTATGCGATACTAAGAAACGACTTCCAAGGGTAGCCACCACCAGAGCCACTATTCAGGTAATGAGGGACTTTACATTCAAATATAAGAAACTATATGCAACAACACCCCCTAATTGGATGGACATGGAGGTCATTTCAAATCTTAGTCCGGGAATAAAATTCTGTCCATGGAGGAGTAGGGGAATTAACAAATTCTCAAACATATTGACCACGAAGGGTCTAAAACCTTTCTAAGTGTTACAAGATCAATTTAGACTTCCAGATTTGGAGTTGAAAACTTGAAATTTAATTGAGACTGTGTATGACTCTTTTGTGGGCTACCCTGTTGTGGTTGATTCAATAACTGTATAGGAAACTGACATATTCCAGCAGAGTAGTAGTTGATCACAGGAATATAGCCTGGTATCCTCTGTCAGGGCAATGGCTAAACACAGAACTAACTAAAATTTAAATGCAGATTGGTATTTTCCAGCAAACTCAATGGTTAATAAGTGAAAAGGAATCCGGGCACCAGTCGCACTAATGGGCTTGCGTTTCCACTCCAGCTGTGGTCAGAGTTGAGCCCAGCATTGCTCTGCTTGTAGCATCAGTCAAATATCACACGACAAAGAATAAGCGGCACTCACCGGTACTTCAATTGCTGTGTCTGGAGTTTATTCTATACTAGAAATAGGCCCGATGCTATTGCATCGGGAGGGCGTCACTCCACTCTACACTCTTTTTGGCCCTCCTGCACTCCGTTTGACCACCCTGTGCTCTCTTTGCCCCTCTGCTCACCTTGTGTCTCTGCCCCCCTTCCCTCTTTTTCCCTGTGTCTCTGCCCCCTTCCCTCTCTCTTCTCCCTATGTCTCTGCCTTTCTTCCATCTCTCTTCTTGCCTGTGTCTCTGCCCCCCTTCCCTCTCTCTGCTACTCCTTTCATCTCTCTGCCCCCCTTCCCTTTCTCTGTTCCTCCTTTCATCTCTCTGTCCCCATCCCTTACTCTGCTCTCCCCTTTGGTCTCTCTACCCCCTTTTCCTTGCTCTGCTCCTTCTTCTGTTTCTGTGCCCCCCCCCCACCCCTTCCCACTGTCTGCTCCCTCTTTTCGTCTCACTGTCCCCTTCCCTGGTTCTGCATCCCTTTCTGTTTTTATGCCCCTCCTTCCCACTCTCTGTCCCCTCTTTCTTCTCTCTGCTCTCCCCTTACCTCTCTCTGCCCCCCCTTCAGTCATTCTGGTCACCCTTTGTCTCTCTGCACCCCCTTCAGTCTCTCTGCCTCCTTCAGTCTCTCTGGTCCCCCCCTTGTTTCTCTGCCCCCTTCAGTCTTTTTGGTCTCCTCTGGTGTCTCTGTCCCCCTTCAATCTTTCTGGTCCCCCCTTATGTCTCTCTTCCCCTTTTCGTTTCTGCTTCCTCCCCCCCTTCATCTCTCTGCAACCCTTCAGTCTTTCTGGTACCCTTATGTCTCTCTGCCCCCCTTCCCTCTCTCTGCTGCCTCCTTTTGTCTCTCTGCTTCCCCTTCCCTCTCTCTGCTTCCCCTTCCCTCTCTCTGCCCCCCTTCAGTCTCTCTGCTCCCCCTTCATTGTTTTTGGTCTCCCTTCAGTCTTTTTGATCCCCCCTTGTTTCTTTGCCTCCCCCTTCAGTGTTTATGGTCCCCCTTATATCTCTCTGCTCCCCTTCAGTATTTCTGGTCCCCCCCCATGTCTCTCAGCCCCCCTTCCCTCTCTGCTCCCCCCTTTTGTCTCTATGTCCCTCCCTTCATCTCTCTGCCTCCCCTTCATCTCTCTGCCCCTTCAGTGTTTATGGTCCCCCTTATATCACTCAGCTCCTTTTCAGTATTTCTGGTCCCCACTTATATCTTTCGGTCCCCCCTTCCCTCTTTGCTGCCCCTCTTTCATCTCTATGGCCCTCTTCAGTCTTTGTGGTCCCCCCTTAAGGTACCTTTACACGCGGCAACTTTTCTAGGAATTTCACTAGCAACTTACTGGTTGCAGTGAAATCATGGAGACATTTTTCTATCTTGTTGCTGTGTACAAATGTCTCCATGATTTCACTGCAACCAGTAAGTTGCCAGTGAAATTCCTAGAAAAGTTGCCGCGTGTAAATGTACGTTATGTCTCTTTGCCCCCACTTCAGAGTCACTGCCCCCTTCAGTCTTTTTGGTCCCCCCTTATGTTTCTCTGACCGCCCTTCAGTCTTTCTGGTTGCCCTTAATTCTTTTCCTCCACCTTCAGTGTTTCTGTTCCTCCATATGTCTCTCTGCTGCCCTTCAGTATTTCAGGTCCCCCTTATGCGTCTCTGCTCCCCTTCAGTATTTTCTGTTCCCCTTTCATCTCTCTGGCCCCCTTCAGTATTTCTGGTCCCCTATTATGTCTCTGTGCCTCCCTTTTGTGTCTATATTACCCACTTCATCTCTCTGCCCCCTTCAGTCTTTCTGGTTCCCCCTTATGTCTCTCTGCCCCCTTTTGTGTCTATATTACCCACTTCATCTCTCTGCCCCCTTCAATCTTTCTGGTTCCCCTTATGTCTCTCTGCCCCCCTTCAGTCATTCTGGCCACCCCTTGTCTGTCTGCCCCCCTTCAGTCTTTCTGGAAACCTTTATGTCTCTCTGCCACACTTCCCTCTCTGCTCTCCCTCTTTTGTCTTTCTGCACCCCCCTTCCCTCTCTCTGTCCTCTCTTCAGTTTTTCTGGTCCTCCCTTTTGTGTCTGTACTCCCCCTCTTTTGTCTTTCTGCACCCCTCTTCTCCGTCTCCAGTTTTTCTGGTCCCCTCTTATGTCTCTCTGTCTGACATGACTGTGACATCACCATAGGTCCTATTCAAATAGTTAAGATCTCGGAGGTCTGCGGGCCTCAAGGGGGTGGGGGGTGTGCGTACACCGGAGGGGGTGCGGGGGTCTACAGCGGGGGGGGTGTGTGCGCCGGAGGAAGGGTACGGGGGTCTACTGCAGGGGTGTGCGTGAGCCGGTGGGGGGGTGTGGGGGTCTACAGCTGGTGGGGCATGCGCCAGAGGAAGGGTGCGGGGGCTCTAACTGCGGGGGTGTGCATGTGCCAGAGGGGGGGTGCGGGGTTCTACTGCGGAGGGATGCGGGGGCTAGAAGGGGGGCACAAGGGTCTAATGTGGGGAGGTGCGGGCGCCAAAGTCTACTATGGGGGGGTGAGGGCGCTGGAGGAGGGGGTGCGGGGATCTACTGCGGGGAGTTGCGGGGGTCTACTGCGAGGGAGTGTGGGCGGTCTGCGGGGTCAGCAGCATCGGGAGACTTGTGGTGGTAGGTTGGTTGGGGTCTGCAGGTGGCTGTGCAGCGTGGGCTTGTGTTGCCTGTGTCGCCACCATCCTGCGCCATATTAGCATACCTATCACTTGGGTGTGCTAATATCGCGCGACTTCTGTGGCGGCACAGTGCATTGTGGGATAGCGACATAACCCCCGGAAGCATGTGATTATATATTAGATTCACCGGTTACAGGGTGCAGGGTCAGACTACAGTCGACCTTTTTGCGCTTTTGCACTTCAACGGGTCCTGTGTTGACCGTAGTCCGACCCTGCAACCCCTCTCCCCTTGTAACCTGTAACCTGTGAATATGGAATAAACTTCAGACACAGCATTTGAAATACTGGCGAGTGCCTCTCATTCTTTGTCGCGTGTCAATGGTTAATAGCATCACTGTAAAAGATAGGTCAATGGAAACAAGAGACATGCTTGAAGAGGTGCATTACTTTGATTGAACAGGCCACATATGAACAAGACTGAAAACAGTTGCAAGGAAATAAAACTTGAGTGTTAGAACTTGTCTTAAAATGGCTCGGGTGATGATATCTGAGGAGTTATCAGAGAAACTTGGTGTGGACTATTGCAAAGGGAGAGAGCTTGATCCTTATGCTGGGACAGGTGAGTAATAGTGTGTGTGCACTATATATCTGCCAGACTGGAAGCTGGATCATATAGTTGATGGAGAGGTAGGTCAGAGACCTGTTTTGCCTAGAGGGCCACATAAATTCAAAGCTCTTGCAAGCGTTCCCATGAATGATATGCAGCATGGGGGTGGGAGGGTGGTTAACAAAGGTTTATCTTGGAACTATTCTGAATACTGTGATATTGATATTTGAGATGTTTTATAATTGAATGTAATAAAAATGTATCTGATTTAAAAAGAAAATGATATGCACCACCACACACAGGTGAGACTACTACAGGAAATAATGGAGAGGTAGGTCAGAGACCTGTTTGGACCTAGATGGCCACATAAATTCAAAGCTCTTGCAAGCGTTTCCATCAATGATATGCCCCTCCACACACAGGTGGGACCACCATTGTGGAGTACTACAGGAAATAATGTAGAGGTAGGTCAGAGACCTGTTTGGGCCTGAGGGCCATATAAATTCAAAGCTCTTGCAAGCGTTCCCATCAATGATATGCACCGCCACACACAGGTGGGACCACCATTAGTTTTGTGGAGTACTACAGAAAATAATGTAGAGGTAGGCCAGAGACCTATTTGAGCCTAGTGGGTCAGGTAAACTCAAAGCTCGTGCAAGCATTCCCATCAAAGTTATGCCCCGCAACACACAAGGTGGGACCGCTATCAGTTTCGTGGATTAATACAGGAAATAAGAGGTAGGTAAGTGACTTGATTAGGCCTAGCGGACAGGGGAGATTGACCAAACAATGCTTTTAAACACCCAAAAATGGTGGATGTGAATACAGCTAATTTGTTCATCACTGGTTTGATGGACAAAAAGGTTGAATATTCAGAAACAGGGGCAGCAGTGTCAAGGAGGGCCCTACTTAAATCAAGCAAAAAGCAAGGAGACCCCAACAACAGTCTCCATTTATTTTATAAAATTAGGAACAGCCACCACTTAAGTGGCATCAATTGACCCAGAGTAGAAATATGGAAATATGACGTTTAATGCAGCACATTGTAAAGTAAACAACGTTCAGTCTCCCCAGGCTGACACGGGGGTGGCAAAGTCCTTGCGGATCCATGACTTGTTCATTTTGATAAACGTTAGTCTGTCTACACTGTCATTGGACAGACGCGTGCACTTATCTGTCAGCACACTACCAGCAGCGCTGAAGACACATTCAGAGAGAACGCTGGCTGCGGGGCATGACAAAATCTCCAAGGCATGAGTGGCAAGGTCAGGCCATTTTTCCAGTTTGGAAGCCCAAAATGAACAAGGGTCTAGTTGCCCAGTCATCAGGGCCATTGGACAGTGTGAGCCCTGAGTCCAGAGCGGCGGCAGCCAGGGGGAGCGGCATCAGAGAAGGGGGCGGCGCCACCAACATCAGCGGCCGGCCTCAAGAGAGACGGACGCTTTCCCCGGTAATAGTGGTAAGAGGGCGGCTGCCCTGCGCTGTGGCACTGTAGGCTGCAGGGGCGGCGGGGCTGAGATCCGCTAGCACCCCCCCCCCCGGGCCTCGACTAAGGCTGCAGGGGCGGCGGGGCTGAGGTCCGCTAGCACCCCCCCCGGCCTCCAATCGGCTCAGGCGGCAGGGTGGCTAGATGCACCCCTGCCAGTCATGGCATCGATATTGAGCTGTAGATACTCCTGTACCATCCTCCCTAGGCGCTCACTATGTATCAGACTTGTTCTCTCTTCTGCCGTTGCAAAGGATGGTGTAAAACATTGGTGAAACGATTCCACAAAATTGCTGATACTAAATAGACTGTTACTGTTTGAGTGATGATAACGACTCGACGTTCCCAGGCTTGGAAAGTTAGAACTGTGATATTCACTATGTGCTTCACTGGTGTTTTGGGGAAAAGCAGATCTAAGGGCCCTTTCACATCAGCGGTAATTGCAAGCAGCGGTTTTTTTCGCGGCCGCACCTGCCTGCAAGTGCCGAAACCGCACTTGCCGCATCTGCCGCACCCTTACCGCAAGCCCCATAGAAATTGCATGGGGCTTGCCGCAAGTGTGCCGCAAGTGTCGCGGTTATGCGGTAATCGCGGCAGATGCGGTTTTTTCACCGCATAAGATAAGATAAGATAAACATTATTGATCCCGGAGGAAATTACAGTATTACATCTGCATCTGCCGCGATTTGAAATTACCGCTGATGTGAAAGGGCCCTAAGATTAAGTAAAAGTTTCTGTTGATACTCCTGCACACGTGAATCCCTTTCCAGGGCAGGAATCACTTGGTCAAATTTACTCTTGTATCAGGGATCCAAGAGTGTGGGAACCCGGTAGTCGGCATTACTTCGGATTCTAACAATCGAGGATCATGTTGCAGGTAGTGCAGCAAGAAGGCGCTCATGTGTCTTGCGCATCCAGAGGACCAACTCCTTGTTGTGTTAGTGGCGACGAGGTAATATTTACGCTTCCATCCTCTGCCCTTTCCCCCCAACCTCGCACAACATAAATGTTATCCAGATCTCCCTCATCTCCTAACTCTTCCATACCCATCGCCTCTTCGTACTCCATTTCTTCCTCAGCTCCTGCACCTTCATCAACAGTTTGGATGCTACCATGCACCTTCGTTAATCCCTCTCGCCTACCCTCCCTTGCCAGCTGCCTTGGACCTTTGAGATCATGTTATCCCTTCCGCATATGCCTCCTCCTGTACTTCCTCCTCTTCCTCTTGGCCCACCACCTGACTCCGAATACCGGTTAAAGTATGCTCCAGCATGTAGATGACCGGAATTGTCATGCTGATAATGGTATCGTCAGCGCTAAACATCTTAGTAGCTGTTTCAAAACTCTGCAGAAGGGTGCAGAGGTCCTTGATCTGAGACCACTCCATCAGCATGATTTGCCCCACCTCTGGGTCGCGTTGGCCCAGGCTACATATCATAACATACTGACCAGGGCTCATCGCTGCTGCCACAGGCGCTGCAATATGTGCAGAGTGGAATTCCATCGTGTCAGCACATCGCATATCAGTCAGTGAACCAGCAGGCCATACGACTTCCGTAGAGATGCAAGTTGTTGAGCTGCGGGATGCGAACAGCGGAAGTGAGCACACAGCGACTGTGCCTTCTGCAGAAGCACACCTAAGCCGGGATACTGGGCTAGAAACTGCTGGACCACTAGGTTCAAGACATGAGCCATACAAGGCACGTGTGTCACCTTGCACCGGCGAAGGACTGCACCCAGGTTTTCAGCATTGTCGCATATGGCCTTCCCTGACTGAAGGTTCAGTGGAGATAACCATTCATTAAACTCTGTCTGCAGAGCTGACCACAACTCCTCAGCAGTGTGACTCATATTTCCCAGACATTTTAATGTAAATACCGCCTGATGGCGTTGAGCCCTGCTGCCAGCATAGTAAGGAGGTGTGCTGGACTCCGTCTGAGCAGTTTTTAACGTGGGTCACATTACCAGACAGGCTTTGGGCACAGGTAGAGTACCTAAAAGAGGTGGAGGAGGCAGAAGCAGTGGAGGATCATCTAGATACAGAGGTTTGACGTGCAACCTGTGGGGATGGCAAGACTTGTAGAGCAGCCCCTTCTCCTGTTGTAACCATAGTCACTCAGTGCCCAGTCAGCGACATGTAACGCCCCTGTCCATGCTTACTTGTCCAAGTGTCAGTGGTGAAATGCACCCTGTCACACACAGAGCCTCTCAAGGAAACCGTGATGTTGTGTGCGACATGCTGGTGTAGCGCAGGCACAGCTTTCTTTGAGAAGTAGTGGTAACTGGGCATCTGTTACTGAGGGACTGCGATGGCCATAAGGTCTCGAAAATCTGCTGTTTCCATCAGACGGAAAGGCAGCATTTCCGTAGCCAACAGCTTACAGATGGTGAAATTCAATCTCTTAGCTTTGGCATGGGTAGGAGGAAATGGTCTTTTACTTGTCCACATCTGAGGGACCAATGGCTAGTTGCTATGCTTAGACAGGGTTGAGTAGGATGTCCCAAACAAACTGCTGGCCTGTGAGGGAGGTGCAGGCGGACATATTAAGTCACATTCATGAAAAGGTGGTGTTAACGATGTCTGACAGTGCTCAACACCAGCAGGTGTTTCCACTTCCAAAACAGCTGACGACCTGTCAATCACACTGGCTGTTGCGGGTAAAGAGGTGGAAGTTCTGCGTCCGAAAGCCTGTCTGACAGCTGTCTCCACAGTCACAGAGAATGAAGAGGCCGCAAATGCACTTGATGGAGCAGACGGTGGTTGGCCAAAGCCGTTAGGCCGCATTGTAGCACAGTGAGATTCCCACTGTGACTTATGCTTCATGTCCATGTGAAGGTTCATGCATGAAGTACTCAAACTAATGTTTTTTGACCTCTACTCAGTTTTTGTTTACAAATTTGGCAGATAACATGAGTTGGGTCATCCTTTGCGATCTGAAAAAAGGCCCAGGCCAGGCAAGGCTTAGCGCCCATGCAACCTGTAGAGCCACCATGACTTCTGCACAGAGGCAGAGTTGTGGCTGAGGACGCAGTTGTTGACGTGATTCCAGGACTCCATCTCTGTCCAGGAAGCCGCAACCTAACCTTGTCAATAGCATCTTCCTCCATCTCCTCTGATGAGCTCATCAACTGCTTGCCATGGGTTGACAGTAAGTGGGATCTCTAACCTCATCATCACTCTGTGTGTTCTCACACTCGTCGTCCTCAGAGCCAACCTCTTCCTGCCCTGAGTGCAAAGTCAAGTTGTCAGTGCAATGAGGTATATGGGTCTCATCACCATCTGCCTCATTGTCTCCACCAACAGGGGTTACAGTTTGGGAATGAGGGTCTGGCCTGGGGTGGGGTTAGTCAGTTCAGTTCCTTGTAGGACTGTGAAGATGACCTGTGGACTGGTGCAGTTCTAAGCGTATCCCAGGTAGAGTTGAGAGTGAGGAACAGCAAGCATGAGAGACCCGTAGGAGAGGGTCTGAGGAAGGAGACAAGCAGGTCTCGAGAGTGGAGTCAGTTATCGGGCTCACCCCAATGTAGAGAGCCAGAAGTGGACACCGGAGTCCGGGGTTATGAGAGTATTCCCCGCTCAGAAGCCAAAACCGGAGAATGGGAGATTCCAAGTCTTCCCGCCACAGCAAAGCACCTGGAGGCACAGCAGCACCAGAGAGCTCAGGGCCAATAGCCAGAGGAGTGGTGCCAAGGAAGACCGCAGTGAAGCTGCCTGCCATACGGGAGAAAGACTTAAAGCAGGAAGAGAGGGTCACAGCTTAACTACAAGCAGGCAGGACCAGCGAGGAG
Source organism: Allobates femoralis (assembly GCA_033576535.1). Lineage (NCBI taxonomy): Eukaryota > Metazoa > Chordata > Amphibia > Anura > Aromobatidae > Allobates > Allobates femoralis. Next base: position 99,147,678 of record JARQOC010000011.1, on the reverse strand, counting down.
CAACAAAGCAGGGAGGCCTCAGAACTCACCGGGTGAGGAGATCCCCAACTTGCTTCTAGGCCATCCAGACTCACAACAACACCTGTGGACAGGTCCTTGGTTTGAACCTGCTACTATCAGTAAAGGTAACGGAGAATGCATCGTGTGTCTGTCAATTATTCCGCGCCCTCAGTCCTGCACCCCAACGGCCTACCACCACCATAGACTTTACCGGTTGCCCTGGGGAACCGCTCCACCCGTAGGGAGTGATATCATCTTAGCTGCAATCCCATAATCCCCTGAGGTTCCACACCGCAGCATTTGCCATCAATAGCCAAACATCACGGGTGGGGTCACGACAACCATCCCTAAATCACTACTCCCAGACCCCTTTTAAAGTTGATCCCCAGGGTCACGGAGCCTGGTCTCGACCCATTTGACTCCCCCAAAAGCATCAAAGCAGAGTTCCGAATACCCCATGGTCCTGGGGCGTGTCAAATTCACAGTCTGCAAAACCTGGAGACCCCGCTTCTCTTTCAGGCATGCGCAGTATAGTGCGGCTAGAGCCAGGCAGAAGAGAGAAGAGCTCCTCATCCCTGGCCCCAACGTGCAGCTAGCTGCAGGAGTGTTTGTCTGCAAACTGCCGCCAGGACTGCAGAGGAGGCAAGGACACCAGTAAGCACTCCAAAAGGAGCTGGAGATGAGATTTACAATACTTTTAGATGAGAGACCATTGTGGGGAAGGATTGGAGTTACTTTGTAACAGACATTATAGGACGGGGATAATATGAAGTGAGGGGAACATTATGGAGCAGGGGGACATTATGGAACAGGGAGGACAGTATGAAAGAGGGGCAGCATTATGGAGCGAGGGGACATTATGGGGCAAAAGAGGCGCTATGGAGCAGGGGGACATTATGGAGTAGGGGGGACATTATAGAGCCATAGGGACACTATGGAGTAGTGGGGGATTTTATGGGACAGTGAGCGATATTATGAGGCAGTGGGGGACATTATGGGGCAGTGGGGGACATTTTGGGGCAGTGGGGGACATTATGGGGCAGTGGGAGACATTATGGAGCAGGGGGGCATTATGAAGCAGTGGGGGACATTATAGGGCAGTGAGGAACATTATGAAGCAGAGGGGACATTATAGAGCCAGGGGGACACTATGGAGTAGCGGGAGTCATTATGGGGCAGTGGATGAAATTATGGGGTGGTGGGGGACATTATGGGGCAGTGGGTGACATTATAACACAGTGGGGGAAATTATGGGGCAGTGGGGGACATTATGGGGCAGTGGGGAACATTATGGAACAGTGAGGAACATTATGGAGCAGTGGGGACACTGTGGAGCAGTGGGGGACATTATGGGACAGTGGGAGAAATTATGGAGCAGTAGCGGACATTATGGGACAGTGGGGGGCATTGTGGAGTAGTGGGGCACACTATAGAAAAAATTTGGACATTATGGGGCAATTTGGGATGGGATTGTGAAAGGGGACATAGTATAATGAGGAGGATGGACTTTATGAAGAGATGTAGTATGGTAATGCGATTTTTCCTTATGAAGGAGTTGATTTCTGAAACGCATAGAAAATACAGTCATATGAAAAAGTTTGGGCACCCCTCTTAATCTTACTCTTTTTTTTTTATTTAAAATTGTTTTTTTGCAACAGCTATTTCAGTGTGATATATGTAATAATTGATGGACACAGTAATATTTCAGGTTTGAAATGAGGTTTATTGTACTAATCGAAAATGTGAAATGTGCATTATTTCAAAATTTGACAGGTGCAAAAGTATGGGCACCCTTCTGATTTTCATTATTTGAATACTCCTAACTACTTTTTACTGACTTACTGAAGCACTAAATTGGTTTGGTGACCTCATTGAGCTTTGTACTTCATAGCCCGGTGTATCCAATCATGAGAAAAGCTATTTCAGGTGTCCACTTGCAAGTTGTTCTCCTAGTTGCATCTTCTCTGAGGAGTGGCATCACGAGCTCCTCAAAACAGCTCTCAAATGATCTGAAAAAAAAACATTGTTCAACATAGTTGTTCAGGGGAAGGATACAAAAAGTTGTCTCAGAGATTTGACCTGCCAGTTTCCACTGTGAGGAACATAGTAAGGAAATGGAAGACCACAGGGACAGTTCTTGTAAAGGCCAGAAGTGGCAGGCCAACAAAAATATCAGAAAGGCAGAGAAGAAGAATGGTGAGAACAGTCAAGAACAATCCACAGACCACCTCCAAAGACCTGCAGCATCATCTTGCTGCAGATGGTGTCACTGTGCATCGGTCAACAATACAGCGCACACTGCACAAGGAGAAGCAGTATCGGAGAGTGATGCGAAAGAAGCCATTTCTGCATGCACGCCACAAACAGAGTCGCCTGAGGTATGCAAAAGCACATTTGGACAAGCCAGTTTCATTTTGGAAGAAGGTCCTGTAGACTGATGAAACAAAGATTGAGTTGTTTGGCCATATAACAAGGCGTTATGCATGGCACCACAAAAACACAGCATTCCAAGAAAAACACTCGCTACCCACTGTCAAATTTGGGGGAGGGTCCATCATGCTTTGGGGCTGTGTGGCCAATGACGGCAACGGGAATCCTGTTAAAGTTGAGGGTCGCATCGATTCCACTCAGTATCAGCAGATTCTTGAGAATAATGTTCAAGAATCAGTGTCAAAGTTACGCCGGGGATGGATCTTTCAGCAAGACAATGATCCAAAACACCGCTCCAAATCTACTCAGGCATTCATGCAGAGGAACAATTACAATGTTCTGGAATGGCCATCCGAGTCCCCATACCTGAATATCATTGAACATCTGTGGGATGTTTTGAAGCGGGCTGTCCATGCTCGGCGACTATCAAACTTAACTGAACTGGAATTGCTTTGTAAAGAGGAATGGTCAAAAGTACCTTCATCCAGGATCCAGGAACTCATTAACAGCTACAGGAAGCGACTAGAGGCAAAAGGTGGATCTACTAAATATTAATGTCACTTTTCTGTTGAGGTGCCCATACTTTTGCACCTATCAATTTTTGAAATATTGCATATTTCACATTTTCGATTAGTACAATAAACCTCATTTCAATCCTGAAATGTTACTGTGTCCATCAGTTATTACATATATCACACTGCAATAGCTGTTGCAAAGAAACAATTAAAAAAAGAGTAAGATTAAGAGGGGTGCCCAAACTTTTTCATATGACTGTAAATCACAAATCTTGAAGACTAATTTAATAACTTTGGTATCCATGGAGGTAGCAGCGCGGTCATTACCCCTTACATCTGTGATGTAGCATGGGGGAGATACTATGGAAAGGGGAAGTTTGGGGGGTTCATTATGAAAAGGGGCTCCTGTAAGTACAACTTAAATGTTTGTGTGTGATGGTGCAATAATGTCAGCATTTCCCACTTTTAACTTTTGACCAGGGCCCCACTATGTCTAAAACCAGCCCTGTCTACATTAAAATAGGTGGAAAATTCTTGTGACAGATTCCTTTTCGAGGGGTTGTTCCATTTCAAATTCAGTTATTTTCTGCATTTTTTAAGGAAAAAAAAAACAAGCCACATTGTACTAACCCTCCCTAGATCCACAGGCGAGTCTCTGTCGCTGTTCCCAGAGTCTGGCATTGCGCCACTAATTTCAGATCAACTGCATGGAAACCATTCAGTGAGCCCAATGGCTCGGATTTTGAAACTCTGTCTATAGTGAAATGCTCTGCTCAAAGCTGCTGAGCTCACTGACTGCCTACTGCGCTTTGAAGGCAGCACCGCAGACAATGTCATATCTAAGTTTACCAGTAGAGGCTCAACAGTGGATACGGGGGATGCGAGTGCAGCCATGTTTGATTTTTTTTTTAACAAAATGAATTGAGGGAAGAATCCTACTAGTGCATCTCAATGAATTAGAAGATCATCAAAAAGTTAATTTACTTCACTAATTCTGTACAATGAAATGCATGTATTATATATAGTTATTACAGAGTGATCTACAGTGCTGTGAAAATTAATTGGGACAAAGCAAGCTTTTACTTGTTTTTCTTGCATTAATTTTACTATTTCTGATGTGTTTTATCAGTTCTTGGTGTTGTTTTCCTTTTTCTTCCACAATTCCCTTTTCGTTTTGGACAAAATGATCCAGTTTCATTGTGTGTACGAATTATTATTGAAACGGTAGAATTTCCAATACCAACGGTGGAAGCGATATCTCTTAGGGGCCCGTCACACCAGGTGACGTCACTGGAGATGTCGGTGGCAACGGGCGGGAGCGGGCACGTTTTTGGCGCCCCGCCAGCGTCGCCGTAGCATGTTTACACGCGGCGACACCTCCGGCGACGCACTGGCAATCTTATAGGCGGCGGCGCCGCTGCGTGTCTAAACACCCCAGTGGCGATGCTGTAACATGGGAGCCTAAAGCTCCCATCGCCTGCGAGATCGCTGTCCCCCGCTTACATGGGGTGATGTGTATACATCGCCCCAGAGTGCTCGCCTGGTTTCAGAGCGCTGCTGTGAAAGCAGGCGACCACTCAAATGCGTCGCCCTTGCCAATTTCCATTAGGCAACGCATCGGCGATGTCAATCCCGATAGGCCACACGCCAGCGTCGCCTATAAAATCGCCGCCGACATCGCCAGGTGTGACGGTACCCTTACAGTCAGACATGTATGCTCATTAAGATTCATAATTCTAGACCTCTTCCGTGGAGTAACATCCATTTTTACAGGCACGAATCACACTGAGAGAAAAAGTACACTAAACCACTCCTCACAGAAACAAGCTCTCAACGGAAGCTGAGGGGGCAGCTAGCTGTTATTTTCTGACTAAAACTAGTCAAACCACATTTTGTTACTCAAGATTGTACACTCACACCTGTTCAAAGCAGTTAAAACTGGTTTGAATCACTGACTGGTAACCAACTTACAATTTTACTTAAAAAATGCTTTGTCCTAGTTAATTTGCACAGCACTGTATTTCAAGTGTTTATTTCTGTTAATAGTGATGATTATGGCTTACAGCCAATCAAAACCCAAAGGTCATTATCTCATAAAATAAAAATAGGGTGGATGAAGGGTTAAAAACCATGCTGCCGTATTTCACAAGACATCAAAGGGTGAATTGATTTATTAGTCAACGTGTTTCAGAACTTCCAGAAATGCCCTGAAACATGGCAAAATGACATTGATTTTGGATAATATTCTAATTCATTGAGATGCTCTAGTACATGAAAGGGAACAACCCCTTTAAGCAATTCTTTAAATCCTTGATATGACTATGTCGATTGGAGTTTTTATTTCCATTGTGGAAATTCATGGGTGGAGGGGGGTGGGCTGTGATTTTCTATATCAATGACAATGTTTGATCCAGAATACTAAGAATACCACATATGGGAAAATAAACTACAGTATACTAATAAACATAATCTACCTTTGTTGGTCTATTAAAAAGACATAATCCTCCTCCACGGGAAAGGAATTCCTTAAACTCAGCAACACTGCACTTAGAAAACCTTCGAGAATGGTACACACTACAGGACAAAACAAAAAAAATGAATAACTTTTTTTTATAACTAAATTGCCTTAAATATATTTCTATGTACATCGTGGTACATCTGTAGAAATGTAAGAAAGTTTGTAATTATTAGTAAAAAAAACTTGCTCACTGCATAAAGCTATAAAATGAATGTACAGTATATATACATGCAAGAACACATATGCAACCACTCCCTTTCTATTAAAGGGGATAACCAGATTTTTTTATGGTGTGCCTAAAAACTACCAGGCAGGTGGTTGCTAACTACCTGCCTCTAATGCCTGACGCCATTCTCCGCCGGAGCAGAGCAATTACAGACTGCTCCTTCCAGCGATTCAGCGGTTTCTGCTGACAACACATTGACAGAGTGATAGCTTCTTTTCTGCTTTGCTCTGTTGACATGTTGTGACTGTTGACATCATGCTAATTAACAGCCTACTCTCCATTGCCTAACTGTGGGAAGCCTTCTGCCAATCAGCATAATGCAAGCAGAAGAAGAAGCAGTATGGAAGTAAAAAATCAATGACCACTCTGTGCCCACAACAGGTACAACAGGTAGGTGATTCTGTTAGCAACTACCTGACTGATACATTTTTAGGTACATAGTAAAAAATAAAATTAAAAAAAAACCTTTAACTAGGATGAAAATGACTCTTCATGGAGAGCAACACGTATACAGTGGTGTGCTGACACACAGGGGATGACAGAATGGGTATATTTACAGTGTGTTGTGAAAGTATTTGGCCCCCTTGAACTTTTCAACCTTTTGCCACATTTCAGGCTTCAAACAAAGATATAAATTCAAATTTTCTGTGAAGAATCAACAAGTGGGATACAATTGTGACGTGGAACGAAATTTATTGCATATTTTAATCTTTTTTAACAAATAAAAACAGAAAAGTGGGGTGTGCAATATTATTCGGCCCCTTTACTTTCAGTGCAGCAAACTCACTCCAGAAGTCCAGTGAGGATCTCTGAATGATCCAATGTTGTCCTAAATGTCTGGTAATGATAAATAGAATCCACCTGTGTGTAATCAAGTCCCTATATAAATGCACCTGCTCTGTGATAGTCTCAGGGTTCTTTTTAAAGTGCAGAGAGCATCATGAAGACGAAGGAACACACCAGGCAGGTCTGAGATACTGTTGTGGTGAAGTTTAAAGCCAGATATGGATACAAAATGATTTCCCAAGTTTTAAACATCTCAAGGAGCACTGTGCAAGTGATCATATTGAAATGGAAGGAGTATCAGACCATTGTAAATCTACCAAGACCCATCCATCCCTCTAAACTTTCATCTCGAACAAGGAGAAGACCGATCAGAAATGCATCCAAAAGGCCTATGATCACTCTGGATGAACTGCAGACATCTACAGCTGAGGTGGGAGAGTCTGTCCATAGGACAACAATCAGTCGTACACTGCACAAATATGGCCTTTATGGAAGAGTGGCAAGAAGAAGGTAATTTCTCAAAGATATCCCAAAAAAATCTCATTTGAAGGTTACCACAAGCCACCTGGGAGACACCAAACATGTGGAATAAGGTGCTCTGGTCAGATGAAACCAAAATCAAACTTTTTGGCCACAATGCAAAATGATATGTTTGGCGTAAAAGCAACACAGCTCATCACCCTCAAAACACCATCCCCACTGTCAAACATGGTGGTGGCAGTATCATGGTTTGGGCCTGCTTTACTTCAGCAGGGACAGGGCAGATGGTTAAAATTGATGGGAAGATGGACGGAGCCAAATACAGGACCATTCTGGAAGAAAACCTGTTGGAGTCTGCAAAAGAGCTGAGACTGGGACAGAGATTTATCTTCCAACAAGACAATGATCCCAAACATAAAGCAAAATCTACATTGGAATAGTTCAAAAATAAACGTATCCAGGTGTTAGAATGGCCAAGTCAAAGTCCAGACCTGAATCCAATCGAGAATCTGTGGAAAGAGCTGAAAACTGCTGTTCACAAACGCTCTCCATCCAACCTCACTGAGCTCCAGCTGTTTTGCAAGGAAGAATGGGCAAGAATTTCAGTCTATCGATGTGCAAAACTGATAGAGACATACCCCAAGCGACTTGCAGCTGTATTCGAAGCAAAAGGTGGAGCTACAAAATATTAAGCAAAAAGGAGAAAGCTGTGACCCGTGGAAGGGTATTTACCCGAAACGGTGCCGTCGTCACCTCTGCGCCCCCTCCCTGCACCCCTTTGTATGCTGCTCCTGGACTAAATAAAAAAAAAATTCCGCTATATGCCGTTCTGGTGAGTGCCGATGTTTTTTCTCCTTTTTGCTTGATTTCCAGTACTGAGACTGTTTCTGGCACCTCAGACGGTCCTGTCTCTCCCCCTCACACATAATTGAGTTCCCCAGTGGGAACCCCAGTATTAGCTACGGTGGTGTTCCTTTTCATTTCTGCTCTGGACTACAAAATATCAACACCAAGGGGGCCGAATAATATTGCACTCCTCACTTTTCAATTTTTTATTTGTCAAAAAAGTTTAAAATATCCAAAAAATTTCATTCCACTTCACGATTGTGTCCCACTTGTTGATCCTTCACAGAAAAATTAGAATTTATATCTTTATGTTAGAAGCCTGAAATGTGGCAAAAGTTTGAAAAGTTCAAGGGGGCCGAATATTTTCACAAGGCACTGTATAATTCATGTAGGATACATTCAATCTTTTTCTATTTCCAGCATTCAACAATATAAATATAAAAAATTCTAGGCAATCTAAAATGACATATTCTGCAAGATATTTTCACCAGCATACATACCCAGTTTCCTCCATGATGCATCCACCAAAGTTCTCTGTACAGTCACATTCTTCTAAAAGAATATGGATAGTAAGATCAATAAGGTATTGTAGTGAAAAAAGAAAACATATCATCACTGTATAAGGCTGGCTTCACACTTGCGTTCACTACCGTTGCGTATTGCGGTGGGCGAATGGAAGTCGAGCGCATACACCGCCCATACCTATGTTTAACTTGGTGACGCACGGTGTATGCGCTGGAGTCTGCATGGCTCTGCCCACCCATTGCCCACCATATGTGATTTGTACGCATGCAGAGGCTTGCGTACAAATCGTACATTCCCGTCCGCACCGAATCTGCAACATGTTGCGTATTTGGTGTGGATGGGAATGTACGATTTGTACGGAAGCCTCTCTATGCGTACAAATCACACATGGTGGGTAATGGGTGCGCACAGCCATGCACACTCGAGCGACTACACCATGCGTCACCATGTTAAACATAGGGATGGGCGGTGTATGCGCTCGGCTTGCGTTCGCCCACTGCAATACGCAGGCGAACACAAGTGTGAAGCCACCCTAACATTGGATTCTTTTAGCACATTGCACTTATCAACTTATTTCTAATATTAATAGCAGATACTTGAGCTGCTGTACAATCAATTAGAACTAAATATAATGTTTGTTTTTTCTTTGAGTCTTGTAATGAAAGGTATAATTAAAAAAAATGTCAATCTTTAGAAAAATTTCTGCTTTTAAATTACAGGACGTATAACAAATCGCATAGTTTACATACATTTATGTTATGTAACAATGAGAAAGACAAATATATAAGAGAAGAACCATTGTGATGAAAATGAAGGGCTCTCTTCAGTTCTCTATAGTTCAGAGTTCATGTCCTCCTAGTGATACTTACTTGGCTTCATCTTCCTGGAGGCTGGTTCCCACTGTATTCCAAGGTTCTGAGCTAAACTCTGAGCAAGTTGCTGTGCCATGGCCATCAAAAACCCGTACTGTGACATAAATGTACAGAAATTAGTGCATAACAATATAATGCAACAATATTATTTTCAGGTGTTAATATATACTTATGATAATAAATAGATACATAGCAAGAAAAAACAGGCAGCACTCTGGATATAAAGTTGTTTTCAGACCCTTTAATCTGGCCACATGATGCGACATTTCAGTCCATAAGCAGACTTTTTTCAAGCATAGTGCTACCAACATACAGAGGGTGTTTTATACAATTCAAGGTAATTGAACAATTAATCATAAATAGTGTAAAATTCATACATATATCAGATTTTTCTTTCAGATTATATCACAGTGTAAACCCATATATAAAGTGCAAATACAGTGCTCCAATACATCATTGTGTATCTAATCATATCTCCAACACTGTATAATTGATCTTAATGACATATCTGTGATATCTGTGTATAAAATTAGTATTTACATACTGGTGATTAAGTTACCCCCCATCAGCCATCCATTACTGCCTCCTCCATGTGTATTGGCGGCGTCTTCCGGGTCCATTAGAATCCCGGCGCGTCCCTCATGACACTATTCCGTCGCCGCCCGCTCCCATTGGCCAACAGTGTATCACATGACCTCATGCCAAGATTGTGTCACTGAGCATGCGCTGAATCATCCAGTGCCATCTTAACTCAGGTCTACCTACTATATTCTGCCCATTTTTCTTGATAAGTATCACTACAAAGTGGAGCACTGTGTTCAGGACTATTGCACCTATTTAAAGCATGATACTATTGTGCTGATTCAAATTTTTTGCTATTAGATAGGTAGATAGATAGATAGATAGATAGATAGATAGATAGATAGATAGATAATGTAAAGGTACTTTGCACCCAATCTTTTTTCTATGTTAAATGTGGCTTTGTTATACATTTTAGGTTTTAAATCAGCAAAATAAAATAAAAGTGTATACACATTTGAAGAGGACCTTTCACCCAGTATGACAATGTTAAGCTGACCACATGATGGAATAGTGGTTGCAGAGCTGACTAAACCATAATCTTTATTCTTTCTTCTCCATTGTGAAGTTATTAGTTTGTAAAGTTTAAGTTATAATTTAGGTTATAGTTAAACTGGGTGTGACCAAAGATTTGTCTTTGGGGGTGTGTACTTCTTCTCCTGCAAGTGGTTAACCAATTAGAAGCTTGCAAGGGAGGAAAGAATACACCTTCCTCACCTCATTGATCTCTGAAGCTATTGGGCAGAGATACAGCAGAACAGAATAATATATCATTAGACGCACTTCCAGATCTCATCTTACAAGTAATATAACTGGAAAAAGAAAGGCGCACAGCGTGTATACTTGTGAGACAATTTTCAGAGTTAAAATGAGAAATGTTCACCTTTTACAGTTGTGAAAGTCACAACTGCTATAAAGACATGTATAGTAGCAGGTCTCTCAGTCTACTGCGATCTCCCACTATAAGCATAGAACCATAAAACACTAAAGAAATTGGGAGTGTGACCGCGCTCCTGTTGGCACAGAAAGAATATTCTTCTTGACCAAAAAATTAATAATTATCTGATTTTATTTTCTACGTGTTTCAGGGTAACCGAAAAAACCCTTCTTCAGGAAAAATCACACAGATGTACACTGATCCTGACATTTTGATGTTGCTCAGCAATTGTGCCATAGCCTGAATTAATCTGATACTTTGTTTCCTCATTAGCTGCAGTCAGGAGCTCTCATACAGTGTAGGCCACACCCCCTTCACCCTCTATGGTTACAAGCCCCTTATTCAGTGTGACGGATCTAACTGATAATGAACATATGTCTGCTTCACAAAGTGCAGTGGGGACATATTGTGGGAGGTTTATGAATGGTTTTCAACCACAATTTTCTAATGAAGCATATTTAAAAGTTTATTAAAATTACTTGCTTAAATTATTATTAAATAAACATTTAAACGGTGGTTACGCTTTGAGCATGTGAAATGCAGCTGGAGGCAGTTGAGATCTGGTGAATGACTTGGCCATTGCATAATATTTCACTTCCTTCACTTAACATCTTCCTGGGTTACTTTCACATTATGTTTTCGATCAATGTCCATCTGTACTGTGAAGCGCCGAACACGCAACCATGCTACATTTGGTTGAATGTCAGCAGAAAGTATCGCCCAGTACACTTCACAATTCATCTGGCTGCTTCTGTTTTCAGCCACATCCTCAATAAACACTAGTGACCCGAAGCCATTGGAAGCCATGAATGCCTGGTCATCACACTACCTCCACCATGTTTGTCAGAGGATGTGATGTGAGGTAGATCATAAGAAGTTCCAAGCTTTCTCCACACTTTCTTCTTTCCATCATTCTGGATGATCTTAGCTTTATCTGTTCAGAGAATGCTTCCTGATTAACTTTTACTCCTGTCTCCTTAGGTTGTTTTGTTTATTGCTATGTCAAAAATTAATACAAATTCTTGGATAAGACAATGCTTTGGAGAACTGGACTGGCTTCTTTAGATGTTTTGTTTTGGCAAAGTCGAATCTGGCCTTTCAATTTTAAAGCTGATTAATGGTTTGCACATTGTGGTCAACCCTCTGTATCTGTTCTCCTAAAGTCTATCCTTTAGGATAGACTTATATACAGTACTAAAACACCTACTTTATGGAGAGTGTTCTTTACTTGGATGGATGTTGTGAAAGAATTGTTCTTCACTATAGAAAGGATTCTGAGATCATTCACCACTGTTGTCTTCTATGGACACCCAGGTCTTTTTGAGTTTCCAAGCTCACCAGTGCACTTTTTTTTGCAAAATATACCACACTGTTGATTTGGCCACTCCTAACATTTCCATTATCTTTGATGGATTTCTCCTTTTTTCTTTTTGCAAATGCACATCTCACACCTGGAATCAGCTCCAGACTATTTTTTTTTAAACTGATGATGATTTAATGAAGAAATAGCCCATGCAGCCCATTAAAGAGCTTTTGAGATAATCGTCCAATTACTTTAAAAAGAGGAAGCTACATATTAAAAAGCTGTAAGTCCTAAGCCCTTACTACAATTAGGATGTGAATACCCTCTAATTAAAGCTGAGAATCTCCACTTTAAGACCATATGGATTATATAGCTGTATCTTGAATATATTTTGGTAAACCACTAAAATGTCAAAACTCGTGTCACTGTCCAAATATTTTAGTATCTACAGTAGATTTTTGTTTTCAGGTATGTAGTACACATATCTTTTATAGGATGGGAATAGAAAAATATTGCAATTTTCAGCATTTTTAACAAAAATTGTCAAAATCTTAGATCTCCTGGTCACTATAGAAACTAATAAGTTAATAAATATCCAGGATCAGACAACCGAATCCCAATGTTGAAAAAGGATACTATAAATCTACAAATTATAGCCTGCATTCACTGCTTTTCGTATTGTATGTGGTATACATCATTTAAAGATTCACTTTTGTTATTGTTTTATAGCAGGGGTGGGAAACCTCAGGCATGCGGCCCTCCATGACCTTTTCTGTGGCCCCCAGAGATCCTGTAGACTGCAGTGCTTGGGCTGGCAACCTCGTTTTGCCAACTGCCTGCCCTTTAAATCCAGCTCCCTAGTGATTTCTATGCCCCAGCCTCAGCTTCCCCAATGAGGTATATGCCTCCAGCCTCTCCTGTGATGTCTATGGCCCAAGCAAACCTGGAAAATCTGTTGAAGCAACATGATCAATAACACCTAACATCACAGCTACGCCAAAGAGAAGCAGCCCCAGCCAAATATATATTTAGCCAAATATAACAGGGGAATTTTCAAGTTGATAATTTTGTGTGGCCCCAGAAGGATGGTAAACATTTCCAGATGGCCCTTTGCAGAAAAAGGTTCCCAACCCCTGTTTTATAGGATGGGAATAGAAAAGTATTGCAATTTTCCAACATTTTTAACAAAAATTGTCAAAATCCTTAGATCCCCTGGTCACTATAGAAACTATTAAGTTAATAAATATCCAGGATCAGAAAACTGATTCCCACTATTGAAAAAGGATACTATAAATTATATATAAATAGAAAATAATAATGGTTACGTAAGTTTACTAAAATATATATTATCAGAAACTAGAAAGAAATAAAAATAAATAAAGTGTAAAGAAAAAAAGAAAAAGGGAGAGAAATGGACGGTGAAAAAAATATGAGATCTGTTTAACCCCTTCACGATCTATGACGTACATGTACGTCATAGGCCACCTCTCACACTTTGATGCGAACTCACGCTGTGAGCCTGCATCCTTCCCCCACACCTCAGCTGTTGTCATCAGTACTAGTGTGTAGGGGAAAACTAAGAAATAGAGAATAGAGAAAACTATAGACCAGTTTGGCAGTATTATTTAGGCAGTTGTCCATTTGGAAGACCCATTTCTGCCGAACCTTTAACTTTCTGCTGATGTCTTGAGATGTTGCTTCAGTATCTACTATATAATATCCTAATCGTGTCTGTCTGCCATTAAATCGCGCACCAGTGCTTATTGGTTGCCGCCAACCGTGGCGCTTCGCTGACTGCGCGCCAATATACCAAGCCGTGCTCTGCTTCGCTGATTGGTCACCGCCGGCCGTGTGTTTTAAAACACGTGCCAAGTGCGCTGATTGGTCGCTGTGGCTGGCGGCGACCAATCAGCGAAGCGGAGCACGGCTTGGTATATTGGCGCGCAATTTGAACTGCCGCTCATAGTGTGATGCACTTCACTCCTGTTTACAGGGCTGCCGCTCATAGTGTTTCGCACTCCACTGCTGTTTACAAGGCTGTTAGTCATAGTGTGACACACTATACTCCTGTTTACAAGGCTGTCAGTCAAGTCTGATGCACTTCACTGTGTTTAAAAGCATAGTCATATGACGCACTTCACTCCTGTTTACAAGACTGTCAGTCATAGTGTAAAGCACTTCATACCCGAATACAAGGCTATCAGTCAGATTGTGACGCACTTCACTCCTGTTTACAAGGCTGTCACTCATAATGTGACGCACTTCACTCCTGTTTACTAGGCTGTCAGTCATAGTGTGACACACTTCACTCCTGTTTACAAGGCTGACAGTCATAGTGTGATGCACTTTACTCCTGTGTACAAGGCTGTCAGTCATAGTGTGACACACTTCACTCCTGTTTACAAGGACTGTCAGTCATAGTGTGCTGTTCTTCAGTCACATTTACTTCACACGTTGTGTCAGTGACAGTCTGAACTACTTCAGTCACGTTTATTCAATGGGTTTAATTGGTCGTAAGTGCAAATACGCCAATGACGATGACAGAAAAGCTGCAGAAGCAGCAAGGCGACGACAACGTCGACACCAAGAGACACCACAACAAACTGCTGTGAGACAAGCCCAGGATGCGGCATCTCACAGACGTCGTCAGCAACAGGAGACACCACAACAAACTGCTGCCAGACAAGCCCGAGATGCCGAATCTCATAGACAGTGTCGACTGAAAGAATCTCCAGAAGACAGGGCAAACAGACAACAACATGTTCGCGTCATTCATACAACACGAATGCTCTACCAACTAAAGCAAGCTAGGGAGAATATTAAATAGACACAATAGGCACATAGGTAGATGATAGATAGATATTGTGTATTCATTGCATTATTCTTAAATCGTCATAAACTACATACATATTCTAGAATACCCGATGCGTTAGAATCGGGCCACCATCTAGTTGCCACATAATCTTCTTTCCTCCTGATGCCATCTTTTTTGTAAAGGGCACCAGTCTCTCCTGCAGCAAAACAACCCCACAACATGATGCAGTAACCCCCAGGTTTCAAAGTTAGGATGTCGTTCTTAAGCTTCCAAGTTTCTCCCTTTTTCTCCAAATGTAACAATTGTCATTATAGCCAGACAGTTTAATTTTAGTTTTGTCAGACCACAGGACATATGTCCAAAAATGAGAATATAGGAATATGTCATCCTTCAATAGATAGCAGCGCAGTTCATTCCTATTCATCGTTGACATTTATGTATCAACCGATACTTGGACTGCAGCAGCTATATTACAATCTAAACAGATCATAGGCATTCCATGGTGGTTGTGTCCTACACAACCACACCAGGTGAGCACTACCTTGTTTTTTAAACTTAATAGTGTGTTTTGTGGCGTAAACCCAATTGCTCTTTCTTTTGTCCATTCATCTCTTTTAGTGTACCAACTATAGTGAGAAACGTGTGGAAAAATATCCACTACATTCGTCCAAAGTCATACAGTTTAAGGGCAATGGTACCACATACTAATGAAATGTATGTAAACTTTTAACTTTGCATAAAGTAGTAAAAAAGCCTTAAAACATTCTCTCTCTCTCTCATTATTCTGGTATTTGGCAAATATTAATAATTATGATAATCCTAATTGACCTAAAATAAGAAAGTTTTATTCTGATTTCATGTCAGCTATTGAGAAAACATGCATATGTGTCTTTTTATATAGTGTATGTAAACTTCTGGTTTCAAATGTATACATCTAATATATAAATTTGAGTGTATGTATGTGTGTGTGTGTCCGCTAACGAAATCCACATCGTTGCATTCACAATCACAAAATTTTGCACAGACACCTTATTTGACTCGGGGAACATCATAGACTATGTTTTAAGGGGAAATTTTAACCCAACGATTTACAGTCATTCTCCAAAGAAAGGCCTATTTACTGCTTGTATATGTGAGGTATTACATACTGCCTTGGTTGTTTTGACAGCCTGGATATTTATCAGCTGGCCTATAACAACCAATCACAGTTCAGCTTCTGATTGGTTGCTATAGGAGAAAAAGGACATACTATAAGACAGCTTATGCATGACTGTGAAACATTCAGGGAAGTTTGCCGAAGACAAGGACTTCTGGAAAATACCGTACACTGGGAAAAGACTCTCAGTAAAGCAGCAGCCACACAATCCCCAAATCAACTAAGACACCTCTTTGCTATTCTTCTTATACCCTGTAATATTTCAAATCCCTGCAAAATTTGCACAAAGTTCAAAACTGATCTCTGTGAGGACCAAGGGAGGTAAAAGAGTAGCCAGGGCTGGTTAAAAGGCGAGGTTTCCCCAACCCCAATTATTATGTGACATGTCACATGATCAACTGTGAAAGGTCACATGATTAGCACACAGGGACAGATCCACAGAGGCAAAAGAAGTACAATAGTGGCGCACATATCCAAGTAGCCCCCAGTATACAGCAGGAGGCCACACACAGCCCTCAGAATACAGCAGGAGGCAACCTATAGACCCCAGTATTCAGCAGGAGGCCACACACAGCCCCCAGTATACAGCAGGAGCCTGCACACAGCCCACAGTATACAACAGGAGCCTGCACACTGTCCCCAGTATACAGCAGGAGGCCTTACACAGCCCCCAATATACAGCAGGAGGCCACACACAACACCAGTATTAGAGCAGGAGGCTGCACTCAGCCCCCAGAATACAGCAGGAGCCTGCAAATAGTCACCAGTATAGAGAAGGAGGCTGCACACATCTCCCAATGTACAGCAGGAGGCAGCACTCAGCCCCAGTATTACAGCAGGAGGCCGCACTCAGCCCCCAGTATTACAAGAGGAGGCTACACACAGCCTCCAGTATAAAGTAGGAGGCCACACACAGCCCCCAGTATACAGCACGAGGCCACACACAATCCCCAGTATAATGCAGGCCACACACAGCCCTCAGTATACAGCAGGAGGCAACACACAGCCCCTAGTATACAGCAGGAAGCTGCACACAGACCCTGTATTACAGCAGAAGGCCACACACAGCCCGTAGTTTAAGCAGGAGACAACACACAGCCCCCAGTATAAGCAGGAGGCTGCACACAGCCCACAGTATAGAGCAGGAGGCCACACATGGCTCGCATTATACAGCATTAGGCCGCACACAGCCCCCAGTATACAGTAGCAGGCCCCTGTACACAGCAGGAAACCACATACAACCCCTAGCTTCGAAAAATGATAGCATTAACAAGATCAATTCTCCAATTTAAAGTTTCCTTTCAGGTGTGTGCAGGACTTAGGCCAGGTTCACACATACCATCCGTTTTTGCTTTAAATCGTTTTTGGGAACATTTTGGACATTTTTTTTCTAAGTCCAAAAACGCATATGCGTCAACACATGTGTGTGTGTTTTAAAAAAAAAAAAACGCATGCGTTTTTATGCAGCACCAAAAACAGTGCTAGCTGCATTTTTGGGGTGCTTTCAAAAAACGCAAGCATTTTTCTAACATGGGGCCCTATGGGAAATGCATGTGATAAAGCATCGTACATATAGGTACCTGCGTTAATGCATGCATTTCATGAAAAAATAACTAAGTCCCAAAATTTGCCAAAAACGTCCAGGACCTCAGGGGACACTATTGGCACCCTTAGAAAAACAGATCCGTTTTTCTAAGGGCTTAAAAAACAGATTTGTATGTGTGAACCTGGCCTTACAAGTCAGAGGATACAGTGACAGACGCTGCTCAAGCATTATTCTATCCAACCGAGTTCCTCAATTCCTTGGAACCACAAGGACTTCCTCCGCACAACCTCTTTCTTAAACCTGGAGCACCTATGCTGCTGCTGAGAAATTTAGATCCATCAAGGTTGTGCGGCAAAATTCTTGATTAAGAACCTTTTTCCACATGTAACTGAAATAACCCTTTTGGCAGAATGTGCCAAAGTAGATGTCATTTCCATTCCAATTCAACTCATTTCATCTGATTCGCCTTTTGATTGTAAACACCTCCAGTGTCCACTTCAACTACTATTTGAAATGTCCATTAACAAGGCTCAGGGACAGTCCTTGAAAGTAGCAGGAATTGATTTGCAATGTACATGTTTTTCTCAGAGTAAATTTTATGTGGCCTGTTCAAGAGCTGAAATGCCAAAAGTCTGTTCGTCTTTGCACCAGAAGGAAGAACGGAGAATGTTGTTTTATCAAAAGGCTCTTGAATAAGCAGTTGCTGATAAAGTGCTTCACGTTACTGGGGTAATCATTTAGTCAATTTGTGTTGCATATCTGTGGTGTTGAATGTATGATGTGAAATGCTCAATTACTTTACTTTTTGATTTTTAAAGTGATCCTAAACCCACAAACTGACCCCCCTGTACCTTTGGACCTGCCCCTGCACCCCTCATATCATTTCTAGCCATCCCTTTTGCAGAGTTAAAGTAGAGAAAAGGTTATATTCACCTCCGTCCTGTGTGAGTTCTCTCTTTCTGAGGAAGCCGCAAATAGGCGTGCCTGTCTGCTGCTGCCTTGTAATTATGCCTGGCCGCGTCATGAAAGGGGGTGTGGCTCCGGTATGACACAATTTAGCCCCGCCCCTTTCAGGACGCGGCCAGGCTCTTACCAAGGCATCAAGCAGAGAGGGGCGTGCATAATTACAAGGCAGCAGCAGACAGGCCCGGCCTATTTGCGGCTTCCTCAGAAAGAGAGAACTCACACAGGACAAAGTAAATATAAGTTTTTCTCTACTTTACAAAATCGATTTTTTTCTGCAAAAGGGATGGCTAGAAATGATAAGAGGGGGTGCAGGGACAGGTCCAAGATACAGGGGGGTCAGTTTGTGGGTTTAGGATGGCTTTAATAATACATTTTCTTTGTGACTGTTATGTACCAGATAATTTTTTGTTAAACCATTCTATTTTTTATAGTTAAGAACAGCTATTTATTATATTTCATTATATATTTTATTATATATTAATTAATTATGATTTGAATATTTCTGAATAATTTAATCTAATTAAGCTATCTATCCTTTTGTCCTAACTATTAAATTGATGGGACTAATTGGGAAAGAAGGGCAATGATTTAGGAGTAAGTGGGGGGGTTCACAGTAAGACAATATCGCTCACTGACAAAGCTCTTCTCAACAGCACTTGTGACACTGGATCTCCTCTGATCGCTCACTGATAGAAGATCAGAGGAGGGAATGCATTGTATATTAAATAAATCAAGTGATAGAATTTGTGTTACTACAACAAATATTCTCAGTGACGTCATTGGCTTCCATGATGATAAAGCCTTTGAGACCTGAACAAATGAAGTCCTGATGATGCCATGATCAGAGGTAGTGTGCAGCCCTGGAATCCTGGTGCTTGCAGAACTACAGGGGACCCGAACTGTGCAAGACTGCTGACCGTAAATTTACAATGGAGCTGCACAAATCCCAGCAAGTGACCATGTACGGTATATTTACCGCCGGTAGTCAGGAAGATGTTAGCAGTCATGGTAAGCATGTCTAAAAGGAAGCTAAAACATGGTAAATATCAATTTTGAATAATATGAAATGACATTACTGTATATAATATGGAATATTACCTCATTCACTCCAACACCTCTAGAGATGGAACAGACTCCTCCAAAGAAACTCATACTGCTTCTTTTATAGTGGAAAGTCCCATTCCTTAATAAGGAATACAAATATGTACATTTTAAAAATGATAAGACATTGATCTTAATTGTAACAAACAGCTGCTTAGTTTCCACTTTAGAAACCACTTTTAGGGCTTGTGCACACAACCGATTTTCTCGTTCGAGTGCTATCCGTGGTTTTCACAGACAGCATCAGAGCCATGTCCAATTTCTTTCTTGAACCAAGGGGATGAAAAAAATCGGTGACGTGTTTGATTTTGATTCTAATGTCAGAACAAAATGGGCAATGCAATCTGAGGCCGTGGAAATCATTGGACTGCACTCGGATAACATCCGAGTGGAGTCCAATTTCCACGGACTGACATAATTGAGAAGGTGGATAAACTTTTTTTTTCTCTCCATCTCCAAGAAAAACTGATCCCACTTTGATCAAACCTGATCAGAGTCTGATTAGCATAATCATAAAGTCTTTCTCAGAAGGAAATAAAATGGTCATGCGCACTTACCCTAAGAGTGGAAAATGAACCAAATCTAGCAGACAGATTGAATCACCATGATAATTCTGTTACATTTTATGACTCTCTAACCTAAGTTTGCAGTATCTAAATTTAAAGCTAAAAACAAAAGTGGATCAAAAGCAAATGTCAAATATGAAGTAGGATTCTTACTTCTTCTTCCTGATGGCCCATCTTTGGGCTTTGGTTTAAAAAAAATTGCATCAAAAACCACATTGACATTTTCCCAAAAAATGCTGTGACCTAAACACTTAAGACATGCACAAACAGAAATTCTTTAATAATCTTTACTCAAAAGTACACAGCTCTCAATGCCATAGTGTTCAGAATAATATTGTGGACCACTGACTTCACATCCTATATCTTCTTCATTAGTGTAGAATGATTTATGTCATAGCTATAATAAACAGACTCATTATATGGAATTTAAACGTCCTACAGGTGATATTCCACTTGCTTCTATAAAATTATACCTGGGACTCTTATGATTTTTAAAGAAAAAAGATCATTTGGTACATACGTCAACAGGTGCACAGCATCGGCATGCTGCTTGATGTTATTCTGTCGATATTTGGAGAAGTCATGCAACATCTTCACTGGATCTGGACCAATTGTAATACGGTCCTTGTCCGTCCATGTTTCCACAGCCACTAAAACCACACGTGTATTCAGTTGTTCTTTATATATCTGTAAGTTTAAAGGAAAAATGATCAGGTATAGAAGACGTACATGTGAAGTCACTACTTTGAAGAGTAGTTGTCTTAAAGGCTTAAAATTGATCATTTTAGGGCAGGGTCACATGACAGTAGATTGTTTCTCTCATACGAAAGAATTGGGTCAATTATGGAAGTGACACTCTGATCACACTCTGTCTGCATACAGCAATAATATTGTGATACCCATTCTCTCAGATAAGAAAATTGGAGCACACTATAAGAAGATGGAGAACAAAAATTTTATATCATCTAGGTTCTATGAGTCCACGGAAATCAGACTGCACTCAGATGACATCCAAGTGCAGTTCGATGATTTCCATGCATTTAAATGAGAAAGTCTGATCTGATCTATGTGTCAAATGACAACATAAGAAAAATCATTATATGAGATGAAAACAATGATCAGCACTGCCCCATTGAATAACATTGATCCAAGTGTTATCCAATAAAAAAATGATTTATATGGTCATGTGACCCTTGTCTAATACTGTAGCTTCTTGTTGATTGTTTGAAAATAATTTGGTAATGACCCTATAGAAGAGCAAATATAGCTGAAATGGCTGTCGTCTGTCCACGATGCAAAACATCCTGCTGTCTGCCTGCAACTGTTTTATTTGGTAAAATAAAGACGTTTGAAACACAATTGGTGAATGCTGCTATTTCCTCTAGTTTTCTATTGTTTGAAAATAAGATAGACCGATGTTACTCAACATTATTATTGTATTTAAGGGTTTCAGAGAAAATATACGGTATTTGAAAGGATAACTGTGATTTCAAGTAATTATTCAGAATAAGGTCTCCTTTGTTTACATGAGGGAAAATGCCATTTATGGCTATTATGTAACTTATACTCTGCATTTTCTACAGTTTTCTCCCCTATGCAGTCTCTATCTCTAATTTGCAATCCGCAAGTAGTTGGGGGAGGAGACAAACTTGCAGTGATTTCTCCCATAAACAGCACAGAGAGGAAAACCTGCTTTTTTATTCACCTTTTAGCTCACTGAGACAAGCAAAAGAAACATGGAGTCCATTATATAGCAGAGCTGAGCTGTCTTGATCTGAATCAAGTTCTAATGTAATGTAAAACACGTTATAGGGCTCTGCACAATGCTTTTCCTTCTGCCTGTTTCCTCTCCTTGCTCCCTACTCCTCATTCCCCCTGCCCTTTCCATAGAGGCTTATGAGCTGCATCATATCACAACTGCAGTCCATCTTCTCAGTGCAAGAGGGACTTGAAGTGATAATTCAAAGTCGATGACAAGTTCAGGAAGCAGGGGGAGACAAAGAAGTGTCTGGTAAGTGGGGATGGAAGCTGATTTACCTGGTAAGATGTATTACAAGGTTTCTTAGAATTGCATGTACTATTAATATATGCAAAATTGGTTGAAAGTACAGTTCTCTTTTAAATATCGAAATGGACTTTAGCTGGAGACAAGACCTCTCAGGCTCTGCAACCACAAGAGACTTGTAAAACATTTCTATACTGGAAAAGGTCGGCCATGGGCGGAGCTGGTCTAGCCCCTCTTCATTTATGGTCTTTAAGGCATATTTTCTTTAAAATCTTACATTTCTGGCAGTCCCATAGACAATGGATAAAGTGGAAGTCGAGTATAACTAATGCATTCAAGACAGTGCAACAGAGCCAAATTCTTCTCAGGACTGTGAAGGTTATTTTTCCAACAAAAACCTATAATTCTAAACACCTTTTACAGATCCGAGTCTAAACTTCTTTTACTGGTTTATTTGATTTTAATGGACCTTATTAGGAATTAATCATGTACCATGTAAGGGACAAGTTCTTATGGATCTCACTAGTGAATATCAGATGTGTCAAGTTTCCTTTTTCAAAAGACTAAAATAGTTGGATTGTTATAGATTACAATAGTCTTTACCATTCTGCCGTCCGAAGGAAGGATCCTCTCAGCTGAAAAATCTTTGTTATTTTTATGCACTATATCTTCTTTAAAACTAGGCAAAATGCCAAAATTTTAAAACACAATCAAATATTATATAAAATATCAAACCCTGTACAAATAAACATGTTTGAATTCATAAATGTGTGGATATAAACTGAGCAAGATAAGATGTTCTATCAAAGGGAAGGATAATGCCATATGAGTGTTATAAACACAGAAGCTTTCATCGATGGCCTTTGATAATGTCAATTGCACTTAATAGCTCTCGTTGTAGATTACTTTGAATTACAAGTGTGCAATAGAGATATGAAAACACCTATCAAGCATACAATTTG
Source organism: Allobates femoralis (assembly GCA_033576535.1). Lineage (NCBI taxonomy): Eukaryota > Metazoa > Chordata > Amphibia > Anura > Aromobatidae > Allobates > Allobates femoralis. The sequence goes on along the minus strand of JARQOC010000011.1, from coordinate 99,124,544 downwards.
CACTGTTACATGAGTGAGGAACAAGAACTACAATTACTACTATTTCACAATTTCTGGAAATAACAGATGCTACATCATAGCATTTAAACAGAACACTAAAGTGAACTAAAAGAGCTGTACAGGTGTTTGTGCCCATTTCATTTGACTTGCCTAGGACTTTTTGTTGATGCATCATAGCTTTAAACAGCCATAATATGATATATTGTTTTACAAGATGTATACAACATGTCATGCTTTAGAAAGTAAATTAGGGTGCTTTCACACTGGCATTTTTGAAAAAACGCGGCAGATCAGTCAAAAACGGCATCTGTCACATTTTCGGCTAACAGCTGCACTTGCGGCACAGTTGCGGAAAGCCCATGCATTGTCAATGGGGCTTGCAGTAAGTGTGTGGCAGACTCGGCAACTGCGGTTTCGGCAGGTTTCAGCAGATGCGGCCCGAAAAAGCCGCATTTTTTCTAAAATGCCAGTGTGAAAGGGGCCTAATAGTGTCACTATGAAGTGTGGACAAAGCATATAGGCATTGCAACATTCTCATATATTCTCAAATTCAAGCAAAATGATCAATCTCTGCAGTTATCTATGACCTAGACCTGGACTTCCCTTGATGGGAATGCAGATACAGTAGGTTGTTCAGTGTGAACTGCTTCCCAACAATGTTGCCTCAGTTGGCATTGGTCACAAAAAGGCATTGAAGTTGTGCAACTAAATTTGGCTAGCTAAAATCTTAAGTATAAATACATTTTACTTGTGTTGTTTCAAGTTTATTATGTTCTCATTTGTCTTTTACAAGTTTTTGTTACTGGAGTTCTCACCTGCTACTTATCCTGATTCTGTCTTCTCAATTACAGTACCTTGAAAAGTATTCAAGTGAACTTTTCAGATCAAATGTATGTGCTATACCAGCGAGTGGGCTATGTCATTTCGGTCACCTGACCGACCTGACACATAGATTAAAGCGACGGCCGGCACCTAGCTGTCACTACTCCATGGACACTTAGGTGGAAACACCCTCCACCGTGCCACCATTATATGTGGACCCCTGGGACCTACATAAAGATAAGTACCACCCCAACACCTTAATAATGCTTCAATATGCTTTATTGTTAATGTCCATAGCCCCTGCCAGAGCGACAGCTCCAGGCTTGGCACATATCTACAAGTGGCTAACTACAACGGCACCCTGTTGGATTGAATACACTAGATAGCACCTGCAATCCAATCCAAGGGGTAATCAATTTTTTGGTACCTAATGGTGTTTTCTCTCCACTGGGGTTAATATCCAGTGTTAACTGGTGTTCACTATTCCTCACATCACTGAAATCCTGTGTTAAGAATATTCTAGTAAACTGGCACTCTGCTGTGTACCAACCATAATAGCAATTGTTCACAATATACTACAGTTACTGTATAGCTGAGCATTCTTCCTCCCACATTCCTATTGCTGCTACTGGTCACTTATAGGTATACAGAAAGTGTTAAAACAAGACTCCTCAATCCACATTAAACCCTCATGATCACCACCCATTCTCCTATAGAATTTACCTCTTTAAATCACTTCGCTGTCCATCTTCTACGGATAACATCAATACATCGGATGCATTGAACCTAAGGTTAGGTTTTAGTTTATACCAGAAAGCAAGAGATAACCTGGCACTGACCTGATATTCCTCCTGGAACCGTGCGATGAGGGTAGAAGCACGTTGCTCTGCTATTCAGCATAAGAGCACACAGAGATCCATAGAGATAAGGGGCACTCATGCTTCTTATTTAAATCCGGCATTTATTCATCGTGCAGACATAACACAAGGACAGTGTTCATGGGGAGGGGGAAGCTGAGGGCGACGGCAACCGTTTCGCGGGAATATCCGCTTCTACGGGCTCCCGTAGAAGCGGATATTCCCGTGAAACGGTTGTCGTCGCCCTCAGCTTCCCCCTCCCCATGAACACTGCCCTTGTGTTATGTCTGCACGATGAATAAATGCCGGATTTAAATAAGAAGCACGAGTGCCGCTTATCTCTATGGATCTTTTAGTTTATACCGTTTAGCCTGATTTTCAAAGAGATCTTGTACATTCAGCCCTTCTGACCCTGATATGCTTACTATTATTCTGTTTCTTTACCATCTTTTGAGTTAATGACACTTTGAGTTTTTCCTCTGTTAAAGACGATATTATAGGTACTATGTGGCTTCCGCCATATTGTATCTAAAGAAGCTATTTTTATTTATCATGTCTATTCTGACTAACTAGCTATGTAACAGTTTGGTCAGTGAAGATGAGCACAACTCAGCACATTCTTGTATTTGTCCTTGTTTTTTTAGATAAGACCACCAAGCCATATGTAAGACAGAGTGTACTGTTCTTATCTTCTGTAACTCTCTTAAAGGTCACTAATTAATCATCTCAAAACTGTCTATACTGCATATTCATCATATTTGTCATTGTATGATCTAGCCTATTTTTCTAAACATCTGTAACGTATATAAGCTGATACAAACAATAAACGATAGAGCTATTCTTTTGAAGACCGAGTCTGTGTCATCAATTGAGTTATAGCCATTACCAGGTATACCTGAGTAGAGCTCTTTATCAAATCAGTCTACTCTGGTTAGATGTATTTTATAGCATCTCTAACACCTCTCAATCAAATTTTCAGTGTTATACATGGATTCTTACTAACTCTTTAATTGCATATATGAGTTGTACGTATATTGTAAATATGATGTGATTATAACCTAAACAAAAAGTTCTGATTGTATATATTTTCTATTTTTGCAGCGACTGCGTGATTAAGGCCCAAATTGGACCAAAGTGTTATATTTTTGTTTCAATTGAACGGGACACTATAAATAAGCTTTCACCTAAATCATAATTTTCTTGTACGAGTGCAGTGATTCCTATTTACCTATACCAGTATTAGGTAGCAAGTATTTGTGAAGTGTAAAGAAAACAATACATAAAATAATACATAATTAAAAAATCTAAATCTGAAAATTGTCACGTGCATTTTTATTCAGCCCCCAAGTCAATACTATGTACCATCTTTTTCTGCAATTACTACTGCAAGTCCATTGGGGTATCTCTCTATCAGTTTTGCTTATCTAAAGTTTGAAATTTGTGGCCATTTCTCTTTGCAAAATAAGTCTAACTCAGTATGATTGGAGGGAGAGCATCTTTGAACTGCAATGTTCAAGTCTTGCCACAATTTCTCAGTGAGAGTTATGTTTGTACTATTTCTGGGCCATTCATACATATGCATATGTTTTTATCTAAATCATTCCATTGTAGCTGGAAGCATGTTTAGAGTCGTTATCCTTCTAGAAGGTGAACTTACGCCCCAAACTCAAGACTTTTACAGCTTCTAACAAGGCTTTCCTCCAGGATTGAACTGTATTTAGTTTCATCCATCTTCCCATCAACTCTGACCAGCTTCAATGTCTCAGCTAAAGAAAAGCATCCCCATAGCGCGATGCACTCTGTTTGACAGTGGGAATGGTGATTTCATGGTGATGTGTAGTTAGTTTTCTGCCACACTCAGCAAATAGCCCCAAAAGTTCCACTTTGGCTTAACTGAGCAGAGCACCTTCTTCCACATGGTCGCTGTGTCCCTCACGTGGCTTTTGCAAGCTGGAAATGGTACTTCTAGCCACTTTCTTTCAAAAATGTTTTTTTCGTCTATATACTCTTCCATAAAGGCCAGATCAGTGGAGTATTCGACTAATCATTTTCTTCTGAACAAATTTTCACAGCTGAACTGTGGATCTCTGCAGCTCCCCTATAGTGACCATGAGCCTCTTGTCTGCTTCTTTAATTAATGCTCTCCATACTTGGGACCTCAGTTTAGTTGGACAGCCATGTCTTCATAGTGCCATACTCATTCCATTTTTCAATGATGAATTGAACAGTGTTCTGTAAGGTGTTCAGAGCTTGGGCTATTTTTCCATACCTTAACCCTGTGTTACTCTTCTTCATGAATTTATCCCTGACCTTTGTGGTGTGTTCCTTGGTTTTCATGATCCTATTTGATCCTTTATATTCTCAAACAAACCTTTGTGGCCTTCACAGAACACCAGTAGTTAGTTTAAGAAGAAAGTACACTCTGGTGGACTCAATTTACTAATTAGGTGATTTCTGGAGGCAAATAACCACTTAGGATTTTATTCAGATGTATCAGACTACCAAGATCTAAATACAAATGCATGTCAAAATTTCCAAATTCATTTTGTTAAAATATTTAGAAAACTACGTATCATTATTTCCTTTACACTTCACAAATACTTGCTACTTAGTGCTGGAATATCACAAAAAAAATCGCAATAACATAATTAAGTTTGTGGGTGTAATGTGAAAAATTTTGAAAAGCTCATGGGGCATGAATACTTTTCATTATAAATGTCATGTTACCATATTTTGCATGATGATGTGATTATGGCAATACCAATTTTATATTTTTTTATGTTTTGCTACTTCTGCAGAGTTTACATTTTAAAAAGTTATCTTTTTTTGTAAATATGTACTGACACCAATAAGTTTAAAATTTTTCTGTAGATGGAAATTGTATGAGGGGTTATTTTTTTCCAAGACATGCTATTGTTTTACTGATACCAATTTGGGGTATATAAAACATTTCTGATTACTGTTTATTTTTTTTTGTTGGAAACATGATTGAAAAACATTAAATCTGGCATTTTTTTAAAGAGAAGCTACCAGCATTTGCAGAGCCCTTGATGTTTGTAAACTGTGGAAACCCCCTCACAAGTGACCCTATTTTGGAAACTACAGCATTCAAGTAATTTATCTAGCTGCGTGATGAGTACCTTCAACCTGCAGGTGCTTCACAGTTTTAGAAGTTTGAGCTGTTAACAAATAAATCACATTTGTTCCCAAAAAAATGTTGCTGTAGCTCCAATTTTCTTTATTTTCACAAGGATAGATAACAGGAGAAAATAGACGATAAAATTTGTTGTGCAATTTCTGCTGAGTACACCAATACCAAATTTGTGGGGGAAAACTACTCTTTGGAAGCACAGCAGGGCTCAGAAGGGAAGGAGCGCCATTTGACTTTTGGAATACAAAATTGGCTGGAATAGATAGCGGATGTCATATCGTGTTTTGAGATATGTCCTGATGTGCATAAACTGTATAAGCCCCTCAAGTAACCTCTATTTGGAAACTAAACACCTCGAGGATTATTTAGAAATGTACTGAGCACCTTGAACCCACTGGTGCTTCACAGAATTTTCTAATGTTGAGTCGTGAAAATGAAAACAAAAAAAATGTTTTCCTGAAAAAAAGTTACTTCAGCTCCAGCTCCTTTCGCAATGTTAACAGAAGAAAATGAACTTTACAATTTGTTGTGTAATTTCTCCTGAGATTATCGATACCCCATATGTGACGAAAAACTACTGTTTGGGCACATGGCAGCAACCGGAAGGGAAGGAGCTCTATTTAAATTATACACCGCCACTGGAATAGATTGCAGATGCCATATCATATTTGAAGAGCTCCTGACATGCCAGAATAGTACAAACCCCCACATGTGATCACAATTTGGAAACTGCAGATCTTGAGGAATTCATCTAGGGGTGTAGTGAGCATTTTAATCCTCAGGTGTTTCACAGATTATAAAACATTGGGCTAAGTAAATGTAAAATTACCATGACTTTTTTCAATAAAATATTGCTTATACCCCAAGTTGTAACATCCATAAGGGTAATAGGAGAAAATAAATATTTCAATTTGTTATTCAATTTCTTCTGAGTACACCGATACCCCATATGTGGTTCAAAACAAGTTTTCAGGTACAGTGCAAAGATCAGGAAGAATAAAAAGCCATATTGGGTTCAGAATTTGTTGAAATACTTTGAGAGTGTCATGTCAAATTGGCAGCACCCCTGAGGTGCCAGCCCATAATTGGCTAAATGAATTCATCTAGTGGTGCAGTGAGCATGTTGACACCATATGTACCTCACAAAATTTTACACTATTGTGCAGTGAAGAAAGTATAATTATGTTACTTTTTACCACTAAAATGTTATTTTATTTTTTATTTTTTATATGGAGTTGTAGGAAAAATTAACCACACAGTTTGTTGCACAATTTTTGCTAAGTGCACCAAAACTCATACATGTAAATCGGGAACTACTGTACTTTTCAGGCAGATTAGAAAGCTCAGAAGGGAAGGCGCACTTTATTGTAGTGCATGTTTTGCTGTTATGGTCTGCAGGTGCCATAATCCACTGGAAGAGTTGCTGAAGAACAAGAACAGCAAAATCCCCCAATAGGTGACTACATTTTAAAAAACTGCATCTCTGAATTAACTGATTAAGGGTGCTTTCACATTGGCGTTTTTGCCCGGATCCGGACAGAAAAACGGCGGCACTTGCGGTACACTTGCGGCAAGCCCCATGCATTGTCTATGGAGCTTGCGGTAAGTGTGCGGCAGACGTGACAAGTGCAGTTTCGGCAGTTGCGGCAGATGCGGCTCTGAAAATAACCGCCGCTGACCGCGGTTTTTCATATTGCGCCCCTTTTCTATTTCTATTTCTTTTTATATTTCATATTACATTTTTTTGTAACATTTTTTAGGCCCACTTTTGGAGTCAAACTTGTATAAACCTCATATCAAACACTGCAATACTTCAGTATGTAAATGTGCGAGTGAAATGCGAGAAAACAATGCCTTGCACTCACAACAATGTTAACCAATAGGTCAGAGCATAATTGCTGCTTTTTCCTGGTCAAGATTGGCGTGCGGGGCAAAGCACAGCATGCTGTGAGTGGCTGTGTATCTCACCAACACAAGTTACAAATTAATGGGTGCAAGAAAAATGTGCGGCAGGCGAACAGCACACAGACGGAAAATGCTATGTGTTTTTGACGTCATCTTTTACATACTGTGAAAAGCTAGAATAGATAGATGAATAGATTGGATAGACAGATATGAGAGATAAATAGATGATAGAAAGATAGATGTCAAACAGCTATGCAGTATGATGTCCTACCCCCTACATATTCTGAGCTTGCACCTTTTAGTGCCTTTCATGTGGCACTAAAGGGTGTTTTGCTTGAATTTAAACTCAAAATAAGTAATTAAAAAACTGGTTTGGGGTCCCTCCTAATTTTATTAGCAGTTAAGATAAAGCTGATAGCTGCAGACTGCAGCCCACAGCTCTACCATGGCTGGTAATCCAAAACAGATGTTACCTCACATAGTTTTTTTTTTTAATTAGTTACATGTAAATAAATAAATAATAAAAATTATATATGCCCCCCTAAATTGACTTACCAGCCAAGGTGAAGCTGACTAGAGATGAGCTATTTCGATTCGAAATGATCGCCAATCTCAAATTCGAGCTGTTTTGGGCGGTATTCGAGTCATTCGACGAATGCGAACAATGTGCTTCAAATTCGGCAGTTCGAGTTATGTTCGAAAACGCTTCGATCACCAAAAGCTTAACCTTAACCCTAATATTGTTAAAGGGAACCGGACCCCTAAAAATCACCACCAATCCTTTCAATATATGTCCATGCACCTTAATTATCCTATTCTACCTATCTGTTTTTGTCGAAATTGTGTATTTATAAACTTTCAAAAAGTGCTTTTATTACCTCCTCATCTGTGACTTCTGGGCTTTTGAGAAGTCACACAGGGCCTTCCCTGTGGCTTATTTCCGCCGCCTTTAGTGCACCCATTCACGCCCGATGGGCGTGATAATCCTTTTGCATCTTCCTTGCCCTCCTCCATGGGCGGATAAGCCGGCATGATGCTAATTTTGTCATATTCGACTATCATGACGTCGGTACACCCATTGGGTGTATCGAGGACCTTGTGATGCGCATTGCGCATGCGCGAGGTTGCTTTACAGCAGCTTATCTGTGATCCATTTCCCCTATCACCAATTTTTTACTGCAGCTAGTCCATGCAATTTTTTGGGCTAGTAGCAGTGACTGGTAGTCAGCGGTGTAGCCCAGCTGTAAAGTAAGCTACACCACCTGTCTATCCAGTAGCCAATTTTTTACTGCAGCTAGTCCAGTCAATTTTTATGGGATAGTAGCAATGTCAGTTAGACAGTGGTGTAGCCCACTTGTGAACTAAGCTACACCGCCTGTCTAGTTCAGACTAATTTTTAACTGCACCTAGCCCAGGTAATAGTTTGGGCCTAGTAGCAGTATCAATTAGACAGTGGCGTGTAGCCCACTTATGAAACACACTACACCGCCTGTCTAGTTCAGACTAATTTTTAACTGCACTTAGCTCAGGTAAAAGTTTGGGCCTAGTAGCAGTGTCATTTAGACAGTGATGTGTAGCCCACTTGTGAAACACACTACACCCCTGTCTAGTTCAGACTAATTTTTAACTGCACCTAGCCCAAGTAATAGTTTGGGCCTAGTAGCAGTGTCATTTAGACAGTGGTGTGCAGCCCACTTGTGAAACACACTACACAGCCTGTCTAGTTCAGACTAATTTTTAACTGCACCTAGCCCAGGTAATAGTTTGGGCCTATCAAAACACAGAAGGAACAGGGGCACCAATGCTGCCGGCTTATCGGAGAGAACGCTCTGGAGCAACCGGTGTTCGGCCAGGTGGTGCCCGTCACTAGGCAACATACAATATAGTCTTGAAATAAGGAAGACGGCACTCACCGGTCTGTTGCTGTGCTTTTATTCATGGTGACCTCAGCTATACACCCCCCCTCCCTGCACCATGTGAATATTGCACCCTGAATAAAAGCACAGCAACAGACCGGTGAGTGCCGTCTTCCTTATTTCAAGACAATAGTTTGGGCCTAGTAGCGCTGTTTGGCCACTCATCTCTGCTCTATTTCCATCCAAATTTTTTTTGCCAACAACTGCAGAGTTGCCAATTTGGTCACATACAAAATGAGTGGCAAAAGGCCTGCTGCTGGTGGAAAGGGGAATAGGCGTAGTGGAAAGGGAAAAAAGTTTGTGTCCATGGGGTAGGTGGTAAAGCAACAGTAACATCTGCTGAAGAAAGACCATTTTCCAGCCAAAGTAAGATGTCTACTTCTTTCCGTGGACAATCTGATATGATCCCTTTCATACGGACATGAGTCACACGATGATCGTTACTAATTGTAGATGAGGCACAATAAGAGCAGGCACTTGAATGGATAGCAAGCGCTTCATCAAGTGGGCTCTCCTCCACCTGAACTTCAATATCACAAATACACCAGTCCTCACAGGTGTGACCCTAATCGCACTTGCTTCCTCACAGCTCCCAAGTCTCCAGCCACCCGTCTGAGTATGGGGTAAGACAGATGGTTGAGTATGTAGAGCTGTTCACTCATACTATTGCCTGGGAATCAGAGGTCTGCTCCAAAGCTTTTTGAGTCCAGACAAGGAAATGATCTGCACTGATGCCCAAAAGCTTTGTGAGTCGAATCCAGGCCCAGATAAAGAAGGTTCTGAGCAAGCATAATGTAGACCCTCATTCCTAAACTGTAAGTCCTGTTGGTGAAGACAATGAGGAAGATGCTGATGAGACTGAGATACCTGATTGGAATGACATTTTGACTTTTCGGTCAGGACAGGAAGAGGTTGGCTCTGAAGACGATGGGTGTTAGAGCACACAGGGTGATGATGAGGTTGCAGATCCCCTTTACTGTCAACCCACAGGGGCAGCAGAGGGGGTGGAGGAGTATGCTAGTGATGACGAGGTTAGGTTGCGCCTTCTTGGACAGAGACGGAGTACTGGAAACATATCAACAACTGCATCCTCAGCCACAACTCTGCTTCTGAGCAGAAGTCGTGGTGGCTCTTCTTCGGGTCGTATGGGCTCTAAGCCTAGCCTAGCCTGAACCTTTTTTGAGATCGCAAAGGATGAGCCAACTCAGGATGACACAGGGGTAGAAAAGTCCTTGCGGATCCATGATTTGTTCATCTTGATGAAAGTTAGTCTGTCTATATTGTCACTGGACACAGCCGCATGCGTCTATCTGTCAGCACACCACCAGCATCGCTGAAGACATGTTCAGAGAGAACGCTGGCTGCGGGGCACGACAAGATTTCCAAGGCATGAGTGGCAAGCTCAGGCCAGTTTTCCAGATTGGAAGCCCAAAATGAGCAAGGGTCCAGTTCCACAGTCATGGCATTAATGTTCACTTGGAGATACTCCTGTACCATCCTCTCTAGCTGTTGATTATGTGTCAGACTTCTTGTCTCCTCTGGCCTTGCAAAGGATGGTCTAAAAAATTGGTGAAACGATTCCACAAAATTGCTGTTACCACCAGATACGGTGTTACTGTTACGGTTTGAGTGATGACTCGACAGTCCCAAGGTTGGCAAGTTAGAACTGTGAGATTCACTATGTGCACCACTGGTATTTTGTGGAAAAACAGATCTAAGATTCTGCAACAGCTTCTGCTGATACTCCTGCATGCGTGAATCCTTTTCTATGGCAGGAATTATTTCACCAAATTTACTCTTGCACCAGGAATCTAAGAGTGCGGCAACCCAGTAGTCAGCATTACTTCAAACTCTGACAATCCGAGGGTCATGTTGCAGGTAGTGCAGCAAGAAGGCACTTATGTGTCTTGCACATCCAGGAGACCCAAGTCCTTGTGTTGGTGGCAGCGAGGTAAGAATCATGCTTCCTTCCTCTGTCCTCTCCCCTAAACTCACACAACAGAAATGTGATCAAGGTCTCCCTCATCTAATGAGTCTTCCATGCCCATCGCCAGTTCGTCCTCCATTTGTTCCTCGGCTCCTGCACCTTCCTCAACAGTTTGGCTGCTACCATGCACCCTCGTTAATCCCTCTCCTCCACCCTTTCCAATCCTGCCGCCTTGGTGCTGCCGACCGTGAGGATCTTGGAGATCTTGTTATTCCTTCTGCATACGACTACTCCTGTACTTCCTCCCCTTCTATTGTTCCACTACCTGACTCTGAATACTGTTTAAAGTGTGCTGCAGCATGTAAATGACCAGAATAGTCATGCTGATAATGGCATCGTCAGCACTAAACATCTTCGTTGCCATTTCAAAACTGTGCAGAAGGGTGCATAGGTCCTTGATCTGAGACCACTCCAGCAGCGTGATTTGCCCCACCTCTGGATCTTGTTGGCCCTGGTTATACGTCATAATATATTGCACCAAGGCTCGTCAGTGCTGCCACAGTTGCTGCAACATGTGCAGAGCTGAATTCCATCGTGTCGGCACATCGCATTTCAGCCGGTGAACTGGCAGGCCGAACGACTTCTGTAGAGATGCAAGTCATTGAGCTGCGGGATGCGAACGGTGGAAGTGAGCACACAGCGACCGTGCCCTCTGCAGAAGCCCTTCTCGGTTGGGATAGTGGGCTAAAAATTGCTGGACAACCAGGTTCAAGACGTGAGCCATACAAGGCACATGTGTCACATTGCCCCGGCGAAGGGCCGCACCCAGCATTGCAGCATTGTTGCACACGGCCTTCCCTGGCTACAGGTTCAGTGGCAACAACCACTGATGAAACTCGGTCTCCACAGCTGACCGCAATTCGTTAGCACCGTGATTCACATTTCCCAGACATTTCAACGTAAACACCACCTGATGCAGTTGAACCCTGTTGCCTGCATAGTAAGGAGGTGTGCAGGATTCCTTCTGCGCAGTTAGAACGCGGATGGCATTACCAGACAGGCTTTGGGTGCAGGTGGAGGACCGAGACGAGGTTGAGGAGCAAGAAGCAGTGGAGGAACTTCTACATACAGAGGATGGATGCACAACTCGTGGGGACAGCAAGACTTGGATAACAACAGCCCCTTCTCCTGCTCTTACCATAGTTACCCAGTGCCCAGTCACTGACATGTAATACCCCTGTCCATGCTTAGTCATCCAAGGGTCTGTGGTGAAATGCACCCTGTCACACACAGAGTTTCTCAAGGAAGTGGTGATGTTGTGTGTGACATGCTGGTGTAGCACAGGCACAGCTTTCTTTGAGAAGTAGTGGTAACTCGGCATCTGGTACTGGGGCACTGCGACGGACATAAGGTCTCGAAAATCATCTGTGTCCACCAGGCGGAAAGGCAGCATTTCTGTAGCCAACTGCTTGCAGATGGTGAAATTCAACCTCTTAGCTTCGTCATGGCTAGGAGGAAATGGTCTTTTACTTGTCCACATCTGAGGGACGGAGGGCTGGCTGCTGTACTGAGACGGGGTTGAGTAGGGTGTCCCCGGCAAACTGCTGGTCTGTGAGGAAGGTGCAGGCAGAGATATTATGTTGCCTTCATCCAAAGGTGGTGCTCTCGATGTCTGAAAGCGCTCAATACCAGCAGGTGTTTCCACTTCCAGAAGAAATGTCAACCTGCCAATCACACTGGCTGTTGTGGGTAAAGAGGTGGAAGGTCTGCGCCCAAAACCATATGTGACTGCTTTCCCCACAGTCACAGAGGATGAAGAGGCCGCAGATGCACTTGATGGAGCAGACAGTGGTTGCCCCGGACCGCTGGACCGCATTGTAGAACAGTGAGCTTCCCCCTGCGACTTTTGCTTCGTATCCATGTGACGGTTCATGTATGAAGTACTCAAACTATTGAGTACAAACCTTTGGCCAGAGGAACAAGCAGGATTCAGAACAAGCAGAGGAACAATAGATGTAATTGCTAACATTAGATAGATAATTGAAAAGTCCAACAATATTACTATTTTTGCTTCATTAACTACAGCAAAACCTTTCACTGTGTTGATCACCAGAAACTTTGGAATACCATAGAGGCTATGGGTGTGCCAAACCATCTGAAAAACCTCATTAGGAACCTGTAAAGAGTCCAAATGGAATACAGTGACATGGCATGGTATAAAATGAGAGATGTATAATATCACATCTCAAACAAACTCCAGTTTTAGGACAATGAACTTTTGACACTCCTTATATGAACACCCTCGCCTCCTTTTATTGCTTTCCACAACTCATTTACCGTAAGTATTTTCAGTTCTCCACAGACCACTACCATTATACAATTTGTTCCGCTTTTTAGGTTTTTAGTTTCAATTCCCCAGGCCCATCTCTTCCTCCCTAGCCTGACTCTGGTTTACGTCACCTGTCGCATTTACTATAACATCTAAAACTGTTTTTTTTTTTTTGTTTCATTTGCTTATGTATACATGTATGTGTCTGCAGAATCTGTGTCATTATTTGCCTGACGAAGGGACCACAGTGTCCCGAAAGCTTGCTATGTTTACCATCTTTTCAGTTAGCCATTATAAGGTATCAACCACTGAGGACTCTCAGATTCCAATAAATTTTTCAACAGTAATCCAGGGATACAGACGGAGCCCACCAAATCCATTGTAGTTCACAAAAGAAAGATATAGAAAGATTAGTAAATAAAGACAACAGACACCCTCTATCACTAATTTATTTTCTATCAAATCCTAAGCAGGTTTGATGTAGTCCCATTTAAGTCCCTTGATTACTTAGTCTCCCAGCATATGGGAGCATATTCAAAGAACGCTAGAATTGGCACATCCAATAAAGGTGTTGATTCTGGGGTAACTTCAGCCTGCTCTTTAAAGGCTGGGTAGCGTGGTCCTTGCAACCCTGAGAATGTCAGACATAGTTGTCAGCTTTAGAGATGAGCCACCACCCTATTGTTCGAGTTCTATTCGTCGAATTGGGGGTTTGTTCGTCGAATGTTCGTCGAACACCATCGAATACCATTGAAAACAATATCAGGCAAACACAAACACGTACAAACACATAGAAAACACATAGAATACACCTTGTAAGGTGTCCAAAAGGTGACAAACTAATCAGAAGACACAACAAACACATGGAAAAGTGACAAGTACATATAAAAATGTGAAAAGAAAAGAGCTGTACGAGTAAAAGGAGAAGAAGATACAGATATAGGCATGTCATGCCCTTCTAAAATCATATAAAACACAGCAAGGGGACTCCAACAAGAGTCTCCATTTTTTCCAAATATTTGGGCACAGACACCACTTAAGTGGCATCAATTGCCCCAGAGTTGCAAGCTTAAAATGGTTGGTGAGGTGACTTTAATGCAGCACATTACAAAATCCACAAGCCTTTAGTCTCTCAATTTTATCTGTAACATTTGTCACCAAAATCTAAGTAGAGGCCAAAGGTTTGTACCCCCTTTGAGCCCCTTAGCAAGAAGTAGGGTATCTCATATCACACAACAGGCCTGGTAATAAGCAGGATTCGTGCAGGGCAGCGCGAGGAAGAAGGAGTGTGCAGAGGTAGGACAGTGGAAGAGAAAAGAAGGGACATAGCTGGGGCTTCGGACAGACATTGCCTTTTGGCAGGACCACCCGGTCTACTACCCTGGCTGTAACAACTGCATACCCTGTAAACTGCAGATTACTGGAGTAAAGACCCGAGCAGAGCAAGCAAGTGTCTGTGTTTCCTTCCTGGTGAACTGTGACATTCCAGTCTCACAGCAGAGACTGTGCTGCCCTATTCCAATCATCACAGTACACTGCCCGGGGGACCCTGTTCTACCTGTAGGGAGCTACAACACCTTGCTGCCATCCATTTTTCCCCCCCCGGAGGTCTGCAGCAGTGCCAGTGCCATCACCAGATCTACAGGTGGCATCCCGACATTCATCTATAAACTTTTATGCCAGTAAATACCACTTTTTATTGTCACCCCAAGGGCACAGGCTCGGGCATCGACCACCCGTGACATCCTTGCACCCAACCGCCCCAGATCTGAGTACCCCAGACCCTTGTGAGCCCGACAAATTCAGCAACGACTTCGTGTTTCAATATATTCTGTTTGTTATAATGTTCAGTCTCAGTTTCTTTCTGTATAACTGAAACATTCCTGTAAGGGTGCTCCATGTATTCTTTCCATATTTCTGTGACCTGTTCTGGTTCAGATAGTTTGTTCCTGTTGGCTTTATTCAACATTCCCGCTCTTGGTTGAAACTTTTTTATCTCTTTGATCTTTTGATATGCGTTCCTGATCTTGCCCTTCAGATGTTCAGTTTCTACCTCTGTAATTATCATCTCATCATTGAAAAGGTATGATTTTTTTTAAATAGATCTCATTACTTTATTTTGCTTCTTTCTCTCCCAAACACTTATCTGTAGAGCTGTTTCAATACCAATTTCATGATCATTTGAAGCTGTTTTCAAGTGCTGGTCTGCAAAGATCTGTGCACTATAATCACACAGTTGTATAAGGAATTCCTGTTGTCATCAAGGTAGGGTACAGAAAGGCTCACAAAGGAAAAGTCACGCATGTCAATTGTTTGAATATAGCGTACCAATCTTTACTGAAATGGATATTAACTATTTTTTTGCCCTATGAAAATTGAACTGACCTACTGAGATCAGTAATATAAAATTAGTTTTAAGGAACAAACTCTTAAGACCATCAGCTACCTGTCTGATTTTGAGCTGTTTATCACCTAGGCTAAGCTTCAAAGAACTTTTAAGAAAAAAAACATATCTGAGACCAAAGAAAATGATCAAAATAGGCTTAAAAACACAAGAGAGATTAGACAGAACATCATTGAAGACACATTTTACGGATAAGCAAACATAAATTTGAGGTGTTGAATCACAGAAACATTTGTGTAGCACAAAAGAAACAAAAATATGTTAAAAGAATACCTGATGCCTTCTGTTAAACATGGTCAGGAAAATGTGATGATCTGATTGGTGCTGGTAATTGGTAAGTCTTAAGTGTTTTTATCTACTTCATATATTACAGTAGCAACATTTCCAATCCTGTTAGAGTGGAGATTTTGCCTCCTTTTCTATGACGTTTAACATTTTCATGGAAAATAGCTATCCTCATTCCTAAGATACAGTAGTTGTGTACACATTCCTACTAATACTGCCAAACTAATTAGAGTGTGGTGTGACATATTCCCCAAGTCACAGATAGC
Source organism: Allobates femoralis (assembly GCA_033576535.1). NCBI lineage: Eukaryota > Metazoa > Chordata > Amphibia > Anura > Aromobatidae > Allobates > Allobates femoralis. The sequence goes on along the minus strand of JARQOC010000011.1, from coordinate 99,108,682 downwards.
GGTGCAGCTACTGAGCTATACCAGGTTGTGCCTGGTATAGCTTACCGCCACTTTCAAACCGTAATTGCATTTATATTTTGTTTAGTGTTACAGAGAATTACGCTTCATGTGTCACCCACCTGCCATGTGCTCGCTTAGGTCAGCCAGGTGGCGTCACATGTACAATGTTTATTTGCTTTTGGATGATTATAAGCTGTGAACTAGTTGCTGATTAATGTGCATCAATAAAATGGTAATCTTTATTGCACTGATCTCAAACCAAGCAGATGTTCCTTTCTTTTCCTGAATGTCCTTTGGGCTTTTGAATATCATTGTTAAAATATAAAGTAGCAATAACTAGTTGCATTAACTTTAGCTTAATAAACATTTAACATAAATCATTTCAAGTTTAAACAAGATATTAATCTAAAACAAACTCCTCTATAAGGAGACCTGAGCACCCAGATGCTTGGCATTAATTTCAGTAAAAAAAAACTCTTGTTGCTGACCCAAAAAGCACTTTTGTGAAAGAGAATGTGTCAGTAGGATCAACCCTACTAGGTATATATGGGAGTGTATATAATATAAAGCTGTCTTAATGATGTCTTAATATCTGAAATCCAATGTCTTATTGCTGGGAAGTCCATATTTTTTCTTAATATGTTCATGCGCTGTTAAGATTTATGGTGAGAGACAGATGTACCTGAGAATCTTCTTCCAAAGCTTATTTTAAATAAAAGGGCCATCATCGGTGCGAGACTGATGAGCAAAAGTGTAATAATGTTTTGTTTATTTTTTTCGTTCAGGCTACATTTTTCACCATCAACTATCGCTCTGAGCGTGAGCCTACCTTCATTTTCTAGACAATCATCTTGCCTATCTCACACATAAATTTGACTTGCAAATATTTAGCATATGATAAGTTATGCAGATTCTTGTCATATCACTGCATTGTTATTGTTTTGCTCCTTCATTTAAAAAATCTTTTTCTTCCTGTATACTACAAATTACAACCTGTTCTCAAAGAGAAAGGTGCCCTCCGTTCCGCTAATGACCTAAGACTGACTTCCTCAATAATCTGAATCTCCCACGCCCACTATTTTAAGTGGGCCCTAATAATGCATTTACTTAGACTAGTCTATCACCTCACTTCATATATCTAACTATTCCAGTACTGCCCTTTACTAAATTTTCTTTTAAATCTGGTCCCTTGTATCATCTGGTTTCACACCCTCATATTGTCTGTACAAGTCATCTCTGAAATGTAAACTGCTGTGGAACATATTTGGTGCTATATAAACAAAAATTATTACTATTATTATCAAGTCACTGGTTTGAATTGAGGAGCAGCGATGATGAAGATTTCAAAAGAAAAGACAAACAGCATCATCCAGGTTATCAATAGCAGTCTCTTAGCGAAGAAAATTGCCAAGCTGCATCATGTGAGGTGCTATGAAAGTTGGAAGAATACAAAATAAAGTCCATTCGCCCATTCAAATGCCTTGAGGTAGACGTCCAAGCAAAATATTGGAGTCAACAAGTTTGATCAACACAAGGTGTGACGAGACAGCATATCACCATTTGTGTCGTGTGTTAAATATTCCTAATTAGGCCAGGCGTATTGTTCTGAAATCAAGGATATGTTGGCTGCATTGGGGCCTGAAGGCTCAAGAGAGGAGAGGGCTTGTGTTCTGGAATTAGTATTGGGAGTTCCAGTTAACCTACAGTCAGCACTGGCTGCTTGAATAGGATTATTTCGCTACCTGCAGAAGCTCCACCAGAACAAAGGTCTACAAACAGGACCTGTGACTTGCCCAATCCACGGCTCTGTTATATGTGCGGGCGCCTTGGACATATGGGCTAAGATTGTCTCAAAAGCCGGGCCCCATGCCTAGAGCCCATCCATCAGCTCAGTCTGTCAAAGTCGGTGACATACAGACCCAGAGACTTCAAGACACTGGTTCTTCCATCACCCCGGTAAGCCCAGATATTATCCCAACAGAAGACCATTTACCAGGTTGCCAAGTAACCATCTCCCTGGCTGAGGGTAAGCACTCAGACATCCCTCTGGCATGTGTGCAGTTGGACTGAGGGATTAAGAACTTTGTTCAAAATGCATCAAGCATTTAGGGGCTGCATCCTTGCATGATGTTTTGTTCTTGACATGGAAATAAAATATTGAAGATTTTAATGAAGAGACACCTGGTACTGGAAATTTTTTTCTTCCTCTGAGATCGAAATTAACCATTGAAAATGATTTAAAACCATTTACAGCTCCACACACATTATAGTAATGTCAGCTAAACCTGAAGATATTGACAAATTTGACTGACTGACTAACGTGTATTGGGGCACCAGCCAACTGATGATTGGGACAAATGTCAATTGCACATGTCTGATTTCATAATGCCGATCACATTGTTCTTCTGGAAATAAGCCATAAGCTAATTAATGAGCATATTCATACAGAACATGGGTGTGCTTGGACAAACGAGTATCCTTATGTATGGCAAAGTTGGCTGAGATGGCTGGCAGCTAACCACTTAAATAAAGCCTTGTCGGCAGAGAGTAATCTAATGTGTATGGCCAGCTTTTGTGGACTTGTCCCAACTTAACTTGTTATCACCTTCCATATAGAGGTGAAAATTTGATGATTGGTGGGCTCTGACTGCTTGATAAGACTCCTTAAAGGGAACCTGTCAGGTCATTCTACCCCCGTAACCTATCACTACCTGTCCCTGCACCTTCCTAGCTGATCCTTAACCATCCTTGTCTGCTCTAAAGGTGCCCTATAATGTTTAAGAAAAATTAGTTATAAACTTACATACAGTCTCCATCTGGAGACTGGAAAGGCGGGCTCCGGACTCCATTCTCTCCTCCTCGCCGGCAGTCAGCATGCCCCGCTGGGAGTCCTCTTTCCTTCTGTTCATTCTCCTCTTTTTTGTAATTCCCGCTTCCCTTGCTGTATGATACACAGGCCAGAACGTCATATCCCCATGTGCCCCTGAGAAAGGTGCAGGGGCGACACCTAAACGCGTAGGGAATAAAGGAATAACTACAAAAAGCCTTGTCTTCATTGTCTCTCACCCGACGGCAGTGCAGATCAGATAAGCACCATTCCTTTTGGATTTCTGGATACACCACCACTGTGCACTTGGAAGTGCAGATCCAGCAGCAGCTGTCAATGCGAGTATACGGTTGTGGGTCAACACAACTAAACCAGGTGAGCACATACACTCAAGGTGCAATAACCCTATCTGAACGATAATACCCATTTGCGCCTCTTTTGTGTCCTTTTTTTACTTTAGAAGGTCATATCAGCCCGGTGCATTGTGGGGGCTGAAACACTGTTCGGACCCGGCTCCGGCGCATGAGCAGTGCGCATATTGAAGCCGAGCCATACATGTCATAAGCCCCCAGAATGCACCTGTCCAAATATTACATGTGCAGCTCAGCTTCAATATGCGCACTGCACATGCGCTGAAGTCGAGCCAAACACGTGATCAGCCCCACAATGCGCCGGGCAGATATAACATTCCAGACTGGCGTATCATAGCAACAAGTGAGGCTGGAATTACAAAAAAGAGGAGGATGAGTACAAGGACTGAGGACGCCCAGCGGGGCATGCTGAATGCAGGCGAGGAGGGGAGAATGAAGCCCGCCTTTCCAGTCTCCAGATGGAGACCGTATGTAAGTTTATAACTCATTTTTCTTAAACATTATAGGGCACCCTTAGAGCAGACAGGGATGGTTAGGGATCAGCTACAAAAGTGCAGGGACAGGTAGTGGTAGGTTACGGGGTTAGAACGACCTGACAGGTTCCCTTTAAGGTCGGTTTCACACCACAGCAAGATCAGGTCCGGGCTGTCCGGTGTGAACCTGACAGCCCCGGACCGATTTTGTGGTAATGCAGCCCTATGGGTCCAGATGGCAGCTATTTTCGGTTTCCATCTGTCCGTGAGGATTCCGGGAGAACTCAGATTTTTCCCCCGGACACAAAAATGTTGCTTGCAGCGTTTTTGTGTTTGGGGCAAAAATCGGACAAAATCGGATCATCCCGGATCCGGCATGATTCAGCGCCCCCTACATGGAAGTCTTTGGTGCCAGTTCGCGCTGGATCGACAAAAAATCTGATCTGGGAGCTGGACGCCGGCTGCTGGAGTTTAGCTGCTAAACTTCAGCACCTGGAGCTGTCCCCTGCTGTGATTTCAGGACTGCGGCCAGCTCCCCGCTAGCCGCGATCCTGACATTTCAGCAGAGACAGCTCCGGCTGCTGTGAAATGCCAATCCGGCTGCAAACCGGACCGGAGGGCATATTTGCCCTCTGGTGTTTCTCAGTGTTCATCAAAATCCAGGTCTAGCTTGTGGCTGTCAGGTTCAACACACGGGACCAGCCCCACGGACCCATGATCTTGACCAGTGGTGGAGTGAGAAAAGACCGGCGCCTAAGGCTTTGGTTAATCACTATGATCCCAGTAATTTCGCATCTCCTTACCCAATAAGGACTTCAAGCAGCAATCCATTGACAAAAGAGTTGTGCAAACACAACTTTCTTGTCCTGCAAAGAAAAAAGGTTTAAATAGAATCCAATGTTTTATATTAAAGTCTACGGCAAATGGGTCCATTAAATAACCATATGTATTCTTCTCCTTAAAATTAATCCAGAAAGCAAAAAACGGATTGTTTTCAAATAAAGAAAAATAGATGGACATTTAATAGATCCATTTTTCATAGAATTCATCCGTTCTAATGGATGATTACTGAACATATGATCTGAGCTTTAGTTCCTGAAACTGTGAGTTTGAAATGCCCTATTACAATGGATCCACAACAGAGAAGCTGCAGAGTTGGGAAAGCCCCTATAATAATCATTAAAAAAGTCTACATAATAAGAAACTGTTCATTGCAGTTAGGAGTGGGAGATTAACGTCAGAAGAGAACCTCTTAGGTTTAGCTTATTGTCCTCTGCAATCATTTGCACTGAGCTATACATAGACAAAGGAGGTGTGACTATAGTATGAACAGTGAAATCCTATTGTCTATATATTGTACTCCCATGTTTAATTAACATAAATAGCTCAAAAAATCAATATTCATATTTAACAAGATGGGTTTATTGCTTTATTGAGCCAGTACGAACGTGGCATCATTATTGTTATGATTCCTTGACTTTAATTTCACTCAGCATCTATATTGAGACAAACTGATAGGGCAATTAGAGAAAGATGTAGGCAGTGATTCATCTGTAGCTTTCCAGCTAGCAGGTAAATTCAAGTTGAGCATCTCCTTTCAGTACAACTTATATACACAATATTAACTCTCAGGCTGAAGGCACACTGTCGTGCATCAAACACGGAGCGTGTTTGATGCACGGCAGTGATGCGAGTGCTGTGCGTGTTTCTGGGTGTGTGTGGTGCAAGTGTGGTGCGTGTGGTGACTGTGGATGTCTGTATGTATTTGAGTATGCTGTGATTGTGAGGTTTGGGTGCGTGTGTGCTGCGTGTGATGCTGTCCGTGGTCTTGAAGGACCTTGGACAGCATTTGTCGGGGAATTTAAGCTCCTCGGCTGTCAGAGTTTAAATTTCCCCCACCGTGCTGTACAGTGAAAATTATCTTGTACCGCTGTGACAGCAGCAGTACAAGATGTTTTGTAAAATCACTGTAAAATAGAGAAATATTATGAATCCCTGGGTTAATTTAACTATTAACCCCATCAGCAGCCTCTGTGCGGCTTGTCTGCGCAGAGGCAGCCGATGCGGCACATAAACCGATGCTGAAAGGGTTAATAGCATTCTGATGTGGTGACACCATGTGTGTAGAGAGTGTCCTCACTCCCTGCACACATGGTGTCATCACAGCATGGGTCTGCAGAGGTTATTTCCTATGTAAAATGTGTTAATGTAATTGTCGGGTATGTGAAATGTCTGTAAAAAGCTGCCGCCGGGTCTGTACACAATTTGCATAGCTGACAGACTCGGCATCTCAGGACAGGGCACTGGTACTATGCTGCTGCTCTGATACAGTGCAAGGGGAGCTGTCCCTGCGGTGTGGTGCTGAACGCTCCAGGTGCTGAAGCCGAAACAGGGCATCAGCACTGTTCAGCACCACACCGCAGGGACAGCTCCCCTTGTACTGTATCAGAGCGGAGTTATCAAGGATAAGTGATATTTTAGAGAATGGTGAAGGTCCAAATGATTATATGCGCACTCATTGGTAGAATGGGGCACTTTTATCTAAGCCAGAATGGCGCAGCAGTGCACGTGCCAAACCACCGCTCAATTCATCCTCCAGGGCACCTCTCTATATGTTTTATTTTTCACTTTGAGCCCACGGCCTAGTCAATAAGGACTTTATGCTTTCAGGGACGTTCAGGTGACATAAAAAGGAGGTAACAGAAGAGTTTGTGGATGATAAATTAAATTCTTTAGAACAAACGTAAATAGAGTCCGTGGAGCCTCGTTTAGGAGTCTCAAATACGGGACTAGCCAGATATCCCTCCAGGAAAGGACGTAGCCATGGGGTGGCTCCTTGAGGAGACCACCATAACCAACATATTAAGTGGCCCTTTCAGTCAATATCCAGCTCTTTCCAAGTTTAAAGATATGACAAGGGAAATACCAAAGGCAGGTATCCATCCACAAACAGCTGTTTCAGGGTTTTGCCCCTCATCAGTGTGGAGTAGGATTCTGGCGAGGTGGAAGCAATGCCTGGTAGACCAACATCACAAAACAATCACTGATCTCAGGGAGACCAGTCAACGAAAACACTGTGGGCAGCCGGCAAAAGTGCTCAAACACATTGAAATCCTAGGGGCATTGCCTCCTAGGAAATATGAATATGCAAATAGAGTCCGTGGAGCTTCGTTTAGGAGTCTCAAACTCGGGCCTAGCCACATATCCCTCCAGGGTCCCCTCCATGGACCCTGGTTCCCCAGGGTCTTTTTAATCCTTCTCTAATAGGTTACCCTATTATGTGTGCCCTTTCCTTCTACAGCCTTCATTCCAAGTATTAACTATTAACATTTTATTTATAGTAAAATTAATTAGTCCAATTTCTTTTAAGCCCCTGAAATTTGGAGGCTTTGCAGAAAAATGGTTGCAATTCCTAAACGTTACACTGGATATTTTTGTTCAATTCCTTTAATTAAACCTTGAAGTCTTCAATTCAATTGCATCTCAGTAGTTTCATTTTAAATGAAATAAAATAGCAACAATCTAAGCCCAAATCACGGAGATTCGGTCACTGTCCAAATATTTTTGGACCTAACTGTAAATGACTCACCCCAGTGGGGCAGTGGGGTACTCCGAACTGGGCCCTCTTGACCTCATCGGGGCTGTGGGATGTCACGATGGCACGACCCGGTCCGTGGTCCCTGGTGGCCGGTCAGTAATAAGGGGAAAAAAGGGGGAAAACTAGAAAGGAAAAGGGAAATACAATAAAGAGTTTGTCTTGATGCCACCCGTGTAAGGTGGACAGTAGGGGCCACTGCTGTGGTCCGGGACCTCTGGGGATGATGGAGTTGCAGCTGTGATGGTATAGCTCCCCACGGGAGAAGCGGGTACCCAGGTTATCCGGAGTCAAGATTATTTGGGGTGATGAAAGGCCAGCGGGTCAGAGCTGGCTGCTGGCAGGATCGGGGCAGGACCCCTGCAGTCTGTGCGGTTTGGTAGTCTATCGCTCCCCAGGCACAGGCAGGAAATAAGAGCCTCACACACAGAGTTCCAACCCGATTTACTTGGCTTCTCTTGGCAGGTACTTCAGGTTACAGCACAAGTACAGTGGTGGCCCAGGTAGTCCTTGACAACCAGGATGGCTTGTCCAGTACACCCCTTTGTGTTCCTTTCCTCTTGGGCTTTCCTCTCCCAGCATTGCCTGTTCTCCTCCTTCCTGCATGCACACAGAGCCCCGATGCAGCAGCCACGGGCCTTCTTGGGCGACCAGCAGAGTCCCCTGGCCCTAGTACAGCTGCTTTCTCTGTGCTATATAGGGATCTTGGAGATCTCGTGGCCCCCGGTTCTGTGGTTGGAGTTCGGAGTCTCCTCGCCACCTTCAGGGCCGGGCCCCTGGTCTTCGCCATGTCGTTCCATTTCACTGCAGATTTGGGCGCACGGGTGGATCGCTCACTGCCTGCACCCCTAGGATTCTCTTTAGCTTTCCGCGGTCCTTAGCCCCAGGACCTGGGACAGGCCTCATCATGGTTCAGGCCTCTGGGTCCATGTTTTCTCTGTCCTCGCTCTCTTGTGTCCTCCTCCGACTAATCACCCACTTCCCGTGGTGTCTTCCCTTTGTTCTCTTACTTTCCCTCACTTTCCACCCACCACCTGTCTCCCCTCACCGTCCCATAGCTGCCTGAACCGTCCCATTAACTGGATTCACCCGCTAGCTCTGGGACCGGGTGTGTTGGGTGCGTTTACAGGTGACTAGACATACCGATCCCGGTTGCCACAAACTTATAGTGGCAGCTGGACCACAGGGGCGCCACACTCCCCTGTAGCAACGATTAGCACGTCCTCATGCTAAAAGCAGGTTAAGTGATGTCGAAGTAGAACTCAAAACATTTTCTTTATAACACACATATAAATGACAATAAAGGAAAATGGACAAAGGTGTTTCTTCCCTTACGGGAGGTGCTAAACTTAAATAACAAAAACCACACTGAATATGAAAAAGACTAATGCTATAAAAATAAAGGCTATAGGTATATAAATAGAAAAACGGTTTAAATGCATTACTGAAAACAACTGAAAGGCGAATGTGCAAGTCACACACATTGGCCCGGTATGTGTTCCTCACTGGGGAGTTCGTGAATGTATGAGTTTGTGCGAGTCCTTGACTTCGGGGGGACCAACCCCCAACAATCCCACAGCACTCCCTGGGTGTGACAACAGGGCTAGATGGTCCAATTTTTCGGCCACGACAGTGGATTTTTCATCACAGTCTCAGGTAAAATGGTCAGAAACAAAACACACCTTAGCAGCACAGTTTTAAAAAACCAACAGGGGGCACGCCAAAGCATGCTAACTATATACAACAAGTCCTAACCATTCACTGTTCATGATTAAAAATGTTCATTGAAAAGAGAAAAACCCAACAGAGGAAACTAGGGAGTCAACAAAGGGGAAATTGTCTACTGGTAGTGTCGCCAATCCCAGGTACTCTGGCTGCCAAGGCAGCACAACTGGTTTCACCGTCCGCACTCCGGGCGGGGCTGGTAGGGAGTACACCAGCACGGGGGTCGGCGTTGCCCTCTCCCGCACAGGCGGTGGGGCGGGTCTGGCGGGTGCAGGCGCATGGCCGCAGGCCATCTCAGGCCAGACCCGGCGCACATGGAGGGCAGAGGGGCCTCGTTCCCCTTCCTGTTGAATGAATGTGACTAATCCAGGGTTGTATGGGGACTCAGGTGTCTGGGCCCTGCTGCAGTTGGGATGTCACTGGTGGCCTGCCCAGACCCGTGGCCCTGGTGGACAACTGGTAAAGGAGTTAGGGAATGGTAGTAAAAAGAATAAAAGTTTGACGTGACGCCACCTGCTGATTCTGGTGATGGTCACCAGCGCCGCATCAGACTCCCGGGGACGATGGTATTGCCGCTTGGATGTTGCAGTTCCCTGCAGGTGGAGCTGAGTCCCCGGGGCAGTGTAGCTGCTGTGCTGGTTTCGTAGTGCTGGATGTGGAAGCAACTATGTGAGTTAGCTTGCTGGAATAAGACACTGGAGGCTTATGGACTCTGTACGGGTGTTTACTTGTAAAAGTGCACGGATCATGTTCACAATTACACTGTCCTCATCGGGTAGCTGGCCAGGTAGTCACTAAAGAGCATAACATCTCTTTGAGGCTCCCAGAGAGTACCTTCTCCTTTCTTTCTCTGTCCCTTTCTCTTTCTTGCGCCTCCTTACTTTCCTTGCGCTGCCCTGCACAGCCCACTTGTCTACCAGGCCCATTGGGTGATATGAGGTACCCTTCTTTCTCTCTCTAAGGGGCTCAACCTGGTCTAGTGCCTCTGGCGGGGCTGCACGTTCTGGACGGGGGGGGGGGGGGGTGTCGGGACTGATAATTCCACCTCTCGACTGGCTGGGGTAGACGGCTCAGGGGTGAACTCGCCTGTACCGTGACTCCGTTGGTGGACTAGGATTCCCCCGGACTATAGCAGATCCGGCACTGGGTCTCCTCTCTCTGTCTGGGTCACCTCTCCTTCTGGGTGCCCTCCCTGTGATGTCCCCTCAAGCGTCCTTCTCTGTCTCTCTCTACAGAAGTTCTGTCCTTCCACTTCACTGCAGATTCGGGCGCGCGGGTGGATCACTCACTGCCCGCATTCCTAAGACTCTCTCTAGCTTTCTGCTGTCTTTAGCCCTGGGACCCGGGACAGGCCTCAACGTGATTCATGCTTCCGGGTCTGTGTTCTCTCTGTCCTTGCTCTTTCGTGTCTTCCTCCTACTAACCACCCACTTCCCATGGTGTCTTCCCTTTGTTCTCTTCCTTTCCCTCACTGCTTCCTGCTCACTTTCCACCGACCACCTATCTCCTCCTGCCATCACATAGCTGCCTGAGCCGTCCCACTACCTGAGTTCACCCGCTAGCTCTGGGACCAGGTGTGTTGGGTGTGTTTACAAGTGACTGGACTTACTGATCCTGGTTGCCGCAAACTAATAGTGGCGGCCGGACTGAAGGGGCGTCACCTAAATACTTTTGAGTTTATCATTCTTAGTGTATGTTCAGACTGAGTTTTTTTAGGCGTTTTTGAAGCAACTGAGAAACTGGACAGAAACCCTTAAGGTACCTTTACATGCTGCAATATCTGGTGGGAATCCTGACGGCGATATGTCGCACTGAAACTATCGCCGTCAAATTGCCTCCAGTTGCGGTGTGTATTTGGGGAATTTGGTGGCGATAAATCGCCTGTCGCCTGGTTCCTGATTTCAGAGCACTGCTCCAAAATCAGAGGTAATCATGAAGGCGAGATTCCTGGCTTTTGGCGTATGATAGGGCGATAGTGATGGAATCTGCATCGTCTGTTGATTTCCCGTAGGCGTGCCACAGCGTACTGGAGTCCGCGCCCCGTCAGCGATGATTGGTAGGGGCTACTGTGTTCCCATTGGCTGTCAGGTCAGAGGGCGCCATATTTGCAGAGCTGCACACACTTCTTCAATGGCATCATGTATTAGCCAGCCTTCCAGCGCAGGCTGACCAATCATAATGCTATTGCGTTGTCCAATGAGCGTGTTTGGGGAGCAGTGTAAACCAGTCTGGCACGCCTATGTTCTTGCCGCGCTGAACATGTACGCCCACATTCCTTTGGGGATTGCAGCGTGTGAAGCGGTGAGAGGGAAGTTGACCGGATTGGTTCCGCTGTGGGTGAGGCGATTTCCGGGTCGACACATCGCCTTAGGTTGAGGGCGAAATTGCGGCGTGTAATGGCACCATCAGCGATCTGAAGCAAGCATGAAAAACGTCTCATAGATCGCCTCATTTCGCCACCAAAAATTGTGGCGTGTAAAGGTACCCTTAAAGGTACCTTTACACACAGAGATAAATTGCTTGCAATTTACTGGTTGCAGTGAAATCATGGACACATTGTTCCACTTGTACATGGCAACAAAATGGAACAATGTGTCCATGATTTTACTGCAACCAGTGAATTGCATCAATTTATCTCTGTGTGTAAAGGTACCTTAAGTCATCCTCAAAAATGCAAAACTCCACAAAAATTTGAAAATTTCTGCTCAGTTTCCACTCCAAAAACTCAGCAAAATACTTGGAGCCCAATTCATCAAGACTGGCATTATTCAGGGTTTGAAAACGGGTATTTTTGAGTCAGAAACTCTAGAATCATGAAGTCTGTGTCTGTAGCCAGGGGCGGGCTGGCCCAGGTGGCAGGGGGGCAAGTGCCCCCTGGGCTGGTGGTATAGTCCACATCTAGGGCCGCCCCTACAGAAACGGGCCGGCCGCGGGCGTCGCTTTGCGGCCGGCACATGACGCGAGACGGCCCGGCCGCGGGAGTTGCTCTGTGACGCTGGATGTCTCAGATCAGGTAAGGGCTGATAGCACCCCCCATCCCCCCCCCCCTCTTCTCAGGTCAGACCTGACAACACCCCCCCCCCCCCCCCCGCTTCTCAAGTCAGACCTGACAGCACCAAAGCCCCCCCCCCCCCCCCCTCAAGTCAGACCTGACAGCACCCCCCCCCCCCCCCCCCCCGCTTCTCAAGTCAGGGCCGGCAGGGCAAATCTGCCACCCAGGGATGGAGGCTCAGCCAGCCCCTGTCTGTAGCAATTGATTAGTGACGTGACCCTCATGTGCTAAGCAAGACGTCTCCCTCCAGATATTGGAGTGAAACCTATGGCTTACAGGACACCACAGCTCATCATGACGTAGACCAGTTATAGCATCATTCCACTGCGATCATCCCGTCCCACCCCAGCTTTGCCCAGAAGAAGCTGCCGAGAAAACATGAAAAGTGGCACAGTTTAGGCACAACTACAAGTGGCGCCTAAATTTTGCATGTTTTCAATGCTTTTATGACAGATTTCTGGCTGGAAAGCTTTAGTGAATCAGGCAGTCATTGTGCACATTCCCTTTAGGGGGTTTACACGTTGCGATATCGGCGTCCAATTTCAATGAAAAGTCACGTGGTTTGATCGTTGGAGCAGATATCGTTCCTGCGTTGTATGGTGTGAACGTCCAATACGATGCAGGAACGATGTCAATGCGATATCGGGGATTGAATGAGCGTGCTATTCAATGCTCCGATATTGAAGGGAGATTGGAGCCGGATCGTGCTGTGTGACAGCCCAACTACGATGTGAAGTTCAACGTCACCCATTCACTCCCATGTTAAATGGTCGTTCCTGGGTTGGGGGTGTAGACATCGTACGGACGTTGGATTCCTAAATCGCAACGTGTAAACCTCCGATGCGGGAGAAACGTGCACTAAATGCGCGCTCCCGCGCCATTGAATTGCGATATCGCAACGATATTGAAACGTGTAAACCCACCCTTAGATCCATGTGGAAGATCATCTACAAATGGAGATTTTTAACTAAGGCCAACCAGCAAAACCTGCCTGAGAGAAGAACCCAAGATCCTGAAAAAAATCTCTGAAAATAACAAAAATATTATCAATAAATCTACTGGTAAGTTACTGTCTATTGATTTTCTAGCACATAAGTCTATCGTTAAGCCTAGACACATTATATTGCAATAGGAGAAAAAAAAACTATTTTCCAGAAAAAGCATAATGGAAAAAGTAGAGGTAAGGAAATAATTATTTGATCCCTTGCTGATTTTGTAAGTTTGTCCACTGACAAAGACATGAACAGTTTATAATTTAAAGGGTAGGTTAATGTTAACAGTGAGAGATAGACTATCAAAAATAAAATCCAAAAAAATCACATTGTCTAAATTATATACCGTATATACTCGTGTATAAGCCGAGTTTTTCAGCACAAAAAATGTGCTGAAAAGTACCTCCCTCGGCTTATACACGAATCATACAGTATACAGGGCCGCCCGCCCCCCCATCGGTATACAGGCGCGGCCCCCCCCCCCATCAGTGGTATACAGGGCCCCCTTGCTGCCGCACACCTGTAAAGTAAGACATCATTATACTTATCCCTGTCGCTGTTGCGCTCGGTCACCGCGCTCCTCCGGGTCTTCATGCTTCCTCCTCCGGTGCACAGGAAATTACGTCACTTCGTGTGCACCGGAGGAGGAAGCATGAAGACCGGAGGAGCACGGTGACCGAGCGGCGCCAGCGACAGGGATAAGTATAATGATGTCTTACTTTACAGATGTGCGGCAGCAAGGGGGCCCTGTATACCACTGATGGGGGGGGCCGCGCCTGTACACCACTGGGGCTGCTGTATATACTGCTGGGGCCTGTATATACCACTGGGGCTGCTGTATATACTGCTGGGGCCTGTATATACCACTGGGGCTGCTGTATATACTGCTGGGGCTTGTATATACCACTGGGGAGGCTGCTGTATACCACTGGGGCTGCTGTATATACTGCTGGGGCCTGTATATACCACTGGGGAGGTTGCTGTATACCACTGGGGCTGCGGTATATACTGCTGGGGCCTGTATATACCACTGGGGAGGCTACTGTATACTACCACTGGGGAGGCTGCTGTATACTACCACTGGGGAGGCTGCTGTATACTACCACTGGGGAGGCCTGTATACCACACTGCTGGGGGCTGTATACCTGTGCTGGGGTCCACCCTCGGCTTATACACGAGTCAATAGGTTTTGCCAGGGTTTTGGGGGCAAAAGTAGGGGGGTCGGCTTATACACGGGTCGGCTTATACACGAATATATACGGTAAATGTATTTGCATTTTGCAGAGAGAAATAAGTATTTGATCCCTCTGACAAACAAGACTTAACACTTGGTGACAAAATCCTTGTTGGCAAGCACAGCAGTCACACGTGTTTTGTAATTGATGATGATGATGTGTGCGGACATGTCAGGAGAAATTTTGGTCTATTCTTCCTTGCAGATCATCTCTAAATCATTAAGATTTTGAGGCTGTCATTTGGCAACTCAGAGCTTTAGCCCTCTCCATAAATTTTCTATGGGATTAAGGTCTGGAAACTGGCTAGACCTATCCTTTGTTGCCTTGTCTGTATGTTTTGAGTCATTGTCATGCTGGAAGACCCAGACACAACCCATTTTTAACGTCCTGGCAGTGGGAAGGAGGTTGTCACTTGGGATTTTACGGTACATGACTCCATCCATTGTCCCATAGATGCAATGAAGTAGTCCTGTGCCCGTAACTGAGAAACACCCCAAAACATAATGTGTCCACTGCCATGTTTGACTGTGGGGATGGTGTCCTTGGGGTCATAGGCAGCATTTCTCTTCCTACAAATACGGTGAGTTGAGTTAATGCCAAATAGCTCAACCTTTGTCTCATCTGACCACAGGATCTTCTCCCAATTACTATCAAAATTACCAAGGTGTTCATTGGCAAACTTCAGACGGTCTTCATATTTGCCTTCTTGAGCAGTGAGAGTTTGCGGCACTGTTGAATTTCAATCCATTATAGCATAATGTGTTACTGTGTCGCCCCAGGATGTGGGGTACTCAGGTATCAGGCCACAGGGGGTTAACTGTGTCAAGGGGAATGGCAGCTGCGCCTGATCCCATGTCCTGGGGGACTATTCTTTTTAAAAAGGGGGTTATGTACAAGGGATTATTTACAAAGTTAGTCTGTCGTGACGCCACCTGCAGTTCCTGGTGAAGTAGCACCAGCGCTGCCACAGTCCTCCGGAGGTCGGTGTTATTGCGGCTGAGATGTTGTAGTCCTACGCAGGCAGGACTGGGACCTCCGGGGCAGCGATCCTGTGAAAGGAATAAGTTCATGGAAAGTAGATGCAGCAGAGTCGAAGTCACTTCACTCCGGGTACTTTACTGGAACTTTAGCAGCGGTGGTTACAGTTCAGTGCAGTAAGATGTTAAGAGACAAGTAGCTAACGGGTGGCTGCAAGCGGATCATAGGTAGATGGATGGAACCCTCAGCGTGTGCCTTTTCTCTTTCAATTCTTCCCTGCTTCCCAGTAGTTTGTGTGAAGTCTGACCCCATACAGTTGGTCTGGCCTCCTGCTGTCTCTCACTCTCCTCGCTCCCATCGGGCTACCCTCTCCTGGACAGCCGAACCTTCAGACGATCCATCCTGGTACCCTCTTCTGGTCGCTTAAGAGTCTGAGCGGTATATATAGATATACCCCTCAGTTCGCCGGATTTTCTGTGGTCCTTGGAGGATCCCACAGGTGCGGGTTCCGGTGCCCGGTAAGCTGTTGTGGATGGACTTCTCCAAGTCCTTCCCCAACTGGCCGTCTGCGCCTGGGATCTGTTCTTAGCCTTTCCTGGGTCCTCAGCCGAGAGACCCTCCTTTCTCCCTCAGGCTCACTGCCTGTCTGCTAGCTGAGCTCTCTCGTTCCCCCTGGAGGTGGTTTTTAGTCCCTCCCGGGTACCTTCCACCATGTGATCTAGTGTTGGGGTGCTTGTGTGTAGGTTCCACCCATCAGACTGAAGTCCACTTGCAGCTGGAGTATCTGTGCCGCTTTTATGGGTGCAGTACCCCTCTGCGACGCCTGCTTTGCGGGGCGCCACATTACCAATGGGTTTCTTGGTGACAGTGTTCCCAGCTACCTTGAGATCATTAACAAGTGCCCCTATGTAGTTTTAGGTTGATCTCCCACCTTCCTCATGATCCTGGGATACCCCACGAGGTGAGATTTTGCATGCAGCCCCAGATCGATGTCGATTGACCTCATTTTGTATTTCTTCTATTTTCTTACTATTGTACCAACAGTATATCCCTTCTCACACAGCGTCTTACTTATGGTTTTGTAGCCCATTCCAGCCTTGTGCAGGTCTAGGATCTTTTCCCTGACATCCTTAGAAAGCTCTTTGGTCTTGCCCATGTTGTAGAGGTTAGAGCAGAGGTCTCAAACTCGCGGCCCGAGGGCCGCATGCGGCCCCTGGGGCTTCACTATGCGGCCCGCGGCACCTTGGTCAACTTAATGATGCATCACCCCAGTGCAGGACTAACCAGCTCTGCCACTCAGCAAGATCAATGCAAGCTGCCAGCCAATGGGGTTGGGGTTATTTAGCTTGGAAAAACGAAGGCTTAGGGGTGATCTTATAATAATGTATAAATATATGAGGGGGCAGTACAGAGACCTTTCTAATGATCTCTTTACTCTTAGGCCTGAGACTGGGACAAGGGGGCATCCTCTACGTCTGGAGGGAAGAAGGTTTAATCATAATCACAGACGCGGATTCTTTACTGTAAGAGCAGTGACACTATGGAACTCTCTGCCACATGATGTTGTAATGAGTGAGTCACTACTAACATTTAAGAAGGGCCTGGATGCCTTTCTTGAAAACTATAACATTACCAGTTATATATACTAGATTCTTTGATAGGGCGTTGATCCAGGGAATTAGTCTGATTGCCGTATCTGGAGTCAGGAAGGAATTTTTTCCCCCAATGTGGAGATTAGTGTTGCCACATGGGGTTTTTTTTTGCCTTCCTCTGGATCAACATGTTAGGCTATGGGTTGAACTAGATGGACTTAAAGTCTTCCTTCAACCTTAAAAACTATGTTACTATGTTACTATGTAATGAGAGGCCCGCAGCTGACGGCAGGATATGACGCCATATGCGGGCCTCTGGCTGGCAGACTGCATTGATCTTGATGAGCAACAGAGCTTATCTGAGCAGCGGCTGGAGGAAGTCATAGCACAGCGGAGGCCGGAAGTCAGTACAGTGGCGGCCCCCTGCACTGGAGCGATGCATCATTAAAGTGAGAAAAGTGTGAGTGTTCGTGAGAAAGTGTGTGTGTGAGGGTGAGTGTGTGAGTGAGGATGTGTGTATAAGAAAGTGTGTGCGAGTTTCAGTGTGTGTATGAGTGTGAGTGTAAGAGTGTGTATGAGGATGTGTAAAAAGAAGGTAAAACAGGATGGGGGTCATCACTATAAAAGTAGATCAGGATGGGGGACATCACTATAAAAGGGAATCGGGATGGGGACATCATCACTAAAGGGGATCAAAATGGGGACATCACTACTAAAGGGGAATGGGATGGGGGACATCACTAGAAAAGGGGATCATGATGGGGGACATCACTACAAAAGGAGATCCAGTAATTATAACAGACGAAGGCACAGTGCCGGAATGTGCATTGGGACAGTGGCACAAATCTCTGGACATAGGCACTGACATCTGAATTTATATTGACATTTTTGATATCCACTGCAATAGTCTTTGTTACAGTGGATATTCCACATACATTTATGGGATCAGATTGGATATCTTATTACTGTAAAGGTACAGTCACACGCCGCAATCTCGCCTGGAAATCATAAAGGCGATATGTCGCCCTGGACCAATCACCATGAAATTGCCTCACGGTTGTGGCGTGTGATTGGGCGATTTTGTGGCAATAAATCGCCCATCGGCCGTCGCCTGATTCCTGAACAGTGCTCAGTAATCAGTTATCGTTAAGGCGATATTTCCGTGTTGTGGCGTCAGACAGGGTGATATTGATGGAAAGAGCGTTGGCTATGATTTCCCATAGGCGTGCCTCCGCGTGCTGAAGTCCGCGCCCCGTCTGAGATGATTGGTCTGAGCTACTGTGTTCCTACTTGCTGTCAGTTGACACCGCGCCATATTTGAAGAGCTGTCCATTCAGCACCACACACATCTTCAGCTACACAACCGTCCATAAACTCAGTGCAAACTCCGATAGACAATGGCGTCATGTATCAGCCAGCCTTCCAGAGCAGGGTGACCAATCGTAACGCTGTTGCGTTGTCCAATGAACGTGTATGGGGCGCGATGTAAACCATTGTGGCATGCCTATATCCTCATCGAGCTGAATATGTATGCCCACATTGCCTTTGAGATTGCGGTGTGTGAAGCAGTGATGGAATGAGGCAGGATTGCTTCCGCTGTAGTTGAGGCGACTTCCGGAGCGACACATCGCCTTAGCTTCAGGGCGAAATTGCGGCGTGTGATGCCGCCATCGGCGATCTGAGGTGACCACGAAAAACGTGAGCGCTCACGTTAGATCGCCACACATCGCCAGCTGTGACTGCGGCGTGTGTCGGTACCTTTAGGGTTTTTCAATGTCACTCCTCACTAGGATTATATATATCTAAATCCTGACTATATATAAATATCTTCATTGGATTGTTAGAGATAGCACAGGTCTGCAAAAAAAATTTTTTCGAGAGCTGTTTTGGTTATTCCACGTAATCTTTATGCTTTTGAGTGCGCTGAATCCAAAAATGACCTCCATTTTGTCATAGGACATCACGTTTTCTGACAATTTAAGTAACTATGTTAAATAAGACACTACCTCAAAATGAATAAAAATAGACTCATAAAATTAATTTTTTATTACAAGTGTTTCATGAAAATGATTTTTTTTAACTGCAATGAGCTCACTAACACACACTAAAATCGATTCTTCCCTGTCAGGCTTCTCTTGGTACATTTACGCTTGTGAGTAGCATCTGCAATGTCTCTCTGAAGCGTCCAACAGTAGTCTGCCATCATTGTAATGCTCCATCTTCCCTGGTATCTTCTTTCCATCTCTTTAATGTCCTGGTGGAATCGTCACCTTGCTCTTCACTCACAGCTCCCAAATTTTCAGGAAAGTTGTCAAGGTGGGAAGGGAGTTAGGCTGCCTTCACATTTGTGTATGGGAAGGCAGCGTATTGCTGCGTTCCCATACGCATTCAAACGCATGCGCACTGCGTTCCTATGTTTAACATAGGAACGCATGGTGCCTGCGTTTGCTGCGTTCGGGTGCGGATGCGGACGATATCTGTTCCTTCCGGTGTCCAGCGTCCGCACCCGGGACGCAGCATGTTGGGTTTTTTTGTGCGCTTGGGGACCTTGGAAAATCAGCAAGCGTCCCCAAGCGCACAAAAAATGCATTGGCACAAAAAATGCAATGGGTCCGCAGTGTTCTGCGCTTGACAGCGCAGGAGAACGCTGCAGACCCATTGAAAAATCTCCCGGTGGCCGGCGGTGATGTCACAGGAGATCACCGACGGCCACCGGGAGATCAGCTCAGCCTCAGCTGACTCTTCCTCCCCGCCGCCGATAATCGGCTAGCGATGTCGGCGGGGAGAAACAGCTGATGTGACAGCTGTTTGAATCTTCCCGCGCCGACATCTCCTCTCGGTGTCGGCGCGGGAAGATTCAAACAGCTGTCAAATCAGCTGTTTCTCCCCGCCGACATGTCCCGGAGCTTACCGGCGGCTGGGAGGAGGAGATCTCCGGCGCTGATCTCCGCCCCCGGACACCGCTGATTGGCTGCCGGGCTGCACAGTGATGTGTCCGCAGGCGGACATTCTCTGCTGCGGACACATCAAAATGGCCCTGCTTTACACTGCGTTTGTGTCTGCATGCGATCAGCATGCAGACACAAACGCTAATGTGAAGCCAGCCTTAATGCACTTTCAAACTCATCAGGCAACCTAAAGCTTGAAATGCTTTCAGCATTCGTCTGACGATTTGTTTGTAGTCAGGGTCTTTGTTACTGCCTAAAATTTTCTCTACGACCTCTTTAAATGCAATCCACCCTTTTTTTTGAGGATGCATCATGGTTATTGATAAAATCTTGATCAGCTATAAGCCTTCTAATGTCTGGTCCGACGAACACGCCTTCCTTCAATTTTGTCTCCGAGAGGCTTGGAAACTTGGCGACCAAGTATTTGAAGCATTCTCCATCTTTTGGAAGTGATTTTACGAATTGCTTCATCAATCCCAACTTGATGTGGAGAGGTGGTAGAAGAACTTTATGGGGAGGAACCAAAGTTTCTCTGAGGACATTTTTTTCACCAACTGTGAGCACCCTCGGCTGCCAATTCTTCTTGGTCCAGTGATTTTGTCGGTCTCGACTGTCGCATAGATATAGAAAACAAGGGTATTTGGTATACCCAGCTTGATGTCCGAGCAGCATGCACAAGACTTTCAAATCCCCGCACACTTAACAACCGTGGTCTTCATATTTAAGTTTACGAAAAACCAATTCCAAGTTCTCGTAGGTTTCCTTGAGGTGTACGGAATGACCTACAGGTATGGAAGCATAAAAACTGCCGTTGTGGAGTAAAACTGCTTTGAGACTTCTTATTGAAGAATCTATAAAAAGACGCCATTGCGCTGAATCATATTGGATTTTGAATTGACCCATCAAACCTTCGACATCGATGCAATAAACCAACTTATCTTCCTGGGCAAAGTAAGGAACGAACTCGTCTTCACGATGTCTGAACCATGAAAAAGACACTTCTGGCAACAATAAATTCTTGCTTTTGAGCCTTGAGCTGAGTAACTCAGCCGCATCTTTGGGAAGATTCAAGTCTCTTACCAAATCATTCATCTCCTCCTGGGAAAACAATGTTGGTCTTGTATCATCTTCAAAGTCAGAACTTGATTCATCATCTGGTTCAGGTGGGACTCCAACTTCATCGGAGCTAGTTATCTCTTCCAAGGTAGCAGGGACCTTGGGTACTGGTATATCTGTGCCATGGGGGATAGGACGAATTGCTGAGTGAATATTGGGATATGAAATGGAATGCTTCCATTGTTAATTATACCCTTTCACATCGCATGAACAAAAGTAGCAATCATCACTATGGTTCTTTTGCTCTCGCCATACCATAGGAATCCCATAACGGAAAGCTTTTTTCTTACCCTTGAACCAATTTCGGAGGTCCTCAACACACTGTTTGCACACTATATGAAGCGCCCGAGCTTTATCTTGATCTCCAAGCTTTAGTCCGAAATATGCGAAGTATACTTTTTTCACAAAGTCTGTAATATTCAGCTGTTGCTTCAACACTGTATATTCACCACAAATGTAACAGAACCTGTCAGGCGAACTAATACACTTCCGCTGAGCCATAATGCTAATTTTGGGAAACACGGTTGAATATGACGAGCTAACACGAACTGAGATTAAAAAGTGTGAACAGGCGAGAACCAAGATAAAACAACTGAAACAAGCTCGGGCATGTCAGAGCCCGCTCGTTCAGCTTGCAACATGTTGATGCTGGTTTCATTAGCTCACTCTGAAAGTTCTTTTCTTTGAAAGTTATATTTTTTGGCATTGTATATCAATGCATTGATGTGAATTAATTAATAATAATTTTCACTTTCAAAACCCTAACATAAAAAAAATACCTAAACTGAGAAACATTTACTACATTTGAAGAGAATTTTGCATTTTGTGGCAAATCCTGATGTCCAGGATTTTTTTCAATATTTTTTTCGTTTTCAGCACACCAAAATACATGGAAATTAGATGAAAATAATTAAACAGCTTTTTAGTCGCAGACCTGTGTAATCCTGTGTCATGGTGTTTTGGTGCCACCTAGTGGCTATTTGAAGTTAATGTTTTTGTACATCAATTTTAATTTTTAGTTAATAAAAAAACATTTTATATTTCACTCCAGTCTCTAATGCACTTTATTCTATATGCTTATTCTATGTTGAGGACAGGGCCCTGCTGTCAATGAAAAAATGGCCGGATTTAATTTACAAATGAATGGGAATTTACAACCTCTTCTCCATTGACAGAAGCATGTGATAGGGCCACATTCTTCAGACATATTATTATTATTATTATTATTAATATTATATGTAAGGGCAGAGGAGGACAAGAACGTAAAATGACGACCATTGAATCATACAGGCACAGTAGGGTAGAGGATCACATATGTGGGTAATACTGGAGAGACCCCACATCTACTATACATTTAAGTATATCCTGTGGACATAACTTATATGTGCAAGATGGGAAATTCCCTTTAATATTGGGGTGTACTAACTTTTTGACAAAGAATTGTTATTCATAAGCATAACATGTGTACACTGAATCTATGTGTTAAACACTTCTTTGAACCAATAGAGAAAACAAAAAAAGTATTGTGTTGGCTGCTTTCACACTGGGATTTTTTATAAAATGCGGCAGTTACGGTAAAAAAAACGCATTTGCCGCATAACGGCCGCACTTGCGGCAGGCCCCATGCATTGCATATGGGGCTTGCGGTAAGTGTGCAGCAGCCGCGGCAAGTGCGGTTTCGGTAGTTGCGGCAGTTGCGACCGCAAAAAAATCTGCAGCTAACCGCAATTTTTTTTGTGGCCGCATCTGCCACAACTGCCGAAACCGCACTTGCTGCGGCTGCTGCACACTTACCGCAAGCCCCATATGCAATGCATGGGGCCTGCCGCAAGTGCGGCCGTTATGCGGCAAATGCGTTTTTTTTACCGTAACTGCCGCATTATTTAAAAAATCCCAGTGTGAAAGCAGCCTTACTGAGGTTTACAAATATGTTATAAATATTCTTTACAAAAAGCATAAAAAATATGTAAAATACTCACAGAATCAACAACATTTACCACGGATTTGGCAAAGTTGCTGGTATGAATGTAGGAAGAGCGTTGTTTCTTGTACTAGAAGAAAAAAAGAGAAGTTCATCAATTCAGAAAACTGAAATTTCACATGATTCCAAGGAATAGAAATGACAAAACACAATTCTGCCCCCATGTGGTGATCCTGTCCTGAGGAACATAGAAATGTGATGTCCCAAGTTACAATATGTAAATTGCTACACAAGGTCAGTATGTATCTGATCCAGGGGTGCACATATACCAAACTAACATCTGAGCCCAGTGTGAACATTGCATTGTTAATAATATTAACAATTTTATACAATATACTATATGCAAGGAAAAAGCAGCCGTGTTTGAAATTGCCGGCACAGCAACCAATCAGCTTTGAAGCTGTGTATACAGGACACAACACCTATATCAGTCTTGTCCGTACATCTGATCATGTTGTATACAGGACACAACACCTATATCATTCTTGTCCGTACACCTGATCATGTTGTATACAGGACACAACACCTATATCATTCTTGTCCGTACACCTGATCATGTTGTATACAGGACACAACACCTATATGAGTCTTGTCCGTACATCTGATTATGTTGTATACAGGACACAACACCTATATCATTCTTGTCCGTACATCTGATCATGTTGTATACAGGACACAACACCTATATCAGTCTTGTCCGTACATCTGATTATGTTGTATACAGGACATAACACCTATATCAGTCTTGTCCGTACATCTGATCATGTTGTATACAGATCACAACACCTATATCAGTCTTGTCCGTACATCTGATTATGTTGTATACAGGACACAACACCTATATCAGTCTTGTCCGTACATCTGATTATGTTGTATACAGGACACAACACCTATATCAGTCTTGTCCGTACATCTGATTATGTTGTATGCAGGACACAACACCTATATCAGTCTTGTCCGTACATCTGATTATGTTGTATACAGGACACAACACCTATATCAGTCTTGTCCGTACATCTGATCATGTTGTATACAGGACACAACACCTATATCAGTCTTGTCCGTACATCTGATTATGTTGTATACAGGACACAACACCTATATCAGTCTTGTCCGTACATCTGATTATGTTGTATGCAGGACACAACACCTATATCAGTCTTGTCCGTACATCTGATTATGTTGTATACAGGACACAACACCTATATGAGTCTTGTCCGTACATCTGATTATGTTGTATACAGGACACAACACCTATATCATTCTTGTCCGTACATCTGATCATGTTGTATACAGGACACAACACCTATATCAGTCTTGTCCGTACATCTGATTATGTTGTATACAGGACATAACACCTATATCAGTCTTGTCCGTACATCTGATTATGTTGTATACAGGACACAACACCTATATCAGTCTTGTCCGTACATCTGATTATGTTGTATACAGGACACAACACCTATATCAGTCTTGTCCGTACACCTGATCATGTAGTATACAGGACACAACACCTATATCAGTCTTGTCCGTACATCTGATCATGTAGTATACAGGACACAACACCTATATCAGTTTTGTCTATACACCCGATCATGTTGCATGCAGGACATATCTATATTAGTCTTGTCTGTACACCTGATCATACAGGACACAACACCTATATCATTCTTGTCCGTACATCTGATTATGTTGTATACAGGACACAACACCTATATCATTCTTGTCCGTACATCTGATCATGTTGTATACAGGACACAACACCTATATCAGTCTTGTCCGTACATTGATTATGTTGTATACAGGACACAACACCTATATCATTCTTGTCCGTAGATCTGATTATGTTGTATACAGGACACAACACCTATATCAGTCTTGTCCGTACATCTGATCATGTTGTATACAGGACACAACACCTATATCATTCTTGTCCGTACATGTGATTATGTTGTATACAGGACACAACACCTATATGAGTCTTGTCCGTACATCTGATCATGTTGTATACAGGACACAACACCTATATCAGTCTTGTCCATACATCTGATTATGTTGTATACAGGACACAACACCTATATCATTCTTGTCCGTAGATCTGATTATGTTGTATACAGGACACAACACCTATATCAGTCTTGTCCGTACATCTGATCATGTTGTATACAGGACACAAACACCTATATCAGTCTTGTCCGTACATCTGATTATGTTGTATACAGGACACAACACCTATATCAGTCTTGTCCGTACATCTGATTATGTTGTATACAGGACACAACACCTATATCAGTCTTGTCCGGACATTTGATTATGTTATATACAGGACACAACACCTATATCAGTCATGTCTGTCAACCCGTTTGCTTTTATCCAACAAGCATTAGATAACATTAGTTGATTTATATAGATCACGTCAGAAAATGATTCTTGCTGACCTTAAGGTGTTGTGTCATCCAATTATATCTATTTTATGTTTATGATCTTGTTAATTTACTAACTTAAAATAAATAACTTGTCATTACACAAGTTTGACAAGAACTGTTGGCGTACACTGCCACCTAGTGGTCAACTAGATCTTAAATCGCAAACAGTAAAATGGAATGGGATTCCCAAATTAAATAGGAGAGCATTGTAAGAAAGAGTCAAGCTGTACGTAACTTGTTTATCTTGCCTGAAAAATCCCATTGATATATTAAAAACAGAAAAGTTTAGCATTTTTTTCTTAATTTATATACAAATACAATTATATACAATTTATATTATTTTAATACATTTGGCTTATTTTTACATTTGATTTCACAGTGTATAATGCACTGCGAAATCAAATGGGGTTGTGACAGATGTCACAGGAGGGAGGAGGAACAGGATTCTTCCTCCCCTCTGTGACATTATTATTATTATTATTTATTTATATAGCGCCATTATATTCCATGGCGCTTTACATGCCAAAAGGAGCAGACTAGGACAAGTAACATAGTAACAATTCAAGTAACAATAAATGTGGACAATTCAGTCGTACAGATACAAGAGGGGAGAAATCCTGTCCGCGAGGGCTCACAGTCTATGAGGGGCGGGTGGGGATACAGTGGGAGGGGGAAGTTCCAGTCGTGAGGCGGTGTGGAGGACCGGGTCTTATTGCAGGTGGTAGGCTTGGCGGAACAGGTGGGTCTTCAGGCTTCTTTTGAAGGTTCCCAGGGTAGGAGAATGTCTGATGTGTTGGGGCAGTGAGTTACAGAGTATGGGTGAAGCCCTGGAGAAATCCTGTATGCGGTTGTGCGAAGAGAAGATGAGGGGGGAGTAGAGGAGAAACTCTTGGGAGGATCGCAGGTTGTGTGAGGGTAGGTATCGGGAGACCATGTCAGAGATGTATGGAGGGGACAGGTTGTGAATAGCTTTGTATGTCGTGGTTAGTGTTTTAAACCGGGATCTCTGGGAAGTAGGGAGCCAGTGAAGGGTTTGGCAGAGAGGGGAGAAAGGGGAGTAGCGGGGGACAGATGGATTAGGCGGGCAGCGGAGTTCAGGATCGATTGGAGAGGGGCAAGGGAGGTATTGGGAAGGCCGGTGAGCAGGAGGTTGCAGTAGTCGAGGCGGGAGATGATGAGAGTGTGAATAAGGGTTTTAGCAGTGTCGTGGTCAAGGAAAGTGGGGATCCTATAGATGTTTTTGAGCTGGAGTCGTCAGGAGGTGGTGAGGGCCTGGATATGGGGCTTGAAGGAGAGGGATGAGTCAAGGATAACCCCGAGGCACTTGGCATGGGGGACAGGGGAGAGAGAGCAGTCGTTGACGACAATGGATAGGTCAGGTAATGAGGGGGAGCGTCTTGGGGGGAAGACTATGAACTCGGTTTTGTCCATGTTCAGCTTAAGGAAGCGAGCAGAGAAGAAGGATGAGATGGCGAACAGGCAGTGCGGAATTTTGGATAGAAGGGAGGCGATGTCAGGACCAGACAGGTAGATTTGGGTGTCGTCGGCGTAGATGTGCTACTGGAGGCCATGGGACTCAATGAGTTGCCCTAGGCCGAGAGTGTAGATTGAGAACAGTAACAGTCCAAGAACCGAGCCCTGGGGGACCCCAACAGATAGGGGTTAGGCCGAGGAGGATGTGTGGGAGTGGTGACGCTGAAGTCATTAAGTATGAGGAGATCCAAGAGAGGGCAAGGTCCGTGATGCCAAGAGATTCCAGGATCTGAAGTAGAAGGGAGTGGTCACAGTGTCAAACGCGGCGGACAGGTCGAGGAGGAGGAGAACAGAGTAGTGGCGCTTGCTTTTGGCAGTCAGTATGTCGTTGGTGACTTTGGTCAGGGCTGTTTCAGTAGAGTGGAGGGTCGGAAGCCAGATTGCAGGCAGTCAAAGAGGGAGCAGGAGGAGAGGTGAGAGGACAGCTCAGAGTGGACATGCTGTTCAAGTAGTTTAGAGGCGAAAGGGAGGAGAGATATAGGGCGGTAGTTGGAGACAGTTGTGGGATTGAGGGAGGGTTTTTTGAGGATGGGTGTGATCAAGGCATGTTTGAAGGCTGAGGGGAAGGTGCCAGTGGTAAGTGATAGGTTGAAAAGATGAGTTAGGGCTGGGATGATAATGGAGGTGAGCTTGGGAATGAGGTGGGATGGGAGCGGGTCGTGAGCACTGGTGGTGAGGTGTGATTTTGACAGGAGGGAGGAGAGCTGGTCTTCAGTTATGGGGGGGGAAGCAGTTGATGGAAGGAGAGGGCAGTATAGGTGAGAGGGGAGGCTGTGGGGACAGTGGATCAAAGCTGTCTCTGATTCTGTAAATCTTTTCTTTGAAGAAGGAGGCAAAGTCTTCAGCAGAGATAAGGGGAGAGGGAGGGGAAGCAGGCGGGCGGAGTAAGAAATTGAAGGTTTTGAAGAGTTGTTTGGAATTGCGGGACAGGGAGGTTATTAGGGATAAGAAGAAGGTTTGTTTGGCGGTGGCAAGTGCAGTCTTGAAGTCGATGAGGGACTGTTTGAACAGTGAAGGAATAGTTCAGAGGAGTGGGTGAGGTGGTTAGGTAGGATGGAGGGTGAGAGAAGTACTTTGTTGCTGGGTGGAGGAATGAGTGGGGGTGGAGGTGGAGAAGGATGGGAGTGAGAGTGCAAAGAAGGGGATACATTGTAGATGGTGAGCGGGGGATGGGAGTAGTGTGGGTCAGATGCAGCGGGAAGGAGAGCTGTAGTGGTGGGTGAGTGGTCAATAGTGATGAGTAGTCTGGGGTTTACATAGTGAATACATAATTGCAGTACAAGTGAACAAATTACATATCTGTTTGTTTGTCTTGCATGACTTAGGCCCTTTTCACATCAGCGTTTATTTTAAATCGCGGCAGATGCGATGAAAAAAACGCATCTGCCGCGATTACCGCATACCGGCTGCACTTGCGGCACAGTTGCGGCACAGTTGCGGCAAGCCCCATACAATGTATATGCGGGCTTGCGGCAGGTGCGGCAAGTGCGGTTTTGGCACTTGCCGTAGGTGCGGCCGCGAAAAAAACGCGGTCAGCCGCGTTTTTTTCGCGGCCGCACCTGCCGCAAGTGCCAAAACCGCACTTGCCGCACCTGCCGCAAGCCCGCATATACATTGTATGGGGCTTGCCGCAACTGTGCCGCAAGTGCAGCCGGTATGGGGTAATCGCGGCAGATGCAAATTTTTCACAGCATCTGCCGCGATTTAAAAAAAACGCTAGTGTGAAAGTACACTTACCCGTTTCCTGCCCGGTTTAACAGCCCGATGTAACTGCACTTGTACAGTCGGCACTTATGCAGATGGCATGATTGCAAGACCCCGCATGATTGCACCCCTTAGCTGGCTCTACATATATAGTGAGTTTCTACTTAGATCTGGGTCTATTAAACTTACTATAAATGCAAGACAAATAAACAGAGTTCCTGGGCATCATGGGTCATAAACACTTCTGAACCAAAGATGACCTCTGAACATCCCACATCACACACAGTAAGATAATTTCAGTATATTACCTTAATAAAAGACAAGTATGTTGTTGATAGAAGTCACAGAATCATATACCTCTCATACGAGGAGAGACAGGCAGGAAAGCTGAGTGAATGGAAGTCACAGAATCATATACCTCTCATATGAGGAGAGACAGGCAGGAAAGCTGAGTGAATGGAAGTCACAGAATCATATACCTCTCATATGAGGAGAGACAGGCAGGAAAGCTGAGTGAATGGACATCACTGAAGAAGTTGCCCCATAAAAACACGTGGTGTGTGAATGCACCGCGTTTTTTTACGGGATTTTTTTGCGCGGATGCAAAACGCTGAAAAAAGCGCCCAAGCAAAAAAAACGCAAAGATAAGCGCTGTGTGTGAACATATACCAGTAATGGGGGGCCATTTATCATGATGAGAGGGGCTGTATACCATGATGAGAGTCTGCTTCATTTTCCCCCCTAGGCTTATACTCGAGTCAATAAGTTTCCATAGTTTTGGAGGGTAAAATTAGGGGCCTCGGCTTATACTCGGGTCGGCTTATACTCGAGTATATACGGGTACATATAATCATGTAAACATAAACTAAAAGAAATATGGTGGTTCGAGTTTGCATGTTCAAAGTGCTGCTCTGGTGTACGGAGATGTCATTTCAAACTAACTTTAACTTGACATTAGTTTTTATAGTTCAAACAAATCTATTTGGATCCATTCTGTAACTGATTCTGAATATTATCTTTGATATTGTTTCAGTAATTATTGGAAAGAAAGCAGCAATAAAAAAATAACTAATGAAAGTGTGAACATTGAACAGAGACAAAGAGTCCACAGCTAAACCATATAAAAACCTGCAGATTTATTTGGAGGAGAACAAACATGATCATAAACACACTGTGTATTAGGCCAGGGTTCCACTTGCGAGAGACTCACACGAGTCTCGCATCGTATCACGTGGCACGGTCGCCTGCCTTCCGGTCAGCTTCATGCTGGCACACTTCTGTCCGAGAGCAGGTGTGGCGTCCCTGAGGTATGGTTGCCACAGAGGTACTGCACCTGAGCCATAGACCCACGAATACCTGCACTCAAAACCCATTCTAACTTCAGACTTGGGGATCTGGGCGTACCCTATTGAGAGGGAGGGCCCCATCTTTAGGCTGGAGAAGGGACTAGGCAGAGGCGGTGGGAAGAGAAGAAAGAATTTAAGGTGGAAGAAAGCTACTCCAGGCGCAGACAGCTTAAAGGGAGTGAAGAACTTGAGGAAGTTTATCCCAGAGAGTTTTACCGGGTACCGGAGCCTGCACCTGTGGGATACTTTAGGACCACAGAGAATCCGGAGTCCCGTGGAGTCTACAATTCTCCCGGGCACCTGAGCAAACCGAAAGAGGGTACCAGGCACCGCCAAAGGAAGGAGCGGCCAGCCAGCAGAGGGTTACCCGACAGGGGCAAGGGTAAGAGCAGGAAGGTGGTCGGACAGATTTCAAGTCGTCAGGCTTCACAATTTAACTGGAAAGAAGGAAGAAACAGACAGGGTTTGAGCACAAAGGCACACACTGAGGGTTCCACCATACCACCTAGGATCTGTCTGCAGCCACCCGTTAAGCTACCTTTCCTCATACCATCAGGAGTGCTGAACTGTAACTTTTGTATTCGACTAATGCAAATGACAGTAAAGTACTCGGAGAAAAGTGAACTTGTGTCGGCTGCATCCTCTCTTGCATTAACTTGTTTCCATACAGGAACGCTGCCCCGGAGGTCCAGTCTAATCTGTGGAGGACTTCACCAACTTGCTGCAGTACCATCTACCTCCGGCGGACTGTGGCGGCGCTGGTGGCATCTCACCAGAAACTACAGGTGGGGTCACGACTACACTGTATATAATCCCCTGTATATATCACCCCTTTTTGGAAGATAGGCCCAGGACATGGGGTCAGTCGCGGCCGCCATTCCCCATGACACCGTTTACCCTTTAGAGCCTGACACCTGAGTACCCCAAAGCCTGGGCTCATCATATTTTTCTGGCGGTCACGAACAGGATATCATGCCCGCGACCACCGGATACTGTGCGCCTTGAACTTGGACTTAAAACAAACTTTTTCCGCCATTGCTTGGCGCCTAAAATAGGTTCCCGCCATTACTGCAGGAGGACCCAAGATGGCGCCGTAGCCATGTACTAAACGCCATGTGCAGGCTGGGGGGCGTGCCTCAGCCCCTAGAAGAGAGAGGGCCAAGACGGAGGCGCCAAAAAGTGTGGCCACCCAGATTGCCATCAATAAGGGGGGTGGCCCATAAGAAAACAAACCGGAAGAGAAGGACAAAAACACCAAGGCTCCTTTGTACCCTGCAGCATGGCGGCACTCCGTTGGAGAGACATTGTGCGTGAGCTTGAGGAGCAAACCCGAGCCGCGCAAGGCGATCCGGCAGTGGCGTCCCTCTTAACCTTAGAGGGGGATGCTGACTACTGGAGGGACGCGTTTGGACAGCTCCACCAGGAGATGGAGGAAGCCCTGGCGTGGGTGTGCCAGCGGTGGAGCCACTCGTTAAGCTACCTGTCCTCATACCATCAGGAGTGCTGAACTGTAACTTTTGTATGCGACTTATGCAAACGGCAGAAAAGTACCCGGAGAAAAGTGAACTTGTGTCGGCTGCATCCTTTCTTGCATGAACTTGTTTCCATACAGGAACGCTGCCCAGGAGGTCCAGTCCTACCTGTGGAGGACATCACCAACTTGTCGCAGTACCATCTACCTCCAGCAGACTGTGGTTGCCCTGGTGGCATCTCACCAGAAAGTACAGGTGGCGTCCTGACAACACTTTATATAATCCCTTTTTTATATCACCCCTTTTTGGAAGATAGGCTCAGGACATGGGGTCAGGCTCGGCCGCCATTCCCCGTGACACCGTTTACCCTTTAGAGCCTGACACCCGAGTACCCCAAAGCCTGGGCTCAACACTTGCACCCTACCTCCCTGCCTATCACCACCTTATTAGACATTCTTATTTGCCCTGAGACCCCGCTCTACCTGTGAGAAGTGATACCATCCCAGCTGCACCACCATCTGCCCCAGCGGTCCTGATCTGCAGCATCAGCTATCCTTTGTAAACAATAACCCCTTTTTACTTCACGCCCAGTATCACGGAGCTGGGTCACCGCCATCGTGATCCCCCTAAGAACTGACCAGCCCGGTCCCAAGTCCCCACGGTCCTGCCAGGCATTGCACAGGCAGCCATGCAGTAAGATCTGTGCGAGTCTCTTTCATCACTCTCCCAAGGGGAACCCCAGCCTTATAAAAACGGTAGGGTGCTCTCAGCATGGACCTTTATATCCACAGCATGCAAACTGAGTAGTGAAAAGCCCAATTAGACCTCATTCAGACACGTGTGTTTTATCAGCGCTTGGTCTGTGTTTTTGTTTTTACCATCAAAGTTTCATCAGTAATTTTCATCTATAAAAAAAAAGAAAATGACAAAACTTTTCCTAAACATTACAATGTTATTCTCAGATAGAGCACAGACTATACGCTGATGTCATTTGTTAGTTGTCCGTAATTTTCACAGAATTTTTTTCGTGATGGCAGTAAAAAACAAACATGATTTCTGCACAGATACACGGTCCACAAAAAATATGGACATGTGAAAAGTCCTATAGACTATTCTGGGTATGTTTTCTATCCAGGAAAAACATGCATAAAACACTCTTATGAAAAATGAATATCAGAATGAGGCTTAGAATGCACTGCTCTGCATTCAGGCCATTCAGTCATCTTTTCTTCACATTTGTGTACTAGCTGATGTTTTTCTCAGGTAGAACATGTATCCACTATAATATATGGAGCGGGTCACGTGGCCATTTCTTTTGCAGACCATGCATCCACAAAAATATCACAAAGACTTGCCTGTTTTCTTTGAGCATCACAGATGAACATTATACACACAGGTGTACGGATCTGTGAAATTCATAGTCAGCGCACAGATGACAAAGGTGTGCAGTCCAGGTGTGGTACATGATTAACAATGCAATGCATAGGAGAAGATCGGCAATGTATTTGTTTACTTTTACATGACATAGATATCCACATGGAAGTGCACTATTCACTCCTCTGCATTACAGTCACCCTTATGTCTAAGGTGTCAGCTTCCAGATCCACACTGTGCCCATGTGTCCTGACTTGTGGTGACCCCTACACTAATGTACGTTTCACTTCACTAATGCTTTGTTAAGGGGTGTCACCTTGTGTATCTATGTCATCCAATAGCTAAGAGTGTGTTGGTGTATTACTATGTGATATAAACAATTTGATTCTATGCTTAGCCCAGGTGTTACAGCCTGATTGTGGTACCAATCTTTGAAATTTTCAACAAGTATTTCCTTGTATTGTCTTTATGTGTATGAGCTTTTAATGAATTAATAAAGTTATAAATAAACGAGATGGTGGCCGGATTCTAACGCATCAGGTATTCTAAAATATGTATGTAGTTTATTTATGAAGATTTAAGAATAATGCAATGAATACATGATATCTATCTATCATCTACCTATGTGTCTATTGTCTATGTATGCTATATTTATTTATCATCTCTCTATGCATGTTTTATTTATCTATCTATCTATCTATCTATCTATCTATCTATCTATCTATGTATATAGATCACACCTTGAGATGGCGATGTGGTGAACAGCTGTCCCGCCGATCTCTTTAGCTGTTCACAAAAACCCAGTCCTGTTAAAGATAAATTAAGTTTCTCAGCATCTATGATACTGGAACATTACATCTGAGTTAATATCACCAAATTTAACAATTTAGATGATACACATCTCCCCTCTTAGGCTGTGGTCACACATAGAAATCCGTTTTTGGAAGTGATTTTTATCACCAATCCGTTTTTTTCTGGGTGCTTTTTGAGCCTCCTGCACTCCTGAACGTTTTTGGACTTTTCATTAAAAAAACGCATGCGCGAACGCATGCGCAAACGCAAGTGCGCATTTGCATGCGTTCGCGCATGCGTTTCCCATAGGGCCCCATGTTAAAAAAACGCATGAAAACGCATGCGTTTTTTAAATGATGCCAAAAACGTTGCATGCAACGTTTTTGACTCAAAAACGGACAGGGCAATGTTTGGAGCTCCATAGAAAAACGGACAGGGTGTTTATTACATCCAATCCGTTTTCTGTCAGTTTTTGGACTTAGAAAAAAAAAATGAGAAAACTGAAGCCAAAAACGGACTGAAGGCTTATGTGGAACCCCAGCCTTATACTTAACATGTGATCACCTTATTATATAAAATATCTGTAAATATATCACACCTATGTATTTAGGTATACCTATGTCAATCAGAAAAAAGGGCGGCACTCACCGGAGTATATAGGATGGTCCTTTACTCCAAGAACTCATGGAAAACAGGGTGCAGGGAGGGGGCACTTGGACCCGTAGAAGCGAAACGCGCCGCGAAACGGCGTCGTAGTCCGTTGGCCCTTCGTGCCCCCTCCCTGCACCCTGTTTTCCATGAGTTCTTGGAATAAAGGACCATCCTATATACTCCGGCGAGTGCCGCCCTTTTTTCTGCTTTTCAAGTGCTGGTGCTTTGGCTGTACACTGCCGGTTGGGAACATGTCATAACTGGAAGATTATCCGGACTTGACAGATGTAATGCTCAGTGCCCTGCTTGCCCTACTTTTCATACCTATGTCAATTCTATCTGTTATCTAGCTATGTATTATCTATGTATTTAGATCTATTAATTTGTGCATCTGTCCATTAATTTTTTTTTGCATTTGCTATATCTATCTATCTATCTATCTATCTATCTACGAAAAATCTTTCTTTTTGATATCTATCTATCTATCTATCTATCTATCTATCTATCTATCTAATCTATCTATCTGTCTGTTATCTAGCTATGTATTATCTATGTATTTAGATCTATTTATTTGTGCATCTGTCCATTTTTTATTTTTTTTTGCATTTTATATCTATGTACCGTATTTTTCGCTTTATAAGACGCACCTGATTATAAGATGCACTCCCAATTTTGGTGACAGAAAAGAGAAAAACATTATTTTTAACCTCCCTGGCGGTATGATTATGTCAGGAATTTTGTGCTAAAAGCGGTACCATTTTTTTTTTTTATTTCTTTTATGGGCAGAAATTTTATACATTTGTATTTCCCGCCCAGTTCCGCCTCCAACCCAGTTCCGCCTCCAATGAGCCGCTGTGGCTCACAGAGACGGAACCAGGAAGTCATATGGAGGCATCCGAAGGAGCTCTCACCGGCGATCACAGCGGGGACATCGCTGGATGTCCCTGTGACAGAGGAGAGGAGGGTAACTGAGGGTGTTCCCGCCCCTCTTCTCGTCTGCAGCCCAGGCTCTAACCCTAACACCCTAGCCCTAACACTAAGGGCCCCGTCACACGGGGCGACGGGGCTGGAGATGTCGGCGGTGAATGGCGGGGGAGCGCACACTCTCGCCGCCCCCGCCACCAGCGCCGTCCCCCGTTTAGACGGGGCGACTCCTCCAGCCCCGTGCCGGCGACCTGTAGGGCGGCATCGCCGCCGGGGTGTCTGACAACCCCGGCGGCGATGCAGGACAATGGGAGCCTATGGCTCCCATCGCCTGACAGGTCGCCGCCGCCCGGTTACATGGGGCGATGTGTGCACATCGTCCCATGATGGTCGCCAGGTTTCACACCACTGCTGTGAAACCAGGCAACCTGCCAGGACCGGCGACATTGCCCCTTTACATGTGGCGACGTAGGGGCGATGACGCCGGCGATAGACCACGCCCCCATGTCTCCGCATGAATGGGCAGCGATATCGCCCCGTGTGACGGGGCCCTTACGCTAACCCTAACCCTAACAATAACCTTAGCCCTAACCCTAGCTCTGGAGAAGGGGGCGGTGCCATATCACTGACATGGCGCCAGCGGTAAGACCCGATGCCCCAGCCCTCTCCCCCAGGCTCTGAGAGCACCCCGGCCCCGGTCCTCAGCAGCGGGAGCAGGGGCGGGCGGCGGTGCTCCCCGCCGGTCCTCAGCAGCGGGAGCAGGGGCGGGCGGCGGTGCTCTCACAGCACCCCCCCCGCCGGTCCTCAGCAGCAGGAGCAGGGGCGGGCGGCGGTGCTCTCACAGCACAACCCCCCCCGCCGGTCCACAGCAGCGGGAGCAGGGGCGGGCGGCGGTGCTCCCCGCCGGTCCTCCGCAGTGGCAGCAGGGGTGGGCGGCGGTGCTCTCACAGCACCCCCCCCCCCGCCGGTCCACAGCAGCGGGAGCAGGGGCGGCTAAAGTAGGGAGCAGGGGCGGCGGTTCTGCTCTGACAGCACCAGCCGCGGGTAAACCCGAGAGTGACTCGGGGTTACCGCTTCTGGCAGTAAAAAATAACCCCGAGTCACACTCGGGAATACCGCTAGGCAGGTTAATGTTAAATGAGGTCCATCTTATAATGCCAGTGTCCATCTAACAAATCATATAGCGTATATATCCCACATAGCCCCCTCATCCTGGTACATGGTCCCTCATCCTAGAATTAGCCCCCTTAATCTGGATATGGCACCCTTATGTTGAATATAGCCCCCTTGTGCTGGCACACTTCCCCATAGCTGGCACACGTCCCCCATAGCTGGCACACGTCCCCCATAGCTGGCACACGTCCCCCATTGCAAGCACACGTCCTCCATTGATGGCACATGTCCCCTATTGCAAACATACAACCCCTTGTGCTGGCACACGTCCCATTGTGCTGGCACACGTCCCCCATTGCAGGCACACGTCCCCCATTGCAGGCACACGTCCCCCATTGAAGGCACACGTCCCCCATTGCAAGCACACGTCCCCCACTGCAGGCACACGTCCCCCATTGCAGGCACACGTCCCCCATTGCAGGCACACGTCCCCCCTTGATGGCACATGTCCCCTACTGCAGGCACATGTCCCCCCTTGATAACACACGTTCCCCCTTGATGGCACATGTCCCCTACTGCAGGCACACGTCTCCTATTGATGGGACATGTCCCCTATTGATGCCCCCCCACGTAATACACCCAACCCATCCATATGCTGCCCCCACATAATATGCTGCCCCCCCTCCATTAGAAAGATGGTCCCTCGCCCTGCACTCCCCCCATCATTAATTTGCCCCCCACGCTGGCCGGCAGCAGATAGAATAAAAAAACCTCCTTTCTCACCCTCCGGCGCTAAGCTCACAGCGTCACCGCTGGCTCCTGGTCTCCATGGTGCTCGGCTTCTTCCGCTCATGTGATCGGGCATACAGCGATGACATCATCGCCCGATCACATGAGCGGAAGAAGCCGAGCACTATGGAGACCAGGAGCTGGCGGTGACGATGTGAGCTTAGCGTCGGAGGGTGAGGAAGGAGGATTTTTTTCATTCTATCTGCTGCCAGCCAGCGTGGGGGGCATATTAATGATGGGGGGAGTGCAGGGCGAGGGACCATCTTTCTAATGGAGGGGGGATAGCATATTACGTGGGGGCAGCATATTGAGGGGGTGGGAGTATTATGTGGGGGGGGCCATATGCAGGACATGGGGGGCATATGGAGGGGCTGCAGAGAGAGCGGGGGGTGAGTGCAGGCTCATTTAATATGCACTGCTCCCCGCCGTCCATCTCTCAGTGCAACTTCAGCACTGAGAGGTGGACAGCGGCAGTATATATTAAATGAGCGGGAGCAGGAGATCTCCCCGCTCTCTCTGCATCCCCACAGCCAGCCCATTCCAGCCCCGGACACGCTCCTGAGTTGCCTCCCCATATTCAGATTATAAGACACACCCCTCACTTTCCCCCAAAATTTGGGGGAACAAAAGTGTGTCTTATAATCCGAAAAAATACAGTGTTTATCTATCTATCTATGTATCTATGTGTATATATTAAATATCTATGTAAACAGACTAATAATGCAATGAATATACAGCATTTCCAATATATACATTATTATTAAATGTAATCAACCAAAAATATTTTTGTACACCACATTTCTTGTGAAAACCTTTGGACTATCTGGAAGCAAGTGTCCTTGTAAAGGGGTATCAAGAACTTGCACGTTGACATTGGATCTCATTTTAACTCTAGAAAATGCAACGTACAGTTGTCCATGATCAAAAACTGGCTCCGGTAGATATATGCCAACACGGTTTAGAGTTTGACCTTGTGACTTGTTTATTGTCATGGCAAAAGCTGGTGTTACTGGAAACTGCAGACGCCGAAGCCTAAATGGAAGACCTGTGTCTGAAGGACATAAATCAATGCGTGGAATAAACACTTCATCTCCTTTTGCTGATCCACTGATGACTCTTGCTTGAATTAGGTGAGAATGGAGTCCAGTAACAATAAGGCAAGTTCCATTACATAGACCATTTTTTGTATTTAGATTCCGAAGCAACATTACAATTGTTCCAACTTTAAGTTGTAACCTGTGGGATGGTATTCCTGATGGCGTAAGAGTATTTAAAAATTCAACTGCATAATGCTCTCGTTCATCTTCATTGTCTACATCCACTGAATCATCACTATTGTACAGCTAATACTCTCCAGGCATTCTATCCATCACACGGGAATTTAGCAGAGCCACGTCATCGTTCTAGGGACAGAGAATTGCATGGGAAGAGGCCCTCTCAACACTGGTTTGGTCGTTCACATCAATTTCAATGCGTTGTCCAAAAACATCAGTTACAATGCAGTCAGTGCACAACATGTCTTCTGTTATTTCAATAATATCTTCTCCAAGGTTGTATTCGTTGCCAAGTTCACCGTTACCAAGTGTAAGAAGCCAATTCCTATACTCTGGGTCTGAAGAGCGCATGTTGTTAATTACTTGGCGTTTAGTAAACTTTTTCCAAAGATCAGCCATTTTTAAGCTGGACTCAATAACACCTTTTCTTGTTCCATTTGGTATGACTGGAAGGCATTGCCTAAAATCTCCACCGATGACAAAACTTTACCTCCAAACAGAATTTAATTCTTTTCAACAACATTTGTAGTCATTACTTCATGTAGAAGTCAGTCAATTAAGGTCAAAGCATATTTGGGTGCCATGGTGCACTCATCAAGTATCAAAAGACGTGTGTTGTTTAACTGTTTTCCAGCAAATGTGTCTTGTTTTATTCTGGAAACGGAAATTTCGTTGACAGACACTGGTATCCCTAAGGGTACCTTTACACGCCGCTACTGGATGGTGGCTACAACCGGGTACATGAGAGAAATGTATCTTGCACCGCCAATTCAACCCGTGGTAGCGGCGTGTGAAGACGGTTGTAGCCACCCGCCAGTGGCGGCACCTGTTTCTGAGCACTGCCCTGAAAAAGGTGTCTACCCAGGCGATTGTAGCGACCTGTATCGGCGTGTAAACAAGGAACAGAAGGGGTGTCACTACACCATGCTATGTACCTGGTATGTACCTATGGCGTGACACAGCCTCCGGGAAACCACCCCCACTTCAGCGATCATTGGAGGACGCTCCTGCGTTACGATTGGTTGTTGCTGCATAGGGCGGCATATTTAAGGAGCTGACCAGTCACACTACACAATTGCTCGAGCGTCATGTATTAATCAGCCTCCTGCGATGCCTGCCCAATCATGATGTTCTTGCTTTGTCCTATCAGCGTACGGACGTCTCGTAATCCACAATTGTGGCACGCCTATGTGTTGTCCCTGCTGCACCAGGTCCGCCCATATTAGCTTGTTGTAGCGGTGTGTAAATGAGGTAAGGTGCTTGGCATAAGGTAACTTGAGACACCCGGCGGTGTATCTAGAGATAGATGTAACCTACTGTAGCGCACCTTGTTGCGGCGTGTAAAGGTGGTGCGATTACCGTTTGCAACCGTGTGTGCGTGCTCGTGCATGTGAAGTACCCGGTTGTAGCCACCATCCAGTAGCGGCGTGTAAAGGTACCCTGAGGGTACCGTCATACGAGGTGACGTAGCCGGAGATATCGGCGGCGATGGGCGGGAATGCGCACGTTTTTTGCGTCCCGCCAGCGTTGCCGTCGCATGTTTACATTATTATTATTATTATTATTATTATTTATTTATATAGCACCATTATATTCCATGGCGCTTTACATGCTAAAAAGGGCAGACTAGGACAAGTAACATAGTAACAATACAAGTAACAATAAATGTTGACAATTTGGTTGTACAGAAACAAGGCTCACACTCTACGAGGGGTGGGTGGGGATACGGCGACGCACCAGCGATCTTACAGGCGCTATCGCCTCTGGGGTTTCCAAAAACGCGAGCGGTGATTCTGTAACATGGGAGCCTGTGGCTCCTATCGCCTGTAAGATTGCCGTCCCCCTGTTACATGGGGCGATGTATACACATCGCCCCAGATTGCTCGCCTGGTTTCAGAGCACTGCTGAGAAATCAGGTGACCACTCAAAGGTTTCATCATCACCTATTTACATTAGGTGACGCACAGGCCATGTCGGCTGCGATAGGCCACACCCCTGCATCGCCTATAAGATCGCCGCCGATA
This sequence comes from Allobates femoralis, assembly GCA_033576535.1. Classification (NCBI taxonomy): domain Eukaryota; kingdom Metazoa; phylum Chordata; class Amphibia; order Anura; family Aromobatidae; genus Allobates; species Allobates femoralis. Next base: position 99,068,375 of record JARQOC010000011.1, on the reverse strand, counting down.
TGGCCTCGTGTGACGGTACCCTAAGAGTGAATGCATGGTGCGACCTCCTCTTAAAAGATTTGCTACAATACCTGTTGTAGCTGATAGCAATACGACTTTTCCCAACCCTCTAACGTGATGCATTAAAACTTCATATAGGTATGTTTTACAGCTCCCTCCTGGACCGTCAATAAAGAAACATTTTGTCCTTCCATCTGCTTGGTTTTCTATGGCACTCACAATAGTATCATATGCAATACGTTGTTGTTCATTTAAGGAGTTTATTTTCTGTGTTGCCAACAATAACTCGGAAGCTTCATCATACTCTGGAAGTTGTGGAACTTGAGTTGCCGGCTATGGCAAATTAAAGTCTGAAAATGTTTTTCCATGCAGTAGTAAGACATTTTGGACATCTCGCATGGCATAAGATTGGCAATTTTGACAATCTCCACTTTTGTTGTGAAGACGTAAGAAGTAATCCTCGATTAGATGTTCTTTGAAATTAGTCCAAAGTTCAGCGGGATTTGTAGGTGGTCCAAATACACAGATGTAGGCAAACAATTGGCAAAGTTGCTTAGGCATATGTAGGGTAACTGTGTCTTCTAAAGTAAGTGGCCAAACAGTATCAGTCAATAAAAGTCCTAAAGCCAAAGCTGCAACTATAAATGTATCGTGCAATACTCCGTTAACTGTTTTCAAATAGTCATAACTTGTAGCTCCTTTGACATGCAGCACTAACAGCCGAAAACAATATCTTTCTTGATCCTTGACACTAACAGTATTCATAAGTCCAATTATTTTGCTAACTCCTCGTTGTCTTGGCTTCCAAGTTTTATTCCAAACGTAATGCTCTGGAATCTCGCGATACAAATTCTGCCTTGCGTTGCCGTCACATTGGTTCAACAAAAACCATTCTATTAATGTTGACGTTGTGCTTAAAGTTTTTGAGACATCTTCGACTTGACAATTTTCATAGAAATGAAGCTGTTGTTGACTAGGTAAATGGATAGCTAAATGTATAATGGCATGAGACTGTGAATGCATTGGAAATGCAATTATCCTCCAAACAGCTTCTGGAGCATTCACATATCTTGAGTCAAGAAAAGTTGATGATTCATCGTGATTGACTGCTGTCTGTAGTATTTGAACAATAGCTTTGTCATGGCCCTTGTAGATGTACTTGAAAAGATATTTTACACTTTTTATTGAAGCGCAGATTTCTACGTTGATGTGACAGTTGTAGCGTTTTGATAAGTAATGGTTGTATGGGACTATCCATGAGTTATTTATAATTTTTTTTTTGTGAACAATGTTATCAATGTGTGCTCGCTGGTAGGATGGGTAGCCATCCAAGTCTTTAACAGTGTGCTGTTTTACCTCCTTTGGAAAGCCTTTAGTACACTTGCTGTTTTCCATGCATGGACTTTTTGGATTTGCTTCACCGCATGGACCATGAACCATATGAGAGATGACAATATCATATAGTTCAGGATATTTTTCTTGGTTAGGAATTTCAGCCGACACTATTGTTGTCAATTTCTTCCTCTGTGTGAAACTTAGAATCCGCATCTAAGATAATCAGTATATGCGCATGTGGGAGACCTCATTTCTGAAACTCAATGACGTGTACTATTGCTACAACTGTTCCAAAAAGGCCATTTTTGATATATTTCAAAAGGCTGGTGAGTTTTAGTCGAAATACGCATGCAATTAAGTCCGGCCTGTGTTCCACTTGTTGCCAGGGTTCTAGATTTTCAGTAATTTCAGGCCATTTAGGATTACACGTCATTGTCACAAAAATGTCAGGTCTTCCATACTTTGTGACTATTGCCATTGCATCTTGATAACGCTGTTGCATGTTGCGGGGGCTACATTCAAACGACGATGGGAAAATTACTGTTTTTCCAATGGTAATTCCCTCTTGAATTGATTGGTTTTGCAAATCTTCTTGAAGAACGCAGTAGTCTTCAACTTTAAGTTGTTTTTGGTTCATTCGTAAAAATGTAGGCGATTAGCTTCTATTTTAACATATGCGTCGACTAAGTACTGTTGTGTCAGTTTGCCACCGTTTAAAATAGGATTGAAATAATTTCGTACAGACAAAAGAAAACTGTAGTACTACAGTTGTGTAATTCGTCTTAAAGGGAACCAACCACCTCAGATCACCCTAAGGGCCACGTCACACACACAGATATCTGTGCAGATATTGTTTGCAGATCTCTGGTTGCAGTAAAATCATGGACATATTGTTCTACTTGTATATGGCCACAAAATGGATCAATGTGTCCATGATTTCACTGCAACCAGAGATCTGTGAACAATATCTGCACAATTATCTGTGTGTGTGACGTGGCCCTAATACACAGTTAGTACATGTCCCTGCACCCTAAGGATACCTTTCCAGCAATGTTTTTGTGTAAAATCTTGCATTAGTATAACTGATATAAAGAGTTTATAAACTTACTAGCCTGGAGACATCTGGGCGTATCCCTCCTTCTGTTATACTTCAGGGCTGTGCATTGCATGTCTGTGCTCCCCCTCCCTCCGTGCCTGCTGCCCTGCCCTGATGGGCGTGATCGTTATCTCCTCTGCACAGAGGGAGGGGGAGCACAGCCATGCAATGAATGCACAGCCCTGAAGTATAACAGAAGGAGGGATACGCCCAGATGTCTCCAGGCTAGTAAGTTTATAAACTCTTTATATCAGTTATACTAATGCAAGATTTTACACAAAAACAGTGCTGGAAAGGTATCCTTAGGGTGCAGGGACATGTACTAACTGTGTATTAGGTGTATATGAGGTGGTTGGTTCCCTTTAAAGTGCCTTGCTGGAGTAGGTTTCCATGCCACCCTTGATCACCTCTTGGAAAGAATAGCGGATACAGAAGAGCATCAAGGTTGCTGTGCAAAATGCTAATTCGCTGTGTTTAAGGAAGCAAAGGGTTGTTGGCATAAGACGGACTAATATATCCCATAGAAAAGGAGGCTCTCCATCATGACGCTGGGAAGGTCGATTCTTGTGACCTAACCACTAACATTTTTCTTACCTCGCTACGGACGTTCCCCCCAAACTTCCCCCAAGAATAAAAGGTCAGACAACAATCCAATTTTCTTGGGTAAAAATGGCCACAGCAGCCAATTTATTTATAAGAAAAACATATAAATACCACAATTGGTGAGGTCCTCGAAGCTACAAAAATCTGGTGATTTTCCCCATGACATTGCCCCTCCCCTCCCTTACCCCTAGCCGTGTTCACTGGCTCAGGAGCACCGTGAAACTGAGGGAAGAGGTTGTCCTCCAATACCGTTATGATGAACCCGACGTTCCATCGCCGGGTATCACCCAAAATTTTCACCAAGATGAACCCGACGTTCCATCGCCGGGTATCACCCAAATCTCACCAGACCATTCTCAAATATCCATCCAATAAGGGGGATCCCCGTATTTAATGAATCCCCAATCCCGACTTTATAACCAACTTTGAGGACTCACCAACGCTTCAAAACCATTAAGAAAAACTGAATTTAGAAAAGAAACCTTCGACTCACAAAGAGTCATCCTACAGCGCTCAGGAGAGGAAAAACCCCCTGTGGAGGAAACCTCTAGGGAACCATGGCTGACGGATTGCCCTTCCCTTGGGCTTAGAAGGTGAATTTCAACATTAAATCTTCATAGCAAAGGTATAAACCAACATGGTAGCGCCGCCGATTCTCGCCACTGGCCGCTGTGACCCGGAATTTCTTCTCTTTAGGGGCGGGCGGGTGGGACTTTTCTGTCCATTGATCCGAGGACAAAGAGGACCCTCAAGCTTGGTCATTCCTATTTATGCTTCCCCCCCCCCATCCCCCCCCATGAATCCCCACCTATTTCTATGTCATTTCCTCCCTACCTTCAGACCACTACCCTTTGGATCACCTTTCATCCCACTCCCTACTGTCCCCTCTATCTTCCCCCCACGGTCACTCCTCCCTCCCATCGTCATGTCAGGCTCCCACCACCACTCTGTGGAGTGTACACCTGAGACTTGACGCTGGGAAGGTCGATTCTTGTGACCTAACCACTAACATTTTTCTTACCTCGCTACGGACGTTCCCCCCAAACTTCCCCCAAGAATAAAAGGTCAGACAACAATCCAATTTTCTTGGGTAAAAATGGCCACAGCAGCCAATTTATTTATAAGAAAAACATATAAATACCACAATTGGTGAGGTCCTCGAAGCTACAAAAATCTGGTGATTTTCCCCATGACATTGCCCCTCCCCTCCCTTACCCCTAGCCGTGTTCACTGGCTCAGGAGCACCGTGAAACTGAGGGAAGAGGTTGTCCTCCAATACCGTTATGATGAACCCGACGTTCCATCGCCGGTATCACCCAAAATTTTCACCAAGATGAACCCGACGTTCCATCGCCGGGTATCACCCAAATCTCACCAGACCATTCTCAAATATCCATCCAATAAGGGGGATCCCCGTATTTAATGAATCCCCAATCCCGACTTTATAACCAACTTCGAGGACTCACCAACGCCACACCGAGAGCACCTTGACCACCTCAAGTGCTCGAGACCCCACCATCCAGCCTGCTGTGGCCCTTTCTATCTCCTCTTGTACCTCAGCGTCCATAAATCTGTTCCCCCAACTTAAAATGCACTTGGTTTGCTAACCACATTTTTCGTCCGTACCCTCTGGATCTGTGTGTCGTACTGCCACACTCCATTCCCAACTACAAATTTGGATACCACCTTGTTCACCTTAATCCGTGCCTTGTTACTTTGTATTTATTATCCCCCAAGTGCAGAACTAAAATATCTGGGGCTCTCTCCAGATTTACAGCCCTGTGAACCTCTTGTAATACTCGACTCCAGGCCATAACCTTAAAACCAGTTATCAGATTAGCGCTGTGTCTCCTGAGAAACCCAGCTGTCTCCCGTCCGTCCGTCCATTTGCAATGCTCCCCAATTAACATAGGAATGGCCTAGAATCCAGACTAAAAGTGGGACCTGTCCTGTAATGAAACAAACAAAAGTTAGTGCATAAAGAATAATCATATTCTCTTAAGTCCTGAGGTCTGATAAAAGACCGTTACCGCCAGGACTCCCACCGGCCAACTCCTCTGCACAATGTTTGGACCCCCCCACAGCTGCCTCTCTTGCAGCCTCAATATGAATTGAATGCCCCATATAAACTTGTGTGGATCCAAGCCAGCCACTTCTAGGAATTTTTGAAACACTGTGATAACTTGGTACTTTGTAAAAAATGACCCGTCCTTGTGATGTAATAACGGCCCCTCCTGCCAAGGCCTAGGATCCATAACCTCCCAAAAGTCGCAACGGGTACATAACTGAGTCACTCCCAACAGTACTCTTTTTTTTTTTTTTTTTTTTTTTTTTTTATTAATAATTACCCCAATACCCCCCTCTTATAATAATGCAACAGGAGTTAGTCACAATCAGACTCTGTACCTCTGTCCTTGATGCTACAGATGGTGTTGATCACATACCTACCTCTCCTCTCCCGTCTGCCGCTGTGTCCAGCTCTGAGGAGAGAATCTATTGTCTAGGTGAGCCGACCTCTCCACAATGTCACCGCCACTAAGATAGGGAGAAATCTCTGGCAATGCTGAATTCTTGATTCATTCTTCACGCCACTAGGCTGCCCACCATTGACCTTTACAGTAAGCCCCAAACTGGAACCACCCACTGCATCCGTGTATAAGTCCATATCCCGCAAAGTACAGCCTCCCTTACCAAAAATCGCTTGTTATACTCTCCAGACTTAGTCCAGGCCTGCTAGATCCACTTTGCTTTTTTTTTTTTTTTTTTTTTGCCGCCAACACGGACGCAATGAGGTAATTTCCCACCGACCGTTCAAATAGATACAGGGGACACAGTACCTGCCATATAGTGCAACTGAAATACCACCTCCTACCGGACACTTAATACCGCCATATAATGTAAATCCAAGACTGCTTCATACATGAAGCCTAATACTGCCATGTAGTGCAAAACCCAGACTGTTTGACAGAACTCTAGTACTATTCAAATACTGCTATGATCATGACACACAATACAATCATATAGCACAACACATACTGCTTCATCCGGACATCATAATGCCATGTAGTGCCCATCACATACTGCTTTATACAAGGCACACAATATAGCCATATAGCACAACACATACTGCTTCATCCTGGACATCATAATGCCATGTAGTGCCAATCACATACTGCTTTATACAAGGCACACAATATAGCACAACACCTACTGCTTCATCCTGGACATCATACTGCCATGTAGTGCCAATCCCATACTGCTTTATACAAGGCACACAATATAGCCATATAGCACAACACCTACTGCTTCATCCTGGACATCATACTGCCATGTAGTGCCCATCACATACTGCTTTATACAAGGCACACAATATAACCATATAGCACAACACATACTGCTTCATCCCGGACATCATAATGCCATGTGGTGCCCATCACATACTGCTTTATACAAGGCACACAATATAGCCATATAGCACACCACATACTGCTTCATCCTGGACATCATAATGCCATGTAGTGCCAATCACATACTGCTTTGTACAAGGCACACAATATAGCCATATAGCACAACACCTACTGCTTCATCCCGGACATCATAATGCCATGTAGTGCCCATCACATACTGCTTTATACAAGGCACACAATATAGCCATATAGCACAACACATACTGCTTCATCCCGGACATCATAATGCCATGTATAGCCCTCTAGCATAACAACATCCTACTCCATCAAGGAAACCATAATGCCATATAGTGCCAATGACATACTGCTTATACCAAGCACACGATACAGCGCAACTCAAATACCGCTTCCTCCAGGATATATATACTGAGCACTGCTCACATGTCTTATATACTGATATATACCATTCTGTATACACATCACTGCCCGATATCTACTGTATGCTGCTCACACAACCTATATACTGAGATATGCCGCCCTGCATACCTATCACTGCCCAATATACGGTATACCATATACTGCTCACATCTCCTATATACTGATATATATACACATCATTGGCTATGTATACTGACTACTAGTCACATATCCTATATACTGTTATAACCTATCCTCCATTCACATGGCCCATATACCATAACTTGGTCACTTGTCAGATATACCGATATATACCATCCTGTGTACACATCCCTGGCCGACATATACTGTGTCATTGTCTCGTGCCATATATAATGCCATATATACACATCACTCCCCTGTATATATTGTATAATGGGCACATGTCCTCCACATTAACATATACAGTCCTGTATACACATCGCTGCCCTATATATATTGTATACTGCCCACATGTCCGCCGCACTGACATATACCTTCCCGCATACAAGTCACTGAACAATATATACCGTATACTGCTCACATGTCCGGCCTACTGATATATACCATCCCACATACAAGTTATTGCCCTATATATGCTGTATCCCAAACACCAGTCCGTGGTAGATATATCTACCCTCCTGTATACACATCACTGCCCCTTATATCCTGTATCCTGCTCACATGTCCGCTACAGTGATATATACAATCCTGTAAACACATCACTGCCCTATATATACTGTATACCATACTGCTCACATGTCCACTATACTAATATATATCATTCGGCATACAGATCACTGTTCTATAAGTACTGTATACTGCTCACATGCTGTATATACTGACATACACCACCTATACACATCACTGCCATGTATCTACTACACATTGCTCCCATATCCTATATACTGATATATACCGTCCCGTCTACACATCACTGCCCCATATCCCCTGTAAACTGTTTACATGCTTTATATACCGATATATAACGCCCCGAATACACATTACTGCCCTACATATATTGTATACTGTTCACATGTCCTATAAACCGATGTATACAGTCATGAATACACATCTCTGCCCTATATATACTGTATAAAGCTCACCTGCTCTATATTCAGATATATACAGTCCTGAATACCCATCTACATATACTAGCAACAAAATCTAACCCAAGTTCTCTTTTGATTAACCCACACCACGTTTTGGGATACCCCTACCTGTGCCAATGTAAAGGGAACAAAATGTCACCCCAGGCATCCCTGTACCACTGCCCCAAGTGATCTAGAGTTAGAAAGGAAGGGGGGGTGGAATAACAAAGCATACTCATACTCACTAGGCCGCACATGGGCCATTATCCCGTCATCCACCGCTGCTCCGGAATCCTGCACATCGGCCTATCCTTCAGAACTGTGGAGCACTCGCTGATGGAAGGGGTCCCTTCTCTGTTGGTCCCTGGGCCCCTTGGTGGCCGTCCTCCTGAAGATGTCTCCTGTTCTGGGATCTGCGCTGGTCTCCATGAACAGTCTCTCTGGCCGGGTCCTGAGTCATTCTTGAAGACCCATGAAGGCACATGTGCTGTGCAGGGCACTGCTTTCAGTGGGGAAGGGGATTACTGAACTATAGCTTTTGATCTCCCAGCTAAACTTAGAGCCTTTTTGTAGTTGTCCTCATGGTGGATCATGTTACTGGGGGAGACATCCTACTACTAAAAGAGCTCCTGCATGAGACCTTATCTATTGCCTTTTACTGCCAGCCTGAGGGGGACAGCTGGCTGCTGCATTGAAGAATCTCATACCATTAAGAGAAGCTGTAAAGGGGGCTGGGTGGCCAGGCCTCAGGTCACTTGTCCTGTAGCAGGAGATCTTTTCTGTCCATTGATCCGAGGACAAAGAGGACCCTCAAGCTTGGTCATTCCTATTTATGCTTCCCCCCCCCCATCCCCCCCCATGAATCCCCACCTATTTCTATGTCATTTCCTCCCTACCTTCAGACCACTACCCTTTGGATCACCTTTCATCCCACTCCCTACTGTCCCCTCTATCTTCCCCCCACGGTCACTCCTCCCTCCCATCGTCATGTCAGGCTCCCACCACCACTCTGTGGAGTGTACACCTGAGACTTCGTTTTGAAAAACAACTGCAACCTCACTTACACGTGGTTTGTTATAACGTTGGGGATCTTGTGTACATTCTTGTTTAATTGCCATGACAATAGAAGGCATTTCAGTCCCATTTTGTATAGCCCTCTGTTGTTCCTCAGCTTCAACGTCTTGTAGCACGCGATACGTGGCAGCAAATGGGCTGATTTGTTGTAAATGTACAGCAATGAGATTCATCAGTTCAGCATTATACTTTTCATTTTCTTTCAGGATCATCCTTTGTTCTGTAGACTCATTTGCATCAAGGATGTATAATTGTGCACATTTTGGTGGTTGTCCTATTTCTGGTAAAGTGTTCCAGTGCGGTGGTAGATCCGGCCATGAACTTTAAAACAACACGAATCGAATCCAGTTTGCGGTGCAATGTTGGCACCGAATCCGAATGAAGCAAACGTATGAGAACTGTTGACGCTTCTGATATTTTCCATAAAATTTCTACTGTGTTGATGCGTTCCTTTCATCAATTGCTCAAACAGATCTGAGTAGTGAGGTCTCGGTAGTATAACTTTCCCTTTTTGGCAGCATTGAGTACACTTATTGTCAGATGGTTTTTCATCAATAAAATTTAGACAGTTGCATGTAGAGCAAACTGCATTCATATTCCCACAGTAGTGTTGAATAATTTCATCATTTGTGATGCAACATGCAAGTTGTTGAATATTCCCCTGGGCTTGCCTTAGTTGGTAGAGCATTCTTGTTGTATGAAAGGCGCAAACATGTTGTGGTCTGTTTGCCCTGTCTTCTGGAGATTCATTCAGTCGATACTGTCTATAAGATTCGGCAACTTGGGCTTGTCTGGCAGTAGTTTGTTGTGGTGTCTCCTGTTGCCGACGACATCTGTGAGATGCCGCATCCTGGGCTTGTCTCACTGCAGTTTGTTTGTGGGTCTCTTGATGTTGACATTGTCGTCGCCTTGCTGCTTCTGCAGCTTTTCTGTCATCGTCATTAGCGTATTTGTGCTTATGACCAATTAAACGCATTGAATAAAAACGTGACTGAAGTAGTTCAGACTGTCACTGACACAACGTATGATGTAAATGTGACTGAAACACAGCACACTATGACTGACAGACCTTGTAAACAAGAGTGAAGTGCGTCACACTGACTGACAGCCTTGTAAACAGGAGTGAAGTGTGTCGCACTATGACTGACAAACTTGTAAACAGGAGTGAAGTGCGTCACACTGTGACTGACAGCCTTGTAAACAGGAGTGCATTGCGTCACACTATGACTGACAGCCTTGTAAACAGGAGTGAAGTGCGTCACACTATGAGCAGCAGTTCAAATTGCGCGCCAATATACAAAGCTGTGCTCCGCTTTGCTGATTGGTCAGTGGCACGTGATTCATATTTCCTGCCAAGCGGCAACCAATTAGCGGCGCGGGATTCAAAACCCCTGCCAAGCCGTGCTCCGCTTGGCTGATTGGTCGCCGCGGCTGGCAGCGACCAATCAGCGTACTTGGCATGTATTTTAAAACACGCTTCGGTGATTGGTCGCCGGCCGCGGCCACCAATCAGCGAAGAGTGTTTTAAAACACGTGCCAAGTGCGTGATTGGTCGACGCGGGTGCAGCGACAATCAGCGAAGCATGGTTGGCGAGGGTTTGAATCCAGCACCATAATTGTCGCTGCTGAGAGCAGCGACAATCAGCGGGCAGGATTCATATCTCCGCCAAGCGTGCCACTTCGCTGATTGTCGCCGCCAGCGACAGCGACCAATCAGCGAAGCGTGTTTTAAAACATGCGCCAAGTGCGCTGATTGGTCGCTGTCAGCGACCAATGAGCCCTGGAGCACGATTTTCTGGACAGACAGACAGACAAGATTAGGCACTTATATAGTAGAAGTAGAAACTTTAACTCCTGAGTGGGTGCCACTTATTTCTATACTGTTCTCCAACTATAGTCCTGTGGACCCAACATCACTGCATGTTTTCAGGATTTCCTTAGGCTGCTTTCACATCACGATTTTTGAGGATCCGTGGCTATCCATTGCAAAACGGACAGCCACGGATCCGATTTGGCCCCTATGTTATCCTATGGTAATGGATTGGATCGGATTTGGCCTAATTGCCATCCGATTTTTGTCGGATCCGATTTGTGTCCGATTTTTTGCTGTGCCCAAAATCGGAGACTGCTCAAGAAAACACAGGATCGTTTCTTGGACCAAATTTTAGTGTACTGACCATGCTCAGTACACTAAAACTGCTCTGTACCTCCGATGCGATCCTTTCCTGTGCGTGGTGTCCTGCAAAAAGTAGGATCCCACGGACAAGAAAAAAAACGCAATCTGAAACAGCATTAGTATTCCACAGGTGATAATTTATTTATCTGCACAGGTGATGATCCCAACGCTTGTGCAATGCTAAGGTACTCCTGAAAACATGCACTGATGGTGTCTTCTGAGGACTGGAGCTTCTGGAAGACTGTGTTGAAGGGTGAAAGTCTTACTTACCATTTGATGGTCATTTACAATCATAAGTTCCACATATTTCATTTCTTCAAACACTCCTCGGAGAACCTGTTGTGAACATATTGTAGTAAATACACTGCAGCAATATTTCTGAATTTTAACTGTTGAACTATTACTAGAAAACATGAATAAGGATTTGCTCACATCTGTATATAAATATGCCAAGAGCAATCCGATAAAAAACAACACCAGTGTTAAACAATATGGCAGAGCTGATTTGCAATTTTTTTCCTCAGCTGTTTTCAGCCTGAGAATAAAATCGCAGCATGAGGCGTATTGTCGCGTATATCAGACAAGAATCTCCAATACAAGTCTAAGTATGCGGGGGTAAAAAGGCACGACACACAGACCATCCATTTTTTACAGATACATTACCATTCTGTAGCATAGAAAACTGTAAATGATTGTAGAATAATAGCTGCTGAGAACGAAGATGCATTGTATACAGGTGATATGGATGGTAGAAGAGAGACAAATCACACACTCACACAGCACTCACATGACATATGGAATCACATACACATGACACTCGTGCAACTTCTATGGATGAAAATCAGAAACATTTTTATACGTAGATGTGAGTGTACCCTGAATCTGATAATCATGAATGAATCTGATAATCTTGAATGATTCAGAAACACATGAATAAATGATAATCATGAACTAACCTGATAATCATAAATTAATTGGATAATCGAGAATTAATTGGATAATCATAAATAAATCTGATAATCACAAATGAATCTGATAATCATGAATAAATTAAATAATCATGAAGGAATTTGATGCACATGAATGAATATGATAATTATGAATAAATCTGATAATTATGAATCAATCTGATAGTCATGAATTAATTGGATAATTGGGAATGAATTGGATAATCGTGAATTAATCTGACACACACGATTAAATATAACTGAATAAGGCCCCTTTCACATCAGCATTTTTCGCTGATCATGGCAGATGCGGCGGATTTACCGCATCTGCCGCATAACCATCACACTTGCGGTTCACCTGCGGCAAGCCACATGCAATGTCTATGGGACTTGCGGGAGGTGCGGCAAGTGCAGTATAGTTGCGGTTTCGGCACTTGCGGCAGCAGCGGCCGCGAAAGAAACGCTGCTTACCGCCAGGCTTATTGCCCATAGCAATAAAGATAAATTGATTGCAGATTTGCAAATCAAATTGAGTAAGATTCCTCAAGATGTCATGAATGGCCCAGTGGCTTCAATGCCCAGTCAGTGTTGTATTGTACAGTAATTAAAGCAAGAGGTTATGCTACTAATTACTAAGTTATGGCATTGTAAACAATGAGTTACTTTCATGTTATGATCAATAAATAATATATGCAAAACTTTTGGCAGTCAGTTTTCTTTGATTAAATGTTTATGCCTATATTGATCAAGCATTTTGGTTAATAGTAAGGTCTTGCACGATGACAACTTCATTTGCTTTCAACTCATCACCAGGAAAATGGCTTCACAACAGCCAGACAGCAGGAATCACATGTTTAACCCCATTACGACCAATGACGAGTTTAGCTGTCATGAAAAGATGTCAGTTCCGGCATCATGACGGCTAAACTTGTCATGGCTTTGAACTGTCACTGCTTGTAAACAAACAGTGACAGCTCAAATCTAACAGCTGTCAGTGACAGCTAAGGGTCAGGGGCAGAGGTGCTTTGTTAGTGGTCCCCACACTCAGAGCGATGTGATCAGTTAGTCAATCTGACTGACCGATGACATCATGATTGCGCAGGGAAATGCTGAATATGAGCATTTCCCTGTGCAATCGCTGCAGGAGCCAGGCTGTCAGCTGTGCCCGACTCCTGCACACATCCCCTGCCTCTGCCCACTGCCCCTCCACTGATCTGCCCAGTCCACGCTCCCTAGTCCTTGCTCTCCAGTCCCTGCTGTCCGGTCCTCTGCTCTCCTCCCTCCTCTTCTCGCTCTCCTCCTCTTCTCCCCGCTCTCCTGTCTCCTCCCTCTGCTCCCCTCCAGTCTGGTGCCTGCTCACCTCCTGTGCCTGCTGTCCTCCGGCGCCCACTGTCCTCCTCCGGTCTTCTCTCTGCTCCCAGCTGTGCTCCTCGCCTGTCGGCTCTGCCCTGCTCCTCCATCCACTGCAGGAGGAGCGATCTGACAGCCAGGGGCAGCGATCACTATGTGGTCGCTGTCCCTGGCTCTGTGTCACCCGAGGAGAGGGAGTGCAGGGTCACTCACCTCTCCCTGTGATGGCAACCTCAGGTTACCAGATATCACCATGGTAACCTTAGGTGACATGGCGACATCTGGCAACCTGAGGTTGCCATGTGCGTCGGGTAACTGAGGTTGCTATGGCGACATATGGTACCTGAGGTTGCCATGGCGACATTCATGGAACCTCAGGTTATCAGATGTCGCCATGGCAACCTAAGGTTACCATGGTGATATCTGGTAACCTGAAGTTGCCATCGCGACATCTGGTAACCTTAGTTTGCCATGGCAACATCTGGTAACCTGAGGTTGTCATGGGACATTGGTAACTGAGGTTGTCATGGCGAGTTGGTAACCTGAGGTTGCCATGGCGACATCTGCCATGGCAACCTCAGGTTATCAGATGTCGCCATGACAACCTCAGGTTACCAGATGTTGCCATGGCAAACTAAGGTTACCAGATGTCGCCGTGGCAACCTCAGGTTACCAGATATCACCATGGTAACCTTAGGTTGCCATGGAAACATCTGGTAACCTGAGGTTGCCATGGTGACATCTGCCATGGCAACCTCAGGTTATAAGATGTCGCCAAGACAACCTCAGGTTACCAGATGTTGCCATGGCAACCTAAGGTTACCAGATGTCACCATGGCAAGCTCAGGTTACCAGAGGTCGCCATGGCAACGTCAGGTTACCAGATATCACCATGGTAACCTTAGGTTGCCATGGCGACATCTGGTAACCTGAGGTTGCCATGGCGACATCTGCCATGGCAACCTCAGGTTACCAGATGTCGCCATGACAACCTCAGGTTACCAGATGTTGCCATGACAACCTCAGGTTACCAGATGTTGCCATGGCAACCTCAGATTACCAGATGTTGCCATGGCAACCTAAGGTTACCAGATGTAGCCATGGCAACCTAAGGTTACCATGGCAACGTCTGGTAACCTGAGGTTGCCATGGCGACGGCTGGTAACCTGAGGTTGCCATGGCGACATCTTTTAACCTAAGGTTGCCATGGCGACATCTGAAAACCTAAGGTTGCCATTGCAACATCAGGTAACCTTACCCAAGCCTCAGAGATCATGTAATCTAGGACTAGGGTTTGCAGCACTGACAGCTGCACTGAATGGCAAATCATTGCCATACAGTGCAGCATCAGTTGACCTCAGAAACTGCAGCAACAGGACCCTTGATCCCTCGCTGCAGTCTCTGGAGGTGACTGACCATCGTAGGTCCATCGTTGTGGACTATGTCGGAGGGCATGTGGGGGGTAATAAACATGGAGTCCAAATATGTGTTTGTGTTTTTTGTTATAATAAATTGATTTTTTCACAGTGTACTGTGTCTTATTTACCATTTACTTAGAGGTTCCTAATGGCCGGGTCTAGCATTGGCCCGACATTATGAACCTTGGGCTTAATGCCAGCTGCCAATGCAAAGCTGGTATTAACCCTTTTATTACCATCTTTGCCACAGGCTCCAGGGCAAATGGAAGAGTCTTGGTACAGCACCAGGAAATGGCGTTCTAATGAATGCGCCATTTCCTGGGATGGCTGGGGCTGCAATTTGCAGCATGGGGGGCCCAGACGCTTGGGCTTCTCCATCTGTGGAATTCCAGCTCCCAGTGCCTAGTTGTACCTGGCTGGAAGCTAAAAATATGGTGAAGCCCACGTCGTTTTTTTTTTATTATTTCAAGAAAGAATTAAAAAAAAAAGGGCTTCGCCGTAGTTTGGTTATCAGCCAGGTACAACTAAGCAGTTGGGGGTGGGTAGCAGCCCGTAGCTGCTTAGTTGTAACTGGCTGGAAACTAAAAATGCAGAGACCAGTCTTTTTTTTTAATTATTTCAAGAATTAAAAAAAAAAGGGGCTCCGCTGTATTTTGATTACCAGCCACGTAAAACTAGGCAAGTGGGGGTGGGTGGCAGCCTGTACTTGCCTGTTGTATCTGTGCTGGTGACCAAAAATACAGCGGAGTCCCATATCATCAGTGCAAAATCTCACATGTGGGGGAGCTCCATTGTTTAGGTACATTAGGGAATCTCCAAATGTGATATGGTGTTCACTAACGATTTCAGCTAACTTTTCGCTTGGAGCGTCAAATGGCGCTCCTTCCCTTCCGAGCCCTGCTATGCGCCCAAACAGTGGTTTTCCACAACAATGAGTATTGGTTTACTCAGGAGAAATTGCCCAATAAATTTTAGGATCCATTTTATCCTGTTGCCAAGTGAAAATGAAACAATTGAGGCTAAAAGAAAATTTTCGTGAAAAAAAAAAGTACTTTTTCATTTTTACGGATCAATTTGCGAAGCACCTGGGGGCTCGAAGTGCTCACTATGCGTCTAGATAAGTTCATTGGGGGGATCTAGTTTCCAAAATTAGGTCATTTTTGGGGGAGCTGCAATTTTTAGGCGCATAAAGGCTCTCCGTACGCGACATGGTGTCCACTAACTATTGGAGCTTATTTTCAATTCAAATTGTTAGCGGAGGCCATGTCGTGTATGGAGAGTCCCTGTGTGCCTAAACATTGGAGCTCCCCCACAAGTGACCCCATTTTGGAAACGAAACCCCCAAAGAAACTTATCTAGATGTATAGAGAGCACTTTGAACCCCCAGGTGCTTCACAAATTGATCCGTAAAAATGAAAAAGTACTTTTTTTTCACACAAATTTTCTTTTGGCCTCAATTTTTTCATTTTCACATGGGCAACAGTATAAAATGGATCCTAAAATTTGATGGGCAATTTCTCCTGAGTACACCGATACCTCATATGTGGTCATAAACCACTGTTTGGGCGCACGGCAGGGCAGCGAAGGAAAGGAGCGCCATTTGATTTTTTAATGTAAAATTAGCTCCAAAAGTCAAATTGCGCTCCTTCCCTTCTGAGCACTGCCTTGCGCCCAAACAGTGGTTTATGACCATCTATGACAGTGATGGCGAACTCCAGGCCTCGAGTGCCACCAACAGTGCAGGTTTTCAGGATTTCCTCAGCATTGCACAGAGGTTGGAATCATCACCAGTGCAGGTGATCACATTAACACCTGTGCAATATAAGGAAATCCTGAAAACCTGCACTGATGGTGGCACTCAAGGCCTGGAGTTCGCCATCACTGACCTATGAGGTATCGATGTACTCAGGAGAAATTGACCAACACATTTTAGGATGCATTTTATCCTGTTACCCATGTGAAAATGAAAAAATTGGGCCTAAAAGAACATTTTTGTTGGAAAAACTAAAATGTCAATTTTTTCCTTCCACATTGCTTTAGTTCCTGTGAAGCACCTGAAGGGTTAATAATTTTCTTGAAAGTACTTTTGAGTAGCTTGAGGGGTGCAGTTTTTGGAATGGTGTTAATTTTGGGTGTTTTCTGTTATGTACGCCCCTCAAAGGGACTTCAAATGTGATGCGGTCACTAAAAAAAATGTTTTTCTTTCAATTTTGATGGAAAAATGAGAAATTGCTGATGAACTTTGAACCCTTGTAACTTCCTAACTGAAATTTTTTTTTTTCCTAAATTGTGCTAATGTTAAGTAAACATGTGGGAATTGCAATTTATGAACTATTTTGTGCCACATATCTCTCTGGTTTAACAGAAAAAAAATGAAAAATTGCAAAATTGCAAAATTTTCAAAATTTTTGCCAAATTTTTGATTTTTTCACAAATAAATGCAAAAAATATCGACCTAAATTTACTACCAACATGAAGCCCAATATGTCACGAAAAAACAATCTCAGAATCGCTAGGATCCGTTGAAGCATTCTGGTCATTAAGTCTGCAAAGTGACTCGGTCCTTAAGGGGTTAAAAAAATGCTAAATCTTTGGTCCCCACTGTAACATGCATACTGGATTTAGAGGAGTCCCTATAAACTTATGAGTATTTGATCTGCAAAGTTCTGTATGAAGCTGCCTCGATCTATGAGGTCAGCATGTACAGATAGGAGAAACAATAAGCATTTGAGATTAATAAATGACCATGCCTGTGTCTGCCATAATGATCAGACCTCATGTAAATTTATATTCTTATACCTATTACAATTTTATTATTATTACATTATCATTATGGCTATTTTTACAATATTAGAGTGAAAACAAAATAACTGTATTTTTAGCTGGATAAAATAGCTAAACAATGGTCTATACATTTTAAGTAATGTACATTCTCTAATCTTACATTTAGCGCTCTTTTTCTTCTTCTTCGCAACCATTGTGTTTGTGCAAATAATGGCTGCTCACTAGCTTTACTTTCTGTATCTGAAAGAAGAGTATATAGAATGGTCACCATCATGAAAGCAACAACAGTATAATTATTATGCAAATACATCAGCACTGGACAATACCAATGTCACAGCTGTATGTTAAAATGGCATAAAAACGCACACCCAGTTGTCTTTTTAACAAAGGAGCTACTACAGAACAGGCCATGTTAAAACCAAGGCACTGATTGCCTCAAAGTGAATAGGCATTTAGAGTTTTCACATACACGTTACTTACTGAAGGAGCAGCTTTTGGGAGAGAATGAACTTATTTCCGCCCAGGAGCCGCCAGCTTCCAGTTTTTAATATGTTAACAGCTGCAGGCAGAGTTCAGCTCCATCAATGGCTGTTAGAGGCAGATGATAGCAATATAAAACAGCCATCATCTGCTGGGAAAGTTGCAGGCTAGCAAATTCAGGGACATTATATGTGATATAAATGAACGTCATATAAGCTTACTTGTTATTTTAATTATCTTTATTTTTTTCTATTTTACTAAAATAAAAAGTAAGAAATGTATGAGAACTTATTTTTTGAGTAATGAGCTGTAGAATTTATTGGTACTAATTTGGAATAGATACAATTTTTTTATTAGTGTTTTCTTTTCATGTTTTTTTTAATGGAGTTCATTGCATGGAATGAAAAATTATATAGTAGATTTATAGTTACTGGTCATCATGAATGTAGCAAGACCAAAATATGTCTATTTTAAAGGCAGCTGTGAGGGATAACAAATAATCACTTTTCACTGCACAGTAAACAAGCTGTAAACTATAAAATTAGAATTAAAAATCCCTCCATTCTTAACCCCTTATTGTTTGAATTAAAATCTACATATGCATACAAATGGATTGAACTGGTATGATGCAAATACACAACAATAGGCATTGAGTTAAACGGTATCAGTCAGCAGGTTTATGCTATGTAATCTTAAGGCTACATTCACACATTCAGTTTTTGCTCTGTTTTTGCTCATTAGTTTTTGTAGCCAAAACCAGGACTGGGTTATAAATACTGAAGTTGTGCCCATGTTTCTATTATACTTTTCCTCTGATTGTTGCATTCCTGGTTTTGGCTACAAAAACTGATGAGCAAAAACACACCAAAAACACACAGTGTGAATGTAGCCTAAGACAACATGCTGTAAGGCTTAAGACAGAGAATTCAGAGATGCCTCTCTTATCAAGGTGTGTGGTGTTGTTTATTTCCAATGTTTGTTTAAGCAGCAGGACCTTATCACTGCTGTGACCAGCTGGCTCTGCCATGTTGTCCAACACACCACCTGCTGTGATTGACACCTTGTGGTCAATGCACAATGTTTATAATGAGCCTGATGTGGGCAGGGGCAGCTCTCTCAGCTCTACTGCATGGCTAAAAATAAAAACTTTGATTACGTCAGAACCGTTGCACCCAGCAAACTAAGTAAGACATAGTTTGATTCAGAATCTCTTTACCAACATCATGCTTTTCTAAAGAGGAGTAGCAAAAAAACTACTGACAGATTTTAAGAACAGAGGATTTTTCAAAAGTGATAAATACCAAAGTTTGTGCTTTTTACAAGCAGTTTGACATTTTATCAATTTTATAAATTTGAGGCAACCCCTTAAAGGTAAAATCTACCTGAATGATTTGAAAGCTCAGAGATTTGGGACCCCAGGGCTTTTTCTATGATGTGTGGCCGACTTGTGCTTTCCTGTGGAGAGAAAAAAACACGTAATCACAACTTAAACCTCATTCAGGGTCAAATAACACTGAGGATGTACATCAGAATTATTTATTACTAATATCATTCAACCAGCTCATATGCCTGGTCTACATGTCTACAGTGCCCCTCCGGTAAAAAATAAAGAAATGTTTTTTTTGTGAGTGTGTGGCCCCTCTATATTGAAAAACACAGTATTAAAAAAAGCTGTGCCATCACATGCTTGCTACATGTGTGCCAAAATGATAATACTTGACACATAGTATGGGGAATATAGATAACTAATGATGTGACAAGGGTTAACATAGCTAAATTAAAAGTCTTTCTTTTCTATCCAGGGCCGCACCGTCCATTGGACAGTGTGAGCCCTTTAACTCAGGCGGCAAGCTAGCAGGGGGAGCGGCTGTGCAGAAGGAGGCGGCACCATATCCATACAGCGTCTTCCTGCCCGACGGGCACCGCCGACTCCGGTAAAACACAGCCTCTCCCACTGC
The DNA here is from genome assembly GCA_033576535.1 of Allobates femoralis. NCBI lineage: Eukaryota > Metazoa > Chordata > Amphibia > Anura > Aromobatidae > Allobates > Allobates femoralis. Next base: position 99,048,221 of record JARQOC010000011.1, on the reverse strand, counting down.
TGCATAGACAGACCTGTGGTGTGGCGGTGGCGCAGATAGGAACCCTTCCCCCCCCTGTTCCTAACTTGCGGCTGCAGGGGTGGTGGAGCTAGCTACTGACAGCAACCCCCCCCGGTCCTCACTTGCAGCTGCAGGGGCGGCGGTGCTAGCTACTGACAGCTCCACCACCCCCCCTCCACACTGTGTGGCCCAGGTGACAGAGGGGCTTGATGCACCCCTGTTTCTGTCTATCTGTAGTACATCTATGAACTCTACATCTAATAGTAACATGTCTAATGGTTTCACACACACAGTATTTGATGCAGGTTCTGAGCCAAAGCCAGAAGTGAATGCAGCAGGACTATTATGTGAAAATGGTGTATTCTTTATTCAGCCACATTGACAATGTAGCAGACAGATTTCTAGTGTCTTTTTTGAAGAGGACCTGTCACCCCCTTGGTGCTTTCCAAACTGAATGCAGCACTGAATGCAGTGCGTCTGCTGCATTCAGGGAAGGGGTGTCCCATGTCTCTAGCCCCCCTGTAAGTTGGGCAAAACACTTTAGAAAGTATACAGATAAGGAGTCCTGAGGGACTTACTTAGTATGGAGTCATCGCTGTACCCTGGTATCCACCCCACCTCCAGCCCTCTCTGTGCCACCTCCAGCCCCCTCAGTGCCACCTCCTTTATGGGTCTCTCCTCCTAGCCCGCTCATGCGCCTCTGCGTCTGAAGTCACACAAGAGCAGAGCGAGCAATGAGCTTGAGCAGGTCCCGGCAGCTGAAATGCCTCCTGCTGGTGACATCAGTGCTGGAGTCTGCCCTGCATGCAGCATAATCTGGAGCAGGGCGGGCTCTGGTGCTGACATCACTGGCAGGAGGTGTTTCAGCTGACGGGACCGCTCCAGCCCATTGCTCACTCTGCGTCACTTCAGATGCAGAGGCGCATGAGCGGGCGAGGAGGGGAGACACATAAAGGAGGTGGCACTGAGGAGGCTGGAGAAGGCTGGAGGCGGGGTGGACACCAGGGAACAGCGATGACTCCATACTAAGACAAGCCCTCAGGACTCCTTATCTGTACACTTTATAAAGTGTTTTGTACAACTTACAGGGGGGCTAGAGACATGGGGGACCTCTTCCCTGAATGCAGCAGACACGCTGCATTCAGTGGTGCTTTCAGTTTGGAAAGCACCAGGGGGCTGACAGGCCCTCTTTAAGCCCCATGAGGTAAGGCTGATATGATGTATATATATCCTTTCTTTACAGAATACCTGAAGTGCCGTAGCCTTTTGCACTGATCTGTAGCGGAGTCATGAGACTTAAGTCTGATTACTGACAATTCGGCTCTTCATATGTGGACAGAAAATAGAACGCAGAGCTGAACTGTCAGCAATCAGGCTTAAAGGGAACCTGTCAAGTCCCTTATGTCTTCAACCCAGTAGCAGTCATATGTGTACACCAAAATTTGCTGTCTAACCAACCCTATCTAATACTATTTTCTGAAATCAATGTTAATAAAAAATAATTTATACCTGCACTTTCCCTATACTGATTAGGCTGTTAAGTAACATAGTAACATAGCTTTTAAGGTTGAAGGGAGACTTTAAAGCGAACCTGTCACCCCGTGGACATCAAAAGCTATAATAGCCACCTTCTGCAGCACTAAGACTGCATTCAGGGAAGGTGGCTATATGCTTTTGATGCCCTATATTCAGTCAAATATGAAGTTATATAAAGGCTTACACTTAAGAAAACTAAGACCGGGAGGCGGGGTTTCGCACTCCTCCGACCCGCCTCCTCTTGTCAATCATTCAGGTCGCCTGCTGCTGCCTCCCCTCACAGTCGTTCATGAACGCGCGCCTCCGTGCTCCTCTATGGCGCCGCGCATGCGCTGTGCACCGGGTGTCCAGGAAGTCGTCGGGCTGCGCGACTGTGAGGGGAGGCAGCAGCAGGCGACCTGAATGATTGACAAGAGGAGCGGGTCGGAGGAGTGCGAACCCCGCCTCCCGGTCTTAGGTCTTCTTAAGTGTAAGCCTTTATATAACTTCATATTGACTGAATATAGGGCATCAAAAGCATATAGCCAACTTCCCTGAATGCAGCCTTAGTGCTGCAGAAGGTGGCTATTATAGCTTTTGATGTCCACGGGGGTGACAGGTTCGCTTTAAGTCCATCTAGTTCAACACATAGCCTAACATGTTGATCCAGAGGAAGGCAAAAATAACCATGTGGCAACACTAGCTCCACATTGGGGAAAAAATTCCTTCCTGACTCCACATACGGCAATTAGACTAGTTCCCTGGATCAACCCCCTATCAAAGAATCTAGTATATATAACTGGTAATATTATAGTTTTCAAGAAAGGCATCCAGGCTCTTCTTAAACGTTAGTAGTGAGTCACTCATTACAACATCATGTGGCAGAGAGTTCCATAGTCTCACTGCTCTTACAGTAAAGAATCCGCGTCTGTGATTATGATTAAACCTTCTATCCTCCAGACGTAGAGGATGCCCCCTTGTCCCCGTCTCAGGCCTAAGAGTAAAGAGATCATTAGAAAGTTCTCTATACTGTCCCTCATATATTTATACATTATTATAAGATCACCCCTAAGCCTTCGTTTTTCCAAGCTAAATAACCCCAAGTTTAATAACCTGTCTTGGTATTGCAGACCCCTCAGTCCTCTAATAACCTTGGTCGCTCTTCTCTGGACCCGCTCTAGTTCAGCTATGTCTTTCTTATACACTGGAGACCAGAATTGTACACAGTATTCTAAATGTTTTCGCACTAGTGACCTGAATAGAGGTAAAATTATCCTCATGAGCATCTATGCCTCTTTTAATGCATCCCATTATTTTATTTGCCTTAGCAACAGCTGCCTGACACTGGCCACTAAATGTGAGTTTGTCATCTACCCATAAACCCAGGTCTTTTTCAGTGACAGTTTTGCCCAGTGTTTTACAATTAAGCACATAATTATACCTTTTATTTCCTCTGCCCAAGTGCATGACCTTTTATTTATCCCCAATAAAGCTCATTTGCCATTTATCAGCCCAAGCTTCTAGTTTACATAAATCCTCCTGTAATAAAAAATTGTCCTCATCTGCATTGATTACCCTGCAGAGTTTAGTGTCATCTGCAAATATTGAGATTCTACTCTGTATGCCCCTACAAGGTCATTAATAAATATGTTAAAAAGAAGCGGGTCCAATACTGACCCCTGTGGTACCCCACTGTTAACTGTGACTCATTCTGAGTATGTTCCATTCATAACCACCCTTTGCTTCCTATCACTAAGCCAATTCTTAACCCACTTACATATATTTTACCCTATCCCCATTGCTCTTGTTTTATGTATCAGCCCTTTGTGTGGGACTGTATCAAAAGCTTTTGAAAAGTCCATATACACCACGTCCACTGCATTTCTTTGGTCCAGTCCAGAACTTACGTCTTCATAGAAGCTTATCAGATTAGTTTGACAGGAATGGTCCCTCATAAACCCATGTTGATATTGGGTCATGAGGTTATTTTTCTTCACATATTCCAGTATAGCATCTCTTAGAAAACCCTCTAGGATTTTACCCACTGTAGAGGTTAAGCTTACTTGCCTATAATTTCCAAGTTCAGTTTTTGTCCCCTTTTTGAATATTGGCACCACATTTGTTATATGTCAGTCATGTGGTACAGACTCTGTTATTATGGAATGTTTAAATATTAAAAATAATGGTCTAGCTATGACGGTACTTAATTCCTGCAGTACTCTGGGATGTATCCCATCCAGGCCCCGGGATTTGTCAATTTTAGTGATTTTTAGACGGTGCTGTACTTCCTGCTGGGTTAAGCAGGTGACATTTAATGGAGAGTTTTTGTTATCACTGATCATGTTGTCTGTCCTGGGACTTTCTTGTGTAAATAGTATTGAAAAAAAGTCATTTAGCATATTGGCTTTTTCCTCATCCTTATCCACAATTTCACCCAGATTATTTTTAAGGGGGCCAACACAATCATTTTTTAGCTTCTTACTATTTATGTAGTTAAAGAATATTTTGGGATTTTTATTACTTTCTCTGGCAATGAGTCTCTCTGTCTCAATCTTTGCTGCCTTGAATTGCTTTTTACAGATGTTACTTAATTTTCTGTATTTATTTAATGCCTGATCACTACCTACTTACTTTAATTCCCTAAATGCTTTCTTTTTGTCACTTAGTGTGCCCCTTACAGGTTTATTTAGCCATAGTGGTTTCCTCCTATTTCTAGCATGCTTATTCTCATAGGATATATATTGCGCACAAGTCCTATTCAGAATGCTAATAAACATCTCCCATTTGCTTTGTGTACTCAGGAGATCGTCTCAATTTATTGCACTAAGATCATCTCTCAACCGTTGGAAATTTCCCTTCCAGAAGTTTAGTGTCCTTGTAGCCCCTCTACTACACATCTTATTAAAGTATACATGAAAACTTATTATTTTGTGATCACTATTACTCAAGTGACCTCCAACCCATATATTTGATATGCAGACCGACCTTTTGGTTAATATTAGGTCCAGCAGTGCCCCCTTTTTGTTGGGTCCTGAACCAGTTGTGAAAGGTAATTGTCAAGAACCTATTACCTTTGCTGGAACTGCAGGTTTCTGTTGCCCAATGTATTTCAGGGTAGTTGAACTCCCCCATAATAATGACTTCTCCCTGAGTCGCTGCTTCATCTATTTGCTTTATAAGGATATTCTCCTCCACTTCCATTATTGTTGGAGACTTATAACAAATTATATTATTTTTTCCCCCTCAAAGGGGTGTTGTCTCCCCTAACTAGTTGGTCTCTTTCCATGTCATCATGCCTCTGTGAGCATGATAACATCATTTTAAAGACCTGAAGCCACTGTCAACTACTGAAAATATTGTGCATGTGCCTGGCTCGATTTTTCAGCGTTAGTGTGCCTCTGAAGCCGGGACGTGTACACTCGGCATCAGAGGCACCAATGCTGCAAAAACAAGCCACATGCATGCGCAATATTTCTAGAGGTGGCGGTGACATTGGCTCTTGAAAATCAGGATATCATGTCCAGAGAGGTGTGATAACAGGAAGGAAATTTGGGGATGCACATGTCACAGCTGCTAGGTTGGAGAGCACAAGAGACCTGACAGGTTCGCTTTAAGTTCTATTAATCCACCAATTATTTTTAAGCCCAAAAATGGTTTCAAAACACAGACACTGATATAGTATTGCGAGAAAAAAAAAGTATACAATAGGGGAAGGAGGAATTCCCTAAAAATGGTGGACAATGACATAAGGTAGATATGTAGAGGAAAAGTGCTTGGTGCAATGCAATGATAATTCAAAGAAAATTTCTTGATTCACTAATAAAAAATAAACATGATAAGCAGATATACAATAAAGTGCAAAATACTATAGAAAAAAATATTAAAAATTTACTGTAAAGTGCAAAATGAATGCTACTTAAAATATACTTCATACTATGCCATAAATGACAATAAGCATATAATAGGTGAGCCAGATCTAATACGTCTACGTAAAAGACCACACAAAAGATAAGATACAGTAAACACAGCAAGACTGTAGGCAGATATTAACTAGTTATATTGCAAAGAAGCCGTTATACTGCATAAGCAAGGTCTCTCTCATTTCCACATGTTCAGGCTTATGAGTTTCTTTTAAACTTTTAAGGTACCGTCACACGCCGCAATGTCGCCTGGAAATCTGAAAGGCGATATGTAGCCCCAGAGCAATCGCCGTGAAATTGCCTCACGGTTGCGGCTTGTGATTGGGCAATTTTGCGGCGATAAATCGGCCCTCGCCTAATTCCTGAACAGTGCTCAGTAATCAGCCGCAATCGTTAAGGCGATATTTCCGTGTTGTGGCGTGTGAAAGGGCGATAGTGATGGAAAGAGCGTTGCCTATGATTTCCCGTAGGCGTGCTTCAGCGTGCTGGAGTCCGCGCCCCATCTGAGATGATTGGTCTGAGCTACTATGTTCCCACTGGCTGTCAGTTGACACCACACCATATTTGAAGAGCTGTCCGTTCAGCACCACACACATCTTCAGCTACACAACCGTCCGCAAACTCAAAACAAACTCCGATAGACAATGGCGTCAGGTATTAGCCAGCCTTCCAGAGCAGACTGACCAATCGTAACGCTGTTGTGTTGTCCAATGAGCGTGTATGGGGCGCGGTGTAAACCACTGTGGCACGCCTATCTCCTCGCTGTGCTGAACATATACGCCCACATTGCCTTTGAGATTGTGGCATGGGAAGCGGAAAGGGAATGAGGCATGATTGTTTCCGCTGTAGGTGAGTCGATTTCCATAGCGACACATCGCCTTACCTTCAGGGCGATATTGCGGTGTGTGATGCCGATCTGAGGTGGGCACAAAAAACGTGAGTGCGCACGTTATATCGCCAGGCTATATTGCAGGAAAATGCCCAATATTTACAGACATGGACAAAGTTGTTGGTATCCTTCAGTTAACAATTACAGGACCCAGCCTATTTTGACCATAAAGACTTTGGCATTTTTGTCAATTCTGACCAGTGTCCCTATGAGGTAATAACTCTGGAATGCTTAAACGCATCCTAGTGATTCTGAGATTTTTTTCGTGACATATTGGGCTTCATGTTAGAATTAAATTTAGGTTGATCATTTTTGCATTTAATTGTGAAAGAATCAAAAATTTGGCAAAAATTTGGAAAACTTCACAATTTTCATATTTTGAATTTTTATTCTGCTAAACCAGAGAGTTATGTGACAAAAAATAGTTAATACAGTCATATGAAAAAATTTGGGCACCCCTCTTAATCTTACTCATTTTTTTTTGTTGTTTAAAATTTTTTTTTTGCAACAGCTATTTCAGTGTGATATATGTAATAACTGATGGACACAGTAATATTTCAGGTTTGAAATGAGGTTTATTGTACTAACCGAAAATGTGAAATATGCATTATTTCAAAAATTGACAGGTGCAAAAGTATGGGCACCTCAACAGAAAAGTGACATTAATATTTAGTAGATCCACCTTTTGCAAAAATAACAGCTTCTAGTAGCTTCCTGTAGCTGTTAATGAGTTCCTGGATCCTGGATGAAGGTATTTTTGACCATTCCTCTTTACAAAACAATTCCAGTTCAGTTAAGTTTGATGGTCGCTGAGCATGGACAGCCCGCTTCAAAACATCCCACAGATGTTCAATGATATTCAGGTCTGGGGAGCTGGGATGGCCATTCCAGAACATTGTAATTGTTCCTCTGCATGAATGCCTGAGTAGATTTGGAGCGGTGTTTTGGATCATTGTCTTGCTGAAAGATCCATCCCCGGCGTAACTTCAACTTTGACACTGATTCTTGAACATTATCCTTAAGAATCTGCTGATACTGAGTGGAATCCATGCGACCCTCAACTTTAACAAGATTCCCGGTGCCGTCATTGGCCACACAGCCCCAAAGCATGATGGACCCTTCCCTCAAATTTGACACTGAGTAGCAAGTGTTTTTCTTGGAATGCTGTGTTTTTGTGGTGCTATGCATAACGCCTTGTTGTATGACCAAACAACTCAATCTTTGTTTCATCAGTCCACAGGACCTTCTTCCAAAATGAAACTGGCTTGTCCAAATGTGCTTTTGCATACAGTGCCTACAAGTAGTCTTCAATCCCCTGCAGATTTAGGTGGTTTGATAAGATGCAAATAAGTTAGAGCCTTCAAACTGCAAACGAGAATAGGATTTATTAACAGAAGCATAAATCTTACAAACCAAAAAGTTATGTTGCTCAGTTGAATTTTAATAAATTTTACACATAAAAGTGTGCGTCAATTATTATTCAACCCCTAGGTTTAATATTTTGTGGAATAACCCTTGTTTGCAATTACAGCTAATAATGGTCTTTTATAAGACCTGATCAGGCCGGCACAGGTCTCTGGAGTTATCTTGGCCAATCCTCCATGCAGATCTTCTCCAAGATATCTAGGTTCTTTGGGTGTCTCATGTGGACTTTAATCTTGAGCTCCTTCCACAAGTTTTCAATTGGGTTAAAGGGATCCTGTCACCCCCAAAACACCTCAAAACCTATTAAAAGCTGTCCCTAGAGCATAGTAACACTTACCCTACATTCCTTTTAGCTCCTAAATGCATCAAGTCAAATTGAAGATAAATGTTATATCAGTACCTCATTATGGATGATAATGAGTGACTATGGTATTCATAGTCACTCAGCCAGGCTGCCCCTCTTCATCATATCACGCCTCCATAGGCGTGATCTTGTAAGCAGATTAAAATGCGCGCCTCCCCGCTGTGCCCTGTGTCGTCCGAGGCTGCAGTGTGGCTGGGTGACGCGAATCGCGTCATTTCCGGCGCCGGGTGACGTATTTACACCCGTGCCGGTTAGCTTCAAGACCCGCACTGCGCATGCGCAGTGCGCGTTTTGAAGCTGACAGAGCGGCGCGGGTGTAAATACGTCACCCAGCGCTGGAAATGACGCGATTCGCGTCACCCAGCCACACTGCAGCCTCGGACGACACAGGGCACAGCGGGGAGGCGCGCATTTTAATCTGCTTACAAGATCACGCCTATGGAGGCGTGATATGATGAAGAGGGGCAGCCTGGCTGAGTGACTATGAATACCATAGTCACTCATTATCATCCATAATGAGGTACTGATATAACATTTATCTTCAATTTGACTTGATACATTTAGGAGCTAAAAGGAGTGTAGGGTAAGTGTTACTATGCTCTAGGGACAGCTTTTAATAGGTTTTGAGGTGTTTTGGGGGTGACAGGATCCCTTTAAGGTCAGGAGACTGACTAGGCCACTCCATCACCTTGATTTTTTTCCCTCTTGAACCAGGCCTTGGTTTTCTTGGCTGTGTGCTTTGGGTCGTTGTCTTGTTGGAAGATGAAATTATGACCCATCTTAAGATCCTTGATGGAAGAGCGGAGGTTCTTGGCCAAAATCTCCAGGTAGGCCGTGCTATCCATCTTCTCATGGATGCGGACCAGATGGCCAGGCCCCTTGGCTGAGAAACAGCCCCACAGCATGAGTCTGCCACCACCATGCTTGACTGTAGGGATGGTATTTTTGGGGTCGTATGCAGTGCCATCCAGTCTCCAAACGTCACGTGTGTGGTTGGCACCAAAGATCTCGATCTTGGTCTCATCAGACCATAGAACCTTGAACCAGTCTGTCTCAGAGTCCTCCAAGTGATCATGAGCAAACTGTAGACGAGCCTTGACATGACGCTTTGAAAGTAAAGGTACCTTACGGGCTCGTCTGGAACGGAGACCATTGCGGTGGAGTATGTTACTTATGGTATTGACTGAAACCAATGTCCCCACTGCCATGAGATCTTCCCGGAGCTCCTTCCTTGTTGCCTTGGGTTAGCCTTGACTCTTCGGACAAGCCTGGCCTCGGCACGGGAGGAAACTTTCAAAGGCTGTCCAGGCCGTGGAAGGCTAGCAGTAGTTCCATAAGCCTTCCACTTCCGGATGATGCTCCCAACAGTGGAGACAGGTAGGCCCAACTCCTTGGAAAGGGTTTTGTACCCCTTGCCAGCCTTGTGACCCTCCACGATCTTGTCTCTGATGGCCTTGGAATGCTCCTTTGTCTTTCCCATGTGGACCATGTATGAGTGCTGTTCACAAGTTTGGGGAGGGTCTTAAATAGTCAGAAAAGGCTGGCAAAAGAGATAATTAATCCACACATGTGAAGCTCATTGTTCTTTGTGCCTGAACTACTTCTTAATACTTTAGGGGGACCAAACAGAATACTGGTGGTTTGAGGGGTTGAATAATAAATGACCCTCTGAATTAACTTTTAACGCTTTAAAAAAAAAAAAAAAAAAAAAATTAAAAAATCTTTTTGGCTGCAGTGCATTTCCCACTTCCAGGCTGATCTACAGTCCAAATGTCACAATGCCAAGTTAATTCCGCATGTGTCAACCAGCTAAATCTGCAGGGGGTTGAAGACTACTTGTAGGCACTGTACCTCAGGCAACTCTGTTTGTGGCGTGCATGCAGAAACGACTTCTTTCGCATCACTCTCCCATACAGCTTCTCCTTGTCCAGTGTGCGCTGTATTGTTGACCGATGCACAGTGACAGCATCTGCAGCAAGATGATGCTGCAGGTCTTTGGAGGTGGTCTGTGGATTGTTCTTGACTGTTCTCACCATTCTTCTTCTCTGCCTTTCTGATATTTTTGTTGGCCTGCCATTTCTGGCCTTTACAAGAACTGTCCCTGTGGTCTTCCATTTCCTTACTATGTTACTCACAGTGGAAACTGACAGGTTAAATCTCTGAGACAACTTTTTGTATCCTTCCCCTGAACAACTATGTTGAACAATCTTTTTTTTCAGATCATTTGAGAGCTGTTTTGAGGAGCCAATGATGCCACTCCTCAGAGAAGATGCAACTAGGAGAACAACTTGCAAGTGGACACCTGAAATAGCTTTTCTCATGATTGGATACACCGGGCTATGAAGTACAAAGCTCAATGAGGTTACCAAACCAATTTAGTGCTTCAGTAAGTCAGTAAAAAGTAGTTAGGAGTATTCAAATCACGAAAATCAGAAGGGTGCCCATACTTTTGCACCTGTCACATTTTGAAATAATGCATATTTCACATTTTTGGTTAGTACAATAAACCTCATTTCAAACCTGAAATATTACTGTGGCCATCAGTTATTACATATATCACACTGAAATAGCTGTTGCAAAAAAACTATTAAAAAAAAAAAAAAAAAAAAAAGCGTAAGATTAAGAGGGGTGCCCAAACTTTTTCATATGACTGTAAATAACATTTCCCACATGTCTACTTTACATCAGCACATTTTGGGAAAAAAAAATGTTTTGGTAGGAAGTTATAAGGGTTCAAAATTCATTAGCAATTTTTCATTTTTCCAGCAGAATGTACAAAACCATTTTTTTAGTGACCACATCACATTTGAAGTCCCTTTGAGGGGTGTACATAATAGAAAACACCCAAAAGTGACACCATTCCAAAAACTGCACCCCTTAGGGTATGTGCACACTGGCCGTGTTTGTGCAGGTTTAGCAGCGGAAACCGCCGGTCGGTTTCCATGAGTTTTATGTAAATTTATGTTAATCCAAAAGCGGCTTTTGGGTTAACATTAAAACCTATGGAAACCGACACCCGGTGTGCACACACCGGCGGTTTACACATGCTCATCTGTTGCTAAACCGCTGGTTCCAGCGGTTAGCAACGAATGTGCATGTTCTATAAACCGCGGTTCGCAGCGGCTGCAACGAATATGTGCTGCTAGCGCTGCTACGCCTAACCGCTGTGCACCCGCCGCACGACCGTCTGCCCACCGCCATACCGCCGGAAGCCGCTGAGTGCAGAGCTCCTGCGGGTCCGCCCAGTCGCCCACCGGCACATACCAGGCCGTGAGCACATACCTTAGCTACTCAAAACTCATTCGTTCCCTTCAGGGCTCACAGGCAACAAACATAGGATGGCATTTAACTACGTTGTTTAGCCTCAATTCTTTCTTTTAACATTTGGTGCAACAGGATAAAACTGGATAGCTAAAAATAATTTTTTTTTTTTTTTGTTGACAAATTACATTCCTGTTAGTTCCAAACAGATACCTCGTATGTGGTCATAAACCGCTGTTTGGGCGCATGGCAGGGCTCATAAGGGAAGGAGCGCAATTTGACTTTTGGAACAAATTTTCCATTCAAAAAGTGAAATGGCACTCCTTCACTTCTAAGCCCTTTTGTGCGCCCAAACAGTGGTTTATGACTACATATGAGGTATTAATGTACTCTGGAGAAATTGCCCAACAAATTTAAGGATGCAATTTACCCTGTTGCCCATGTGAAAATGAAAAAATTTACTCTAAAAGAAAGTTTTTATGAAAAAAAAAGTACTTTTTCACTTTTACGAATCAATTTGTGAAACATCTGGAGGTTCAAAGTGCTCACCACCATTCTAGATAAGTTCTCTGGGGGGTCTAGTTTCCAAAATAATTTGAGCTAATTTTACATTCAAATTATTAGCAGACACCATGTCGCGTTTGGAGAGTCCCTGTGTGCCTAAACATTGGAGCTCCCCCACATGTGACCCCCACAAAAATTTTCTTTTTTCATTTTTAGGGATTAATTTGTAAATCACCTGGGGGTTCAAAGTGCTCACTATGCAGATGTGTTCCCTTGGGGGTGTAGTTTCCAAAATGGGGTTACTCGTGGGGGAGCTCCAATGTTTAGGCACACAGAGACTCTCCAAATGCGACATGGTGTCCACTAACAATTTGAGCTGATTTTCCATTCAAATATTCATTTTTACGGATCAATTTGTGATGCACCTGGGGTTTCAAAGTGCTCACTATGCATCTAGATATGTTCCTTGGGAAGTCTAGTTTCCAAAATGGGGTCACTTGTGGGGGAGCTCCAATATTTAGGCACACAGGGGCTCTCCATACGTAACATGGTGTCCGCTAACAATTGGAATTATTAGCGGACACCATGTTGTGTATGGAGAGCCCATGTGTGCCTAAACATTGGAGATCCCCCACAAGTGACCCCATTTTGGAAAGTAAACCTAGAGCTAATTTTCCATTCAACTTACTAGCGGACACCACCATGTCCCATATGGAGAGCCCCTGTGTGCCACCAGCATAAGGGCAACTGGAAGAGTTGGGGTACAGCACCAGAAAATGGTGCCTCTAATGAATGCACTATGTTCTGGGGTGGCTGTGGGTTGAAATTTGCAGCGTGGGGGGCCCACAACGTTTGGGTCTCTCCACACTGAGTATTCCAGCCCCCCAACTGCCAAGTTGTACCTGGCTAGCAACCAAAAATACAGCAAAGCTCCATGTTATTTAATTTGTAGAAGTAATTTAAAAAAATGACGTGGGGCTTCGCCATATTTTTGGTCCAGCCAGGTACAACTTGGCAGCTACGGAATGCAACCAACCCCTAGCTGCCTCGTTGTACCTGGCTGGCAACCAAAAATACAGCAAAGCCCTCTGTTTTTTATTTCTAGAACTAATTTTAGAAAAAAATTATGTGGGGCTCCGCCATATTTTTGGTCCAGCCAGGTACAACTTGGCAGCTACGGATTGCCACCAACCTCCAGCTGCCTTGTTATACCTGGCTGGCAACCAAAAATACAGCAAAGCCCTTTTTTTTTTTTTATTTCTAGAATTCCAAAAAAACCTGACGTGTACAACTAGGCAGCTGGGGGCTGGAATTCTCAGCATGGAGAGGCCAAAGCGTTCTGGGCCCCCCATGCTGCGAATTGCATCCCGCAGCCACCTCAGAAAATGGCGCATTCATTGAAGTGCCATTTTCTGGCGCTGTACCCAGGCTCTTCCAGTTGCCCTGGTGCCAATGGCAAACTGGGTTATAAAGTGGTTAATGCCAGCTTTTTTATTGGCAGCTGGCACTAAGCCCGAGATTAAGAATGTCGGGCCAATGTTTGACCTGGCCATTAGGAATCTCTAGTAAATAGTCAAAAATAATACACCACACAGAGAAAAATCTTTTTATTTGAAAAAAAAAACACAAAGAAAATTTGGACTCCATCCTTATTATAAAGATCTGACGTAGTCTACAACGAAGGTCCCACGACGCTCGATTGCCTCTGCTCAATCCAGAGACTGCAGCAAGGGATCAAGTGTCCTCTTCCTACAGTCTCTGGGGTCAGAGTTATGGTGCACTGTATGGCTATGATCTGTCAAACAGTGCACCTTGACTATGATGTCAGAGACTACAACAAGAAGACACTTGATCCCTTGTTGCACCCATCCATCCACCCATGCATCCATCCACCCATGCACCCATCATCCATGCATGCACACATCCACACATGCACCCATCCATGCATGCACACATCCACGCATGCCCGCACTCATCCATCCATGCACACATCCATCCTTGCACACATCCATCCATGCACACATCCATCCATGCACGCACACATCCATGCATGCATACATCCACGCACGCATCCACACACATCCATCCATACACGCATACATTCATCCATGCACGCACGCACACATCCATGCACGCATCCATCCATGCACACACACATCTATCCATGCATGCAGACATGCATCCATGACACACACATCCATGCACTAACACATCCACGACCGCAAAGAAGCCGTGACGTTATAGAGATGTCATGCGTCGGGAAGTCACTGACTTCCATGACGTCTCTATAATGTCATGGGTCTGGAAGGGGTTAAGATGGTTTCACACTAGCGTTTTTCTGCCGTCGGGAGAATCTGGCAGAAACTGGACGCTACTGGATCCGTCTTTTTCCCCATTGATTTACAATGAGGACTATGCAACATGTGGTGGCATGCGGCTATATCCAGTTTCTGAGTACCTGCATGTGAACTGTCATGGAATAAAGATGCCATAATCACAAGATTAGGATCTTTACAATCTTTTGCTTTTCAATGAAGAAAACACACAGGATTTTTTTTGACCCATGAAAAAAAAGGTGACTAGATAAGAAATTACCGTATACAAATTTGGCATAACTCTTTAGATTAATCTGTATTAGCCACTCACATAACTGGATATGATTCCTAAAGTTGAGTCAAGATCTGGATCACTGTTATGGCAAATTACACTTTTTGGTCTTGTTATTCCTACAATTACTATCCCGTTTTTACATAATAAGAATCTTAAACCTAATAAATTATCCATTTGCAGTGCTCTGTCTCCATTTTACACCTAAACATACAGAAAATAAAACTAATTCAGATTTTATTTTGACATCGCCAAGCCCTGAGCTCTATATATACAAAGGCCACACATATCTGGCATTCTTATCACAGTTTAATGTAGTTTCTGCGAAAACAATAACTCCATTTCACTTACACTGATGACAAATTGTGCCGATCGTCTCCCATCAAACCCTTTTTATTTATTCCAGAACAATGTCTGATTTTTCCACTGTGGTAAGTAAGCATGACTATGGACATCAATAGCAAAGCATTTCTTCTTAGGTGAAATACTGTAGTTAAAGGCAATTAATGCTAAATTTATCCAAGCACATAATATTTAGCACCATGATCTATTGCACTGTCAATATGATTAATGCCTCATGCCAAACATGCTCAGCAATGGGGCCAAATGCAGTGTGGTAATGGCAGCTATTCATTTTTGCTTAATGCAGACAAAAAAAAATGGAACATTTTACTGGTTGTAACCCACAAATGTAGCGAAAATCAGAAACCAGGCTCTACCGCTGGGCCAACATGGAATATAAACAGAGCTGATGAATCTAATAGATCACAGGTCTTGATGAACATTTTGGAGATTCTAGAATCTTCTGAGAACGCCTTTATTTGGGTTCTGGTCTGAGGAGGTCTGTATTTGTTTTCAAGATCTGACTGAATTCTGTAGGTTTTCTTGTCTCAATATATATTCTGGGGCAGTTTTTAGGAATCTCCATGCGTTGATTCTGGAGTCTGAATTTATTCTAAACTCTGCATTAAAGGGAACCAACCACCTCAGATGACGACTATAAGCAGTTAATACATGTCCCTGCACCCTAACTGCACCGTTCCACCTATGTTTTTGTTAAGAATATTGATAAATGTAAACCGAAATATACACTTAGTAAAAATACATGCCTGTTGACTTCTGGGCGTCTCCCTCGGGATCAGTTACTAGAGGGCTGTGTCTCCAGCAGCATGACTGGCTTCTCTAGCCCTCCCTCTTACTTTGCAGGACGTCACTGAAGGGAGTGATATTATCTGTCAGTGGACGGGCACGCAAGGCTGCTCCCGTCCCCGCACGTCATCGGAGGCAGACAGAGTCACGTGCACTCGCATCGTCACTTCCTGTCGGCTCCGTGCAGTGACGCGCAGCTGAGGGATACCGTATGAGCAAAACACATTGCGGCGAGCGGACATGGTATCTTTCATTAAGCTGATACCACGTCCGCTCGCCACAATGTGTTTTGTACAAAGTGTATATTTCGGTTTACATTTATCAATATTCTTAACAAAAACATAGGTGGAACGGTGTAGTTAGGGTGCAGGGACATGTATTAACTGCTTATAGTCGTCATCTGAGGTGGTTGGTTCCCTTTAACTCTGTGATCATATACACTGGCGATCAAAATTAGAGAACAAAGTATGATCACTTGATTTTTTTCAGACAGAATGTAATCTACATTGACCAACATTTGAAGGCTTTTGTGTAAGGGGTGCACCATGCCACTAGAACAGGGTTTTCCAAAATAACCAAAGTTTATCAACTTTAAACCTTTATTTTACAGAAAATGTGATGATCATAATTAGAGAACAGCAATGACTGTAGACAGAGAAAGATTAAAACTAAATGTTGTGAAGGTTACAACAGTCACCAATCAGTAGGAAGTGTACTGGCCTTTGCTTTGTACAGGCCTTTGCTTTGAATGATTTCAGCACATTTATGTCCACAGGACATCACTAGTTTCTCATACTGCTCTAGTGTGATTTTGGTCCACTCTTCTAGTCTCTTCCACAGTTCTGTGTCTGTTGTGGGTTTCTTGACCATAACTTTGTAACCAAGGACTTTCCAGAGGTTTTCTATTAGGTTTACATCAGGACTCTGGGCGGCCATTTCGTTTTTTCAATGTTTTCTGTTTGAAGGAACGGCTTTACCTCTTGCTGTGTGACAGGGGCATTGTCCTGCATGAAAATTGCCGGGTGATTGAGTGCTGAACACAAGTAAGGAACCAAGTGTTGTTAAAGAAAGTTCTGGTACACACTTGCATTCACTCTGCCATGTAGCTGTATAAGAGGTCCAACCCCTCAGCAGAAAACATTCCCCAAACCAAGACACTTCTTCCACCACCCTTCGCTGACCTTTTTACACACTTCGGGTTTAGTCTTTCCCCAGTTTGTCAATGAACACAACCTTATCTAATCGGACGCAAATAAATTAAACTTAGGCTGGGGTCACACATAGAAGTCCGTTTTTGGAAGTGATTTCCATGACCAATCCGTTTTTTTTTTTTGGGTGCTTTTTGAGCCTCCTACACCCCTGAACGTTTTTGGACCAAGTCATTTTTTGACCACAATTCTCAAAAAAAAACGTTTTTTTTAAGGCACCCCAAAAAAACGGATCCGTTTTTCCATAGGGCCCATGTTAAAAAAAAAATTTTTTTTTTTTTTTTTTTTTAAAAACGGACCCCAAAAATGTTGCTAGCAACGTTTTTGACTCAAAAATGGACATAGCAATGTTTTTAAGTGCAGAAAAAAACGGACAGGGTGTTTATTACATCCAATCCGTTTTTCTGTCAGTTTTTGGACTTAGAAAAAAAAAATGACAAAAATGAACACAAAAACGGACCAGGGGCTTATGTGTGACCCTAGCCTTACTTTCATCACTAAAATGATCTGTGGACCACTTCTTCTCTGTCCACATAACATGTTTCTCACCAAAGGTAAGTCTAGCCTTATAATTCAATTCTTTCTGCTAATTAGAGGTTTGGTCACTGCAGAGTGGGTTTTTAGTCCAAATGCTCTTAAACGTCATTGACCCGCCCCAGGGACGTGGCCTACCCAGTTACGGGCGTTGATTTACTGGGGATGTGACGGGTGGCCTGTGCCCGGACCCGTGGCCCTGGTGTTCGGTGAAAAGTTGAAAAATTAACATAAATGTAAAAATAAAAAGAGTTTGTGACTCCACGTACGGTATCCGGTAATGTTACCGGCGCTGCTTGGAGACCTCCGGTGTGATGATGAGGCAGCTTTGTTGGTAACGCTCCCTGTAGGTGGAGCGGGGTCCCCGGGGCAGTGGTGTATGGATAGGGATTTTACACAGGGAGGCAGCTCTGTCACAGTCTTAGCAAGGGAACAAGTGTGCGGCTCCTCAGGCTGGCCTGTTAACACTGCTAGGAAGGAAGGTGGCTCTGCAGGCGGAGACGCTGGCACACAGTCTATGTTAAGGGCAGGATCAGAGGCCGCAATAACAAACACACACACACTGGAAGTTGTTTCCGTACTTTTTACTGGTAATGTTGAAGCAAGGTGATATCCAGGGTACTGTCTAGGTGGTCGGGTGGCAGTTCAGGATTTCCACACCCGATGAGTTGTAAGGCCTCTTTGTCCTGTGTGTGTGTGTGCTTAAGTCCTGACCCTGACCTCTCCTGTGTCCCTCACTTGTATAGCAGGTGGTGAGAACTTTCTGTTGGGCCCGCTTACTCCTCTGCGGTCCCTGGCTCTGCAGTTGGCTGTGCTACAAGTGTCCGCCAGGAGACTGATGTCTCCCTGGTCCTCCGGTCTTCTCTGTGGGGCTAACTGGACACGTGCAGACTCAGACTCCAGTGTCTGGGTTGCTTCTACTTTTTCTCTGGTGTGAACCAGTATGGTTCCTCTGCCACCTCTCTGGCTCGCCTTGCCTCCGACCCTCACTCTTGGGTCCCTTACACTAGCTAGGCTTCCCTCTGGTACGGGCATAGCGCGGCTCCGTTCACCAGGTGTCTTCCTCAGTACTGCTCTGTACTGAACTCTTCACAGTCCTCTATGGAACTGCACTGCCTAACTCCTCCCCCAGGCCTGAATTTATAGGGGACCTTGCCTGAAGTTGGCAAATAGAGCTTCCCCTTCAGGTCTGGGGTGGAAGGTGTTGCATGTAAGTTTACCTGATGTGGAAATCCCTCCCTGCACCAGGTGTTCCTGTGGCAACCAAACCGTAGGGGTGTCACATCGTGACACTGTATGACGAGATGGATCCTTACCCTGTTCAGTGCTGAACTGGTGAACTATTCCAGCTGCAGTGTTGAAATGATTACCCATGGAGATTCTCCACATTATCCTGTCCTTTATTGCATTTGTCTTTTGAGGGTGACCAGCCTTCTTGGGGGACTTGAAAGAGATTGTGATGTTGTAAAGATGCAATATTCTAGGAATCATAGACTTGGAACTACCAATTTCTGTTTCTATGGCTGATAGGATGACCCCTTTAGTTATTTAGTTATCATCTGGACAACCTGCTGCTGGTGGGTTTCAGTCACTTTGGAATGGCACACAGTTTTTGCAAAGTAAGTGCAAACTGGAAAGTTAGGCTGCTAGTTGACTAGGGTTTATCAGATATTTTCCTTAGTTTTTGGACTAAAAGACACCTTTTTTCCACAAGTGTTTTGGGGAAATGGGGGTGCGTATTATAGTCCAGATATAAGGGGATTGTGCTGGCTGTGCTTCGGGAAGCAGCGGCTCTGGAGTGGTGTCTGGAGGCTGCTGCAGGCAGGCAGGCAGGATGCAGAGGCAGCCGTTGATCATGTGGGCCCACTCATTAGGCTCATGTAATATGCACTGCATCCCCGTGTACATCACCTTTCAGCACTGAGAGGTGGGCAGGGGAGTGGTGCATATTAAATTAATCTAAGTGTACTCACCCCCGATCCTGGTACATGGCCCCCCATCCTAGTGCTGAATGGGGGGCTACATACTAGGATAGAGGGCCATATCCAGGATGTGGTGCTATATCCAGGATGGGGTCTACATGCAAGGATAGGGGGGCCATATCCAGGATGAGGGGGCTATATGCAGGATGGGAGAGGCTATATACCAGAATGGGGGGCCATATCAAGGATTGGGGCAATGTACTAGGATGAGGATGCTATATACCAGGATGGGGAGGCATATCCAGGATGGGGATTACAAACCAGGATGTGGGGCCCTATTCAGGAAGGGGGACATATACAGTATTATCCAGAAAGGGCCCAGGATGGAGACATTACCCCCATAAGTGTCAGCAGCAGTTCCCCACCCCCCTTAACAGTGAATTATAACCATTTTTTTTTCCGCTTGTTTTCCTCTAAAATCTGGGTGCAACTTATGGTCAGAAAAATATGGTAAGGAAATTAGCACCAGGTACCAGATTAACACCAATAACTTGCAGGTATTTGAAAGTGTTCTCTAATTTTGATCAGTGTTCTTTTTCATTATCTCATTTACATTTTTATTCTGTGCTTTAGAATATATTGAATTTATGAAATAAGCTTAAAATACTGCTAATTTGCTGATGTTAAGATATTTTCACATAGGACAACACAATGACGTTAACAGTAAGGAAAATATGTGTTGTTCCCTAATTTTGATTGCCAGTGTATTTCTATTTATTTTGGAATCAAGTCTATGTCTTTTGAGATTTACTCTGAGTAACTTCTAGAGTCTGTTTTCATTTGATGAATATACTTATTTTGGATTTCTTTATCCTAGGGTTTAATTAGGCGTATTTTTCTTAAATTTGGTGTGTAATCAAAATGATATGCACTATATATGCTAGGAACGTGGTAGGTTAGTTCTGTTTCGAGACATGGTCAATGTAAATGCTAATGATAAAAACACTTGGGTAATGATTGCAACACTTTTCAGTATCTCACAACCTATTGTCGCCATTCAGAACAACACTGCCTGTTTAGCAGGGTCCCTGCACTCTCAGATATAGTAGCAGACTAGAGAGTTCTAGGCTATAACTAAGTGCACAAGGAGATCAGTAAACTGCTGGACATCAGGTACTTAATTCAGAAATTTGCTTATTACCGGACGACCATAAACCACTAACGTCTCCTGTGCCTATGACCTAATCACTTATTTTTATTAAGATTATGGTTTAGTAAGGGGGCTCAATTTTTACTTTTCTGCCTTGTCTAGAGTTCTACTATCTGTTGCCCAAGCAAATATTCAACGCATTTTGTTCAATTATTTAGTGTAGCAAGTTACTTAGTTACTTAGTTTACCTAGTTTAGTGATTATTAATAAAACCGAAATAAAAATGGACAGTTGCAATCATGGACTTTCTTTGCATACTGTAACGTCTCATAACTTTAGTTCCAGTACTGTGTTTGGGAGGCTTAATACAAATGGTGAAAGACCAAATACTTGTTATAAAACTAAATGGATTAGAGAAAAGCATAGAGGAAGAAATAGAGAGGAAAATAGAGAAAGAAAGATTAGGCAATGAAGGGGAAGACAGTCTAACATTTGGGTGACAAGGAGCTAAATTTGAGTGCCCCAGTAATTTTTAAATGTGGTCAAGAGAACATTATTATTATTATTTATTTATAGAGTACCATTGATTCCTTGGTGCTGTACATGAGAAAGGGTTATATACAAACAAGTTAAAAATACAACAAACAAGCACTGTCCTTGCGAGCTTACATTCTACAGGGCAGTGGGGGGAAAGACAGTAGGTTGGGGTTGCTCTGGTGGTGGTGGAGCGCCGGGTCCAATAGTGGTGGGGCGCCAGGTCCAGTGGTGATGGAGCACCGGGTCCAGTGGTGGTGAGGTAGCACTGTGGTCATTGCAGGCTGTAGGTTGTTCTGAAGAAATTGGTTTTCAGGTTCCGCATGAAGGTTCCAAGTGAGGGGGAGAGTCGAACGTTTTGGGGTACAGAATTCCAAAGAATGGAGGATGATCAGGTGAAGTCTTGCAGGAAGTTAGATGAGGAACATACAAGTATGGAGAAAATGAGGAGGTCTTGGAATATTGAACACTGAAATGGTATAAGGTGTTGTTAATGTTGTCAGAGAGGTATTTAATGTTACAGACATCTTTATATTAGGGCATGGAAAGTGGGAGAGATGATCTGTTTCCAAGTGAAGTGAAATCAAGCAAATTGCCATGATAAGTTTGTATAGAAGCTTGTCGGATCCACTCTGTCCAAAAGATTTTCAAAGGGCCATTAAATAAATAGCATACTGGATGGTAATGTCTATCACAGTAGCAATAAGTTATTGGACCATTGTCTTTTTAAGAAGCCAGATCAGTACTTAATTAGGGTACATATCTACAGGTAAGATAAGAAGTGGGTTCTTGGAATGATCAAATAAAAGGAGTTTCTTGGTTTATGGTGTCAGCTATGCTGCCAAAATGAAACTTGTCTGCTTTGAACCAAGGTCTTGACTTAAGATCAGTCAAGTAATTAGTGAGTTCTGGGATAAGATAATAAGGTATAAGTCAGAAGGCTTTCTACAGAAGGTTACACTTAATCTTGCATTGACATAATATCTTTCTGATGTACTACATTGATTCCAGAAGGTTTACTTGTGAAAGATGAGTGGGGTCACAACATTAAAGAGCAAAAAAACTTCTGGTTCCGGCACCGGCGTGGCTAGTTCGGAGTGAGGGAGCTCCGGTGCCGACCAGCCCAAAGACCTGCCACGTGCCGTACCTGCTTCCCCGGGAGGGTCCCGGGAGACCCCCACAGCTTGCGGTGACACCGGCTGCCGAGAAGCCCGCGAACGGAGGACAGCGGAAGCGGGCACGAGACACAAGGTGACGAAGGCCGACCGCGCCGCTGCAGAAACACACACGCGGTTGCTGACGCCTCCTCCCGGGCACAAAAGGGTCGGCCGCAACAGACCTCGACCGGAGGGTGAGTGCACAACAGTCCCCACGGCTAATACGGACGGCACACACGAGGGGGGGACGCCCTATCCCTGCGCGTCACATCAACGGCCGAGCGGCGCTGTGAGGTGCGCCGGAGTACAGTACAACGGCGAAACCTGACCGGCTGCATGGGGAAGCAAAGGGACAGCACACACGACCAAAGAGGGCCCTTACCAGTCTGAAGGCAGGAGGAAGATGGCGGCGACAGGGCAAGCACAGAGGAGGAAGGAGAAAGGCATACAGGAGCAGGCCCAACATCACAGGACAGCTCAGGTGGGGACAGTCCCAAGCCAAAACAGCCAAGGAAAGAAATAGGAGCGGGCACTATGTCCTCAGAAGAGAGAACATCACTGGCAAAAGAGGTGGCAGGCTATCTTAAGCTGGACATCGCAGCAGCAGTGAGGGAGGCTGTGAGGGATGCATTGGAGGAGGTGAATGAGGTGTTGGCACAACATGCCAGTAGACTGGAACAACTTGAACAGAGAGTTTCAGACCTGGAGGATAAACTGTATGCCATGAAACAAGACCTGTCAGACACACACAAATTGAATGTACAAATGCAGGACAAGATGGAGGATCTGGAAAATCGATCCAGATGAAACAACCTCCGCATAGTGGGCTTGCCCGAATCTGTGTCCCTCCAGCAGCTTGATGAGGTGTTTGAGAAGGAGCTCCCCAAGGCATTGGGATTGCCAGAATCCTGCAGAGTAGAGAGGGCTCACAGAATTGGACCCCCTGGAGATAACAGGAGGGAGGCAGCAAAGAGAGTCAATGGTGAGACCGGGTCCCAGACTACCCAAAAAAGCAGGCAGGCTATAGCCAGATAACTGTATTTCAAAGATAAAGAAAAGATCCTGCGCTCATTTAGGGCCAGGAGGCATCCCCTAGAGCTCTATGGACATAAAGTAGTAATTTTTGAGGACTTTTCAGTGGAGGTAGCGAAGAAAAGGAGAGCCTTTAGCGAAGTCTGCAGCATGCTATTCAAACGAGGGATCCAGTTCCAGATATTATACCCGGCTACGCTCAAGACAAAAAATGGAGACGGGACTTTCAGATACTGAAAAGATGCCAGAGAGGCGATGAGAGCTTTCTCACTGCTATCAACCCGTCTCTCGCCGAATCAACGGGACCTAGGCTCAACCCCACGACAAGATGACGACTGAGTTTTGTGATGAAAGGGACTTTGTCCATGGTGGTCCCCCTGGACATTTGAATTATTTGAACTACTTGAGACCCTCGGGGGTTGAGACTGCGGAGCCGAACTGAGCTGACCAATAAAATTTTTTTGTTTGTTTGTTTACAGGCGCAAGGAGGCGAGACTTATTGGGGCTGCCTAAGTGGTGTAGTGGGTAGATGTGACGGGGGGAGCCCGGGACTTGGGTGGACGTAGCAGGTATAGGTACACCTGCAGATGGGTGGGGTCGGCATGAGAGAAGGAAAAGGCCATGCCGGAAAAAATGGAAGTGTACTACGAGAGATATTGGGGGGGGGGGAGGCGGGGGGGAGGGTGGAAGGGCTGGTTGGGTGTTTTCAGTCTTGCTTTGTTAACGAGTTATCTGGTTTTTCAGCAACCACGCTGTAGCGATTTGGTATTTTTGTTTATTTGCTCTCACTACTCACAACATATGGTGGCAACTGTTATGTAGAGATGACTTTAGTGACGCACTGACACAAGTTTACAACCACGATGGTAAAACTTATCTCCTGGAATGTTAAAGGCCTGAGGACGCCGGAGAAACGGATGGTGGTCCTCAGGCATCTCAAGAGGTTAAGAGTTGATATAGCTCTCCTTCAGGAAACGCATTTACCAAACCAGGACCTAACCAGGATGCACAAATTGTGGGTGGGAGGAGTGTACGGCTCGGGGGCACGGGACAGATGGGCGGGAGTGGTTATATTACTAAGCAAAACACTGCAATACAAGGTGATCTCGTTTCAACATGATAACCAGGGCAGACACGCCAGGCTAGTACTTGACACGCCCAGTGGACGACTTGATATACATAACTTATATGCACCTAACACTGACAGATCCTCCTTCTTTCATGCATTCACCAGGGCCACCTTGGGGACCAACCCTGACGAATTAATCATTGGGGGAGATATGAGCGAACCCTAAACGACTTTGAGGATAGGACCGGGTCTCGACTGACGGAAAAAAGACGAGGGAGAGGAGAACGTCTTACTCCCTTGCAGGAGATGGTTAAAGACCTGGCTCTCCGAGATGCATGGAGAATGCAACACCCGACGGAAAGACAATGCACTCATTATTCTCACCCGCATAACACCTGGTCACGGATTGACCTAATGCTCACTAGCCCCGCCATGTTGTCAAAGGTGGATTCGACTGACATTGAGGATCTGGTAATATCAGATCATAGCCCAATTACTCTACCGCTGCGTGAAACTTTTACGAGGGGCACAGACATACTATGGCGGTTCCCCTATTACTTACAGAAAGACAAGGACTTCGCGTTAGTTTTGCGGGAGTGGTGGACGGAATATCTGTCACATAATAATCCGGACCACATCAATCATACCCTGTTCTGGGAGACAGCTAAGGCCGTGTTACGTGGCAAAATCATATCTCACATGTCAGCGCAAAAGCGGAGGGCCAATGCGAAATATTTACAGACTAGTAGTAAGGTTAGAGACACTTACATACAATACCAGCGAGACCCGACGACAGACAACAAACGGGAATGGTTGGACGCAAAATTGGAATTCGATGCATGGGCGACACAGAGAGAATTACTAGGCAAAGCATCCAGGGATGCCGAACTGTATAGATTCGGGGACAAAGCTGGGAGACTCCTGGCAAATTTAGCTAGGGGAAAACACAAAGTTACCCAAATAACGGTCATGAAAACTAGACATGGAACCCTGACATCAGACCCGAGGGAAATAAACAATATCCTGGGGAAATTTTACGCTGATCTTAGTGATCCGGAGACGAGGCTAAGCTGGTTGAACCGAAACCCACTCCCCACAATATCGGTGGATTCTTTGGATATGTTGAATAGAGACATCTCGGAGGAAGAGGTACGGGAAGCTATATAATGCACGAGTATCCATAAGGCACTGGGGCCAGATGGTTTTACTACCAGTTTTTATAGGGCACTGATAGATCAGGTGGTACCACCGCTGAGATCTCTCTTCAATGATTAACTACATGGGGATTCTATCTTGGATCACATGAATACATAAAGCTTTTGCCAAAGGGTGACAAACCGACAGACGACCCGGCCAACTTCCGACCAATATCATTAATAAACCAAGATCTAAAACTGATATAAAAAATAATGGCTATAGGCTTGCAATGGTTCTACCGGACCTGTTGGGCAAAGAACAAGCGGGATTTGTAAGGGGCAAGTCCGCAGTGTGCAATGTGAGAAGAGTAATGATGGTTCTGGAGTCAATCCGGCTAGGGGATAAGACGGGGGGGGGGGTTCCAGCCATGGTCACGCTTGATGCTGAGAAAGCTTTTGACAGTGTGGGATGGCCATGGCTGGAACAAGTCTTGGATAACATCGGACTAACAGGGAACTTCAGACACTTTCTCACCGCGCTATATGCGAACGCCAAGGCTCGCGTACACACTCCAGAGTTTTTGTCGGACATGATCCATCTGGGAAGGGGAATGCGCCAGGGGTGCCCACTGTCACCGCTCCTGTTTGACCTCGCCCTAGAGCCCCTCTCCTGATACATTAATGGTCTGAACAGCTTCAAGGGAATAACGGTAGGACGCGAGGAGATAAAGTAAAATATATTTGCTGACGACATAGTCTTGTACATGGCGGACACATGCAAAGACCTCCCGGATGTACTGACTGCGATAGAGATTTGGGGACGCGTCGGGATTCAGACTAAATGTCACCAAGTGCGAGATTATGCCGTTGACAAAAGAAGCCAAGGAACGAATAAGCGTGACCGCACAAGGAGGAAACGGGTCCTTTCAGAGGATACCAATAGCGAGGGGATCTATCAAGTACTTGGGCATATACTTAACACAAAATGCGGCCGACATGTATAGACTTAACTTTCACCTGATCATTCTTAAAATGGAGGGTGAACTTGCTAGATGGAGAGACTTACCATTGTCATTACTTGGAAGGGCACATTTGATCAAAATGGTGAGCTTCTCCCGACTCCTGTACCCAATGCAGACCATGCCGCTCTTGCTCAGACACGTGGATGTTAACAGGATCAATAGAGCCTTTACTTCATTTAAGTGGAGGGGAATGAGGCCAAGGATTCGGCTTCGCGGTCTAATGTTCCCCAAGGAGGCAGGAGGCCTGTCATTCCCAAATGTAAGAGGCTACAATTTAGCCTGTGTAATGAGACATATACTGGATTGGTTGAGGGGTACGAGCATTCATTCTGATTACATACTCGAATCCGAATGGTGCGCTCCCTGGGACCTGGCGCCAGTTGTGCATGCCTCGGGAGCAGCAGTGGACCCGAAAATAAAGAATTCCGTGCTGTTCAGAGAAACGAGAGCGGCATGGAAAGCGATTAGATGTAGATTGGGACTATCATGGAGAATCTCCAAGTACTTGCCACTATGGGGGCACCCAGATTTCAAACAAGGCAGGGAGAACGCTCTATTTACTGAGTGGAAATTGGCTGGGATAAAGACATTACAAGACCTACTCCATAAGGGGGACGTAAGGTGGATGACAGCTATTGAGATTTATGACAAATGGGGCCTACCCCCGACACATGCTTTACAATATGCTCAGGTACATGGACGTTTATTATCCCAGCTTCGCGACGTGCAGGAGGAATGTCAACAGACGCCACTCGACAACCTGATGACGAGTTCGGTTACGGGGTCGACAGTATCTTCTATACATTCTATACTGAGAAACTCATTGGTACCGACAGGCCCTATGCAGTTGTTCAGGGGGTAGGCGGTGAGGTTGCAAGACGACGGGGTGGAAGAAGAGATTCTATCGGGTTGGAACGCCCTTCGGAAACATATCTGCAATGAACGATGGAGGGATACCCACTTCAGAATAATTCATAGGGCCATCATGGGTTTTAACATCCCTCCCACACAAGCCAACACATCCAGGTCGATGACATGCCCCAAATGTGACGAGGCGAATACGGACATGTATCACGGATTGTGGGAGTGTGAGAAAGTACAGGGGCAATGGAAGAGGGTGCAGACGTGGGTCTTGGGGGTATTGGATTTCCATTTACCACTTAATGGGGAAACTTGGGTTTTTCACAGGTTCGACATGACAATAGGGGGCAAAGAGAGGATGAGCTTTTTGCATACGGTACTGATCGTATACAAGAGGCTCCTGCTGAGATATTGGTTGGATTCCACAGTACCTGGAATAAATAGCCTAGAGCGGGAATTGAAAGGTGCATTGCTATTAGAAAAAACAGAGGCAGAAGCAGACAAAGAGAGGAGGACGCAACCCTTTTTCACGAAATGGAAAGATTTAATCCGTCACTACTTCACGGGAATATAGGACAAGTCTGGCTCAACCGCAAGCGTAGGTGCCCAGGGAAGGAGGATTAACTATATACAGAGCTTAACCTGGCACTCTACTTAAAAAAGCTCCTGCCACCAGCCCTCCAGCATGACTGCATGATGCACAAAACTTCAACACAAGGACAGGAGCCATAAACTACCTTTCTGCTAACCATGTGATGGACCTTGATGTATGGACCCCCATTTGCTCAGCCAGACCACGTCTGTGTATCCACTAATTTGGATCTCGGACTGCATTCCCTATCAAACAGAGGCCTCCAAGGGCAGCATACACCTATCTAACTGAGCTAAAAAGTGGAGTAATACTCCCACTATTGCATATAAAAATCACTTGATGAAGGCTCTTGCATGAGCCGAAACGTTTGATGATTGATGAACTTTCACAAACTCCACAAATAAAAAAACACCAAAAGGATCAATCCTCTCTTGCTTTTTTAAATAGAGTGCCAGGTTAAGCTCTGTATATATTTCACACGGGAAGACATTGATCGCTTGGTTTCACATTTTCGCACTACCTCCTGGTATTGTTTGACTTGCTGGGAGACTTACGTGTAGGAGGTGAGAGTGGTTGAAAGGAATAAATGTCATAACTTATATTACATGTATGCGATTGATACTATGTTTATCAATGTTGTGTTTACTGCTGCAAGGCTGTGATAGGGGAAGGGGGGGTGGAGGGCGGGTTAAATGGGAGGGGGAGGTAGTGGTCGATGGTGTACTGTTTACTGCATTGTTAATGGCCCTTTTTTGTTTTGTTTTTTGTCAGAATGAAACCTAATAAAAATGTTTTGAAAAAAAAAAGAGCAAAACAATGAACAACAGCTAGCCACAATTTCTCCATCTCTGTTCATTTATTGTAGGCAGGGAGGTTTGCCCAACATACAATATGACATAACCGGCACTACGCTGCTATTCAATCCTTGCAGATTACTATTTTGGCTGACGTGTTCTTTTTCAATGTGCCTCCTTTGTCATTTTGCTATAATTATGATGTGATGCTTTTATGCTCTTCAATAAAGAATGTATATTTTTTACACTTTGTTTTGTCTCTGGTGAGACTTTTTGATTTGCATTGTTGGAGGAATGATTATGTGGAGCCGACTGGGACGGGGTACTCGGTACCGGACAGGGGTACTGCTGGGGATATCACGGCGGTCTTGGTCCAGACTGTGTCCTGGGTTCCGCAATAAATGGGGGGTATATTTACAGGGGAGTTTGTCGTGGCGCCACCCACGGGTTGGGGGACCACCGCTGCTGCAGAACCTCCGAGGATGATATTGGGCAGCTGGGGATGTAATGGCTCTCCGCAGGTAGAGCTGGGTTCTACGGGGCAGAGATAGTACCAGTCTATAGATGGTGCTATGGATATTGCAGGATAGGGGTAGTAGTAGAGATAGCAGCTGCTTGTGAGGGAACACAGGATTTGAGCACAAGGATCACACAAACTCATGGTTTTGAAGTTTTCCAAGTCTTTACTGCAGATGATGTTGTTAGCAGAGTACTGTCCACGGAGTATGTACTGGGGCCGGGTTGCTCCCACCCTGTCCGGGTCCTCAGCTTTCCTCTCCGGGTCCTCAGCTTTCCTCTCCTGATGCCACTAGGATGGTCCGTGTGCTGTCCAATTTTCCTTCAGCTAGGAAGTAAAAATGTCCTCCTTCCAGCATTTACTGACCACATAAGATATTATTACCACACATTTCATATCAAATTGGACATAATGAAGAACTTTGTAAAGATAATGAATAAAAATGCAAAAGCATTTAAGAATCTCATTGATACATTTCCAAGGTGGAGTGAAGCGAAGATAAAGGAAGGAGTCTTTATAGGAGCTCAGATTCATAAGCTTCTTTAAGAGGAAGAGTTTCTCCATTTGTTGCAGGACAAGGAAGATTCTGCATGGACAGAATTCGCATAAGTGGTAACTACTTTTTTGGGAACTCAAGAGCAGATAACTATGAAAGAGTTGGTGAATGTTGGCTGTATCATGTCATTACACATTCATTTCTTACATTCGCATCTAGACTTATTACCACCAAACTGTGGAACAGTGAGCAACAAGCATGGCGAGAGATTTCACCATGATATTGTGGCTATGGAGAAAAGATATCAAGGCAAATGGAATCCATCTATGCTTGCAGATTACTGTTGAACATGTAAGAGATGTTCTGGAGTACAAGAGACAAGAAAAAAAAAGTTTTCACAGAATGAGGACAACATTTTGAAGCGTAATTCCTGTAACTGTTGATAACTCACAATGGTGTTAAGATATGTTTTAGTTATTTGAATTATTAGTAAGTTTTCTCTAAATAAATATCAGAATATTGTCATAACAAAATATTCTGCATCTTTATATTTTCAAGAATAATAATGTTTCAAAGTACTGAAACTTTTATGCATTAATTACGGTACATGTACAGAAAAAGGAAAACTCTTTGATATAATAGAAACAAGAGCCAAGCACAATTTGTGATTGTCAGATTTGAAATCAGGAGGTCAAAATCATTAAGAAATGGCTCATTTCATAACTGAACCCGACAACTTTTGAAAATATTTAGAAGAGTGTAACTAGACAGGAGCTGAGAGGGAGAGTGAAGGATGTGAGCAGCTAACTGTTGTATAAAAATGAAGGAAGTGGAGAGAGGTGGATGACATCTTAGGCTGGCTTCACACCACGGTTTGGAGCTGTCAGGTTCTGTCCGGTGATTTGCAGGATTCACCCAACAGAGCCTGGCAGCCCCAGACAAGCAGAAACAGAGCAAATATGCTCTTCGATTCTGTTTTAAGCAGGAATAGTTTCTGCGCATCTCTGTTGCTGTCCAGAATTGAAATTTCAGCACCGCGTGTGCTGGGGAGCTGCCTGCAGTGCTGAAATTTCAGCCGTGGAGCTCTCCATGGTGCTGAACTTCAGCGCCAGCTCTGCAATACTGCTCTGTCCACGGTGCTGAATGAGCACGCCTGCATTGCAGAGCTGCCACTCTTCAGTAAAAGCATCCGGGAAACGATCCCTTCTTTTTACCGGATCCGAGGCGATCCGGCGCCCATAGACCTCCATGTTATGGGCGCCGGATCACCCCGGATCCGTGAGGGTCTGGTTTTGTTAGTTTTTTGCATCGGACACAAAAAATGCAGCAGACTCCGATTTTGTGTCCAGTGCAAAAACCGAACACAACTGCAACCTCATGGAAAATCACAAAACTGGAGGCCAAATAGCAGCTATCCGGCACCACAGGGATACATAGTGGCAAAACCTGATCAGGCTCAGTCTGATTCACACCGGACCAAACCTGACAAGTGAAAACCGTGGTGTGAAGCCACGTTATTAGTTAACTCCTGAGCCTTGTATGTAAATACTGCACATACTTGGACAGATTCTGGTGGATGATCTCCTTGGAAAACAGCTGTACACTATAGAAGATAAAAGTATCTCACAGCTGGAGAATGACAGCATATAAGAAAACCAAATTCATAGGAAACAAGCTTATTTTCATGCTGTGTTAATAATAAATGCAAGTTAACAACATGAGACCACCCCTTTAAGGCTGCCTTTTTCCCATATATCTTCCAGAAATCAGTTTTCTGGTTCATTAATGGTTGCATTACAGGCTGGTTTTGAATGGAGCTTTGATGGATCTTCCATAAAGGTACATATAGGCTCTACAGACTCAGTTTCTGTTTGACTTCATACAGAGACATACATAGTTTTTTTTTCATAAATCATTATATTATGCATGAATTTCAGAGATAAAAAAAAAAATCACATTTAAAGAGGTTTCCTTCCCTAGAAACATTGTCTTTAAGGAAAATATCTCCACAAAAATTTCTCCAAAACGCTGCGTTCAACAGTACAAGAAAAGTGCTTGGGATTTTCAGAAATCCCATGCCCAATGTGCTTCTATTGCACACAGCAGTAACTGACCCATGGGGCGACTTTCCGTGCAATCGCTTGTCTACAGCATGTCAATTTATTGTTGCAAAGTTGGAGGCAATCTCAGCGGGTGAATGCAGAGGAACGCACCGGATGTTGACCGTGAGCACGGATGGCTGCGTTCACCTGTAGAGATCCATGGCTCATCTTTGCAGGAGAGGGTAGACTGTGTCCAAGAAGCAGTGCCTCCTGATCCTGGAAATATACCATAAATCAACTTTTAACCTCAAGTGTAGTAAAAAAACAACAAAAAGGCAGGAAAAAACCTGAATAAAAAATTGACACCACCCTTCCCTGAAAAAACAGTTCTGATACCAGACATCAGTGTGAACTAAAGCTCTCAATGCAGCTTTTTTTTTTTTGGCCAGCTCTGTTTTACCACAGATGCCAGATTGGTGCTCAAAGTGCACAATTTTTGTCATCAGTTGTATCTGACTAAGGAAAGTAGTATGAGAGCTAGCCTACATCAGTTTCACAAATAAGACAAATTTAGAAAAGCACGAGATGACTTTCAGAAACCTTGAAAAGTTCTCAGCAGGATAAATTGGTGGCTCTGGTCACGTCCTGCTCCAGTGGAAAAAGCTAGCGGCGTCAGTCTACAAGTATGAATCAGCACAATTTTACTGTCTTGAACACTGGAACGCCTATGCGATTTCCCAAGCAGAACATTTGCTGTCAGATATCACGCAGTCATTCTGAAGGTATAATTTAAGCTGGTAAGCAGAAAACTGCACTTAACATCTATGTAGACAGCAGAATTTACTAAAAGGAAAATATTAGACAGAATAACATTTTCTTTGTTATAATGCGCAGTTCAAATGCTGACTACCACAAAATGTGACCGTGATGAACACATAAGATATAATGACCGGTTAAGGAGAAAATGATTTCAAACATAAAAATTGAAGAAATAAACACAAATAAGGTGATGAGTGTATAACCAAAAGTAGACACCGTGCTCAAGGATTACTTTCCTATTGCTGATACTTCTATTAATTATTCAATCAGGGTTTAATCTGTAGATTTGATACTTGGATATTTGCCCAAATATTGTGAATTAACTCCACATTGCTGTCAATTTTTGGTTTTACATTTAAATTTTTATTAACCTTCTTCTAAGGTCGGCTTCACACTGCGGGTGTGATCCGATTCGTGGCTGTCAGGGTGAACCTGACAGCTCCAGACCGGAACAGCACACAAAACCGGAGGGCTAATATGCCCTTTGGTCTGATGTGCAGCCGCACGCAGCTGACGCTGCTGATGAATCAGAACCGCGGCTCGCAGGGAGCTAGCCGTGGTCCTGAAATAACAGCGGTGTGCAGCCGCAGGTGTCTGGTTTCCGGATCCCCCTGGATTGGGGCAATCTGGCCCCATAGGCTCCTCTTGGATCCGGGCAAATCCGGGAGAAGGCAATTAGGGGAGATTTTTCTCCTCAAACACAAAAACGTTGCAAGCAACGTTTTTGTGTCCGTGAGAAAAATCTGCATTTTCCTGGATTCTCCCGGAGAGATGGAAACCTGATGGCAGAGAGCTGCCCTCCGGCTCCATAGGATACTATGGGGCCAAAATCCGGTCCGGGGCTGTCTGGCTCAAGCTGACAGCCATGGATTGGATCACACCCACATTGTAAAGCTGGCCTTAGAGTCATAATTTTGTTTTTTTGCGCAACATAACTGCATGATGGCTTGTTTTGTTTTTGCCAAACGAGTTGTAGCTTCAAATTATAATTCCCTTTAATACACTTCAAAACAAGATCTCGCGCTCTCTCCAGACTGATGATAATACAAATTCCTGGTCAAAATGTAATTTCTATAGCAAAACACAGGAACGGATCAAGACAAAAGTGCATGCAAAATGGATACAATTGCAGCATTTGTTTTGCCGGATTCTGTGCCTGTGCAAAAAATCTCTGCATCCATTTGCATCCTAATCAGGCCCAAAGCAAGTGTGAAACCAGCTTTCCAAATATTTCAAAGCTACTTAAAGGTACCGTCACATGTGGCAATTTTTCTAGGAATTTCACTGGCAATTTGCTGGTTGCAGTGAAATCATGGAGACATTGTTCCATTTGTACACGGCAACAAAATAGAATAATGTGTCCATGATTTCACTGCAACCAGCAAATTGCCAGTGAAATTGCTAGCAAAATTGCTGCGTGTGATGGTACCTTTAGTTTTTCCATCAGCCATGGCAGTGCAAAGTATCTGAAGAAACACCAATACATACACAAACAGCAGAGGTATGGCATAATAAATGGACACTTAAAAAAAAAATAATATAACTAATGAGCTTAAATAGTGAATCCTTAATTAGTTTCACATTAGTGTTTTTCGCTATGTGTGTGCATCGGTCTCAAACTGGATGCACCTGCATGCATTTTCAGTCCCATTGACTTTTGATAGGGATGGAGACATGTGCATGCAGTTGTGCATGTTTCTGCACAGATCCGTGATTTCATTGGATTTTCACGGAGATAAAAGCTGCAACTTGTTGCAAATTTTGTCTCCATAACAAAAAACATGAAGCCGTGAAACCACACGGATCCAAGGTTCCATGTGTGAATTCACAATGGGGGCTTATGGATCACGGACAGACATGGGAGCAAGATCCCTGTAGATCTATACTTTTGGTCTGTGATTCATGAACTGTGCATGTGCAGAACACAATTCTGAATGACCCGCCTCCCAGTTTGTCAGTGTGTGGAGATTCCTGGGCAAGCAGGTTTTTCCTGCATGGTCACTGATATAAAAAATGCTGCTGTAAATCTAGCCTTAGATCAGATCTGATACCCTCGCTATCTCTGGAGCAGATTATTCACATTTTGAAGAATTAAAAGCTTTAAAAAATAGACTTACGGTATGTTACTATTTCCTGAGACCCATACCTTACCGTATATTCTTGTTGAAAGCACAAGTTTTTTTCATGCCTTAGGGCCCTTTCACATCAGACAGTATTTTCAAATCGCAAGCAGCGGCTTTTTTCGCGGCCGCACCTGCCGCAAGTGCCGAAACCGCACTTGCCGCACCCTTACCGCAAGCCCCATAGACATTGCATGGGGCTTGCCGCAAGTGTGCCGCAAGTGTCGCGGTTATGCGGTAATCGCGGCAGATGCGGTTTTTTCACCGCATCTGCCGCGATTTGAAAATACCGCTGATGTGAAAGGGCCCTTACCCGGTAATATTTCCTATTTGCAATATCTAACCTTTCTAAGATTTTTTCACTGTTGTATATTAGGAGGCACAGAAATTGTTGAGTTTTTTTCCCCAGAAAAGTGATTTGCAGCCAAAATAGACAATTTCGTTGAAGAGAGGAAATTGCCTTTTCACTGAAGATCTTTAAGAAGGAAAAATAGCCGTTTCTGGATGTCAAATTAAAAAATATCGTCTTTCATTACAGAATGATTATTGTCCAATTTTACAAATATATTACATACATACAAATTTAAAATAAGATTTCATATACTCTGGTGTCCTGTGAATATTGTGGCAGCATCATGTGCTTTGCAAATTAATCAGTTGATGTGATAATACTTACAGAACTGTGAGTTATGTCCACCGGATGTATGGTGTAGGTGTGGGAACCATCATCAAACATTCCGCTAGAAAAGAAACATATTGTTAAATGCATGGCATCAAAATCAAATGGGTATACCACCATTATGGGGTCAGAGCACAGTATACAGGCATTGTATTCAACGACTATACAATTTAACTATGAAAATGTCTCAGAAAAGGTATGTACAGAATAACACTTAAGGTAGATAGAAAACGGCAGGTGTCGGAGACAATTGTACCTTTTACCTTCAAAACACCTTGCAGATACCTGATTTACACGCAGCCACTTCAAGGTGTTTTGAAGGTAAAAGGTACAATTGTCTCCGACACCTGTCGTCTTCTATCTACCTGTTGCCGCGTGTAAAGTGGCCATTAAGTATATATATATATATATATATATATATATATATATATATATATATATATACATACACACACATACATATGTATATTTGGAAAATCAGAGCAGCACAGTTCTTATTAAATTCGGTGCCTGCAACAAAGCTTCCCTCATTGAAGCCTCCAATACATACGAAAAAATGTTGCAGCACTGAAGTCCTTCAGATGTGTAAAGGGCTCCTTTTATTTACAGGGTGGGCACAGTGATGTTTCAGGTACACACACCCTTCTTCCTGCTGGAGGAGGAGTGTGTGTACCTGAAACGTCACTGTGCCCATGCTGTAAATAAAGGAGCCCTTTTCACAACTGAAGGACTTCAGTGCTGCAACATTTTTTCGTACATATGTATATACTAGCTGTGAGCCCGATGCAAATGCATCGGGTGTCTAGAATGTGCATTAATTTGATTATAGTAGTTATAGCTGGTGTGAGGACTTTTCGGGGGGGTGTGAATAGTTTTTGGGGGGTCACATACTTTTTTGGGTGGGTCACATACTTTTTTGGGGGGGTGACATACTTTTTTGGGGGGGTCCAATATTTTTTTTGGGGGGTGACATAATTTTTTTGGGGGGTCACATCATTTTTTTGGGGGGTGACATATTTTTTTGGGGGGGGTCACATACTTTTTTGGGGGTGTCAGATACTTTTTTGGGGGGTCACATACTTTTTTTGGGGGGTCCAATACTTTTGGGGGGTCCAATACTTATATTTTAATAAATTAATGTAATTAATATCTTAATGTAATTTTTTTTTTTTTTTTTTTTTATTATTATTTTTTATTTTATTATTTATTTTTATAATTTTTGTTACGATTATTATTATGAAATTTATTTATTATTTTGTATTTTAAGTGATTTTTTTTGTATTAAAATTATGTTATTTTATTAAAAAACGGCATCTGCGGTGCGTTTGCGGTAATCCCCATACAAAGTATAGGGGGACTTGCGGCAGGTGCGGCAAAACCGCACTTGCCGCACCTGCCGCAAGTCCCCCTATACTTTCTATGGGGATTTTTGGGGGGGTTACATAATTTTTTTGGGGGGGTCCAATACTTTTGGGGGGGTCCAATACTTATATTTTAATAAATTAATGTAATTAATATCTTAATGTAATTTATTTTATTTTTTTTTTTTTATTATTTTTTATTTTATTATTTATTTTTATTATTTTATTTACGATTATTATTATTAAATTTATTTATTATTTTGTATTTTAAGTGACTTTTTTTGTATTCAAATTGTTATTTTATTAAAAAACCGCATCTGCGGTGCGGTTGCGGTAATCCCATACAAAGTATAGGGGGACTTGCGGCAGGTGCGGCAAAACCGCACTTGCCGCACCTGCCGCAAGTCCCCCTATACTTTCTATGGGGATTTTTGGGGGGTCACATAATTTTTTTGGGGGGGTCCAATACTTTTGGGGGGGTCCAATACTTATATTTTAATAAATTAATGTAATTAATATCTTAATTTTTTTTTTTTTTTTTTTTATTATTATTTTATTATTTATTTTAATTATTTTTTTTACGATTATTATTATTAAATTTATTTATTATTTTGTATTTTTTTTGTATTAAAATTATGTTATTTTATTAAAAAACCGCATCTGCGGTGCGGTTATCCCCATAGAAAGTATAGGGGGACTTGCGGCAGGTGCGGCAAAACCGCACTTGCCGCACCTGCCGCAAGTCCCCCTATACTTTCTATGGGGATTACCGCAACCGCGCCGCAACTGGCACTTGCGGCGCAATTGCGGTAATCCTTATGGGTTTGACCGCAACCGCGCCGCAAGTGCTCGCACTCAGCCAGCGACTCGCAATGCGGCGCGGTTGCGGTAATCCTTATGGGTTTTACCGCAACCGCGCCGCAAGTGCTCGCACTCAGCCAGCGACTCGCAATGCGGCGCGGTTGCGGTAATCCTTATGGGTTTTACCGCAACCGCGCCGCAAGTGCTCGCACTGAGCCAGCGAGTTAATATGCGGCGCGGTTGCGGTAATCCACAGGGCAATGGGGCACAGGGGCACAGAGGCACAGGGGCACAGGGGCACTGGGGCACAGGGGCACAGGGGCACAGGGGCACAGAGGCACAGGGGCACAGAGGCACAGGGGCACAGGGGCACAGAGGCACAGGGGCACAGAGGCACAGGGGCACAGGGGCACAGAGGCACAGGGGCACAGGGGCACAGGGGCACAGAGGCACAGGGGCACAGGGGCACAGGGGCACAGAGGCACAGGGGCACAGAGGCACAGGGGCACAGGGGCACAGAGGCACAGGGGCAGAGGGGATGGCGGGGGTGACAGGGGCACAGGGGCACTTGGGCACAGGGGCATTGGGGCACAGGGGCACAGGCTCCGGAGCACTGTATCAGCATGTGCTGACAGCAGCTGCTTCGGAGCGGGAGGCACAGGGGCACTGAGGCACAGGGGATGGCGGGGGTGACAGGGGCACAGGGGCACTTGGGCACAGGGGCATTGGGGCACAGGGGCACAGGTTCGGAGCGGGAGGCAGAGGGGCACACTGAGGCACTGAGGCACAGGGGCACAGGGGCACAGGGCGGCTGAGGTAGCGACTCGCAATGGCCTCGCGGCCATTGCTCGCGCTACCTCAGCGGTACATCGCTAAATTTGTGGCCGAGCCTCTGGTTCTATTTTCGGCCACCGACTCGCAATGGCCGCTTCGCGGCCATTGCTCGTGCGTGGTGACGTCAGCGGCTCGCAATGGCCGCTACGCGGCCAATGCTTCGCCGTGATGACGTCACAGAGTGTGACATATCCACGGCACGTTGTCGGGGTCCGACACGAAAACGTCTTAGGCAATTATATAGTAGATATCTGTATGTATATAAACCCCATTAAAAAAAGTTTTATATGGCAAGCAAAACAACAAATAAAAAACTAGCTGAGCATAGCCTCCATGAATATGCATATTAATTAAGCTGGAGCTTAAGGGGGTTGTCCACTACTAGGGCAACCCTTTCTGATTCCACGTGTCTCCCTCAGGCAAAATAAAAGAGCCTGTACTCACCTTCCGTACCTGTGCCATTCCAGCGGTATCAGTAATTGCGTTCAGGGGCTCACGTGACATTGTGACAATCACCGCCGGCTTCTGTCTCCCCACCTTGAAACCAATGAGTTAACCAACAGGATGTGAACGGCAGCTGAATGTCATGCTCCGGGAACGCAATTTCCACCACCACTGGAACGGTGCCAGCACAGAAGGTACGCAAGTGTTTATACTGATTTTTCCATTTTGTAACTTGATATTTTTCATACAGAATCATTTAGGGAGGGGGGAAACCATAACCAATGCTGCAATTTGAAATAAAAATAATACAATCCACAAAAACACCTTAAAACTAGAAACATTTTGAGGGTTTGTAGATCTTTTTAAACATCTGCTGCAGCCCTAACTCCTTTCCATATGGTTTTTCTTTAGTTTTTCTGCTTTTGTTTTTTCCCTCCCCCTGTTCCAAGAGCCATAATTTTTCTTTTATTTCTCTGTCGATATAGCCGTAGCAAGCTTGTTTTTTATGGGACGAATTGTACTTTTGAACGAACCCATCCATTTTATTGTACAATGTACTTGCTAAGTGGGAAAAAGTTCAGTGTAGCAAAATATTTTTTAAAAGTGCAATTCCAAAATAGTTTTGTTTTTTTTATATTTTTATTTAAGCGTTGATTCTATGGCTATAAGATTCTCCAGGTCAGTACCATTGTGAAGATAGCAAGCATGTATAGTGTTTGTTTTGTTTGAGTGGAGAAAAAAATATAGAAATTTGTGTAAAAAAAAAAAAATGTGCTTATGTTGTGACTTTCCGAGAGCCGTAACATTTTACATTTTCGGAATATGGAGCTGTGTCTGGGCTTGTTTTTTGCTTCCCAACCCAATGTTTTTATTGATATCATTTTGAGGTATATGTTTTCATTGCCAGTTATTCCATTTTTATTTGGTATTGCTATGGCTGAAAACTGAAATACTAGTGATTTGATTTTTTTTCTCACTATGCCGTTTATCAATCGAATTACATTTTTTATATTTTGATAGATCAGATTCTTACGAATGGGGTAATACCAAATACCAAAAATGTATATTTTTTGTTTCTTAATTTTTAATGGGGGGAAAAAATGTGCCTGTGCCGAGTTGATCTTATGAAGGTGCTGCTGCTATGTACAGTGTAATGGCTGTGTCTGACCTTGCAGGAAATTGGTAGGCACATGCCACAATTCCTTGCCAGGAGAGGAAACAAAAGAGTGTACATACAGGTGCGTATCAATGAATTAGAATATCATCAAAAAGTGAATTTATTGCAGTAATTCAATACATAAAGTGAAATGTATATATTATATAGAGTCATTACAAAGTGATCTATTACAAGTGTTTATTTCTATTAATGTTAATGATAATGACTTACAGCCAATGAAAACATACAGGTCATTATCCCAGAAAATTAAAGTTGGGAGGATGAAGGGTCCGAGAGATAAAATATTACCTAAATATGTATCAGAGGCTTTATGTTGTGTGAGTGTCACAACCAGTATAAAACCATATCACAGCTGCTGCAGTTCCCAGCAAAGTGCATATAGACTAGGGAGGATGAAGGGTTAAAACTGCACAACCGTATTCCCTGAGACATCAAAGGGTAAATATAATATTGATTTATTAGTCAACGAGTTTCAGGGCTTCCTGGGCCTTTCATCAGGACAAATTAATATATTGTCATGTTTCAGGGTGTTTCTGGGAGCCTAGAAACACGTTGACTAATAAATCAATATTATATTCACCCTTTTATGTCTCGTGGAATACGGCGGCATGGATTTTAACTAGTGATGAGCCAACATCTAAGTGTTCAAATTCGGTTTGATTCGCCGAATTGGGGTGTATTCGACTAATTGTTCGTCGAATGTTCGTTGAATACTGTCGAACCCCATTGGAATCAAAGGCATGCTACAGCAAACACATAAAAAACACCTTCAAAGGTGTCCAAAAGCTGCCAAACTACTCAGAATAGACAACAAACACCAGGAAAAGTGACAACAATCTACCCACAGTACAAATAGTCTCATGGCGTAGCATAGGTGCATGAGACATGGTCTGTGCCAGCCTGCACACTCTTCCAAAGCACTACAAAATAGAAGAAGGTGGTTAACATTCACCTAAATTTTCAGAGGTTAGTGAAACTGACTTTGAATTGACAAGTGGATGAGTTACAGGGGAAAAGTGTCTGTAGTTTTCTACATTATGTAAAAAAAAAAAAACAGGAGTAAAAGGAAGATGAGACACAGGTAGAGACA
The DNA here is from genome assembly GCA_033576535.1 of Allobates femoralis. Classification (NCBI taxonomy): domain Eukaryota; kingdom Metazoa; phylum Chordata; class Amphibia; order Anura; family Aromobatidae; genus Allobates; species Allobates femoralis. The sequence continues at coordinate 99,007,196 of JARQOC010000011.1, read as the reverse complement.
TTGTCCCTGAGGAAGTTGCCCGGTAGCAGCTCCGAAACGCGGCGGAAATAAAGCAGAATATTTTAACCCAGATATTCCAACTGTCTCGCATTCTTCAGCAGCAGCGCAGGCGAGTGGCACTTCATCCCCTTTTGAAGTTAACTTCACCGCGGTTGTCCGTGGAAGTGCGGGTCCTGCAGCAACTGTCCAAGCGGTCATACTTGGTTGTGGGTCATACAACCACATCAGGTGAGCAGTTTTCATTAAGAATTCCTGTCATCCTATCCGAGGGATAAGACCCTATCGTGCATTAACTCATTCACAGATTAGTGACCTGTTTAGACCTTGTAGGCCGGATAAACTCAAAGCTCATTTAAGCGCTCCCATCAATGTTATGCCCTGCCACACACAGGTGGGACAAGTATAAGTTTTGTGGAGTATTACAGTAAATAATAGAAAGGTAGGTCAGTGACCTGTTTAGGCCTACTGGGCCGTATAAACTCAAAGCTCATGCACACGCTCCCATCAATGTTATGCCCTGTCACACACAGGTGGGACAACTATAAGTTTCGTGGAACATTACCGAAAAAATTAGTCAGGTAGGTCAGTGACCTGTATAGGCCAAGTGGACAGGGGAGATTGAGCAAACAATGCTTTTAAGGGCCCAAAAATGTTCATATGTATACTGCACATTTGCAAAAATCTGGTTTGATGCCAGAGAGCCCTACTCAAGTCAAGCAACAAACAGCAAGGAAACCCTATCAACAGTCTCCATTTTTCAAAAAATTTAGGCACAGCCACCACTTAAGTGGCATCAATTGCCCTAGAGTTGAAATATTGAAATGGGGAGTTTAATGCAGCACATTGAAAAGTACCCAAACCTTTATTCTCCCCAGGCTGACACAGGGGTGGAAAAGTCCTTGCCGATTCATGACTTGTTCATCTTGATAAATGTTAGTCTGTCTACACCGCCACTGGACATCAGCGTGCGCTTATCTGTGAGCACACTACCAGCAGCGCTGAAGCCATGTTCAGAGAGAACGCTGGCTGCGGGGCACGACAAACTCTCCCAGGCATGAGTGGGGAGCGCAGGCCATTTTTCCAGTTTTGAAGTCCAAAATGTACAAGGGTCCAGTTCCACAGTCATGGCATTGATATTCAGCTGTAGATACTCATGTACCATCCTCTCTAGGCATTCATTATGTTTCACACTTGTTCTCTCATCTGCCGTTGTAAAGGATGGTCTAAAAAAAGAGAAACAATTCTACAAAATTGCTGTTACCACATACACTGTTACTGTTAAAGTTTGAGTGATGACGACTCGACGTTCCCCGGGTTGGAAAGGTAGAACTGCGATATTCACTATGTGCACCACTGGTGTTTTGGGAAAAGCAACACTAAGATTGTGTAAAAGCTTTTGTTGATACCCCTGCATGCGTGCGTCCCTTTCCAGGGCAGGAAGTATTTAGCCAAACTTACCCTTGTATCGGGAATATAACAGTGTGGCAACCCAGTAGTCGGCATTACTTCGATTTCTAAAAATCCGAGGATCATGTTGCAGGTAGTGCAGCAAGAAGACATTCATGAGTCTTGCGCATCCAAGAGGCCCAAGTCCTTGTTGTGTTGGTGGTGGCAGGATAACATTCCCGCTTGCTTCCTCTGCCCTCTCCCCCAACCTCGCACAACAGAGATATGATCAAGATCTCCCTCATCTGCAGAGTCTTCCATGCCCAACGTCTGTTCGTCCTCCCTTTCTTCCTTGGCTCCAGCACCTTCATCAACAGTTTGGCTGCTACTATGCACCCTCGTTGTTTCCTCTCCCACCACCCTCCATGCCAACCACGATGGTGCTGCCGACCGTCTGGACCTTTGAGATATTGTTCTCCATTCCATATACGCCTCCTCCTCTACTTCCTCCACTTCCTCTTGGCCCACCACCTGACTCCGAAATACTGGTTAAAGTGTGTTCCAGCATGTACATGACCAGAATAGTAATGCTGATAATGGCATCATCAGCGCTAAACATCTTAGTAGCCATTTCAAAACTCTGCAGAAGGGTGCAGAGGTCCTTCATTGGAGACCACTCCAGGAGCGTGATTTGCTCCACCTCTGGATCACATTGGCCCACGCTATACATCATAACATACTGCACCAGGGCTCATCACTGCTGCCACAGTCGCTGCAACATGTGTAAAGTGTAATTCCATCATGCCGGCACATCGCATTTCAGTCGGTGAACCAGCAAGCCGAAAGACTTCTGAAGTGGTGCAAGTCGTTGAGCTGCGGGACGCGAATGTTGGAAGTGAGCTCTCTGCAGAAGCACATCTAGGCCGGGATAGTGGGCTAGAAATTGCTGGACGACCAGGTTCAATACGTGAGTCATACAAGGCACGTGTGTCACCTTGTCCAAGGTTTGCAGCATTGTCGCACATGGCCTTCCCTGGCTGCAGATTCAGTGGAGACAAGTATTAATTAAAATTGATCTCCAGATCTGACTACAACTCCTCAGCTGTTTGACTCACATTTCCTAGACATTTTAACATAAACACCGCCTGATGGCATTGAGCCCTGCTGCCAGCATAGTAAGGAGGTGTGCTGGATTCCTTCTGCACAGTTTGAATGTGAGTCACATTAACAGACAGGCTTTGGGCGCAGGTGTAGGACCTAAAAGAGGTGGAGGAGGCAGAAGCAGTGGAGGACCTTCTACATACAGAGGTTTGACGCACAACCCGTGGGGATGGCAAGAATGGAACAGCAGCCCTTTCTCCTGCTGTCACCATAGTCACCCAGTGCCTAGTCAGCGACATGTAACGCCACTGTTCATGATCACTCATCCAGTTGCCTGTGGTGAAATTCACCCTGTCACACACAATTTCTCAAGGAAGTGGTAATGTCATGTGCAACATGCTCGTGTAGCGCAGGCACAGCTTTCTTCGAGAAGTAGTGGCGACTGGGCATCTGGTACTGGGACACTGCGATGGCCATAAGGTCTCAAAAATCCTCTGTGTCCACCAACCAGAAAGGCAGCATTTTCGTAGCCAACAGCTTAAAATGGTGGAATGCAACTCTTAGCTTTGGCATGGGTAGGATGAAATGGTCTTTTACATGTCAACATCTGAGGGTCTGAGGGCTGGCTACTGTGCTGAGACAGCTTTGAGTAGGGTCTCTCAGACAAACTGCTGGACTGTGAGGGAGGTGTAGGCAGACATATGTCACATTCTTAAAAAGGTGGTGCTCTCGATGTCTGACAGCACTCAACAACTGTAGGTGTTTCCACTTCCAAAACAGCGGACAACCTGACAATCACACTGGCTGTTGCGGGTAAAGAGGTGAAAGTTCTGCAGCCGAAAGCCTGTGTGACAGCTGTTCCCACAGCCACAGAGGATAAAGAAGCAGCAGAAGCATTTGATGGAGAACACGGTGGTTGGCCAGGCCCGCTAGGCCATATTGTAGCACAGTGAGTTTCCCACTGTGCCTTATACGTCATGTCCATGTGACGGTTCATGCATGAAGTACTCAAACTATTGATTTTTTGGCCTCTACTCAGATTTTGTTTACAAATTTTGCAGATAACATAAGTTGGGTCATATTTTGCGATCTGAAAAAAGGCCCAGGCTAGGCAAGGCTTAGCGCCCATGCGACCTGCAGAGCCACCCCGCCTTCTGCACGGTTGTTGACGTGCTTCCAGGACTCCGTCCCTGTCCAGGAAGCCGCAACCTAACATCGTCACTAGCATCCTCTTCCACTTCCTCTGCTGAGCTCATCAACTGCCTACCTGTGGGTTGACAGTCAGTGGGATCTCCAACCTCATCATCACCCTGTGTGTTCTCATACTCGTCGTCCTCAGAGCCAACCTCTTCCTGCCCTGAGTGCAAAGTCAAGTTGCCGTTCCAATCATATATTTGAGTCTCATCATCATCTGCCTCATTGTCTCCACCGTCAGGTGTTACAGTTTGGGAATGAGGGTCTACATTATGCTCGGACCCTTCTTCATCTGGGCCTGGATCCGACTCACAAAGATTTTGTGCATCGGTGCAGATCATTTCCTCGTCTTGACACAATGAAACTTTAGAGCAGACCTCTGTTTCTTAGGCTATAGTATGATTGAACAGCTCTGCAGACTCACCCATCTGTTTAAACCCATAGTCAGTAGGGGGGCTAGAGACTTGTGAGTTGTGAGGAAGCAAGTACAATCGGGGTGACAACTCTGAGGACTGGAGTGTTTGTGATGTTGAAGTTGAAGTGGAGAAGATTCCACTTGATAGAGCACTTGATATCCATTTCAGCACCTGCTCTTTTTGGACCTCATCTACAAGTTTTAGCGATGCTCTTCTGCATAAGAAATGGATGATAGCAGATCATCCACGAAAAGTAGACATTTTAGTTTGGCTTGAAGACGGTATTTGTTCAGCAAATGTTTCTGTTACTTTAGCACCTACCCCACAAACACAAAGATTTTTACCCTTTCCAACATACTTGAGGGTAACTAATTGGCAACTTTGTTGTTGTTGGCACAAAAACCTATGGATGTAAAACTAGCAAAGCAGAGTAACAAAACAGTGGTACTACCGTAATAGGTTTTGGTAAGTAGGTTTGGGCAGATGCAATACAAAAGTGTTTTCTGCCCTGTGTGGCGGTAGATTTCAACAGAACACTGGACCACAGCTACCTAGTCAAAATGTGGTACTATCTTAAATAGGTTTTGGTAAGTACTTTTGGGCAGATACAATACAAAAGTGTTTTCTGCGCTGTGTGGCGGTAGATTTCAACAGAACACTGGACCACAGCTACCTAGTCAAACAGTGGTACTACCTTAAATAGGTTTTGGTAAGTAGGTTTGGGCAGATGCAATACTAAAGTGTTTTCTGTGCTGTGTGTCAGTAGATTTCAACAGCACACTGGACCACAGGTACCTAGTCAAACTGTGGTACTACCCTACATAGGTTTTGGTAAGTAGGGTTCGGCAGATGCAATACAACAGTGTTTTCTGCGCTGTGTGGCGGGAGATTTCAACAGCACACTGGACCACAGGTACCTAGTAATACAGTGTTATTACCCTAAATAGGTTTTGGTAATTAGGTTTGGGCAGCTGCAATACAAAAGTGTTTTCTGTGCTGTGTGGTAGTAGATTTCAACAGAACACTGGACCACAGCTACCTAGTCATACTGTGGTACTACCCTAAATAGGTTTTGGTAAGTAGGTTTGGGCAGATGCAATACAAAAGTGTTTTCTGTGCTGTATGGCGGTAGATTTCAACAGAATACTGGACCGCAACTACATAGTCAAACATTGCTACTAGCCAAAAAGGATTTTCTTGGCTAGATGCAGTAAAAAAAAGTCTAGTAAAAGCAGGAAGTGTAGCTTTCTTCACAACAGTGCTACACCACTGCCACGCACACACTGCTACTAGTCAAAAAGGATTTGCTTGGCTAGATGCAGTAAAAAAAGGCTAGTAAACAAAGGAGGTGTAGCTTTCTTCACAACAGTGCTACACCAACGCCTGGCACACACTGCTACTAGCCAAAAAGGATTTGCTTGGCTAGATGCAGTAAAAAAAGTCTAGTAAACACAGGAGGTGTAGCTTTCTTCACAAGAGTGCTACACCAGTGCCTGGCATAAACTTCTACTACCCAAAAAGGATTTGCTTGGCTAGATGCAGTAAAAAAAAGGCTAGTAAACACAGGAGGTGTAGCTTTCTTCACAATAGTGCTACACCAGTGCCTGGCACACACTGCTACTAGTCAAAAAGGATTTGCTTGGCTAGATGCAGTAAAAAAGAGGCTAGTAAACACAGAAGGTGTAGAGTTCTTCACAACAGTGCTATACCAGTGCCTGGCACACACTGCTACTAGCCAAAAATGATTTGCTTGGCTTGATGTAGTAAAAAAAAGTTTTAACAAGCAGAGCAGAAAAAACGGCACTCACCAGGGTATAGATGAAAACAGCGGTGTCCTTTTTATTTTCGGGACATAGCACAGATACAGGGAGGGGGTGCCGAGGGTGACGACGGGCCGTTTCGGTCTTGTGTGACCAGTCGAAGGGCAAACGCCCGAAACGGCCCGTCGTCACCCTCGGCACCCCCTCCCTGTATCTGTGCTATGTCCCGAAAATAAAAAGGACACCGCTGTTTTCATCTATACCCTGGTGAGTGCCGTTTTTTCTGCTCTGCTTGTTAAAATTTGGACTTGTTTTGACTGGCACCCTGTGGTCAGTGTTCCCTGCCCACTGACAGCTATTGCCTACCGGCCTTTGGGGAGTGGTGCCCTAATCTGCTTTTTCCTTGTAGTAAAAAAAGGCTAGTAAAGACGGGAGGTGTAGCTTTCTTCAAAATAGTGTTACACCACTGCCTGGCACACACTACTACTAGCCAAAAAGGATTTGATTGGCTTGATGCTGTAAAAAAAGGCTAGTAAAGACAGAAGGTGTAGCTTTCTTCACAGCAGTGCTACACCAGTGCTTGACACACACTGCTACTTGCCAAAAAGGATTTTTATACCCAGCCAATGACAAGACCTTGTGTGCAAAAAGTGCAGTTTGCTCTATGCGTGCTGATAGGTTGACAGACCGGACCACCTACAGTAAGTGCGGGAAGGAAAAAAAATGGAGATCTGCATTATTTGACCACAGACCTCTCCCCAGCCCCCTTTCCCCCTCCCGCACACTGAAACTCATAATAACGTTGAACAAAAGCATTACTGTGAAAAGTCAGTAACGCTATTGGTCAATGAACCGTTATCGAATATAACCTAGAATTACCGAATTTTTAGCAAATCGTTCGCATTCGTCGAATGACTCGAACATATTACAAAACATGCCGAATTTGAAATCGGTGAACATGTTCTATCAAACATCGTTCATCTCTAATTTTAACCCTCCATCCTCCCTATTTTAATTTCCTGTGATCGACTGTAAGCCATAATCATCAACAGTAACAGAAATAAACACTTGAAATGGATCACTGTGTTTGTATAACTCTATACAATAAATGGGTTTCATTTTATGTATTGCATTACGGAAAAAAGTTAACTTTTTGATGCTATTCTAATTCATTGAGATGCACCTGTATATTACAGCATGAACTCTCAGATGCTGCTTTTTGTGAGGTAAAACATTTCCATGCCTGTTTAAAAACATGTTCTACCTCACATAAACTAAATGGCTGTGATCCTGTGCTGTAATGTCTGGAGATGTGGTATGATCAGACAACGTCCCATGTCTGAACGGTCAGACACGGTCATTACACAGTATACAGCAAAGGCACATATATAAGTATATCTCAGCACAGGAGATGTGCTATGATCAGACCATGTCCTACGTCTGTACAGTCAGACACAGCCATTACACAGTACACAGCAGGGACACATATATAAGTATATCTCACCAAAGGAACATCTTTTTAAAACATCAAATTCTAGAATTTATTATTATTCTAAGATCTACTGATTATAATTTACTTTGAGGGAAAACCCCTTTAAGGCTAGGGTCACACTTGCAGATTTTACTTGCTTTTTTGGAGACCTGAGTTTTTAAAAACGCATGTAAGTACGCACCCATAGGCCCCCATGCAAAAACTGCATGCCTTAATAGCAAAAACTCATGCCTAAAGTGCCATGCGTTTTTGGCTTGCGTTTTTTGCACTTATGTGAGGAGCTGCCTTCAAAAACACATGCAAAAATGCATGGTACATTAGTACCATTTAGTACCATCCAAAAACGCATGAGTTTCCCATAGGGGCCCATGTTAAAAAACGCATGCGTTTTTAAAACGCACCAAAAAATGGTGCATGCACTTTTTTTGGGTGCTGATTCAAAAACGCATGGAAAAACGCATGGGTTTAGGCACCTAAAAACACCCATGGAGAAAAGAAAAAAGCATGCTGAAACGCATGCTTATTTTTAAGGCACTTAAAATACTCATGCCAAGGGTGACCCTAGCCTAACTCTGATTAATGGTTTGCAACTTGTGGTGTATTTACTCTCATGAAGTCTGCTTTTTGTGGTAGACTTAGATACTGAAACACCTACTTACTGGAGAGTGTTCTTCACTTAGGTGGATTTAGTGAGGAGGTTTTTCTTCACCATGAAAAGGATTATATGATCATTCACCACTGTTGTCTTTTGTGAATGTCACACATTTTTGAGTTCTCAAGCTCACCAGTGCACTCTCTTTTTTTGCAGAATGTACCAGTTTTGATTTGGTTACTCCTAACATTTCTGCTGTCCATCTATCTGATGGATTTCATCTTTTATTTTTCAGCCTAATATTGGTCTGTTTCTCTTCCACTGAGAACTCCTTTTACTGCAATTGTGGCGCCCCGCAACGAGTGCGTCACAGGAAGGTATGGCAGCCAAAACAGCAGCAGCAATATTCTCTGACTCAGCAGTCACACAGTTAACTCAGAGCTCCATACCCTACATGCACATCAGTATAGAGGGCCAATAAGGTCCAGGTGGGCGGAGTGTAGTGGTAGTGTGTAGTGGAAAAGTTTAGAACAGAACTCTCTGAACAACGTAGGAGAAGGGAGCAAAGACAACAAGCTCTGCAACCTAGGAGAGGGGGCCTGCACAGTCCCGTGCAGCCCCCTGGCCGTCACCCCGGTTGGGCGCCATTATTCGGTGCCTTAACAACCGATCTACGGGCATCTACATGCGGGTCCAAAAACATCCCGTGCTCATCTACAGCTGGTTTACTGGTACCGAAGCTAATAGTTGTTCAGCACTGCTATGCGAACCAGAGGAGTGGAGGGACCACTTTACAGGAGCACCCCACCACCGCCACACACAGTCGTCTAGCCAGCGGAGTACCCACCAAAAGGAATCAAGGCTCCCCAAAACATCCGGAACGTATACCCCGGATAGGGCATTGAAGCAGCCTCCTTGTACCCGATCTGGCATTCCTGGGCGACAACAGCAACACAAGTAGTTAGAATGGAGGAACACCGCGGAGCTCTGAGAAACACTGGCCATTGCTGAGTCCACCCGGTCCACTACCCGTAACTGTATGCCATGTATCGCCTGCTGGTTACAGTAAAATACCCGTTACAGAGACTTTCAGTGTCTGTGCCTTCTTATGAACTGTATCTCTCCGCACACTAAGGTAACCGCAGCTGCCTCAGAACATCTTGTGCAGCTCCTGGCTCCGGGGATCACCGCTCAGCCTGTGGGGAGCGTTCCATCTTGCTGCATTCCATCCCCCGGAGACCCAAGCAGCTCCGGTGGACTTCACCGGAATACTCATAGGTGGCGTCACGAAACAATTAACCCCTTAACTGTTCAACCAACGACGTCTTTATTGATCTGGACCACCGGGCTTCCACAGCCACAGGCACGGTTCCCGTGACAAGGGGGAAGATGAAACGCCTGCAACGTGTCGACCCGGCCACGGTGAGTCACAATGCTGTGGGTTCATAGCAACAACTTCCAAATACAAATATCATACCTGGAATCAACTCCAGAGCTTTTACCTGCTAAACTGATGATGGATTAATGAGGGAATAGCCTATGCAGCCCATTAAAGAGCTTTAGAGATAGTTGCCCAATTACTTTTCATCCCTTGAAAAAGAGTCGGCTACATATTAAAGAGTGGTAATTCTTAAAGAGAACCTGACCCCTCCAAATCACCCCCAACCCTATGAATACCTGTCCCTGCACCCTCAGAAATCCTTTCTGATGATCCAAATGAGTGGGGTAACATTGACAAAAAGACTTATTCAGGGAGAAGAAGTGGCAGAATTGTAAGTGTGTAATGGTCTTTTTGTCAATGTTACCCCACTCATTTTTTACACAAAAGGACCGCTAGAAAGGATGTCTGAGGGTGCAGGGACAGGTATTCATAGGATTGGGGGTGATTAGGAGGGGGCAGGTTCCCTTTAAACCCTTACTCCAATTAGGATGTGAACACCCTCAAATTAAAGCTGACAGTCTGCACTTTAAACCCATATGGAGTATATAACTGCATCTTGACTATGTATTGGTAAACAGCTAAAATGCCAAAACATTTGCACTGCTACAATATTTTTAATATTGTATAATGCATAACTGAATTCAAGTAATTGTATTCTGGACTCTTTAGACATGATGACAAATAAGCAATGATAGATCCCTCTGTTCCCATACATACCATATATTGGTATCACATCTCCTCTTTACAATGGGCGATGTGCTGCCGGTAGAGTAAGATGTTCTTATAAAACACATACTCTGGCAAAAATTAACTCTAGTCTAGGACTGGAATTCATTTCTGGAGTAACTACTGCCAATTAAGTAGGCTAAGTTTCATAAATTAGACAAGAGGGCACAGCCATGCCCAGCCCATAAGTTGCCCATTTTCTAATTTATTAAGATGTTTTATTCTAGAATTCAGGTATAAACATCTTACTAAATCGGGCCCAATAATTTTGTGCCAGCATAAACAATCCAATCAAGTTTGCTGTGTGTCAGCTGTCATATTTACACTAATGAACCCACATATCTACAAATTATATGGGGGCTCTGTGATATCGCATCGGGAGGGCGGTGACATCACAAGGGGGCAGACTCTGTGGTGCTGTGTGTAGTGGCTGTCTCTCCCCCCTGTGCACTCTCCCCCTGTCAGCTCTCTCTCTATCCCCCATGCTGTCTTCTCCCCTCTGTGTTGTCTTGTTCCCTCCCTTGACCCATTTCCCCCCTATGCGCTGTCTCTCTCCCCCATGTGCTCTTCCCAGTGTGCTGTCTTCTCCCCCTGTGCTGTCTTCCTCACTCATGTGCTCTCTCCTTTGAGCTGTCTTCCTCCTGTGTGCTCTCCCCAAGCATGTGATCGTTCTAGCCCAGTGCTGTTTTCTCCCCTCTGTGCTCTCCCCTTGGAGCTGTCTCCCCCTGTGTGCTCTCTCTCTCCCCCCTGGTGCACTTGTCCTCTGTGCACTCGCCCCTCTCCTATGCACTCTCTCTTCACCCTGTGTACTCTCTCTGCCCTCCTGTAGCTCTCAACAAATATTATACCCCTGCATATATTATGTCCCCTCAACATATATTATGTCCTGTAGCTCTCAACATGTATTATGTCCCCTGTGAACTCATACTTCCCCATGTGTGCTCTTTCTGCCCTTGTGCCCTCTCTCTCTCCCTCTGTGTGCTCTCCACCCTGTGTTTGTCTCTCCCCCATGCACTCTCCCCCATATCTGCTCTCCCCCTGTGCTTTCTTCTCCCTTCTGTGCTCTCTCCTTTGATCTGTCGCCCCCTTGTGCGCTCTCTCTCCCCATGCACTCATCTACTGTGTGCAGTTTTCCTCACTCATTTGCTCTCTCCTTTGAGCTGTCTTCCCTCTGTATGCTCTCCCACTTGCATGTGATCTTTCTAACCCAGTGCTGTTTTCTCCCCTTTGTGCTGTTCCCTTGGAGCTGTCTCCCTCTGTGTGCTCTCTCTCCCCCCGTGCACTCGTGCTCTGTGCACTCACCCCTCCCCTGTGCACTCTCTTTTCACCCTGGGTGCTCTCTCTGCCCTCCTGTAGCTCTTTCTGATTCCCTGTGCGCTCACAGTTCCACCTGTGCACTGTCTCTGTCTCCCTGTGTGCTCTCTCTGCCCCCCTGTGAATTCTCTCTGCCCCCGTGCGCTCTCTTTGTCCCCCTGTGTGCTATTCACCCTGTGATTTGTCTCTCCCCATGTACTCTCTCCCCTATGTAGTGTCCAAAGATGGTCATCACCATCTTTTTATACCCAGGTAACCAAAGATTGTGGCTGCCTGAGCAAGGATGCATGGGTGCAGGGTATACGTATACGCACTTACTCAGGTGGTGATGTATCAGCGGGGGCAGCGGATTTGGGTGGCAGCGGTTGCAGGTGGATGCAGCGCTGATGGTAGTACTGCACAATGTACCAGTACTGCCAGTGGGAGTTACACCCATCACTCTCTGCCCCCCTGTGTGCTTTCTATGACCTCCTCTATGCACTCTCTTCCCCTTCTGCATGCTCTGTACCCTGTGTGCTCTCTCTGCTTTCCTGTGCACTCTTTCTGCCCCCTATGTGCTCTCTTTGCCCCGTGCGCTCTCTCTGCCCCCAATGTGCTCTCTGTGCCCCTGTGTGCTCTCTGTACCTCCCTGTGTGATCTCTTTCTGCCCCCTGTACGCTCTCTCTTCTCCATTGTGTGTGATGTGGCAAGGGATAGGGGTACTCGGACACCGGGACTGATGACGGCTTGGATGACGAGATCACGGGTTGTCGGGATCCCGGTTCCGTGCCCTGGTTATCATTTGAGTAAATGGTGGGGGTATGAAAGGAAGTACTTACAGAGAAACGTGACGCCACCTGTAGTTCCCGGTAAAATGATACCGGCGCTGCAAGCCGACCGCTGAGGTGATAGTGGGTGCAGCAGAGAGTGGTACAGCTCCCCACAGGTGGAGCTATTACCTCAGGGCAGCGGTGATGGATGAGGATGAGGGGCGTTGTAGTGATAGTTCTTACCCCTCTGTTGAGCTGCTGGTGATAGTGTTGAAGCCCTCCGGGCACCGGCGGGAAGAACAACGGAGACCAGTTCAAGTTTGACTCCACTTTACTAAGTACCGGCAGATGGTAAGACGGAACACGGTACAGTTTGGTTTACTGGGTGGATGTTGCCAGCTCAGAGTCCCCCTTATGGAGTCTCTAGATGTTTTCTTTATTTGACTTTCGGGGTCAGTCCTATTCTTCCTGTCTCTACCACCTTCACATCGCTCTCCCGCCAGTCCTACGGTATGGCACTAGTCATAAGGTCGGTCCCTTACCGGTACGGACGGGAGCAGCAGGAGCGCACAATTTCTCCCGCCACCAGAATTCAGTCCACAACCGCTAGTGCCCTCAACCGGTTTCTGTTCTGAGGGGTGAGATATCCTTGTGGTGCTGTCAGCAACCCGGTTACTAAGGGCCCACAGCTTGTCGGTCTGCGGTCAGACGGGAACTTCTGACTGCCTCGGCATCCCGCGTTGCCGGTGTTTTTCCCCCTACGTGACTAGCTGGCTCCAACCAGTCCTGGCCCATTGCCTTCTGTCCTGGGCCCCCACTTAAAGATGGGGCTCCCTCCTGTCAACCGCACTGTCAGGCCCGTCCTCACTGACTGCCTTCCCAGCACTATCTCTAAACTGTCACTCACCCTCACTACTGTATCCTAGGCTCCTCTCCCTTTTGGGACCTACTAAATTACTGGTCCCCCCTACTCTAAGTGGCCTAGTCCTAAGTGTGTGTAAGAACAGACTCCATAGGTTAAACCCTGAACTGACAACTTACAGAGATATCACATTGGTTGTCAGATTGCACTACCTCTCTGTGGTGCCTAGCAAGAGGGGTGCAACATGTGCTCACCATTCCCCACGTCCACTCTCTATGCCCCCTGAGTGCTCTCTCTGCCCACTTGTCTCTCTGTCCCCCTCTGCACTCTCCATGCCCTCCTCTACATGCTCTCTTCCCCCTCTTTGCCCCTCTGCATGCTCTCTGTCCACTTGTGCGCTCTCTATGCCCCCTGTGCACTCTCTAACCGCTGTTTCTCTCTCTGCTCCCGTGTGCTATCTCTGCCCACCCGTGCACTCTCTATGATCCCTCTGTGCTCTCTGCCCCCTGTGTGCTCTATTTGTTCCCCTGTGCGCTCTTTCTGCCCCTATGCGCTCTTTTGGCCCCCTGTGTGCGCTCTATGCCCCCTTTATGTACTCTGTGTCTTGCAATGTGCTATCTGTGCCACCCATGTGCTCTCTCTGCCCCCTGTACATCCTCTATGCCTGTTGTGCATTCTCTCTGACCCTTGTGCATTCTATGTGCACCCCTTGTGCTTTCTGTGCCCCTGTGCATTCTCTTTGTACCCTGTGTGCCCTCTGTGCCCCCCCCATGTGCATGCTCACTGCTCTATGCTGCCTCTCTCCCCTCTGTGATGTACAAACATGGCAGTGGTATGAGTATGTGCACTTCTGCGCATCGGGTCACGTTGCCACCATATTTGCATAGCCAGGTGTCCAAAGATCAACAAAACAAAGTATTCACTGATCTCAGGGAGACCAGTTCAAGAAAACACTGCAGGCAGCTGGCTAAAGCGCTCAACACAGTGACTTCCTAGGCCCATTGCCCCTGGGAATTTTGAATATGCAAATAGAGTCTGTGGAGCCTCGTTTAGGAGTCTCAACACAGGACTAGCCAGATCTTCCTCTAGTGACGGACCTAGCCATGATAACCACCATATTAAGTGGCCATTTGAGTCAATATCCAGCTCTTTACAAGCTTAAAGATATGACAAGGGAATACCAAGGCCAGGTATCCATCCACAGACAGCTGTTTCGGGGTGTTGCCCCTCATCAGTGTGGAGTAGGATTCTGGCTAGGTGGGAGCAATGCCTAGTAGACCAACAAAACAAAGTATTCACTGATCTCAGGGAGACCAGTTCAAGTAAACACTGCGGGCAGCCGGCTAAAGCGCTCAACACAGTGAATTCCACAGTAACGTAAATACACATAGCACATACACTCATCCATTTACATTGCATACACACACACACCTATATTCACATGGCATATACACATGCATATATACAGCATAGACACATATATACACAGAAAATATACACAACCATGCATATATACACAGAGAACATACACAAACATATATATCCACAGCACATATACAAAAAGTACATGCATACACACGTGTATTAAACACAGCACACATATGCATATATATATCCATTACACTCTGCACATAAACACCTATTTACACACAGACATACATCATACATGCATGTATATACACAAACAGCACATACACACATGCATATACATACACAAATATACACACAGCACATACATACATATATAAACATGGCCCACACATTTTTACCCACAGCTTATATATACACGCATATATATATATATATATACTCGAGTATGTGTATATATATTATATATATTACCGTATATACTCGTGTATAAGCCGACCCATGTATAAGCCGACCCCCCTACTTTTGCCCCAAAAATCTGGAAAAACCTATTGACTCGTGTATAAGCCGAGGGTGGACCCCAGCACAGGTATACAGCCCCCAGCAGTGTGGTATACAGGCCTCCCCAGTGGTAGTATACAGCAGCCCCAGTGGTAGTATACAGATTCCCCAGCAGCCCCAGTGGTAGTATACAGATTCCCCAGCAGCCCCAGTGGTAGTATACAGATTCCCCAGCAGCCCCAGTGGTAGTATGCAGGAGCCCCAGTGGTAGTATACAGGAGCCCCAGCAGCCCCAGTGGTAGTATACAGGAGCCCCAGTGGTAGTATACAGGAGCCCCAGCAGCCCCAGTGGTAGTATACAGCAGCCCCAGTGGTATACAGCAGGCCCCCAGGGGTAATTATAGCAGCCCCCAGGGGGTACCCAGCAGCCCCCTGGGGGTACCCAGCAGCCCCCTGGGGGTACCAACAGCCCCCTGGGGGTACCCAGCAGCCCCCAGGGGGTACCCAGCAGCCCCCTGGGGGTACCAGCAGCCCCCTGGGGGTACTAACAGCCCCCTGGGGGTACCAACAGCCCCCAGGGGGTACCCAGCAGCCCCCTGGGGGTACCAACAGCCCCCTGGGGGTACCAACAGCCCCCAGGGGGTACCCAGCAGCCCCCTGGGGGTACCAACAGCCCCCTGGGGGTACCAACAGCCCCCAGGCGGTACCAACAGCCCCCTGGGGGTACCAACAGCCCCCAGGGGGTACCCAGCAGCCCCCTGGGGGTACCAACAGCCCCCTGTGGGTACCAAGAGCCCCCAGGCGGTACCAACAGCCCCCTGGGGGTACCAACAGCCCCCAGGGGGTACCCAGCAGCCCCCTGGGGGTACCAACAGCCCCCAAAAGCTGGCACTGTCCCCCCTTGTAAGGCCCCCCCCCCCCCGCTGCTTATACATTACCATCCCGGTGTTCTGATCGGCGCCGCTCCTCGGTGCGTCTTCATCCTCCCGTCCGCGCTGGCTGCATCCGGGATCTCCGGCCGGCGCGCGATGACGTCATATCGCTGCGACAGCCGGAGATCCCGGATGCAGCCAGCGCGGACGGGAGGATGAAGACGCACCGAGGAGCGGCGCCGATCAGAACACCGGGATGGTAATGTATAAGCAGCGGGGGGGGGGGGGGGGCCCTTACAAGGGGGGACAGTGCCAGCTTTTGGGGGGCTTATATGAACTGCTTCCCCCTGCCGCTGATTGACAGGGGGAAGCAGTGCATATATAATGAGCGGCCCCACGTGACGGGGCCGCTCATACAGCAGCCTCCCCCGCCTCCTGCAGCCTCCACAGCCCCGGGACACAGCCCCCCCACTCCATGTACCGTATATGACCCGTGTATAAGCCGAGGGGGGGACTTTTCAGCCCAAATTTTGGGCTGAAAAACTCGGCTTATACACGAGTATATACGGTAATATATATATATATATATATATATATATATATATATATATATATATATATATATGTATATATATATATATATATATATATATATATATACTAGCTGTACTACCCGATGTTAGCTATAACAAAATAGAATTTGAATATGTCATATTAATGACCTGTAAGAAAATAGAAGCTGAGCTGTGATTGGTTGCTATAGGCAGCCTAATAAATCTCCAGCCAACAGTAAACCCTCCCCCTGGCCGGGCAGTATATGTTACCTCACACATACACATAATAGACAGCTCATGTGACTGACATCTGCCTTAATTCCCTATATGGCACATGAGTTGCACATTGGCTGTTTTTAATCAGATGTTTATATTTGGAAATTAAAGATAGCACACATATGAGGCGAGTTGTGTGAGGTGATTTGTGCACATCTGTGTCTGTCTTTGTGGTGTGTGTGTCCCTGGGGTGTGTGTATGTGTGTGTCCCTGTGTGGTGAGTGCATGTGTCCCTATAGGGTGTGTATGTCCCTGTGGGGGGGTCTGTGTGGTGTGTGTTTCTGCTGTGTGTGTCTCTTTGTGGTGTGTGTGTGTGTGTGTGTCCCTGTGGGGTGAGTGCATGTGTCCCTATAGGGCAGGGGTCTCAAACTCGGCTGAGTTGGTGGGCCGCACATAGAAAAACATTTATAGCGGGGGGCCGCATCCCTTGTAGGACTAAGGGTGGCTTCAGACTTGCGTTTGCCTCCACAGCGTCTTGCGGCGGGCGAACACAAGCTGAGCACAAGCACTGCCCATCCCTATGTTTATCATGGGGACGCATGGTGATTCGCTCGGCTGCGTATAGACGTACGCACTGATAGACTTACGTGTGTGACATGTCGCGTTCAGGGTGTGGACGAGAATGTATGATTTGTACGCAAGCATCCTCATGCGTACAAATCACACATTGAAGTCTATCAGTGCGCACGCCCATCCGCAGCCGAGCGCATCACCGTGTGTCCCCATGATAAACATAGGGATGGGTGGTGCTTGCGCTCAGCTTGCATTCGCCCGCCACAAGACGCTGCAGAGGCGAACTCAAGTCTGAAGCCACCCTAAGCGATATTTTTAGTAATACCAGAATTTTTTGCTCAATGTAGTAAAGTACAAATCCTGATCCCCTTCTTGTAGTAATGTCCCCATTCTGTAGTAATGTCCTTTTCTACTGATGTCCCTCATCCTGATCCCCTTTTCTCCTGATGTCCCCCATCCTGATCCCTTTTTCTGCTGATGTTCCCCATCCTGATCCTTTTTCCTAGTGATGATCCCACATCCTGATCCCTTTTCTACTGATGATCCCCCATCCTGATCCCCATTTCTAGTGATGTATCCCATTCTGATTCCCTTTTCTAGTTATGTCCCCCATCCCGATCCCCTTTTCCAGTGATGTTCCCCATTCTGATCCCCTTTTCTACTGATGATCCCCCATCCTGATCCCCATTTCTAGTGATGTATCCCATTCTGATTCCCTTTTCCAGTGATGTTCCCCATCCCAATCCACTTTAGTAGTGATGTCCCCCATCCCAATCCCTTTTAGTAGTGATGTCCCTCATCCCGATCCCCTTTAGTAGTGATGTCCCCCATCCCGATTCCCTTTTGTAGTTATGTCCCCCATCCAGATCCCATTTTCTAGTAATGTCCCCATCCAGATCCCCTTTTCTAGTAATGTTCCCCATCCAGATCCCCTTTTCTAGTGATGTCCCCCATCCCGATCCCCTTTTCTAGTGATGTCCCCCATCCCGATCCCCTTTAGCAGTGATGTCCCCCATCCTGGACCCCTTTTGTAGTGAGGTTCCGCATCCTGGTCCCCTTTTGTACTGATGTCCCCCTTCCTGATCTACTTTTATATTGATGCCCCCATCCTGTTTTACCTTTTTTTTACACACTCGCATACATACTCATTCACCCTAACACACACTCACACACACTCACACTCACACATCCTCATATACACACTCACACACTCTCATTCAGACACTGAAACTAACACACACCTCACACACATTTTCTTATACACATATCCTCTCTCACATACTCACACCCTCACACACACACCCTCTCACACACACTCCCACTTTTCTCACTTTAATGATGCATCACTCCAGTGCAGGGGGCCGCCGCGGTCCCTGCTGTGCTGACCTCCGGCCTCCACTGTGCTATGACTTCCTCCAGCCGCCGCTCAGACAAAGCTCTGTTGCTCAGCAAGAACAATGCAATCTGCCAGCCAGAGGCCCTCATGTGACGTCTTATTCCGCCATCGGCTGCGGACCTCTCATTGGCAGGCAGCTTGCATTGATCTTGCTGAGTGGCAGAGCTTGTTAGTACTGTGGACGGAAGTCATCACACAGCGGGGACTGCAGCGGTCCCCCCTGCACTGGGGCGATGCATCATTAAGTTGTCCAAGGTGCCGCGGGCCGCATAGTGAAGCCCCGGGGGCCGCATGCGGCCCTCGGGCCGCGTGTTTGAGACCCCTGCTATAGGGTGTGTATGTGTGTGTGCCCCTGTGGGGGGGGGGGTCTGTGTGGTGTGTGTGTATCTGTGTTGTGTGTGTCTCTTTGTGGTGTGTGTGTGTGTGTCCCTGTAGGGTGAGTGCATGTGTCCCTATAGGGTGTGTATGTGTGTGTGTGTCCCTGTGGGGGTGGGGTCTGTGTGGTGTGTGTGTCTGTGTTGTGTGTGTGTGTGTGTGTCCCTGTTAGGTGAGTGTATGTGTCGCTATAGGGTGTGTGTGTGTCCCCATGGGGGTGCATGTGTGTGTCTCTTTGTGGTGTGTGTGTGTTTGTTTGGGTGTGCGGTGAGTATCCAATGTTGGGGCTGCACCTTAGCGACTATACACTTGCTGTTACTCTTTGTGTGCATGTGGTGTGTATACATGTCCCCGTGCGTGGTGAATATCTCATGTTGGGGCCCCACCTTAGTGACTATATGCTGGTATATGCTGTTAGTCTTTGGCGCTATCATTAAGCCCCTCTCATTCACAACTGTCAACTGGTAACTGTCACTTTTTCCTCATTATGTAGATAGGGGCAAAATTGTTTGGTGAATTGGAATGCGCGGGGTTAAAATTTCGCCTCACAATATAGCCTATGACGCTCCCGGGGTCCAGACGTGTGATTGTGCAAAATTTTGTGGCTATAGCTGACAGCTGTCGATTTTCCTCAACACTTTTCCATTCACTTTTTCCCTATTATGTAGATAGGGGAAAAATTGTTTGGTGAACTGGAACGCGCGGGGTTAAAATTTCGCCTCACAACATAGCCTATGACGCTCTCGGGGTCCAGAGTGTGACTGTGCAAAATTTTGTGGCTGTAGTTGCGACAGTGTAGATGCCAATCCCGGACATACATACACACATACATACACACACATTCAGCTTTATATATTAGATATACACATACTCGAGTATAAGCCGAGTTTTTCAGCACACCTTTTGTGCTGAAAAGTGCCCTCCTCGGCTTTTTACTCGCGTCAGTGAGGGGGGGTGACCGGAGACTGAAGGAGGCGGGAGGAGGCTGCAGAGGGAGCAGGAAGTCACGTGCCCCTGCTCATTATTGTAATGTGCACTGCACTACATTGCACTATATACACTCGCCCTCCCCCCATCATCACAGTATATGCCCCCATGCTGCCCGCACACAATAAAATAATAAAGCATTGATCTCACCCTCTGTCGCTATGGCACCGCGGCATCCTCCGGTCTTCCTGCTTGTGCTGGCATCATGTGACCATGTAGTAGTGATGACATCATCCAGAGAGGGGGGAGGCCATTCTGAGTTAGTCACCGAGACTCATCCGAGTGACTGCATGTCACTTGGACAGTGTGATTCCAGCCTAAGAGTAATAATTCCTGAATGCCCCTTACAATGTAATAATAGCCCAAGTGCCCTGACCCTTATAAAGAAATATACTTCCTGACTGTAAAATTTACAAGTAAGAATGATCCCTGAGGAACCGCTTAAAAAGAAATAATGCACTCTGGAGACGCTGATACAATTGAGAGTGGCATTTGCTTGAGCAGACGGCTGGGATCCACACATTAGGAACTTGTGAGCCACATGTGCCTCACGAGCCACTGGTTGGGGACCATAGTCCTAATGGTTCAAAACTGACAGGAGCCTGTACTGTAAGACAGTAGTGTACATTTTGTTAGCTGTTTACTTGTGGTATATATCAGTTCTTTACTCCCAACTATTTCAGATGGTTTATCATTCATATAAAACCAAATTGTTCCAAATTATTAGATTTTTTTCCTTAGTTTTGTCAATGGCCCAATATTGACATACAACGGAAATATTTATGGAAAAACAAGACTGTACGCCCAACAGAGGAACAAAGGCTGATGTGTGTTATTGCTGTACAACACTATGGAATCGGTTATCTACTAAATAAATAATGAGTAATAAGAGCATAAATAAATGAAGACGTCTGACAATGAATTTGGATTGATTTTTAAATTTTAAGATTTGTTTCTGCAAAAAAGTTTGATACCTCAACGATCACAAAAATATATAGAAATACATATAATAATTGTCAGAATGATCTCCATCTGTGAAGAAAATATAGACAGAAGCTGCATTATTGTATTTGCATTCATATAATTATTATTGTTTGTTTTACTAGTGTTCCTTAGTGGGAAAAATAACAAGAACTAAACATTGTCAGTTTAATATGTATCATACAGCAATGGATGCATTCAGCTGGAAGTCAGTATTCTTTACTGTCCTTGAGAATGAAGGCTACATTATTAAATGTGTCTAGGGATATGAAGTTGTAACTAGACTAGCAAAATGCCTTTTCTATTTGAGCGGCAAAGAAAGGGTGCTCTTAAAGCTGTATTCCCAGCTGCACAAGCTGAGGCACATCATTTTGTTAATAATTTATTAGCCTGAAGTCTGAGGTCAGCTCACGATAACAGCTTTGGCTTTCTAACAGCTGTATGATTCCATCAATCACTGTTTATTTGGGCTGTTTATGAATGTATTCATTATTTTATTATTACATTTGTTTTTGTAAAACAAATCAAGTAGTTTTGTTTTTTCTCAGATAAAATGCTACGAATAGTTCTGTACTGGCAAATTTCACACATAGCACTATGGGAATCAAGCCTGTAGATTACAAAAATTAAAGGACCATTCACCATGTGAAAATGACAGATTGTGTTCTGATTTTATTCCTGCTGCTCTACTGAGTACAGGCACTTCCCGGGTGGCAAAGTAGATACATTCTTTAGCTATGAAAGTTGGTACAGGGTTGGGGAAACAAACAATACCTGACTCGCCAAGTGATCCTGCCACCCAGCTACTTGGGGCCAACCATATGGTCTTCTTTCTGTCATTGGGAGCGCCACATCTCTTGGCCTCCTCAATACACAACAGAACTCACGACCAGATTTGAGCTTACTGCTCATCATACTAGCGATGACAAGAAGACCTTATGACGTGCTATAGTCTGGACACAGAGGGAGCCTGGCCTTTAATGGAGAGACTAGAGATATAGCACAGAATGGTTAAAAAAAAGAGGACCAGATGGTAGCTGGAGAGGTTAGTGGTGAAGATATGTGTAGATGTTAGGTTTTCCAACTTTAATAACTAGGGGTTAATAACTATAGTCGGATGTTCATAAATCTGGACTAGCTGCATTGTGTTTACATCTATCTATCTATCTATCTATCTATCTATCTACTATCTATGTCCAAAAAACACAAGCAGCACATCCAAAAAAATTTAGAAAAAGTGGACAGAGTTTAATTCACCCTTCAGTGGTACGTTTCGGCTTACTTGAAGCCTTTGTCAAGTGCTTTGGAAGGGCTGAATTAAACTCTATCCACTTTTTCTAATTTTTTTGGACATGCTGCCATATTTTTTTGGATTTATATGTTACGATGAACACCTATTCAGGAAGTATTGCACCCCTTATTTTTTTCTAGGTTTGGCTGAATCCCTTTTTGTTTTTATCTATCTACTGTATCTATCTAGTTACCAAAAATTAGAGACAGCACTTCAAAAATTAAAAGTATAAAA
This sequence comes from Allobates femoralis, assembly GCA_033576535.1. Taxonomy (NCBI): domain Eukaryota; kingdom Metazoa; phylum Chordata; class Amphibia; order Anura; family Aromobatidae; genus Allobates; species Allobates femoralis. The sequence goes on along the minus strand of JARQOC010000011.1, from coordinate 98,984,815 downwards.
AGAGAACTTTATTCAGCACATACAGCGTGGCGAAGTTTGATGAAAACCCACCTCTATCAAAACTTACTTTTTTAAAGGTGGGTTTCGTCCAAAATCATCTCTATGGGCTGATAGCTCTATATTTGATTTGGTGCGCCTGTAATTGGCAACTAATAATTTAGGCCTAGTTCGCATAAGTATTGAAGATAGCTAGACCCGGGGCCGACGAAGAGGACGCCTGGGCCGGACGGAGGACTCCTGGATCGGACGGATGATCAGATGAAGAAGAAGGCATGTAAGTGATCGACGGCGGCGGGGCTTAGGGGTGGCGGAGGATAGTAGGTGGCGGGGTGGTTGGTAGCGGCGGGGAGGGTAGGGGTGGCTCCGGAGCAGTGTACGGTGGGGTGGTGGGGCGGCGAGGGGAGGCAGACGGGGCAGAAGAGAGGGGTTGCTCCGGAGCCGCTGCTGTCACCGCCTGGTGACACAGTGCTCCGGAGCAACCCCTCTCTTCTGCCCGTCTGCCTCCCCTCGCCGCTGCGGGGTTCAGGCGGGCAGAGCGGGGTAGCTGGTGCCACTTCCGTGGCGGCGGCGAGGGTAGCGGGGCGGACAGGCGGCTGGGCATGGGCTGTAGTATACCATAGCGGTGTACACTACAGCCCCATGCCGGCGGCGAGGCGAGGGGAGAGGGGCGGACAGGGGGCTGGGCATGGGGCTGCAGTACACTACAGCCCAATGCTCGGCGGTGTAGCGGGGCGGACAGGTGGCTGGGCATGGGGCTGTAGTATACTATAGCGGTGTACACTACAGCCCCATGCTCGGGATGGCGGGGTAGAGGTGGGGGCATGTTGGTGGGCTCTGTTGGTGGCTTTGTTCGCGGGGCAAGGCTCGCAATGCCCGCTTCGCAGAACAGAGCCCCAGAGAAAGTGCCGAGCCACGCGAACAAAGCACGGAAGTAGCGCCGGACACGACGGAAGTCGCTACGGTAATTATATAATAGATAAGAGTATATCAGCAGGAATGGAATAAGATGAGACCAAAAACTGGTCCTATTTTACTTGATGACACAACCACTTTAAACCTAAATATGTACAAACAGTATAAAATAATTATTTGTTAGTATTCAGGTAATGTTCATTTCTGAAGGTCTTCCAAATGTTTTATCAGATTTGGTCATTCCATGTCAAGTGAACCAATGATTATTACCTCTATATTTTTAATTCTTTTGAGATTTTGTTATTTGATAATAGCATGTCAGACAATGCAAAATGTGAAGAGAAAATTTTTTTTAAAAATTTATTTTTTTTTAAAATTATTTTCAAAGTTCGGAAAAAGTGTGAATTTCGCTGTTGCCTGCCTTTACGTTTCTCCTCATAACTCAGGCTAGGAATAAGATAGAGAGACAAAATAAACACCATTCTACTCAGAACTATACAGGCTTTCACCAGATTGTCACAAGAGGATCTTTGTTAATATTTTACCCATGTGATCGCAAGCGCAAAACTTTAAAACGTATTTCCGAAAAATCGGCGCGCTTTAAATATTTCAAAAACTGCCCATGTGTCTGCTTTGCTCTTAGCCACATCTGTACCAAATTTCAAGTTGGGATCGCAATGGATCATATTTTAACATATTTTACTATTAATAGCGTCAATGGGTCATTCCATATCAAGTGATCTAAATATGAATATTTTTTTTACCTGACGTCTTTAGATTTTTTTTTTTTTTTTTCCTTTATGAAGTACTACTTTAGGTAATTACAAATTAAAAGTTTGGAATTTTTTTCTTCATCAGTTAATTTTTTACAGATTTTTAAAGTTTAAAAAAAGGGTGAATTTTGGCCTGGTATGACTTTACATTTTTTTATCTCAGGCTAGAAATAAGATAGAGAAACAAAATAAACACCATTCTACTCAGAACTGTCCAGGCTTTCACCAGATATGTCACAAGAGTATATTTGTTCATTTTAATTTTTTACCCATGTGAATGCAAACGCAACATTTTGAAACGCATTTCCGAAAAAAACGTTTTAATAAAAATTTTCCAAAACTGCCCATGTGTCTTTTATGCTCTTAGCCACATCTGTACCAAATTTCAAGTTGGGATCGTGATGGGATCATATTTTAAAATATTTAACTATGGTTAATCTCATTTTTATTAAATTTTGAAAAAAACATATGAAAGACATACATTCAATCTTTTAACAAAATCTTGAGACATATAAAATATACAAAAAGAGAATTCACAAAGTTATTAGTAACTTTAAGATAAGCTGCAAATTTACTTTTGCGCTTATCTCTGGTGCAATATATACTACAATCTAAATATAATTCCAAACACTCAAGTATACAACCTTTCTCAGGGTTTTGAGATGTTCTGATGTCAAGGGGACAAGCAGCCCCAGCAGAATGATTTTTATCACTTGGCCCCTTCTAACAGGTTGACCACGTAAGTGGGTCATTAGCCGTTGAGGCCTAGTTGAAATAGTCTATCGACTGGTGTACCGGAAAGGAAGGCCGAAATATTAATGATCTACTCACAGCTCAGAGTTTCCGATACCTGTCTAATGTTCACTAGAATTCTGAAGGTATAGGTATAGAAAGGAAATACCTAGACTGAATGTATCAGATGGGAAGAAAAGAGAGATAGAAGAGAGAGAGAAGAGAAACATAAACCATTAGAAAAAGTTATACTGGGAAAGAAAAGCCACGTAAGAAAAAAAGGAGGGGGGGGGACGGGTGAGGTATGGGAAGGAGAAAGGGTACTCATCCCACTGGCTCCCCATCAGCCAGAGGTCGAGCCATATTATCTGTGCTGGAAAAGATACTCCTAAATTCTGCAGAGTCGTGAAAAAGAATCCATTCAACCCAAATCCCTAAGAATTTGTTCCGAGATCCCGACGCATCAGCTGCGAGCTCCTCCATTCGATATATGTCCATCAATTCTTTGAACCAATCAAGTAGAGATGGAGCCCGGCTTGATTTCCAGAACCTCGGGATCACAGCACGAGCAGCCGAGATGCAAAAGCGGAGAATATCCCTCTTCTGTAGCCCAATAGGACCTGGAAAAATGGATAACATTGCCGATTCTGGGCAGCATTCGGCTTGTTTACCTGTTATCCGGGCGTATGCATTGAAAACCTCAGACCAGAACCGCTGGATTTTCCCACAACTCCACCAAATGTGTATCATTGTACCCTTCTCTTCCCCACAGCGCCAGCAGGTATCAGGGGTTCCAGGGAACATGTTCCGGAGTGTCGTCGGGCACAAGTACCATCTAGTGAGCAGCTTATAGCTTCTTTCTTGTGCAGAACAAGCGCTAGCTAGTGAGTGAGTAAATATAAAGCATTTCTGCCAATTAGCTTCTGAAATGCTACACCCCAATTCCCTCTCCCAAGCACGTTGGAAGTAAAGGGTGCCCTGCTCTCTCATGGACCCTAAGGCCTGGTATAGAACTGATATTTTGCACCTCGGTGGAGCCTCCAGTTGGAATAACCTCTCCAATACGTTGGGCGTCAATCTTACCCTGCAAGAGTGGTCAGCTGAATATAAGTATGCTCTGTATTGGAGAAATTCGAATCACTTAAGAGGTCTCGTAGGTTCTTTGAGTTGTAGCTCTGCCATCGGGGGCAAACCACCACTGGACAGAGTCTGTCCTACTCGGGTGTCATCCACAATCCGCCAACATAAAAATCTCTGCCTGTCAAATCTGGGTGGGAAAGAGGGTTGGAAAAAAGGGGAGTCAAAGGGCTAAGTCTGTCGTTTAAGCGGAGGGTTTTCGTCACTAGGTGCCAATACCTTCAAGGTGTTTCTGGTCATGTCTGTCAAAGGTACTAGGTCTGTGGAGTCTTTAGGGGAAATCCAAAGCAGTGTTTCAGCGGAATCCCCAATCCCTCTTGCTCCACCCTACCCATTTCTTGGAGGACGCATGATAATGCCAATCTAGAGTTCTAACAAGAGAGGAAGCCACAAAGTATGCTCGTATGTTGGGTAGTCCAACCCCTCCTCTGGTCTTGGGCAAGGATAGGATATTCATTCGCAATCTGGACCTCTTGCCCCTCCAGACAAATCTAAGGATCATAGATTGCATTTTGGAGAGGAAGCCTCTATCCAATAGAACAGGAACTGTCTGAAAAGTATATAAGAGTCGGGGCAAGAACATCCATCTTGACTACGTTTATTCTCCCGAACCAGGATAGCTTTAATTGTCTATAGGAGGTAAATGCCGATTCCGCGTTAGTCAAAAGGGGTTGATAATTTAAATTGAATATTTTGTTTAAGATCTCTTGGTATAAGGACTCCCAAGTACTTAATGGCTTCTACTTTCCATTTAAATGGGAACTGTTTAGATAGATGAGAAACCAATTCTCCAGGCAAAGAAATATTGAGTGCCTCGGTTTTGGAGCAATTCACTTTAAAGTTGCTCAATTGTCCGGACCGTTCAAACTCCATTAAGACCGAAGGGATGGAGACCAGGGGCTGGGAGATGTAAAGTAGCAGGTCATCTGCAAATAAGGCTAATTTGTGATGACTCTGTCCCAGCTTGACCCCATGGACGCATTCATTGGACCTAAGTGCAAAATATTTAACTATTATAGTGTCAATTCAAAAATCACCAAGAACACAATCAGTCATTTTTTCACAATTGCCCGTCAATAGTTTGAATTTGATATAAAGAAACATAGTCTTGTAACATCTCAAATGAAAGCTGTTACCGTTCTGAGTAAAATGATGCCTCTCCCACTTCATTATCTTATTTCTAGCCTGAGATAAAAAAATGTAAAGTCATACCAGGCCAAAATTCACCCTTTTTTTTAAACTTTAAAAACCTGTAAAGAATTAACTGATGAAGAAAAAAATCCTAAACTTTTAATTTGTAATTAACTAAAGTAGTACTTCATAAAGGAAAAAAAAAAAAAATCTAAAGACGTCAGGTAAAAAAAAATATTCATATTTAGATCACTTGATATGGAATGACCCATTGACGCTATTACTAGTAAAATATGTTAAAATATGATCCCATTTGCGATCCCAACTTGAAATTTGGTACAGATGTGGCTAAGAGCAAAGCAGACACATGGGCAGTTTTTGAAATATTTAAAAGCGCGCCGATTTTTCGGAAATGCGTTTTAAAGTTTTGCGCTTGCGATCACATGGGTAAAATATTAACAAAGATCCTCTTGTGATTTATCTGATGAAAGCCTGGACAGTTCTGAGTAGAATGGTGTTTATTTTGTTTCTCTATCTTATTTCTAGCCCGAGATATGATAGAAAATGTAAAGCCATACCAGGCCAAAATTTGCACTTTTTTAAAACTTTAAAAATCTGTAAAAAATTAACTGATAAAGAAAAAAATTCAAAACTTTTTTTTTGTAATTAGATAAAGTTGTTCTTCATATAGAAAAAAAATTAAAAAAATCTCAGGAAGTCAGGGAAAAAAAATATTCATTTTTGGATCACTTGACATGGAATGACCCATTAAAAGATCACAATCTTAGGGGTTCATCTAGCCTCTTCAATATGTACAGCAGTTCATACTTGCAGCATACATTTTTTAGCATCTGTACAAGATGTTCAGCAATGTTCCACTGAAGAGAGTACAGAACTACCACAATGCCTTTCATCAGCACTATGAAAAGAAAAATACAAGCAAATACAAATATGGTAAGCCTGTAAGCTGCTGTAGACATTAAAGAATCTGCAGAACTCCAATCAAACATATTGTTGCAGGTTGTCAGCAGTATGAACTCCCAATATCTAACACTGATTGTCCATCCAAAGTGCAACTAAAGGCCCAGTTACACACACAGATAATTGTGCAGAGATTGTTCGCAGATCTCTGGTTGCAGTGAAATCATGGACACATTGTTCCATTTGTACACGGCCACAAAATGTAACAATGTGTCCATGATTTCACTGCAACCAGAAATCTGCGAACAATCTCTGCACAATTATCTGTGTGTGTAACTGGGCCTTAACACCACCCACTAGCTGCATATGTGACTTGAATGTTTCTGTAAAGGGGGACTCAGTTTCTAACACTCATGCATACACTCCCAAATCACAAAAGGCTGATAAGGAGCTACGATTACCCCATAATTGGTTCACATATCTGAGTTGGTCGACAGGGTAGGGGTACTCGGATACCGGGACAGGTGGTTACTTCAATGGGGATCACAGCTGGTCGGTTCCCGGTTCTGTGACCTAGACCCTCAATGGCAGGTGGAGGTGATGATGATGGGGGAATGGTAACGTGACGCCACCTGTGGTACCTGGTAATAGGGTCACCAGGGCTGCGGCCGGCCGCTGAGGTGATGTAAATGCAGCTTTGGTAGTACAGCTCCCCACAGGTGGAGCTTTACCTCAGGGCAGCAGGGTGGATGAGGGGAGTGAGTAGTAGTCCTCACCTCAATGATACTGCAGAAGCCCACTGGGTGACGGATAGGAGACCAGACACCAGATCAGCTCAAACAGTTCTTTACTTGCACCAGGTGGAAATGGTACTTGGTACAGTCTGGTTGAACGGGGTTCGTAGCCGCAGATCTTGGAGGACTTTCCAGAGTCTGGCAGTGGTGCCCTTAATTCCAGTGTGTCCCACACAGCCATACTCATTACAAGGTATATACACACAAGATACACAGAACAATGTCTTCACTTACAATCAGCAGCTGGAATACTTAAGGGGCTCAACGCCTCAACCTTTGGATGTAAAACAAAGGACCCTGATTTTATACAAAGACTGAAAAATATAGACATTCAGATCCTCCTGGAAACATGGACCAGAGCCGAAAACGAATCCCTGGTGCCTATTGGATACAAGGAATTCTTGGTCCATGCCCAGAAAACTAAAAACATCAAACAGGGACGGGGCTCAGAGGAATACTGATCTGGTATAAAGAGGAGCTCCACCAACACATCAAACCGGTGAAGAAAGGAAGCAGCCACATATGGATCAGAATCAGCAGCTCCATCCTCACCTGTCAGTCTGATGTCTACCTCTGCGCCACCTATATACCACCGCCAGAGTCCCCTACTTCAATCCAGACTACTTCGAGATCTTACAAGGAGAAGCCGCCCATTATCAGGCCCTGGGCAAAGTCCTCATCTTTGGAGACCTCAATGCAAGAACAGGGAGAGAGAAAGACTTCCTGACCACGGATGGAAACATCTACATACTTGGAGCAGAGAATGACGGCCAGGACTCTGTACACACGGAGAGAAACAGCTATGACAGTACAATCAACAAAAGTGGCAGAAAGCTCCTGAACGTATGTAGAAGTTTAGGACTTCATATCCTTAATGGACGAAGCAAGGGTGACTCCCTAGGAAGGTATACACTAAACTCCCATGTAGGAGGAGCGTAGTAGATTACGCCATCACAGGCATGAACCTGGCAGATAATGGAATAAAACGATGTTTGGGTGAGCACTGGGATATGAAGACAGCTACACTTCAACAAGTATTTTACCTGTAAGTTTATTGTTCAAATCACACTAGGTCCTCTCCCACAACATGTTTCGATGCTCAGGGCGTCTTCCTCAAGTTGATCCACTTGAGGAAGACGCCCTGAGCATCGAAACATGTTGTGGGAGAGGACCTAGTGTGATTTGAACAATAAACTTACAGTAAAATACTTGTTGAAGTGTAGCTGTCTTCATATCCCAGCGCTCACCCAAACATCGTTTTATTCCATTGCCTGCATATCCATCTCCCTATGGGGAGAGCGGTGGAGCAGCTCCGGAGGAGAAGACAAATCTAACAGAGGAGAGGAAAACACGTAATGGATCACGTGCAATTACACAGGCGGACACCGAGGAAAAAGGGAAAGAAATCCACACCGTCCAGAGAGAAACCCCGTGCACTCACTACGTGAGCCCCCCCTGTTGTGCGGACAGCACAACAGGAAAAGGTGAGTGTAACGGTGACTTAACAGAGGATGGATATAAAACATAAAGCAGCGTGGCGCAACCAATTTCTATATCTCATTACATGAACCTGGCAGATGTCAGCGTCTTCATAGTCACCCGACAAACACACTTGTCAGACCACAGCCAACTTCTTCTGTACATGAAATCTACAGAGAAACCATCCAATCAGAAGCCACAGCAGAGCGGTCTCTCTCAGCCGGCCTCCATCCTATAAATGGTCCAAAATGTCGGCACTAAAGTATAAAGACGCTTCCAGCAGCCCTGAAATACAGCGGATGCTCCACCACTTCTACAACTACGAGTACAAGCCTAACCCAGAGGGAGTGAGTCAAGGCGCAAAGGACCTCAATGATATATTCTATGCAATGGCCAGACTGTCCGACCTTAAAAAAGTCACCTACAAGAGACCTACAGAAACACAGGACAATGGTTGGTTTGACAGAGAATGTAAAGCCGTACAGATGACCCTGAGAACAGCCTCCAACAAGAAACACAGAGACCCCAACCACCTGGGTCTGAGGGAAGCCTATGACACCATACAAAGGCAATACAAAACCATCCTCAGGAGGAAGAAGCAGAGTTACATCTCTACCAAGCTTAACCAACTCCAAGACGCCCTCCAAGACAACTCCTTCTGGGAACTATGGAACCACATGGGCACAAAAAAAAAAACAACACCTATATCCAAAATGGCAACATCTGGCTCCAGTACTTCAGAGACCTCTATAAAGACATCCCAAAGGAAGAACTAAGCCAAGAACAGGAAAACATAATGGCAAAACTAAGAGCAATGGAGGAGAAAATCAAAAACTTCCAAAACCCGGTGGATACACCTACAGGAAGTAGCCGAGAGAATCTCTTCCATAAGGTGTAGAAAATCCGGTGGCCTGGATGGGATCCTACCAGAAATGCTGAAGCACAGCCCACCAGAAATACAGGCTGCAATGGTCAAACTGTTCAATATTGTGCTGAGGGCCGGCTACTTCCCCCGTACCTGGAACCAAGGTCTCATTACACCCGTCCACAAGAGTGGGGACAGGTATGACCCAGCCAACTACCGAGGCATATGTGTCAGCAGCAACCTGGGAAAACTGTTCAACAGTATCCTGAACAAGAGGATCTTCACCTTCCTCACCGAGCACAACGTGCTCAGCAAGAGCCAAGCAGGGTTCATGCCGAACCACCGCACCACTGACCACATCTACACCCTGCACAGCCTCATTCAGAGACACGTCCACAATATAAAGAATGGAAAAATATACGCTTGCTTTGTGGACTTTAAAAAGGCCTTTGATTCAGTGTGGCACCCGGGCTTATTCCTGAAACTGCTGGAGAGTGGAATAGGAGGAAAGACCTACGATGTCATCAAAAGCTCCTACACAGAGAACCGCTGCAGCGCGAGTGTGAACGGCAAAAGAACGGCTTATTTCCAACAGTGCCGCGGAGTCAGACAAGGCTGCAGCCTAAGTCCAACGCTCTTTAATATCTATATCAACGAGCTGGCTACCGCTCTGGAATCCTCCACCGCACCAGGTCTCACCCTCCATGACGCTCAGGTGAAATTTCTGCTGTATGCAGATGACCTGCTGCTGCTGTCACCAACCGAGAAAGGCTTGCAAGACAACCTGAAAGTCTTAGAGAAATTCAGCTCCACCTGGGCCCTACCGGTCAATCTAAAGAAAACCAACACCATGGTGTTCCAGAGGAGAAGGAGAAGATCAGACCAGCACCCATCATTTGTCCTCAACAACTGCGACCTCACAGGAACAGACAAATATACCTACCTGGGTCTAGAGATTCACCGGTCAGGGAACTGCAAACAAGCCATAGAGACCCTGAAAGACAAGGCCTGAAAAACCTTCTATGCTATCCGAAGGAAACTCTACCATCTGAAGCCACCAGTGAGGATCTGGCTAAAAATCTTCGACTCCATCATAGCCCCAATCATCCTGTATGGCAGTGAAGTCTGGGGTCCTCACACCTACCCAGACTGGTCAAGGTGGGATTTCAGTCCAACAGAAATATTCCACCTGGAATTCTGTAAGCACCTTCTCCAGGTCCACCGGAGCACCTCCAACAGTGCTTGTCGGGCCGAGCTGGGCAGATTCCCTCTACACCTAACGGTTCTAAAGAGGGCGCTGTCATTCCGGGCTCACCTGCATAGGAGCAATCCAAGCTCCCATCACCATAAAGCCCTGATACATGTAGGTGAAACAAAAAAACCAGGACCCTCGGAACAGCCCAGCCAAACCCAACACAACCAGAACACTAATCACAACCTGACAAAAGTCGGAATCAGGAAGATGGTAGAGGAGGGCCAAGAGAGGTATGTCAGTGACTGGAAGAACGATATCTTCAGCTCACAGAAACTGACCATGTACCGGAGTCTACAGAGAGACTACAGAGTGGCCCCATATCTGGAGAATCTCCCGGATCCCAGAGACCGCAAGATCCTGAGCCGATATAGACTCAGTGCCCACAGTCTGGCCATCGAGTCCGGCCAACACAGGCAGAGATACAAGCCCAGGGAGGAAAGACTGTGCCAACACTGTGACCAGGAGGCCCTGGAGGACGAAACCCACTTCCTGCTACACTGTTCTAAATACTCAGAAGTGAGGGACACTCACTTCAGGAGACTCTCACATCTCTTCCCAGATTTCATCACCATGAAGGAGGAAGAAAAAACATTATCCTGCTGGGAGAAGAAGAGAGAGCAGTGGAGATAGCAGTGCGGTATGTGAGCGAATGCCATAGACTGCGAGAAAAAGAACTATGATGCCATGGACTATAGACTCCACAATGGATCTGCCCCATCCACCTTCCCTATGCTATGGACTATAGCCTCCACATTGGATCTGCTCCCCATCCACCTTTCTTAAGCAATAGACTATGGCCCCCACCCTGGACTTGCCCCATCCACCTTCCCTATGCCATGGACTATAGCCCCCCATCCTGGATCCACCCCATCCACCTTCCCTTCAGCCCCTACCCAACATCCCCACATCCCTATCCCTATTCCCATTATACAATTGCTTTGGCAAAACTGAGGTGTATTTGGTCCTGCCAATAAAGCTTCTTTGAATCTTTGAATCTTTGATATGGCATTCTTTGGTCCTGTTCCTCTCTCTTTGTGCCTTCCCCTCTTGAGTCAAGTCTCTAGTCCTCGGGGGCTGTTACCTAAAGTTTATTATTTGTCGGTGTCGTGGACCCAGCTGCGGGACCGATGTTGGACTTCTTTAGGGGTACTGTGGCTCCCTTGTGTCAGGCCTAAGCCTGCTGGTCTGCAGTCAGGGATATGCTGCAACACTAAACATGATATGAGTGTGAATAAGCCACATCCCAGCTGGTTTTATTTGCACTCTTAGGCATATAATACAGTATTTCTGTGTTCTTTTACCATATACATTTTTAGCTGTACACATTTGCCCTGCTTTTCATTGTTTGCCATTAGCCATTAGCTTATTCACACTCACATTATGTTTAGTGTTGCAGCAATTCTCTTTTTTCTAAGTACATTCATTTTTTGCTTGCACCTTTACATTAGGTGATGCCAGTCCTTTTCCTTTATATGTAATGTATTACTTATTTTGGACTGTGCACCCTTCCCCGGCCCTGTAGCTACACCTATCCCTCCATTTTACCATAGCCCTGGTCCTGGGACATACCATCCCAGCTGGTTTAATTGCACTCTTAGGCATATAACCCACTCAAGCAATAGTACACAGCAATCAGTGTCAGAGTAGGACCCGGTATAATGAGAGCACTTTGGCATAGTTACCGGGTTCTTCGCAGTGGCGCCAGTGTTGACGCTAAGTCTCTCACTTCTTTTTTCCTAGTACAGTATTTACTGTGTTCTTTTACCATATACATTTTTAGCTGTACACATTTGCCCTGCTTTTCATTGTTTGCCATCAGCCATTAGCTTATTCACACTCACATTATGTTTAGTGTTGCAGCAATTCTCTTTTTTCTAAGTACATTGATTTTTTGCTTGCACCTTTACATTAGGTGATGCCAGTCCTTTTCCTTTATATGCAGTCAGGGATAGACTTTAGACTAAATGCCTCGGCTCCGGTATGCCGGTGGTGACCTAAATCTCCAGGTGGCTCCAACCAGTCCGGATTGACCCCCTTTCACATCTGGGTCAACCCTCTCCTAAGATGTGCCCCCATATTACAGCCCCAGGGTCCCCTGCATCTCTCTTCCTCGCTGTCTCACACCGTCTACCTGACACTACTGTCACTCCACATCTCCGCTCTCTAGGATCCACCCCTGGGACCTACTGAATATCGAGTCCCCTGTTCTAAAGTGGCCAACTGTATGGATGCAGGGTGCAGACTCTGTAGGGTCCTCCATGTCCACGACTACAGAAGCACTACACCTTCTGTTTGGGGTGCAGTACCTCCATGTGGTGCCTTGCCATTATACTTGCTTTGTCATTTGATAGGCCAGTAAAATGCCTGACATAGGTGACACGCCAGGATAAACGCCACTCAGCTTTACAAAACATCTGACACGCACACTGCTTGCACAGGGTAACACAACCAGGCTATACTTTACATCTTTAGGATTTAGTGCAGAAAGGAACAAATTTAGGAAATTGTGGTTAATACCTACATTGTTGTAATATGCTACAGGCACTGTGATATACTATATAATGATCAACATATTGCAGCGCTTGTCAGATGAAAGCCCTGCACTATAAACCAGACTGATAAAGAGATTGAATTCTGACCTGGGCATGCGTGCCTAGACTACTGTTACAGAGAGATAGCCATGCCTCCACCAGTGATATGTCCAGACTGCTGTCAATCACAGAGAGCTAGTGTGGCACCCCTGCGTCCAGGAGGCCACAAAGGGAACTGCAGCCAGGAAGGTAGGAACGACAGTTGAACACCAACACCCTCACACCCCCACATAACGCACGTAGCAGTAGAAAGCAGCACCCAACCCGGAGCCTGGGAACTCTAGGCAGGCAAGGGGTGGTGGGTTTAGAGACAGTGGGTGGGTCAACACGTAAGTCAGGCGACAGAGGGTAGATATAGAGCAGGGGAGGAGAAAGGAGTCAGTAGGCCGAGGTAGGCTGAGCAGTACAGAAGGAAGCACATGTCCTGGAAGAGTGGGGTGGAAGGAGCGCAGAATCTGGAGAGCCAGTGTGAGCCACAGAGAGAAAGCCCATCCGCAGCCAGCACCCCAGGAATGTGAGGGACGTGAAGACCAATGATACTGGGTCCTAGAACCACGGCCGAGATGGCAGACTGCAGGCGGAGTAGCCCTCCTATTGAACCTGAAGACAAGGTTAGAGAGAGCCTGGTAGAGCCTCACCACCGAGGACTATTGAAGGCTAGACTAGGCTAGGAGTAGAGTGTCGGCTCTAGAGGGGACCGTTGCTTCACCCGGCATCCCCAGACAACCGACGGGGGACCTCAACTACATGTTAGGGTCCCTACCCCAAAGGACAGGCAGCTCAGTGGCAACCCGGAGGGCTCACAGGAGTCCGAGCCACCGCCATACTGTCCGGAGTCACACACACCAAGTGAACAAGAGAGAGAGAATCAAAAGTCTGGAAAGGACAGAGAGACAGAGTGAGGGGTCATAGAAGGAACAACCTGGCTGCAGGGAGTAAAGGAACCCGGAGGGGAAAGTGTGCCCGTGTAAAGACTAAGATCTGAATTGTGAACTGGAACTGGAACTGTGAGCTGTACTTGAGAAGTTTGAGAAGTAAACACGGTGAACTCTGACTCCGACTCCCTCGTATGTTTTGCCTGCATATGACTCCCTCTACACAGGTCTGCAGAAGATCCCCGCCTGGAGAGCCACAGCTTTTCAGCTCCAACACTGAAGGAGGATTCCTGCAGCATCTGGACAGTAAGTGCATTGCACCCAGCACAAGCCTGCACCATACCCTACACCAGGGGTCTCAAACTCCAGGCCCCGAGGGCCGCACACTGTGCAGGTTTTCAGGATTTCCATGGCATTTGACAGTTGGTAATCAAATTATCAACTGTCAAACTCCTAGGAAATCCTGAAAACCTGGACTGTGTGCGGCCCTCGAGGCCTGGAGTTTGAGACCCCTGCCCTACACAATAGACTTAACCATCACTGCCCCGGGGAACTCAGTTCTGCCCACGAAGAACTATTCCATCCAATTTTTATCGGACAGCATCGGAAATGCTAAAATCGTAGTGTGAAACCAGCCTTAGGCTGGTTTCACATTACGGAATTTTTATTTCAGATGTTGTCCGATAAAAATTGGACAGCATCGGAACAATTCTGGCCCCCATGCAGCCCTATGGGCATCAGACCAAATCGGATGTGCACTACATGCCATCCGATATGGTCCGATCCGATTCTGTCCGATTTTTTTATCGGTGCAAAAATCGGAGCATGCTCTGATTTTTGCACCTTCAATAAAATCGGACAAAATCGGATCGGACCAAATCGGATGCTATTTAGTGCACATCCGATTTGGTCCGATCAATTTAACATGGGGCCCTATGAAGCAGGGTCCGAGGATACATCTGATGTGTCCTCGGACCCGATTTTAGCATGCTCAGTACAGTAAAATTGCTCCTAAACATCTAATTTTACTTCCGCAATGTATATACATACATTGTGGAAGTAAAATTAAGTAAGGCGGGGTTAAAAATAATAAACTATCTATGCTCACTTGATTACGATCCCCCGGCGTTTCCAGCACATCCTGCCTCTAGGACCTGCCGTGATGTCACAGTCACATGACCGGTTACCGCGGTAACCGGTCATGTGACTGTGACATCACGAGAGGTCCTAGGATCAGTAGAAGATAGCTGGAAGCGCCGCGGGATTTGTGGACAGGTGAGAATAAATTTTTTTTTATTTTTTATTCCGGAGGAGAGGGGAAAGGAGGGGGAGTACTGGGGAACATGAGGGGGCCACACAGGGGAGAAGAGAGGGGGGACACACAGGGGTGAAGAGGGGGAAAAAGAGGGAGAAACAGAAGGGAGAAGAGGGGGGAGCACCAGGGGAGATGAGGGGGAAACACAGGGCTGATGAGGGGAACACACAGGGGTGATGAGGGGGACACACAGGGGAGAAGAGGGGACACACAGGGGAGAACAGCTGTGACAGGTGACAGGAGGAGCCGGTAAACTGATCCTGCAGAATGTCGGATCGGATGCCTATTTGGCATCCGATTGCAGGGATCAGTTTAGATCCGATGCTGTCCGATTTATAACGGACAGCATCGGTTTTGACAAAATCGTTATGTGAAAGTAGCCTTACATGTACAAATACACACATTTAATAAATAAAAAACATAGAGGGAGAGCTTCTTTAAATTTGTTTTTGATATAATTGAACATTTGTACTTTTTGCATACTACCCGTATAT
This sequence comes from Allobates femoralis, assembly GCA_033576535.1. Taxonomy (NCBI): domain Eukaryota; kingdom Metazoa; phylum Chordata; class Amphibia; order Anura; family Aromobatidae; genus Allobates; species Allobates femoralis. The sequence continues at coordinate 98,969,541 of JARQOC010000011.1, read as the reverse complement.
ACTCGTGTATAAGCCGACCCGTGTATAAGCCGACCCCCCTACTTTTGCCCCCAAAACCTGGGAAAACCTATTGACTCGTGTATAAGCCGAGGGTGGACCCCAGCACAGGTGTACAGCCCCCAGCAGTGTGGTATACAGGCCCCCCAATGGTAGTATACAGCAGCCTCCCCAGTGGCATATACAGGCCCCAGTAGTATATACAGCAACCCCAGTGGTATACAGCAGCCTCCCCAGTGGTATATACAGACCCCACCAGTATATACAGCAGCCCCAGTGGTATATACAGCAGCCCCAGTGGTATATACAGCAGCCCCAGTGGTATATACAGCAGCCCCAGTGGTATACAGGCCTCAGCAGTATATACAGCAGCCCCCAGGGGTTATACAGCAGCCCCAGGGGTTATACAGAAGCCCCCAGGGGTTATACAGCACCCCCCAGGGGTTATACAGCAGCCCCCAGGGGGTACCCAGCAGCCCCCAGGGGGTACCCAGCAGCCCCCTGGGGGTACCAACAGCCCCCAGGGGGTACCCAGCAGCCCCCAGGGGGTACCCAGCAGCCCCCTGGGGGTACCAACAGCCCCCAAAAGCTGGCACTGTCCCCCCTTGTAAGGCCCCCCCCCCCCGCTGCTTATACATTACCATCCCGGTGTTCTGATCGGCGCCGCTCCTCGGTGCTTCTTCTTCATCCTCCCGTCCTCACTGGCTGCATCCGGGATCTCCGGCCGTCGCGCGATGACGTTATATGCCTGCGACGGCCGGAGATCCCGGATGCAGCCAGCGAAGACGGGAGGATTAAGAAGCAGCACCGAGGAGCGGCGCCGATCAGAACACCGGGATGGTAATGTATAAGCAGCGGGGGGGGGGGGCCCTTACAAGAGGGGACAGTGCCAGCTTTTGGGGGGCATATATGAACTGCTTCCCCCTGCCGCTGATTGACAGGGGGAAGCAGTGCATATATAATGAGCGGCCCCACGTGACGGGGCCGCTCATACAGCAGCCTCCCCCCGCCTCCTCCAGCCTCCCCAGCCCCGGGACACAGCCCCCACCGTATATGACCCGTGTATAAGCCGAGGGGGAGACTTTTCAGCCCAAATTTTGGGCTGAAAAACTCGGCTTATACACGAGTATATACGGTATTTGGATATTTTTATCATCCATACTTAATCATAATTATTAAGTATCCCTGCTCGTGGCATCTGCCTTGTTCCTTTTTTAATGCACAGGTGTTGTAAGACACCTAAGCATATGCATCCCATATATGATAATTTTACTTTTCTATGGGTGTTTTTTACTAATTAAGTTGAGGTATTAATATAATTATCCTTAATATATTTGTTTACTGCCTGTACACTCATGACCTTCATTTGATATTTTTCTACAATTTACTTTCCTACAATTTTCTATGCTATTTGGTATAAACAGGGCGGCACCGTCCATTGGACAGTGTGAGCCCTTCGTCTCAGGTGGCAAGCAGGCAGGAGGAGCGGCTTTGCAGAAGGGATAGCTCCCTGAGGAAGGAGACAGGAGGGGCTCTGAAACGCATAGGTGGAATAAAGCTTCAGCAACCCAGATACTCTGGTGAGTCTGGTGTTTCTTTTGGGCAGCAGCGCGGACTTTTAAGGCACTTCGTCCTGGAACTTGACCTATTCCACAGTGAACTGTGGAAGTGCGGTCCCTGCGGCAGCTGCATCATTCTAAGCGAGTATACTGGTTGTGGGTTATACAACCTGACCAGGTGAGCAGATTTCATACTGTCTATCACCGTACATCTCTGTTAGGAGATAAGACCCTATTGCGCATTCTCATATATTACAGGAAACCAGGAGAGGAACTTGCAGAGAAAAACTTTAATTGAAAGATTGACACCTGTTCTGAGTTTTGGAGACCCTCCTGGTTTTGGCACACAAACCTGATCGAACCTGATCAGGGAAAAAACTGCAGTGTGAAACCAGCCTTACACGATAAGATATCGTGAATGATTTCGCTCAAAAGTCACGGGTTTGGAGGCATCGGAACGACATTGTTAGGACGTTGTTTTGTGTAACACTGAGATACGACGACGATAAATCGTTGGATCGGTGATCGCAGATTTGAGAACATGTTCTCAAACCAGATGATCCACGATCAGCCAACCTGCTGCATTGGTCAGTGTGACACTGCGATAACGATGTTGTTTACGACTTCGCTCATTCACATCAGTGAACAAGTATTGTTCGCTGGGTTGTGCGAACGATACCTGCTCGCTGGATCGTTGATGCGTCGTCCACGATATCTACACGTGTGACATTTCACCAACAATGTCAAAATTATGTCCTAACAACCGCACACCCCCGAGATCGTTAGTGAGATCATTTCGATATTGAGGCGTGGACAAAACCACAACTGAACATTTATGGAAACAAGTAGTAAAGAAAAGCACATAAAATAATCACATAAAATAAATACAATAAACCAGAATATGTATTAAAGTGCACTCCATATACTCTGATTCAGCATTACACTCTCTTGGCATTCTCTCACGCAGCTTCATCAGGTTCTCATACGAAAAGGATCCAATGTATGGATATGCCTTTTTAAGATTTCATTTGAGGAATTACTGGCCTTCAGAAAATGTATGTGACCATCAGTTGTGTTTTACATAGGTATTGTTGGTACACATTTTCATAGAGTGCTGCATTACCTTCTATCTCCTGATCGGTTCTTGTGTTCACTGAGGTATTACCTCTTTTCCCTGTCCAAATGCTGATGGATTCTATTGTCTTTGTTTTCCCTCTTTACATAATAATAAACGGTATTTTTCTTCCCTTTATGGGAGGCACTTTTTATAAAACGTTGCAAACACTTGTAAACTGACATCGGCCTAACGGGGCCGGTACACACACATCTGCGGACCCAGCGGTAATTTGTCCTTGCACTCTGCACAGTGTCCTCACCGCTGGGCCACTTTAGGCACACATAATGGAGAAGGGGTTAGAGTTCTTACGAAAGTCTATGAGTCTCACTGTTAAACAAAAAGTCACTCATCAGTATCTTTCGGTCTTAGGGATTCAGCTGCTACTAGTCCACCAGTAGTCCAGTGAGTCCACTCAACACTCCACGCCCCTCCATAGCTACTGGTACCTCATTTATTTTTAGCTAATGCGGTTTTCATCCAGTTTTTGGGAACTTTTCAGGTTTATCAAGTTTACAGTCCTCTGTGCCAGAGAAGACATTTTCTTCCAATAAATTATGATGGAAGGAGGTTGAAAGTAGTCTTTTGGTAGCTGGTGAACAGGCCTAAAGAGGTGCTTAATGTAGATGTAGGAAGGCTCTTGCCTTTATGGTAGGGCATTTTTTTTGCTTATCCTCAAAGAATCAAGACCTAAAGGTAACATCTAGGAAGTTTGCACCTAAATTTGTTCGTCCTTATAAAATTATTATAATTATTAATCCTGTAACAGTTCAATTGCAACTTCCTGTTGCTTGGAAAATCAATAAATATTTCCACTCTTCCCCTTTTTAAAAAAAAAATTGACATCAGCTGCCCAGAGGAGGCTGTGAAATGCAGACCTTTATGATCAAATTGCTGTAAAGAAGCCACTGATGAGGACCACAAACAAGAAGACTTGTTTGAACCAAGCAACACAAGGATTGAACATTAGATCAGTGGATATCTGCACTGTGGTCTAATGATTCAAAATTTGAAATTTTTGATACCAACTCCATTGTTTTTGTTTAATGCATAAAACAGTGAATGGTTTCTACATATGTAGTGCCCATTATATAGCATGGATGGGGATATTTGAGCTAGTGACGCTGTTGATAAAGTACCGTATTCCAAATTCAAGCCACACTCACTAACCACAGTTACCACAGCATTTGCAACAACACGTGTTTGTTTTCATCTGGTTTGAACTTTTTTGGATCATTATTTGTGTTGCCTCAGGACAATGACCAAAAGCACACCTCCAGGCTATGAAAGGGCTATATCACAAAGGCGTAAAGGGATTGAAGAAATGCATCAGATAACATGGCCTTTACAACCACCCAACCTCAATCCAATTGGGATGGATTAGAGTAAATTGGATTGCAAGTGCTCAACAGCTTGAGAAATTCTTCGACTCTGAAGGAAAGTTGTTCCAGGTGACTACTAGATAAAGCTTCTTGAGAGAATGCTAAGGGTGGGTAAAGCTGTAATCAAAGTAAGGCTGGCTTCACACCACGTGTTTTGGTATCCTGTTCTGTCCATTTTGAAAAGGACAGAACAGGATCTGATTTTGCTTCCCATGTATCCCTATGGTGCCAGATTGCTCATAAATGGCCATTCTGGCAATTCATTCCTGGATTCGTTTCTGTCCTGTTTTTTCCCGGCCCCAAAATCAAAGACTGCACTGTTTTTGGGCTCCGGTGAAAAAATCGGACCAAACCGGACAGAAACGAATCCGGGGTGATCCGCCACACATAACATGGGAGTCTACGGGCATCGGACCTGGGAGAAAACAAGATTGTTTCCTGGATCCAGTTTTAGTGTACTGAGCGTGCTCAGAACAAATTTACGCTCTGTTCCCATGTGACACGTGTGTAATTTCACTTTAGCAGTGTATCTACATACAAGGCTAAAGCAAAATTTAAAGAAAGCAATGTGTTAAAAATAAAAAAAAAGCTCACCTCTCTGCCGAGGGTCTCGGGATGTGAGGCGTCCACGTTCGATCGCTGCAAGGACCTGAATCAGTTGACTGGCGGCAACCGATCAGCTGATGTGTCACATGACAGCATTAGCTGAACTGTTTAAATTGCTCGCCAAAACCCACTGGTGATTTAAACTGATCAGCTGATGCTGTCATGTAACACATCAGCTGATCGGCTGCCGCTGGTCAGCTGATTCAGGTCCTTGTAGCGATCAGACGTGGACGCCTCACATCCCGGGACACTCGGCGGAGAGGTGAACAATTTTTGCTTTCTTTCGTTTTCGCAATGTATGTAAATACATTGCAAAAGTGAAAGTACAGCCCCGACACCACTTGCCTGTGCTTTGCAGGCTCAGCTTCTACCAGCTCTTTCTATCAGTCCGGATCCCTCAAAATCCCAGATCCGGATACAGAAATGGCATCCGCATTTAAAAATTTGGTCCTGTCTGCTCCTGCTGAAAAAAACAGGATCCCCACAGACAGGTACAAACCGTGGTGTGAACCCCGCCTTACAGTGGTATTTGAGTAATCTGAGGTTTAACATATAAAGAGGATATAAAAAAGTCTATTTATCAAGAAGAAAAATTAACCTTTTCCACCATTAGTGTCATCCAATCTGTACAAATCCGTTGAAAAATAAAGAAAACTAAAATAATGTAGTTGCATAAGTATTGACAATATATGTTATAACTGGTTGTGTTTAGAATTAGCCAACCAAATTTAAACTCCTGTTACATAGTAATCAGTACACAGCTGCCGTCGGTTACAATAATTCTGATAAAATCCACACAAAGTTTAGCTGTTATAGTAGGATTTTCATGTGATTTTCTTACTAGCAAAAGCCATAGTCATAAACAGCTTACATCACAGCATAGGGATTTCACTGTTGAAATTTATCGGCCAGGAGCTAGACACAAAAATTTTCAAAGGCGTTAGATAAGCCTGTGAAGATCATTCAACAATACCTAGAATTGAAAGAATACAGGATGCCGCAAAGAGGCTTAAAGCAACAATAACCGAGCTGCAGGAATTTCTGAAAACTACTAAGTATGTGTGTCCAAACTTTGTACCATTACTGTATTTTTACTTTATATTACATGGCTATTTTGTTAGAAGTATTTTTATGCATGTATTTTAATATTTAAAATTCTATGCATAACTGTTTTTTTTTAACATGCAAATGAAGGATCCTAAATTTTACAATGGTATTTGCCAAGTACTCAGGGCACTTTCCCACCAGCATGCCATGCACCCTTACCTCAGCTTGGCTGACAGCGTTCGTTTGCCCAGAGGAAGAGCTGCCTGCATTGACACCCTGGCCCTGAACATCTGCACTAACAGGTGTTGAGCATACACCTAGTGTCAATACTGGCACACTCTTAAGGCCCCGTTACACACTACGATGACCCAGCGATCCTACCAATGATGGGGGTTGCTGGGACATCCTTATGTGATCGCTGGTGAGCGGTCAAATAGGCAGACTCACCAGCGATCAGCGACCAGCGAGAATGCTGGTAACCAGTGTACACATCGGGTAACTAAGCAGAGCGCTGCGCTTAGGCTGCCTTCAGATTTGCAGATGCCTCCGCAGCGTTTTGTGGAGGCATCTGCATGCAGACCGCAGCCCCTATGTTTATAATGGAGCGCACGGCGGTCTGCAGATGCTTGCAGACTGCCGTGGGCACCCATTCACTCCTATATGTGACTGCGCACAGATCACATATAGGAGTGAATGGGTGCGCACGGCGGTCTGCAAGCATCTGCAGACCGCCGTGCGCTCCATTATAAACATAGGGGCTGCGGTCTGCATGCAGATGCCTCCGCAAAACGCTGCGGAGGCATCTGCAAATCTGAAGGCAGCCTAAGTTACCCGACATTTACCCTGGTTACTAGCTCCCGGCGTGTCCTGTGCGGCGCTGGCAGTTAATTGATTTTTGGAATCCCACTGTCACATACGCTGATGCTGGCTGACCAGTGGGAGACCAACGATCAAAATATGGTCCTGGACATTTACCAATGATCAACGATCAACGACCTCATTGTTGATCGTTGGTAAATGTCACATGCAACTATGTCATTTCGACGTCGCTGCAATGTCACAAAACCGGTGATGTTGCAACGATATCGTGAACGATATCGTAGTGTGTAACAGGGTCTTTAATCCCTCTCCTGTCTACAGTGACTGATCAGTGCACAATTTCTTGAAACCACTGCAGACAGCAAAGAGGTATGAGAATGCTCTCACACGGATATCTTGCCCAGATCACACTTTGCTCTTTCTCTTGCTTTAATGGCTTATCACTATTTTGATGATGGAGTGGACCATTTCCTTTGTTTTGTTTTTGTTTGTTATTTGTAGTACAACATTGCACCCATTGTTATTGTAGGTATAACAAAAACATGACATTGGGGGCGTACCCAGAAGCCTACATGTGAGGACGTTCAGACCGGGAGCTCCTGACCCGGGGACCTCAATAAGCTAAATAATTCAGCTTAGCCCCTCTCATGGGTCGCAAAAAAGCGACTAAGAACCCCAGGGATCCGGGGGCGTCTGTACCGGGCACCCTGGATGGATATCTTTCCAGAGGACAGCAGGAGCAGCGGGCAGATGGAGCGCAGATGACGGAGAGAGCTCCCAGAGCGGCATCAGACATAACCAGCCCGGACAGATCCAGCTTGCAGCATACATCAGCTGCACCGCCACAGCCGGGAGCCGTCTCCCCATCGCCCGGAGGAACAGGAGTCGGGACCCAGGCGCCTCCATTACAGCGGCGCGGTAAGATGGCGCCGATAGTGGAGGTCCCGCCCCCCTCCTTCTCCAGCTCCCCACGGCGGCGACAGGTGGCCTCGGATCTCTCCCCCACACAGCGGGAGGACTGTCCCTCTCCTCCCCCGACGTCCCTGGAGACGGACCAGGAGCTGCCACCAGCCTCACGGGGACGAGCTGCAACAGCTGAGGTGGGTGATGCGGTCCTCATGTCCCCTGTCCTGTGCCCTGTGGGGGAAAGTTCATATCCGAGGGAGGCTGTTAACTGCACAGAGCGGGAGTGCAGATGGGGGGATTCTCTGACCCCCTCCTCAGATGTCAGCCCTGAAGAAAGACCCTGGGGGAGCCTGTCAGGTCTTCCCTCTTCACAGCAAGACCTGATGAACATGGCCCATGTGGGGACCGGCTCTCTCTACCTCCTCCCAGGATCCCCCCAACTTGTCAGTGAGGGGACCCCTGCAATTGATCGAGGAGCTCCCTATGTGGAGCCACCTAGACCCCAGAGGTCGCCCAAAACACCCCGGTTGAACCATTCTGGATTTGGGGGTGGGGAGAGGGACTCCACTGCTGTTGTCTCTGACACCTGCCAAGATTCCTTGTTGGACCTTGGTGACGTGATGGACTCTACAGCCCTGTTGCGGCCTGACAGCTCCAGGCCTTCCACACAGCCCCCCCAGGAGTGGTGGACTCTGATACAACACCTCCCTACAAAGCAAGATTTTCAGGCTCTCATTCGGGAGGTGAAGTCCACATGTCGACAAGAAATAGCACTTGTCCGTCAGGAGGTAACGGGGCTGACCCAGCGAATCCACCAGCTGGAGGAGGAACATATAGAAGCTAGACAGGCCATTACGGAGTTGCAGTCGCTTGTGTCCTCCCAGGCTAGGATGATAGATGACATGCAGCGCCACGTTGAGGATCTCGATAACAGAGGCCGTAGACACAATATCCGGGTTCGGGGGGTACCGGAGGTGAGGGAGAGAGAGGACGTAGAGACAACGCTCAACACAATTTTCAATACTATATTAAAACGCCCTCTGGACCACCCGATCCCTATGGATAGAGCGCACAGAGCATTAAAGGCCAAAAACATGGATGGAGCACCTAGAGACATCATATGCCACGTTACAGACTTTCGCCTAAAGGAGGACATTATGGCTAAGATCTCACCAACCAAACCACCATCTTTTAGAGGAGCCAAAATAGCTTTGTACCAGGACCTCTCTTGGATCACGCTGCAACGTAGACGGGCCCTGAGACCTCTCCTTAAATGCCTGGTGGACAGAGAGGTTCAGTACAAATGGGGGTACCCGTTTAGTCTATCAGCTCGCCGAGGCAATACAACTGCCACCCTGAGATATCCGGATGAGGTCCCAGCGTTTTGCAAGACCTTTGGATTTGAGGCACCAGCCCTGCCTGATTGGACCTCGCCGTTACTGCCCTCGACTCTTCAGCGGACTTGGCAAACTGCGACTTCAAGGAAACGGCGAGCGAGAACCGCCGCAGATGACACCTGAACTCTCCTGACTCTAGTGCAGGATTTTCGCTGGCAATTTCAGTGGAGCTCTTGACTAGACGCCTCACTGCCCAATGGGTTATCTGATATATTAATAACTCCCATGAGAGGGATATTTGCTTATCTATCTGTCCCCCTGTTTCTTTCTTCCCCCTGTTCCCTGCCCTACCCCCCTCTCCCCGTCCCCCTTCTTCCCCCCCCCTCACCCTACCTTTTCCCCCCTTTTCCTCCTCTCAGACTCTTTCCTCCCCCCCGTGTCCTAGAGGGGAACTTGCTTTTACGCACTGTCCCCGGGAAAGGAGGCTATAGGTGGTGTTTTGTTCTCTACATTGGGGGCTAGAAAGTCACGACCCCCGGCAAGAGTACAGACCAAAGAAGTCAAACCCCTTAGAGGAGTATAGCGACTTCTTGGATTTTCTGATCTCCTAATTGGAGACTGATTTTTACGGGTCGACTCTTGCCCTGGGATCCCTATGAGGCGGATCCTAACAAATTTAAGTTTTACTGTTTGTTACTTGCTTATTTTACTTTTTACAGGTGTTTTGCAGTATTTTAGATTTCAATGCTTGCAGCGTGTCTATGACTTTCTTTTGCAGAGAGACTTTGAGCTTCTGGTTCTACTAGTAGAAAGAGAGGGGACCCCTCAAATCTCCGTAGAGATTTATTTGCAGACATTTACCCACCCCCATCATGGTAAAATTATTCTCACTTAATGTCAAGGGACTTAACACACCTGTCAAGAGGAGACTGGCCTTGAGAGACATGAGAGAGTCTGGAGCGGATATTATATTTCTACAGGAAACACACCTCACACTTAGCGGATCACTTAAATTTGCCCAGCATTACTTCCCCAGAACCTACTCGGCTACAGCTAAAACAAAAAAGGCAGGAGTGGCGGTCCTGTTCTCACGCTCATGTAGAGTACATGTGCGAACGTCCGAACTTGACCCGCATGGCCGATTCATTATCCTTAGGGGAGATCTGGAGGGTAGGCCAATACTCCTATGTAACCTTTATGCCCCAAATACAGCACAAATGACATTCTTGTCCTCTGTATTAAAACGTCTACACTCTGAACGAGATACCCTTCATATTATTGGAGGAGATTTCAATTTGGCCTTTTCCAGCTGCATCGATAGACTCCATTTGCAACCTCCTGCGGACGTCCGCCGAGAGGAGGGACGTGACTCTGTGAAGTTTCGTAAATTAATACACACCCACGGTCTTTATGACTTATGGAGGGTGGATAATCCGACTACCAGACAGTACACATTCTATTCCCATACTCATAAATCTCATAGCAGAATCGACTATTTCTTTGGAAATATCCCGACCCTCCGAACATTGAAAAAAGCTGATATAGGACACATTACATGGTCAGACCATGCTCCCCTACTGGTGAACCTTGAAATTACCCCCCATGTTCCAAGACCGACCCACTGGAGACTTAATGAGTCTTTACTGACGAATAATGTGACGAGACAGACTCTACGGACCTCACTGACACATTACTTTGCTGAGAATGCCCCGTCGGCCCCCTCGCTCGGATCCCTATGGGAGGCGCATAAGGCGGTCTTCAGAGGCGAGTGTATAGCGCTTTCCTCTAGATTAAAAAAGGACACTAAATTACAATATTCCATCTATGAGGGGAAACTGAGGGCCGCCGAGTCGAAACTCCTTGCGGGACCCACGCGACGCGGTCTGCATGAGGTGATTGAACTACGAGCGAAACTAAGGGACTTGGCACTGGGAAGGGTTGAGAAACTTATTTGATTCTCCCGCCGGAAATACTACGAATACGGTAATAAACCCCACACGATGCTTGCGAGGCAACTGCAGAATAAAGCTACAAACGGAAACCCCACTGGGATCAGAGGGACTGACGGCACAATTAGATATGACCCTGAAGGGATGGCTACGGCCTTTCACACTTATTATTCTTCGTTATACTCATTGCCCTCCCCACTGCCAAATGACCACCAGACTAGAGATAGGGTACTGAACGACTACCTTAGTAACTGTCAGCTTCCCAAACTACCTCGGTCAGCTCTCGACGACCTAAATGATAAGATCTCCATTGAGGAGGTCGAAGAAATTGTGAAAAAATTGCCCTCTACTAAAGCCCCTGGCCCTGATGGTCTACCATACCTCTATTACAAGACATATCTGCCCTTGCTTTCGCAGCATATGGTTTCCTTGTTTAATAGCTTCATGACTGGAGGGGAAATTCCTGCCTCTATGCGTCACTCCTATATAACAGTTATTTTGAAAGATGGCAAGGACCCTGTAGACTGCGCAAGTTATAGGCCTATAAGCCTTTTAAATTCGGACTTAAAAATTTAATTCATAAAGACCAGGTCGGCTTCGTTCGGTTTCGCCAGGCGGGCGACAACACTCGTCGCTTACTGGACTTGGTAGACGTGGTGAACAAGAGGGGAGACGAGGCCGTTTTGTTGAGCCTAGATGCGGAGAAGGCCTTTGACAGGCTGAACTGGGACTTTATGTTCTCTGCATTACATCACTTCGGCCTGTCGGGGTCCTTCATCACCGCACTGCGGGGCTTGTATTCTGCCCCGAAGGCAACGGTCCGCCTATCCCATGCACACTCTGGGCTGCTGGAGATTCGTAACGGTACGCGCCAGGGATGCCCTCTTTCCCCGTTGCTATACTTACTTAGCATCGAACCTCTCGCAGCTTACTTACGCAGGAGCCCCGATGTAGCTGGAATCCGGATTAGGTCAAAAGAATTTAAGATTTCTTTATTCGCCGATGATGTCATGCTCACACTGACTAATCCCGTAGTAACCCTTCCCAACCTAGGTAAAATTCTAGAGTCATACTCATGCCTGTCGGGATACAAAGTGAACCCAAGTAAAACTGAAGCACTGCCACTTAATATACCCGAACCTAAACTTGGATATTTGCAGAAGTTTCATAAATACACCTGGAGAACCTCCTCCATTAAATATCTGGGGGTACATATTACTCCACGATATGGCGAAATGTATGGGGCAAACTTCCCCCCTTTGATCCGAGATACCGAGATACGATTACAGAACTGGTCCTCATTGCCGGTCTCCTTTTTAGGTAAAATAGCAATCATAAAAATGTCGATCCTCCCCAAGTTCCTATATCTGTTCGAGACAATTCCATCAAAAGTCCCACAGGCGGTCTTAAAAAAAGTACAGTCGATCCTCCTGAACTTTGTCTGGCATTCGGGGAGACATCGTATCCCTAGAACAGTGATGTGCGCCCCTAAATCACAGGGGGGGTTGGCCTGCCCAGATATAACCAAATATTACTATGCAGCACATCTAAGACGTATCCCCTCCTGGTCGACTCTCCCCGCATTCAGCAATGGATGGAAATCGAAAAATTATGGCTAGCTCCCTATCACCCCGCAGCCCTGATATGGGGTCCACCTAACGAGATTTCTCGGGCCGCACTCCTGGGCCCTATGGCATTTACCAGGGACATCTGGAACACACTGAGAATTAGATACCAGTTAGCTACTCATGCATCGTTCCTAACACCGTTCCTCTATAACCCACACTTGGAGGACATTATAGATTCGGGGGCGGGATCCAGTTGGGCTTTGGCAGGCCTCTTTACATATAGGGACCTGGTGGACCCTCTAACTAGGAGGTTTAGGACCTTTCCTGAGCTATCCCGGAAGCATAACCTACAGAAGACCCTATCCTACTCATACCAACAAATATTACACTATTTTAGAACAAAGATGGGTTCCCCAGAATCCCTTGTACCGACCGATTTTGAGAGGATATGTGTAAACAATACAACAACTAAGGGGCTCATTTCTGATATATACACCATACTTCACTGTCCCAGCACTCAGACGTCTAGTTGTCATACATATATGGCGATATGGGAGTCGTGGTTGGGACACCCACTGACTATGAGACAGTGGCAGGTGGTCTGGTCGAGAGCTCACAAGACCTCTATCAATACCCTCCACAAGGAGAACCAGATTAAACTCCTGATGAACTGGTATTGTGTTCCCGAGATTCTCCATAAGATGAATAGGTCCATTCCAGATGTGTGTTGGAGATGCGGAAACGTTGGAGCATCCCTCTTCCACGTTTTCTGGGACTGCCCGACCCTGGGAGATTTCTGGAGAGGGGTGGGGAGTCTGCTGACCATGGTCTTTGAAGTTGAAATGCCAGTTGACCCCTGTGTGTTTTTACTAAATCTTACACCCAGAGGTTGGGATAGATCCCGCACGAAACTACTAACCCATCTTTTAACCGCTGCTAAATGCCTCATCCCAATATACTGGAAAAAAACAACAGCCCCTACATCGCTGGATCTTTATATCAGAATCCAGGATGTATACGTTATGGAGAAGATGACAGCCTCTCTGCATGACAATATGGATAAGTTTGACAAGGTGTGGGCACCGTGGACTTCATTTAGAGGAGATCCACTAGGGTATTGAGGAGGCTGACTCGACTTATTATGCAGAGGTGAATGGTCACCCGGAGCGGATCATGATTACATATCTTTGAGAAAAAAAGGGGTTAATGTGCACTGCCGGAGTCCGGGACCTCTATGTGGAAGCTTAATAATTTGAAAATCTAACTACCAGGAGACGAGAATAGACACATTGAATATATTATTACTGTTCTGTTTCTGTTCATGTATATTTTCTTTATGTAATGTATGATTGAAGAATGTCAATTCGCTTGATATTGGCTTCTGTTACATGTTATAAATTTAAAATTTTCAATAAAGACAAAGTTGAAACAAAAACATGACATTCATCAATACAATACAGTTTCTACAGAAATAGATTTCAGAAGTATTAGTTCATCTCAATGAATTAGATTATCATCAAAAAGTTAATTTATTTCAGTAATTCAATACATAAAGTGAAACACATATATTATATAGAGTCATTACAAACAGAGTGATCTGTTTTTTCTGTAAATGTTGATGATTATGGTTTACACTCAATGAAAACCCAAAGGTCATTATCTCAGAAAATTAAAGTGGGGAGGATTAAAAACCACGCTGCCGTATTCCACAAGACATCAAATGGTGAATATAATATTGATTTATCAGTCAACGTGTTTCAGGGCTCCCAGAAACACCCTGAAACATGGCAATATGATATTGATTTTTGATGATATTCTAATTAATTGAGGTGAACTAGTATGTGCAAGAGAGTAAATAGAGCTTTTTCCTTACTGTAAACCATTACAAGTGGATATCGCCACTCTGGAGTTTTTGACACCTCTGATGGTACCATGATAGTAGCAGTGCTCTCCTCCCTGTGGAACACAAGAATGCATTCACAATCATGTCTTCACTGAAAATGAAAATGACATTTTGTTCTTATAGTCACAGTGATAACAAAATACATGATTACACAATTTACTCAAACACTTAAAAAACAAATAGTCAATGGTGTTTGACTGAATATCCTCACTGAAAATAATTTCTTTCCAATACACTAAATTAAAGTTATTATGAGTTATTTATTTTTGTATTAATTACAGCAATCTGGGACCCATATAACCAGTAAAATAAAGTATTGTAGCATTTTATTGGTTTTCTGATATCTTTTTTTTTTTTTTAAACCATTTATTTTTATTTCGGTTTCAAAAATTTAACAAGAAACAGTAGATATCAAGGTTTTCTGATACCTAAAGAGGTTATCCACTACTTTAACATTGACGGCCAATCCTTAGAATAGGCGATCAATATGTGATTGGAGTGGGGGCGACACATGGCACCCCCCGCCCATCAGTTGTTCCCAGTCGACAGAATAGTAAGCACACATCTGCCCTCTACTGATTTAAATTGGGGCTAATGTCCAGTGCAGCTCTATAACTAAGCAATTCCAGCCGACACCAGGCACAGCTGATCGGCGGGGTGTTGGATTATATACCCCCACTGGTAAGGGCGGCTTCACACTGCGGTATGAACCTGACAGCCCCGGATTGGATCAGCACATAGAACTGGAGGGCTAATTTGCCCTCCGGTCCGGTGTGCAGCCGCGGCGCCGTGGTCCTGACCTATCAGCAGCGGCAGCTGCGTGCGGCTGCACACTGGACCAGAGGGCAAATTAGCCCGCCAGTTCTATGTGCTGATCCAGTCCGGGATCTGTCAGGTTCATCCCTGACAGCCCCGGACCAGATCACACCGCAGTGTGAAGGCACCCTAAGACACTGATGCCCTGAGACTACCCTTGAGTGTATTATGGCAGGAATGTGCATTAGATTATTTACTATTGATGTTAAATAGATAATTATAATTAAGGTTGGGTATAACCAACCCCATGATGCCTCAGGGGCATTCATACTGGACGGATGTCAGTATTGTTGAATGTTGAGTTTTGAATTCCTAATTGGATAAAATGCATTCAAATAGTAACAAATGTCATTATTAGATCATCATCTGTACCAATGCAATGTTGTATGGGGGAAATGAGGTTATGACTTTTCTAATATGTTGTTACTGGAGTACTGATCTATGTTTTGTGTCTTGATCTATGTTTTGTGGATTTTCTTGCTTTAGATGATAAATCATTTTTATTTTTCTAAATTCAATTCAATAAAAATGAACCTGATTTTAAAAAAGGATAGGCCAACAATGCTAAAGTAGTGGACAAATTGTTTAAGCCACAAGCACTATAACACCATTATTAACCTATGTATCATGAAACATTACTATTGGGACACTTTTACGCTTTAGTATTTTGTATAGGAATTTTTAAGCCAAAATCAGAGATAGAACCTACAGAGATTAAGTATACTGAAACAAATCAGTACAAGCACAGAGGCACAACACTAACCAACATACTGCTACGTGCCACAGGGCGTTTTTGCCGCGGTTTTCCTGCGTTGTCCGCATGCAGAAAACCCTTGGTTTTATGTTAATGTATGCTAATCTGTTCCTGCGGTTGGGCTTCCCAGCAAAACCAATGTGTTTTCAAAAACGCAGTGCACACACATTGGTTTTGCAAGTATCAAGAACTGTCAAATACTTGCGTTTTTGGTGCGGATAGCAAAGAATGGACATGTCAATTCTTTTTTGCGTTTTTGGTACAGTCAATGGGAAAAACGCAGGAAAAACGCAGCTATCAAAAACGCAGAAAAAACGCAGTAAAAATGCGCCAAAAACGTGCAAAAAACGCGCAAAAAACGCAGACAAGATCATAGCATTTCTCCTGTCAAGGACTCTAGGATCCTCAGGTTTTCCTGCGTTCTGGACTGCAGCAAAAACGTCCTGTGGGCACATACCCTTAGGGTATGTGCCCACATAGTGGTTTAGTGACGTTCAAACCGTCAGTAAACCGGTGGAAATTTGCAGGAGCCTAGAGTTCTGAGCTCTGAAGTCTCCAGCTGTTTCCCAGCGGTTTCCCAGCGTTTTTTTCAGCGTGTGCACAGCGTTTATCAGTCTGTTTTTCTGGCGGTTTTCTATG
Source organism: Allobates femoralis (assembly GCA_033576535.1). Taxonomy (NCBI): domain Eukaryota; kingdom Metazoa; phylum Chordata; class Amphibia; order Anura; family Aromobatidae; genus Allobates; species Allobates femoralis. Next base: position 98,953,145 of record JARQOC010000011.1, on the reverse strand, counting down.
GAGGATTTTGTTCATGAAAATGATCAAAAACCGCTGAGAAGAATTGACATGTTGTATGCTCCTAAACCGCTAGGAAACCGCTCAACCTCTGGCAGATCCGCTCACATAAACCCACTATGTGTGCACAGCGTTTTCTAAATTACATAGGGTTACTTGTAAGTCCTAACGCTGCTTAGGATTTACATACATTTAAATAAAACCTATGCTAAACCGCCGGCGGTTTTCGCTGCTAAACCGACGTTAAACCACTATGTGGGCACATACCCTTAGTAGCACAATTTAGAAGAATGGCCCACATTTACTTATCTGGTAGTGCCAGAAGTAATACTAATTGCCAACAAAAGAAATGACCTATTAATAGAAGATACTCCATGTAGATATACTAACAATGGGTCAGGGGAGATTATACTGCCATATAGACCCAAACACCTCCACATATTGACATTAAACAAATGACCAGAAATGACCTGTACCACACCAAAATGTTTAGAAAAAAAATGCATGGTTTTGGATAGTTTAAAATACACTGGATCTTTCATTGCCGAGTGTCAGTTTTTAGATGCAAAATAATCGCCCAAAGGGCCACGTCACACACACAGATATCTGTGCAGATATTGGTCACAGATCTCTGGTTGCAGTGAAATCATGGACACATTGTCCATTTGTACACAGCCACAAAATGGAACAATGTGTCCATGATTTCACTGCAACCAAGATCTGTGAACAATATCTGCACAGATATCTGTGTGTGTGACGTGGCCCAAAGAAAGACAATTAAGGCCGGCTTTACACCTCGGTTTTTACCTATTGAGTTTTGTCCGGTGTTTTGCAAGATCCACCGGACAGAACCTGACAGCACAGGATGAGAAGAAAGTGTGGGCAAATATGCCCTCCGATCCTGTTTTTTGCAGGACTAATTTTTGTGCTGCTGTCCACAGTGCTGATCTGTCTGCCGCCTGTGTGTGCAGTGCTGCTGTCCATGGTGCTGAATTGCTGTCCATAGTGCTCATTCAGCACCATGGACAGCAGTATTTCAGAGACACAGCTGGGAGTTCAGCACCATGGACAGCAGCACTGCACACACAGGCTGACAGCCTGCGCTGTGAAACAACTGAGGTCTGGGAAACGATCCAATTTTTTTTGGATTTGGCGCCCATAGACTCCCATGTTAACCCATCCGGGACAATCCAATTTTGTCCGATTTTTGCACCGGAGCAAAAAAATGATGCTGACTCTGATTTTGTGTCCGGTGCAAAACCAGACAAAATTGGATAAGGGCCAAAAACTACAAAACCGGATGGCCAAATAGGACCAATCGGCACATAGGGACACATGGAGGCAAAACCAGATCAGGTTCTGTCCGCTTCAAACCAGGCAGAACCTGAAAGTTTGAAAACCGTGGTTGAATCCGGTTTTAGCTTAAAGAGGTTTTCATCTATTAATGTGATCCACTTTTTTTTTGTCCTAACTCTTTCTAATGATCACTTTCCCAACCTACACTGCTCCTATAATGTTATCTCCAATAGGCTCAAAAATATATTTAGTGTTGTAGCTTTGATCCATCTGGTCTGGAGGCCGGATTTGGACGAACAGAGCAGGGCAGTCACTGGTGGAGTTGAAAGGAGAGTGAAGTGTGATCTGGGCATGGGTGACAGAAGTCACTTAAAGACAAGCAGCCCCACCCCCACCAGTGACTTGCCCTGCTCAGTTTGTCCAAATCCGGTCTCCAGCTACAAAAACAATAAATGTATTTATGAGCTTCTTACAGAAAGCTTACAGGATTAGCGTAGGTAGCAGAAGTATATTTTCAAAGTGTTTATTAGGAAGAGATAGGACAAAAAAAAGGGGATCACATTAGTAGTAGAAGACCTCTTTAATAGTTTTAGGGTTTAAGCAAAAGGTGCCAAGATACTATTTGCGCCAATGGGGAACATTATTGGAGAGCGTTAGTAAATGTGGGCATAATTTCATTGAATTTTCTAGAACAAAGCAAATCTTGGGCCATGTAACCATTTCTGTTTTTGTTGAATCATCTGCTTTTTTATGCAGCTAATCACAGTGTTTTCCTAATAAAGCAGAGATAAAGTATCACTACACCGTTTTTTTTTTTATTGCGCCACTGTAGAGGTGCTTTAAATGTAAGCCCTCTGTCTCCTGTCTTATACTCACCTATCGCCACCTTCATTCTTTTCCAGTGGCGCTCCGGTTGGTCTGCGGCGCAAAGTGACCTGCCAGCAAATTCAGTGTAAGACGAAGCCCGCTGGAGGTCAATTTTCAAAATGTCTCTACCAGGGCCTCGCTCAGGTTCTCACACGGATGCATTGGAGCGCATGTGATGTAACGTCTGACTTCCAGTCAGTCTGAAGTTATGGGCATAAGATGGCGCCGCAGGACTTGAAAGGGTGTCGGTAAGAGATGAAGCTGACGGAAGGTGAGCATATAACCAGGGGCAGGGGGCTTACATTTAAAGCAACACTCCAACAGTGGAGAAAAAAACTCTTTAGTAGTGCTTTAAGAAGAATCCAACACTAAATGATAGATTTCCTCGTTCATAATGACTATCATACAAATCTAATGTCACAACTTGAGCATTTATTTTAAGTTATAAAATGCAGCATGGAGATATGTTAAAGTGAATCTGTGTGCTGATTTTTGCTATGTAATCAGAGAGCTACATAATGCAGGAGTAGAGATCCTGATTACAGTGATGTCTCAGTTACTAGACTGTGTAACTGTTTCAATAAACTCAGTGTTTTATCAGCAGGAAATTACCACTACAGGACTAGTCTCCTGTTTCCAGTGAACTGCTCTATATAACTTCATCCTTATCATAGAAAGCTGGCAATTAGTGGTTTGGGCGGGGTTAAAAAGAGCTCAGCATTCTGAGCACTGCTAATTCCCTTTCACCATAATACTTTTTACCTCTTTATGCAATTCAATAGAATATCATTATTACTGTCCTCGGGCTTTAATTAAATGCTACACAGTACTACCCCTCCATTTTAAATCTGCATTGTCAGATGGGATCTAATGAATACATCTGCCAATTTTTCCAGTTAGCAGTTACATAAGTTCTGCCCTCGTGATGCCACCTGGAGCTTGACCTAGGTGATAGCCGAGCTCTGTTCTCACAGTGCCAATGCCGCCCTGGGTTGTTTATCCACCTAAATACCACAATCATTAACAACTAGAGCATTTAGGAAGCCAGAAGAAGGAGGGGGCTCCCTCTCTCAAGCGAACGTCACTCCCGCAATACAATTCAAGGCTGACAATCATTGTCATGGCAATTCGAGGTCAAATAATGACCTCCAGATATGCAAACTACAGTTGCATTTTAGACTATGCCCTGAGCATGGTCTAAAAGGCATTCTGTCAGTGTAACATTGACAGGTATAATGCATTACAAACATTATACCAGCAATCAGACCCATAAAAGTTAATGTCATAATAGTAACTAATTAAAAAAGTGAAAAAAATGTGGAAAAAATATTTAAAAGAAAATTACTAATAAAGCACAAAAAATAAAAATAAATATGGTACCAATAAATACATATGTTTTTGTAAAATCAAAAATGAACAAAAAAAGTACACATTTTTGGTATCCCCACGTTTGGAAACAACCTGATCTACAAAATTGTCATGTTATTTAACCTTTCAAAAAAAAATAAAAGTGGAATAAAAAATGATCAAAAAGTTACATGTAAATAAAAATGACATAGCTGAAAACCGGCATCATTAGTTGGCAAAACAGTCAAAAAATGATATAAATGTGGTATCGCTGCATTCTAACAAACCTAAAGAATAAAGCCATCTTATCACTTTTACCACATGGTGAATGGTATTAAAAAACAAAAAAACTATTCCTGAATTGCTGTTTCACGTTCATTCTGCCTCACAAAAATCGGAATAGAAAGTAATCAGAAAATGTTATGCGTCCGGAAATGGTACTGAAAATAACGTCAACTCATCCTGTAAAAAATAAGCCCCTACATGACTTTTGGCAGAAGTATCGAAAAATTATAGCTCTCAAAATAAAGAGATGCAAAAACTATTTTTCGCAAAAAAAAACATTTTTTTGTGTGTGATATTAACCAAACAGAAAAACCACACAATATTAATCTGTTAGGACGATTTCACACTTGCATTTTTTTGTCTTGCGTTGTAATTCCATCCAAGTCCTCAAGGCTCCTGATCAGGCCTGTGTCCCTATACTTAAAATGGGGCCATGCTGTGGCATAAGGATTACACTTGATCCTACCACATCATTTTTTTTGTCGTCCTCCCTGCCATTTAAAATCCCCATGAGTCCCAATGCGGCCACAGATATAATGTATTTCAATGGTGTCCGGATCCGGAGATGGGTGGATCCATCCAATCGGATCCCTTTTACCCCACTGAGCATGCCAGACTCCTCCCTCCTGCCTAATCGCTCCTCCTGACTCCCGAGGTCCAGATAAAGCATCCGGCAGCTACAGTGGCATCAGTTTGCAGATGCATGGCCAAACCCAGATGCTCCCATTTTGAGACTCATCTGGCCGTGCCACAAGTGTGGAGCCAGCCTTATCACTGTAATGACACCATGCCAAAGAATAAAGCTGTCTTATCACTTATATCGCATAAAAGGTTTTGGTTCAGTGTTAGCCAGTTGAAAAAATGTTGATTGCTCTCAGTGGGAGAAACAAAATAATAATCTTGTAGTTGTGATACCTTTTAATGGCTAACAAAAATAAAATTGAAGTTACAAGGCGAGCTTTCAAGATGTCTCAGGTCTGTTCATCAGGCATGGTGTGACAAAATATTTAAAGAAACACAAATATATAAATGCACAACCAGAGCAGATGCAAGGTATAATGAATGGACATTTAAATAAATAAACAAAGCATAGCCTGGAGAGGATCCTTAATCAGCCAGGCTTAGTGATGTCAAAGTTTTTATGACACTAATTTATATATAAATACATAAGCCTAATTTATAAATATATATGCCCTGAATAACATTCTTCAGATGTTATAATGAGCCATAAATCCGTCAGTTAGGTTTAGCCCTGTTTGGATACAGTCAAAACTTCTAATGAATTTGGATTCACAGACCCTCCAATGTTTCTGTTATTTGAAATTACCTTTCAATATTACAACTTTCATATGTTCAATGTTTTGTCCTTGACCACAAAATGCTTGGCAACTGGTAAATGAATTTTTTTGTCTGTAATTGTGTGTCGATGAGACCTATCCTTATTCTTAGCCATTGTCCTGTCTCACCAATATAAAAAGCCCCCACTGGACATATAGTGCTCATAATTAAATACACAACATTGGAAGAGGAGATTGTGAATGTCACATGAATGTTATAGTCCTGCTGTGTGTTGGGGATCTGTATCCTGTCTGTATTATGTATCCTGTATGTGTGGGCTTTGTCCTATTTTTGATTGCCAGCCAAGTAAAACCCAGGCAGCTGAGGGTTGGGATTTATAGCATGGTAAGGTCCAAGCGTTATGGGCTCCCACGCTAAAAGTCGCAGCCCGCAGCCGCCCCTGGAAATGGCACATTCTTTTGTAGCACCATTTTCATGTGCTTTATCCCGCTCTACCAGTGGCCCTGATGGCGGTGGCACACTGGGTAATAAAGGGGTTAATGTCAACTTTGCATTGGAAGCTGGCACTAACCCTGGGTCAATATAACACGCACCCACTATGAATCTCTAGCAAATAACACATTTCAGAGAACAAATATTTTAATTGCTATAAAACACAAAAAAACTCCCATCTTTAGTAACCCAAAACAAAACCTCCGTCAATAATCCACAGGTCTGTTCCTCAGTGAACATGGTCCGCTCTGCTACATTGCCGTCAGCAGACACATGTCTTTTGCAACTACAGGCTCACACTGACACCGTTGTGCCGTGAGAAAGGTCATCTCAGTTTACAGCAGAGACACATTAGCTGTGAACTTGGGTGACCCCAATGAACTGCATCATGGCACCCAGTAAACAGCTGTAATTGAGCGAGAAAAGCGCTCACTTTACGGCTAGGATCTGGGTGCCATGATGCAGTTCATCAGGGTCACCCAAGTTCACAGCTTGACACAGCTGATGATGCACAGATACCAATGGTATTAATTGAAAGTACCACTCCAGCTGTTTGTTTTTTTTTGTTTGTGTTTGAGCGCTAAATTTCAGTTTAAATGTAAGTCCCCTGCCCCTATCGCTACCTCAACCTCTGGCATTTTTAGACTTTTTCAACAAGACTCTGATCCTGCGACACCATTTTGTGACTGTAACTTCTGACTAGCCACAAGACAAAAAGTCAAATAGATCTCTATGAGAGCCAGAATGAAGCTATCAAAGAGCTGCAGTGAGATGTGAACATTGACATGCTCCAGCAAAGTCTCGAGCTTCCAGCAAGTCACAAATCCCCCGAGACCCACCTGAGCAGCAATAAAAGATGAAGCCGTGGGAAGGTGAGTATAATACAGAAAGTGGGACTCTCTCCAGCAGTATAATAAAAAAATATTGAGCTTTGGAGATGTCTAATATCACTTGTGTGCTACAGAAATGTAACAATCTAGAGTGGCATTTCTATTCCTGTACTTCATTTTTATTTATTTTTTTCATACATGATCTATATTAATCTACGGTATTTAAATTGGCTTAGAGGACACACTTGACTTATAAGCAATTCTGTGCAAATCATTCAACTTTGCCAAGTTAAATCTGTCAGTCTGGTATTGACAATAAAGCAAATCCATGAAGGATACGTTTGGTTGGCATACTTTCATATCTGATAATAACTGATGTTTATAGAGCAAGTATTGGAAGCCTACTGTGAAAACTGCAGATTATTTCCTAATATTGATAATAACATTACATTATATAACATATAATATAATAAAACATTACATGTTATAATATAACATTACATAGGATTAAAAAAAATGCTTAAGCGGGTATTTAAAAACAAATTCCCTTGCTACAGTGCTGAACGGCCTGTCGTACAATAGACGGATAGTAAAGGCCATCATATACATTTGATAGCTGTTGGCCAAACAATATCTAGGCCGATCATCAGGCAGGTCGCCATCTTAGGGCCCTTTCACATCTGCGTTTTTCGTAATTCGCGGCAGATGCGGTGAAAAAACCGCATCTGCCGCGTTTACCGCATAACCGTTCCACTTGCGGCACGGTTGCGGTTTTTTCTATACAATGTATAGGGGGACTTGCGGCAGATGCGGCAAGTGCGGTTTTGCACTTGCGGCAGGTGCGGCCGCGAAAAAAACCGCGGTTTTTTTCGCGGCCGCACCTGCCGCAAGTGCAAAACCGCACTTGCCGCATCTGCCGCAAGTCCCCCTATACATTGTATAGAAAAAACCGCAACCGTGCCGCAAGTGGAACGGTTATGCGGTAAACGCGGCAGATGCGGTTTTTTCACCGCATCTGCCGCGAATTACGAAAAACGCAGATGTGAAAGCACCCTTAGCCAGCTGTTCTATCCACAAGAGTGCTTATTCAGCAGGGTACTGCTGTGTTCTCTAAGAGTGAGTCATTGCAAGACATGTCTGGTGGTAGATTATCACTGAGTCACCATCCAATCAGCAGGCCAAAATTGGAAAAGCTGCATTAATATTTACCATGACCATGCACATTTTTTGGCAGAACCCATCGAAATTGATGATTTTGGCCAACAATAGTCTAGTATGTACAGGAGGTTTCTGAGACAGGAGCATGTAATGACCTGTATGCTGCTGCTATGTTTATTATAGGTGGCATAGTGAGGGAGAGGGAAGGTTTGAAAACCAAAAAAATGTTTATAAAGGTCTAAAATATCAGAGTTGAGCAAAGATGCCGGTAGAACAAGACATGTTCACTGGTACAGCAAATTTGACCTGGAAGATAGCTGAAGTGTTTGAGCTAGATATCTGGTGAACAGAACGGGTAAGTAGTGAATCTTGTTTCTGGAAATCTAAAGACCCCTGTAACATCCCTTTAATTTGAGTATAGTTTTCTTAATTTAGTTCAAATAATATAAAATGAATAAAGATAAAAAGGTATCTGTACATTAATTTGATCAAACTGAACATCAGACTGTGTACTCACCCATCATGAGTTCCAGCAAACTGGATGAGATTTATAGAATATGTTGCCCACTGTGCTCCTTTCTTACTCTTAAACTGACCTGTGGTGCATGTTTCAGATTTGAAACATCAATTTCTTTTGCGGTACACTGAGTTTTATGTGCACTTGCATTAGATGCAGAAAATCCACAGGTAAAGAAACACAAATGCATTTTTTGTGTGTTTGCACTTTTGAAATGCACTAGGAATACATGTAATCCACACGTGACTATATCAATTAAGTTTTGTAAAGTCCAAAGTTCCAAGAAGTATCAAAAACATAGCAGTTTAATTGAAAACATGACATACCAACAAGAGATAAAAATCGCAATAAAAAAATACAATAAAAACAAATGTTATAAAAGCACACAAAACCCCAATAAAAAAATGTATCCTGGTAACACTAAAATCTACAACATCGAAAACTCACCAAAACCTGATTGTGGGAACGTAGCCTTACACTGTTTGGTAATGTGAAATAATGGCTTTTCTACAATTACTTATTCAAAGTAATGTACAGCATTTTTTAAACTGAGCCTGGGTGACACAACAAAGGGTGTAAACAAACAAAGGGGTAAAACAATAACTTTTCATTCCTCGTGCTTGGCTCTATTAAAATGAAAAATCTTATATTCACCTCAGGTGCCGGCTCTTATCAAGCGGTGCCAGGGTCTGGCATTCCCTGGGGTTCAAGGGAGGTTGTGATGTCAAGAAAGTTGATATAAGAGTGTGATTTACTGGGCACATGCTTGTACAATAAGCACATGTATATAACCATCAAGATGACCTGCACTCAATAGAAACAGGATCAGTCTGCACAAAACAAAATTAAAATCTCTGCCTTGATGCCGGTTATTATACAGGGATCTCTGTTAATATTCAGCAGACAGGGGGCGTGTCCTGGCCATGGAGGGAGAGAGTCACTAGTTTGTGAGCTCTGTCCCCTCGGCTCACCTTCCATCAAATATTAGCCCACCAGCCTGGATGATATTCTCCTAATGCCGATGAGGAGGAAGAGCAACCGCAGAGCTGCATCTCCAGCCCCCCCCGGCCCAAACCACGCTCAGATAACCTGGTATCTGAGGAGTTCTTCTGGGCCCCCCCCGGACGCTGCAGGCCTCAAGATGGCGGATCCCGCTCCTAGACCCGCGACAATGGCGCCGAGCGCGGGACAGAGCCCACAGGCACCCGATCGCACGGCCACTACAGCGGTGAGTCCCCACCTTCCCCCATCCGGAGATCCCGGCAGGGAGCACAGAGAAGCGGTGGCGGGACCGCATAATCACTCGGCCACCGGGGATCCACAAGGGGATTACCGGAGGCCCCCAGATCAGCAGGTTCTATAGAGGAGACGGAGGGACAGGGTGGCAGCCAGGGACCTGCGACGCCTGAAGCTCAGAGCAGAAGGGGAAGCAGGGCAGAGGAGATGCAGCCACAACTGCTTCATCATCCCAGCCCAGGGATGGCACATAGTTCTACAGCACCTATATATAATGTTATGCCTGGGCTGCAATGCACAGGATGGCCTTATTACCCGGGGACGCAGACCTGGCAGCAGCCCCCTCAGGTAATGGACTCTATGGGAAATATGGGGAACCCTCAGCACCTTCCTCATCAAAGGGGCCCCAATTATGGACATCAGACAGGGGGAATGACCATGAACAACATGGGACAGCTTGTAGATCATACCGAGATCCCCCAAGCAGCTGCCACTCTGAGGGGGACGAATGGGACATGTTTAAGGCCCGCATCCTTAATATTCCCACTAGAGAAGAACTGGCGAACTTTGTAGTCAAAATGGAGGCATCCATCAGAGCAACCACCAATGAACTTAGGGGTGAGGTTCGAGGGGTTTCTGACAGAGTGTCTCAGTCTGATGCCAGGGTCGAAGCCCTATCTGATCGGATTAAGAAACTGGAGGATACAGTGGTTTTTCAACGCTCTCAACAAGAAGTATTCCTAGATTCTTTGGAGGACATTGAAAATCGTGAGAGGAGACAAAACATAAGAGTCCGGGGGCTCCCTGAACTGATTACCCCTGACGTACTGGGGAAAACGTTACAGAGCTTGTTTAATTCCATCAGAAAGACCCCGACAGACACGGCTATAGAATTTGATAGGGCTCACAGGTCCCTTGGCCCACCCCCAGCAGAAGGGGCGCTCCCCCGCGACGTAATATGCCGCCTGCACAAATACCGAATTAAGGACGATATCCTGAATAAGGCGAGGAAGTGTGAGGAGATTACATTTCAAGGATTCAGTATCCAGCTGATGGCAGACCTATCCAGGAGAACCCTCCAGAAACGGAGGGCATTGAGACCCCTTTTGGATCTTCTCAGACAACACGATTTGGCATACTCATGGGGATACCCATTTCGCCTCCAAGTGCGACAGGGAAATATATCTGCGTACCTGACCCACCCCAGGGAGCTCCAAGGATTTCTTCAGGCCCTGGACTTACTGGATCCGGGTCTCCAGTTCCCGGACTGGCCATCAACAGCGCCCGACAACCCCTTTTATACAGCCGCACAACCTGGAAGAGCTTCCCGTCGCAGAAGGAATGGCAGACCCAGGAATCGTAGACGGAGGAGGCCCAGTGAGGATGACCGGAAGAGGATGGGTGACATTTTGATTTGTCTTCCTCTTTCTAGGATGCTTATAGTTCATTTAATTGTCCTCTAGTACATAATACAGCTGGACGCTTTACTAAAAATGTATATTGCTATTAAGATCTTCCTCTATATCCTTCATGAAGAATGGAATCTTTATCTAATGCTAAGGACAATGACAAATTACGATAGGGGTTTGGTGTGTCTCCCTACAATTTTTCTTTACCTTACCCTTTAGATCCTACCCTCCCCCCCCCCCCCCCTATTTCCCTCCCTCCCTTAACCCCTATTCCTTACCTACCCTCCATCAATCCGCACACCAACCCTATACTCTCTCCTTAAGGTTCTTATTTGTTCTGAACCCATCAGGAAATCCGTTTTATTTTCCACATTGTTCTCTATTTTATTAACAACTCGGTGTAAGAAAAATATCGTTAAATGCACAAGTAGTTTTTAACGCTTTTTTTTTTTTCTCCTCTGAAATATGCTTTATTTTTTAGGCTGGTGATAAGTAGATGTGTTTGATATACGGTTTTTGGGAGGGAGCCTGGGGGACTCTATTTCACTTCCTTGTTGTGTTATCTTACACTGTTATAAAATTTATAACCCCTACTACAGATTTCTGTAGCGGGTCTAGAAAACACCCTCTCCCACCAGGAAAGGTAGCTCCCCACGGGGACATCGTATTCCCTTCTTGAATACGATATTTAAAGTTAAAAATTTTGCCCCATAACTCTGTGAGACTGATTTTGCTTCGTCCAGGGTCTCTTTCTCTCTTCTCTTCCTTTCTTCTCTTTGTCTTTCTCTCTCTTTCTCTCCTTAGAGGAGTGGGGGTGCGGTGGCTGATATATAGAGGTTGCGTTAGCCTCTGGGTAAGAGAGACAATGGGGTCCTTGAAAATTGGGTCCCTGAATGTAAGGGGTTTTAACACGCCACAAAAGAGGCAACAGGTCATGTACGATATGCACAAGAAAGGTGTACAAGTGTTACTCCTCCAGGAGACACATTTTAAAGAAGGACACGTGCCTTCCATCGGGGAGAAGCATTACACTAATTGGACTCACAGTACTAATCCCGAAGCTAGAACCAAGGGGGTGTCGGTGGCCTTTCACCGGGGATTACCCCATACAATACTAGACTCTAAAATTGACTCGGGTGGACGCTACATCTTTCTTAAATTAAAGATAGCAGATAATCTAGTAACCCTGGTAAACTGGTACCTTCCTAACAGGGAACAGACGAGAGTGTGCAGAGCCTTGCTACTTAAGTTGGCAGATTTTGCCGAGGGCCAAGTAATAATAGGTGGTGATTTTAATTTTGTCTTTGATCCATCCATAGACTCCACGTCGGGCAGATGGGCAGCTCCACCTAAGAGAATGAAGGCACTTCGGGATCTCCTACGTAGGTTGCAGCTGGTGGACGTGTGGAGGATCCTCAACCCTACTGGTAGAGACTACTCTTACTTTTCAGGGGTCCACCAATCGTACAGCAGAATAGATTTATTCTTGGTCAGCCACGGGGTGCTCTCTTGGACACCAGACGCTACCATAGGTAATATAGTCTTATCTGACCATGGTCCCGTCTTTTTGTCCTTGGAGATCCCGGGGATGGCCAAAAGAGAGTGGACCTGGAGATTAAACAGTCAACTTTTGAAGGACGCTAACTGCCTGGCTGACTTAAAGGCAGATATCGCATTATTCAATCAAACACATGCACAGGACCCCACGCCTCCGCCGCTGCAATGGGAGGCCTTGAAGTGCTTACTCCGTGGCACTTTAATCAAGCACGGATCCAGATTAAAAAAACACAGGTCTGAACAAATTACCAAATTGCTACATAAGATTGATCGTCTGGAATCAGATCATAAGACCTCACGGGATGGAGGAATACTGGTGGAACTAACTAAGACTAGGTGGGGAACTACGTAACTTCCTAGACGCTAGGTTCGAACAGATCTCTGAAAGGTCCAGGGGCTTTTTTTATAAAAAGGCGAACGTGAGTGGGCGACCTCTGGCTAGGTTGCTACACCCTAGATCTGGACCTACATATATACCATCGATTAAGAACCCTTCAGGGAGGCTGGTACACAGAACAGACGAGATCTCGAAGGTATTCCAGGATTTTTACACAGATCTATATAACCTAAGGGGGAAATTCGACGACATGGATCCAGGGGCACTGACAAACAAAATACGAGCTTACATGGGGAGGGTGGGGATCCCTTCTCTGTCTGACGAAGACAAGGAGCTTTTAGAGGGGGATGTATCGATGGAAGAACTCACCGAGGTAGTCAAAAATACCTCGACTTCTAAAAGCCCAGGACCAGACGGCTTCACGCCCATTTTCTACAAAACGTTGCTCGGTGACTTGCTGCCTCACATGCTCTCCTCCTTCAGAGCCGTTCTGGGAGGCGATACTTTCCCCCCACAAGCGCTGGAGGCACACATTTGCGTATTGCCTAAGCCAAACAAGGACCCATGCGAGGCGGCTAGTTACCGACCTATATCACTAATCAATGTTGACGTGAAGCTATTTGCAAAACTCCTGGCTGATAGATTATCCTCGAGGCTTCCGTCCATCATCCACCTCGACCAAGTGGGCTTTGTGAAGGGTCGTGAGGCGCGGGACAACATTCTCAGATCCTGTCTGCTCATCGAGAAGGCTAGAATGTGGAAGTCCCCTCTATGTCTGCTTTCCATCGATGCAGAAAAGGCCTTTGACAGGGTCCACTGGGAATTCCTAAAAGAGGCTCTAATCCAAGTTGGATTGGGCACCAGGTTCATGAACGGGATTTCCTCTCTTTATTCGTGTCCCTCAGCTAGGGTCCGCATAAATGGAGGATTATCAGGAACATTTCATGTTAAAAATGGAACGAGACAGGGATGCCCTCTTTCCCCTCTGTTGTACGTGATCGTGATGGAACACCTGGCAAAGGTCATAAGAGACAACTGTGACATCCACGGGCTGGTGGTGGGAGATGTTCATCATAAAACTGCCCTTTTTGCAGACGACGTACTAGTGTATGTCACTCAGCCTCTTGTGACTTTCCCCTCCTTATTGCGGGAATTTGAGATATTCGGCGGCCTCAGCAATTTTAAAGTCAATTATTCAAAGACAGAGGCGCTGAACATCTCCCTGCCACCGGCTGAAGCAGCCACGGCTGCACGGGATTTTCCCTTTCGGTGGAGGGCAGATTGTCTCGTGTATCTGGGAGTTAGTCTCCCGGCCGACTTATCCAAACTTTTCCAATTGAACCATCAAACCTTGTTAAATAAAGTAGGGGCCTTATTGGAGAAATATAGACCCCTGAAGTTGTCATGGCTGGGTAGGATCCATGTCGTGGGAATGGACATTCTCCCAAGGTTTCTCTATATATTCCAGGCAGTCCCAGTGTGGCCTGACAGAGCGTTTTTTCAAACCATCAGGTCAGCGATTATACGCTTCATTTGGAATGGTAAAAGAGCAAGAGTTAGCTTGAAGACCTTGGTCGCCCCTAAGGAGCAAGGGGGGGCAGGGCTCCCAGATGTTCGCAGATATTGTCTGGCAGCCATTATGGTTCGTCTCATAGACTGGCACTTTAGATCAGACTCCAAGCAGTGGGTACGAGTGGAGCAGGAAGACATTTCAGTCCCTCTCCGCAACTTACAATGGCTCGCCCAAGAGGCTTTGCCATCTCTGGGCCCTTTGCCTAACTTTACAACTGAAACACTTAAAGCATGGCAGATAGCAAGGAGAGAGCTGAAGGAGAATCAATACGATAGTTCTTTGACCCCAATTTTTCACAACCCGGCCTTCCCTCCAGGATGTCCAACCGAACTATTTTGGGTTGGAATGAATCAGATGATACTAGAATTGGTCAGGTCTTGACGAGAGGTGAGCTCCCTTCCTTTGAGACGCTCCAATTAGCTACCCCACAAACCAAACTTAAATGGTGGGAATATTTGCAGTTGAGGTCCTACACGAGATCTCTTGCAATTCCAAAGACCACAACAATGACACTCTCCATGATGGAAGAGATTTTTGTAGCCGAAGGAGCTCCATTGAAAGGGATTTCGGCAATCCAAAGGATACTATCCAGATCTATAAATGCGGTAGATGTGAGATACCGGAGGGCGTGGGAGGAAGAATTGGGCAGGACAATATCCGATTTAGACTGGGAAAAAAGCTTCCTAATGGCTCGCAAAACAGCAAGTTCATGCGATGCCATGGAAAAAAGCCTCAAGCTGCGGTACAGGTGGTATCTTACCCCTGACAGGATACATAGATTTTCTCCAGACACCTCACCACTATGTTGGAGATGCAGAAGCGAGAAGGGTACCATGTTACATATATGGTGGAGCTGCCCACTGATTCAGGAATTCTGGGTTAAGATATTCCGAAATTATAATATGGTAACGAGAAAAAACCTGGCAGGCAACCCTGACATGGCCCTGCTGTCTCTGCTTCCTGGCTCTTGGAAGGTACAAAGGAAAGATGTCCTCCGATTTTGCATAACCGCAGCCCGCAGTGTGATCCCCCGCCACTGGAAGGAACGTGACCCCCCTTCTATTTCAGAATGGTACTTGGAAATGGAAAAGATTCGCAGATACGAGGAATTGTCGGCTGACTTTTCCCAGACCCAACACGTATATGTATCTACCTGGACTGAGTGGGTCTTATTCAGAAGCTCCCCTAACTTTGATGATTTTTTTACCTGAACATTAGGGGACCCAATGTCTCGTTCTCCCTGGAATCAGCTTGGGGAGCATAACACGCTACACCCTCATGACCATGTCTTTTTTATCCTCACGCTTCCCCTCTCCCTTCTTCTTTCTTTTTACTTTTTTCTATACCTCTCTTTCCTCTACACTTCTAAACCCCTGGACGAACATCAAAATAAGGTTATATGAACCAATAAGTGGTTAAATACATAACCAAAGAAAGATATTTTATGTCTGGCACAGACATATCCCTCCTATAGTATCAGAAGAGGGCAACATATAGTGTAAATAGAACGATAGGAGGGAAAATAATGTACGTTTGGGCACCACTTGATGACGAATTGATGTGATATCTAGCTGTGCTTAAGACTGTATAATTTCTTCTCCATTCACAATTTTGCACTGTCATTTTCTATGTAATTGTTGTTTTTTAAATGAAAATTTCAATAAAATCATATTTACCAAAAAATATTCAGCAGACAGAACATTTTGTCGGCAACAAATTTCTTAGCTCAGTCAGAGTTGCCAGTGGCCTCGTGAAAGAGGGCAGTGAGGAGAAGGTATTACAGTAAAATTCTATTATCCCTGAAAGAGAGAGAGAGGGGAGGGGGACAAGAGGCGCAATAGTGCCCTTATCTCTAGACACTAAATTTCTGCGGTGAAAAACTTAATCCGCTCACCTGCTCCAGTTGTGTGACCCACAACTGGCTTGTGCGCATGTAGTATAGTGTCCTGATGGCTGCCGCTGGACCTCCACCGACTCCACACACGTGGGGTTAAACCAGGAATTTCAGGAAAGAAAGGTGTGTTGCGGTCCGCGCTGCCAGAAGCATCAAGGAAGACCCAAGACGAAGTTTTGATCCAAGCCTTCTTTATTCACCTCCATCCAAGGAGGTGAATAAAGAAGGCTTGGATCAAAACTTCGTCTTGGGTCTTCCTTGATGCTTCTGGCAGCGCGGACCGCAACACACCTTTCTTTCCTGAAATTCCTGATTATCCCTGAAAGAACTTTCCAGAAACTCGGACACTGCGGCATCATTAACAGATAGATCCAAAACTAATCATAAAACTATGACACATTCTGGAGTTTAGCTAAAACAAACATAGAAAGAAGAATAAGTAAAGTGAAAACATATGAAAAAATAGCTTAGTACAGGGGTCTCAAACATGGGGCCCCTGAGGCTGCTTGATTCAGCCCACAGGCCCCTTGGCGATTGTGGCCGGTCTTGGGTGACACTGATGTCCGTGCTTTACTTTAGAAGAATGTGCGTTCACCGCCAGGGACTAGTCCTGCTCAGCTATACCTGTCAAGGAAATCATGGTATCAGGACCACGCTGCTGCCAAATAATCCAATACAAGATAATCGTCACATCATATGGTGGTTTATTCTATGCATTTCTAAGTGTCTCCTCGCTTCTTCACCAGGAAATGTACACTAGTATGGTGTGTACTTCCTGATGAAGTACTGGTGTGCATTTCTTGATGAAAAAGCGCAGAAGCGCTTAGAAATGTGTAGAATAAACCACCATATGCTGTGACGATTATCCTGGATTACAGATGGATGGATATGTGGAAGATCCGCGCTGTCGTCAGATAAACAAGACTATAGGGTACTATGGATCAAGATGCAGTTCAGATGTATTAAATGCATTTCAGAGCGTCAACCTCGATCCTTCCTCAGGAACCCAAGCAAATCTCCCACAGTTTATTTCTGGATTATTTTGCATTGGATTATTTAGCAGCAGCGCGGTACTTATACCACGTTTTCCCTGATACTCTGTACAATTGGCTTGCATGATTGCATGTGCTTTCTGCAGCGGCTGCCTTTAACACTTTCATTTGGTTGTGCCACAACCTTACAAGGTGAGCCCTATATTGCGTCTCTGTTAAATCTTTCTCTTGCTAGCTGAGAATATTTGCGCTTTTTCTTTCCAGTTTGTCAGCTATATTGTTGGCCAGCTGCCAGCAGCTGGCATCAGCGTATGACATCAACTGCTGGCCTCTGATTGGTCGGCGGCTGCCATTGGTGTAGTTGAGAGGTACTTGATCCTGGCGATGTTGGTATACGTATATTCATCTGGGTTGTGATCGCCAAGGGGCCTGCTGTGTCTGCAGGGTGCATGTGCAGAACAGAGGACGCCAAGGGAACGGAGGAAAGGTAAGAAGAACTAGATTATGACTTGTGCAAGGATCACATTTCACTGTCTGAACTGGCCATGGCTCTCCTGACCTGAGTGTGACACCTGTATAGAAATACATACAGTTGACAGGCTCAGGTCAGGAGAGCCGATGGCCAGTCTGGCAATTTTAATGTGATCCTCACACAAGTAATACAGCCATGTGACTCCGGTGTTAATAGAAGACATTATGTACATTGATTTTAAAGGAATCAGTCACCAGATTTTTATTCCTCCATCTGGGAGCAACATAGCGTGGGGCAGAGACCTTGACTCAAGCCATGTATCACTTACTGGGCTTCTTGTTCCAGTTCTGATAAAATCACAGGGCACACACATCACTGGGAGGTATATACTTCCCTGGGTGAATATACATCACTGGGGGGCACAGAAAAAGAATGGGGACACAGACAATACTGGAAGGCACAGACAGGGCTGGAGGGGGCAAAGACAGTGCTGGAGTCACAAGCTGTTATTGGGCAAGTTGGGGCACAGGCTGATCCTGGGGATGCTGTGGCAGCAGCTCCTCTTCTGTAGGATGGGAGCACATTGTACGATAACCACAAAGTACATCCTTACACTGGGCCGGCCAGTGTAAAGACATATCCTTCAGTCTCTGCATAGTAGTATTCAGCAGTGAACGCAGCATGCAGGGTTTAAAGGGCGGCAGCCTGCGTGACATGGCTGCAACCTGAGCACTGCGGTACCCACCCCTGATATAAGAGAAATGACCTAGGACCAACAGTATGATAAGACTTTCAAAACATACATACCAAAAGAGAGGTTCACAGTAAAAATTGGAAAATATATGGGCTTCTTGGCTGGGCATCCAGAACCTGGCCCCTCTAACATCACCTTGGTCAAGGCTGTTTAATATTGGCCATCCCTGCCAGAGATGAAGGAGAGTAGTTGGTGGCTCTCTTAGTGTCTCTCTCAGTTAGTGTTGATGTCATTAGAAGCTGTTAATTTTACCTGGAAATGATGATGGTAATATGGCTAATTCTTTCTGGAGAATTCAGTAATTGGTTGGTTTGTAAATGACTGTATCATCAGTATTTTGCATCTATGCTTCCCCGACCATTATATGGGGTCTGCTGCATCCTGTAGTGCATTAGTAATCTGCCCTGGACTTGGAAAGGCTGTTTCTTTTTCTCTGATGTCTTATTTGGACGATTTACAAATAATTTCATCATGTAACAGACTCTTGAGCATAAAACATCCAGTTTACTGACATCCAGGATCACCTCTTATCTTCTCTAATGGACTATGCTCAAATCTCAATGCTCATCCTAGTGATACTACTTATATGACACTCTTACTATATTACAGGGGGAGGGGAGGATGTGCATGTTTTTTATGATTTATGGTTATATTAAAACTTTAATAAAAATCTAGTTGATCAATAAAAAGATTAAATGGCAAAAACCTTGTGACAGATTCCCTTTAATGCCATTCTGATCATCTGTAATGTACAAAAATCCAGTGTCATCCTCTCAACTGACAGATTATCTAAAGGTACCTTAAAACACGGCAATATTGCTTGGCAATTTCACTGGCAATTTGCTGGTTGCAGTGAAATCATGGACACATTGTTATATTTGTACACGGCAACAAGATAGAACAATGTGTCCATGATTTCACAGCAACCAGTAAGTTGGCAGTGATATTGCCTAGCAATATTGCCGCGTGTGACGGTACCTTAAGGGGGTTTGGTACTTTGCTCACAATGAGAATACAGGAAAGACAAATTTTAGAATGAATAGCACATGCCAAATCTGACATTACGTCATATTCTATGTGCAGCTTGCCAGTAAGCATTTTGCATTGTAACAGCCTGCTAAAATGTAATAAGTAAAATGACATTCACCTCCATCCATAATTTAATTGCTTACACTGTAAAAATCTACAAAAGGCCACTTGACTCCATCCAGCTGTTAAAGCAAAATTTCTAAGTGTATTAAGCCTCCTGTTGTAGTGTGCAGGTTACAGATAGTGGCTCGGTGCAGGGCTACAGGAAGCTTTTACACACGCCAATGAATCTAAATGTTACCTAGAATGACTTTTCTTAATGGGTTTGCGGCTGATAGAGTAGTCCAATCCCTAAAGCTTTACCTATGAAATCAGGATCAAATGTCCTTACATCTCCATGTAATACACTGATCTTCCTAAAGACAATCATTCAACAGTTATTATGATAAAAAGTATTCCATGGAACTTTTTGTCGTCAAAACGATGATAAGAATGTAACCTTCAGCAAGATGTAAGATTTAAAGACTATGTACACCCTTGCACAGAATTGTGTTTAATTGTTCATTTGCTTCTGAAATGTAAGATTAAAAGGGAGTTGTTGCCTGATTCATAGTGCCCACACCACTGGAGTGGTGCTTTAAAGGGGTACTCCAAGGAGAAAAAAATTGTTGTAGTGTCTGTGCTCTTAGGCTGCCTTCAAATTTGCATTTGTGTCTGCATGCGGAGGGCAAACGCTACAAAACTGATGTGAACGCAGCAGAGATTCTCCGCATGCGTTCACATCAGTATGGTGCCCGGCCAGCCAATCAGCAATCTCAGTGGCGGCCTGGAAGCGAGATCAGCGGTAGAGATCTCCTTGTCCCGCCTGCCGCCGAGATCACTGATTGGCCACCGGCAGTGATTTCAATAGATCCGCAGCGTTCTCCATGCGCTGTCATGCGGAGGACACTGCGGATCCATTGAGCTCCATGCATTATTTGTGTGCTTGCTGATAAAACAAGTGCCCATGAATGCACAAAAAATGCAACATGTTGCGTACAGAGGGCGGAGGAGGGTGCACAAATTATGCGCATCTGAACACAACCCAACCAAACGCATCAGCTACTATGCGTTTGGCTAGATTCTGTTCCGCATGTGTTTGGCTGCACTCTGTTACGCACCATTACCAAACACTAATGTGAACCCGGCCTTATACACTAGAAAGCTGAGATACCTACTACACTTCTATTATATATATATATATATTTATATTTAGAGCTCTAGTGATTGGCAGTCATCTCCTTGATGTGTACATATGGAGAGACCGGTCTATCCCTTTTCTACAGTGATGGGAATTGTCGGCCGGGTACCATAGCTGGAGACATGACTAGTCTGACTCTTTAGAGTTACTAGACGGAGGCCTGATGCTATCGCATCAGGAGGGTGGTGACATCACAACAGGGGCAGCTCTGTGGCACTGGGGCAGTGGCCATCTCTCCCCCTTGTGCGCTCTTCCATGTCCACTTTCTCTCTCCCCCCTGTGCATTCTCTGCCCCCTGTGCGCTGTCTCTGTAGCACCTCTTGTAGCACCTGTCGCTCTCGTAGCACCTTGTGCGCTGTCTCTGTAGCACCTTGGCTATCCTTGCACTTGTGTGCTGTCTCTGCCCTTGCCCTGTCTCTGCCCGCGCTGTCTCTGCCCCCTTGCGCGCTGTCTCTGCCCTCCGCTGTCTTGCGCCCTTGTGCGCTGTCTCTGCCCCCTTGTGCACTGTCTGTGCCTCCCTTGTATGCTCTCTCTTCCCCCTTTCCCCCTTATGTGCTCTCTGCCCCCCTGTGCGCTCTCTGCCCCCTGTGTGCTGTCTCTGTCCCCCTTGTGTGGTATTTCTGCCCCCCTGTGCGCTGTCTCTGACCCACTTGTGCGTTGTCTCTGCCCCCTTTGTGTGCTTTCTCTGCCCCCTTATGCACTGTTGAACCCACTTGTGTGCTGTCTCTGTACCCCCTTGTGTGCTGTTCTTACGCTGTCTCTGTCCTTGTTGTGTGTTGTCTCTGCCACCCTGTGTACTGGGGTGGCAGCCACCTATTTCCCACTTTGCACTCTTCCCTGTCCGCGCTCTCTTTCCCATGTGCGCTCTCTGGCCCCTGTGCAGCTGCCTCTGACTCCCCTTGTGCAGTGTCTCTGTCCCATTGTGTGCTGTCTCTGCCTCCTTTGTGCACTGTCTCTGCCTTTTGTACACTCTCTCTTCACTCCCTTGTGTGCTGTCTCTTCCCCCCTAATGCGCTGTCTCTGCCCCCTTGTGCATTGTCTGTGCCTCCTTTGTATGCTCTCTCTTCCCATTTGTGTTCTCTCTGCCCACCCGTGCGATGTCCCTGCCCCTGTGCGCTCTCTGCGCCCTGTGTGCTGTCTCTGCCCCCCCCCCGTGTGCTATTTGTCCCCCTTGTGCACTGTCTCTATCCCCCTTTGTGCGCTTTCTCTGCCCCCTTGTGCACTGTCTGAACCCCCTTGTGTGCTGTCTCTGCACCCCCTTGCGCACTGTCTCTTCACCCTTGTACGCTGTCTCTGACCCCCCTTATGCGCTGTCTCCCACTGTGCACTCTCCCCTGTCCGCGTTCTCTCCCCTTTGTGCTCTTGTGCCTCCCCTGCGGGTCCAGCTCCCTTGATGGTACATTGCAGCCCGGTGGTAAGGCAGTCTGGATGTCCTGTTTTCCTTTCCACGTGTGTGGTGTATCTCAACCCTCATGGTAATACACGAGGCGTCAGCAGCCACAGGCAAGGGAACAGGCCAAGGCCATCGGTACACATTGGGCCTGTTGCCATAGTGTAAAAGACCACTGAAAGGGGGTCAGACGTGTATCGGAACTATTCCCTAGGAACGATTGTAGTGGGGTTGGGTGGTGAAGGGAGTTAGTTAGAGGAAGCACTTTGGGAGGAGTGAGGTCCAAAAGAACACACATAGATGACGTGGGACACGTGACAGCGGGTATAAAAATAGCGAGAAACATCTAGAACATAGGAGACGACAGTGAGAAGAAAGACAGCTAACAGAGAGAGTGACAGCTGAGGAGAGACAGTTGAATACCAAGGTCGAGTTGGAGGGTAGCTAGAAAATATACGCCTGAGAAGTGTCCAGAGGACTGGAGCAAGTGGGAGCTTGTCCTAAGGCCAAACCCTAGAGCAGAACATCACTCAAGTGGCTTTGGGAGAAATAGGAGGTCCCAGAGGCACGGGAAGTGAGCAATCCACCCATGGGACTTGCATCCATTGTCAAGCGCAGGCAGGTGAGGGACTAGGCCGCAAGGGACACCGGGAACCCAAAAGACTAGTGGAGAAAACCAGGCTCAGCTAGCAACCCGAAGGCTGTGCCACTTTCAAGGTGACACAGTCGACAACCGCGCACATCTGCTGAAATGGTGGCAACCATAGGGCAGAAGGGAGACACTGCAGGGGAACCTCTCAGAGAAGCCCACAGTCACTGGCTCAGAGCTCTGTGTGGTGAGGCGTAAGGCAGGAAGAGCGAAGCAAGTGCTGTGTGAGACTACCTGGAAATGACAGAGAAAGGGTGCCGGTTACGTACCGTTCTATTACCAGTGAGTAGCTTTATCCCAGCCTCTGAGAATCCAGTGTTCAGCAGGCTGCTGCACAAAGACTGAGTAAAAGAACTAGAGACTGCAGCCCATGGAGTCTGAACTTTCTTACACTTAAAAAGCACCAGAAACACTACTACCAACCCAGTCAGGTACCTTCAGCTACCCTAGGGTTCAGCCCTAACTTTTGAGGGTTTAATAACATGTCTGCCTCCCAACCATCGGCCCCTAGGAAGACTGTCTAGCAGCGGTGGCCAGCTATAGCTGCAAGCTGCAGGTGGCGTCACGTGTAAATTAACAAGTATCCCCAAGTCCAATTATCCCTGTCCAGAATGAACCCTACACACCAGGTCCCTACCTCTAAGAGAGTGAGCCACTCACAAAGAACTTTTAATGACACCACCATGGTCACAGAGCAGGGTCTCAGTCCCTGTGATCCCCATGATGAAGCCTCAAGTAAGCCCGGTTCTGAGTATCCTAAGGCCCTGGAGGGGCGTATAACTCTCTGCCCCCCTGTGTGCTGTTTTTGCCGCCCCTTGTGAGCTGCCTCTGCCCCCTTGTGCGCTGTCTCTGCATCCCCTTGCACGCTGTCTCTGCACCCCCCTATGTGCTGTCTCTGCCCCCTTGTTTGCTGCATCTGCCCCCCTTATGTGCTGTCTCTGCCTCCCTTAGGCACTGCCTCTGCCTTCCTTGTGTGTTGTCTCTGCCTCCCTTGTGCACTGTCTCTGCCTCTCCTTGCACACTGTCTCTGCACCCCCTTGTGTGCTGTCTCTGCCCCTCTTGTGCGATGTCTCTGCCCCCCTTGTGCACTCTCTTTGCCTCGCTTGTGCAGTCTCTCTGCCCCATCTTGTGTGCTCTCTCTTACCCCCTTGTAGGCTGTCTCTGTCCCCATAGTGTGCTGTGTTTGCCCCCTCTGTGCACTGACTGTGCCTCCCATGTGCGCTCTTCCCCTCTTGGGCGCGCTCTCTTCCCCCCTTGTGTGCTCTCTCTGCCCCCTGTGCGCTGTCTCTGCCCCCTGTGCGCTGTCTCTGCCCCCTGTGCGCTGTCTCTGCCCCCCTGTGCGCTGTCTCTGCCCCCCTGTGCGCTGTCTCTGCCCCCGTGTGCTGTCTCTGCCCCACTGTGCTCTGTCTCTGCCCCACTGTGCTCTGTCTCTGCCCCACTGTGCTCTGTCTCTGCCCACTGTGCTCTGTCTCTGCCCCCCGTGTGCTGTCTCTGGCCCTGTGCACTGTGCCTGGCCCCATGTGCTGTGTCTGACCCCCTGTGCTGTCTGTGCCCACTGAGCTGTCTGTGTTCCCTGTGCCGTTTCTGGCCCTGTGTACTGTGTCTGACCCTGTGTGCTGTGTCAGCTTCCCTGTGCTGTATGTGCCCCCCTGCGCAGTGTCTGTCCCCCTGTGCAGTCTGTGGCCCCCTATGCTGTCTCTGGCCCTGTGTGTTTTGTCTGGCCTCATGTGCTGTGTCTGCCCGCTGTGCTGTCTTTGCCACATGTGCTGTGTCTGCCCCCTTGTGCTGTTGGTGCCCCCCTGTGCCGTCTGTGACCCACTGTGCTGTCTGTGACTGACTGTGCTGTTTGTGGCCCCCTGTGCTGTCTTTGTCCCCTGATGGCAGTGGCATGAGTAACTAGGCATGCTCGCTGGGTAATAACATGCCCAGTTACTCATTCATGTCTGGCGTTTCGGTGTCTGCGGCAGGGATGTCTGGGGACAGTAGTGCAGTGGTCATGGGGCCAGGGTACTCGACTCTCCAGGGTTCAACAGTTCAGGGATGCCACGGTGGCCATCCCTGGAAGTCGTGGCCGCGACCGGTCGTTAAAAATTAGAAAGTTAAAAGGGGAATAAAGTTTATCGTGATGCCATCTGAGGTTTCTGGTCAGATTGGACCAGCGCTGCTTGTAGTGGTTCCCAGGGGATAGCTGTTGTGGCAGCTTGATGGAGCATTCCACTCAGACACAGCGGGTCCCTTGGGTATAGTAAAGATGGTGATGTGGATGATGGTGGTAGTAGTTGTTGATGTAGAGAAGTGAAGGAAAGAGTAAACAGAAACAGGTTTTTCAGTTCTTACCAGTCACCTTTACTTGCAGCTTAGCACAAAGACAACCCAGCCGGAGTAATGTATTTTCCAAGGTTGCAGCTTGGTCAGCTCACAGGTAGTCCGGGTTCACTTTGCTGAGACAGAGTAAAAGGCCTTTCCTTGCCGCCCTTTGCTGTTTCTCCTTTCCCCCCTAGTGTCCTGAGGATTACAAGTCCCAGAGCTGGTGACTACGAGTCCTGCAAGTGACTGCCTTTCAAGTCCTCTTAACCCTCTGCAGTTCCTTCACCCGGGAGAGTCCACCTTGGAGGCCACTGCATGTGAAGTTAACTGACCTCTGGTTACTCGGGTGGTCCTGAAGATCACAGACCAAATTGGAGCCAGCACCCCTGTGCAGCTTGTTCCTCTGCCCGGCCGTCCAGACACCTGCAGATTCGGGTCCTCAGGCGTGGAGATTAGCAGCCGACTCCATTGCCCGGGTCCCAGTCTCTCACCTTAGTTTCCTAGAAATCACTCCATCTTGCTACCATGCTTTTCCTCTTTTCTCCTCTCACTAAGGCTAGGGTCAGAACTGCTAAGAAAAACTAAGTTTTAAACAGAATCGTCAGCCTAAGGGGCTGACGATTCTGTTTAAAACTTAGTTTTTCTCAGCCTGAGCCCATAGCGTTAACGGTATGTAACACTATACGCCAGCTGACTATTTATCACTATGGATACCTGCTGCTTCGCGCAGCCACCGGCTCCACACACCAGATATGCACTATTGCAGAGCGCACAGGAAACATGGTTTGCAGCCTCATAGAGAATGAATGGGGCTTGCCAGATTCGTGCCGCAAATCAGCCGTTATGCGGCAGATGCGGCAAAACGTGCCGGATCTGCCACGATTAAGAAAAAACGTAGATGTGAAAGTTCCTAACTCTTCCCACCCTCTCCACTTAACACTTCCCTCCAGCCAGCAGATAGGGACTGCTCTATCAGTGAGCCTCTTCCACCCAGCACCTTCCCGGCCAGGAGTTTGGACTGGTGTTGGGTGTGTGTAGGTGGTCTCGGAAAAGTTTCTCCTCTTAACTGCAAGCATGATACAACAACTATTGGATAGGTTCAGTACCACTGTGGCAACCGAACCACAGGGGTGCCAAAGTAGCAGGTGCGTCATATGCAGTGGTGGCTTCCTGGCATCGGTTGAAGGTGTCATCACTCATCTCATCGTGGCACTGCTAGCAGTATTATGCAAGGAGCCAATACCACTAGGAGGCGTCATATTTACACACCCAACACTTGGAACTGCAAATATGACTGTCGCGGCAGAACTGGTTTGTGTATGATAGGAGGACATCGGGATGGAACTTGATGACGAATGGGACAACGCGATTATGTAAGACTAGGTTTATTTTGCTGTTGTTGCATCCGTCTTGCCGGATGCGCTGATCGGCAGCATTAACGCAGTGTAACGCAGCGTTAACGCTGCCACAGAGTTATATGGGTTAGTGGATCCCAAGTGCATGCAAACACAGCCACAAAAGTGCCTGCATTTGAAATCTCACGATTTTTCAAGCGCACAGCTGAACACAGCAAGCGGCGTTACACGTTACATAGCGTTAACGGCATGTAACGCTATGCGCCGGCTGCTTATTCATGACTATGGATACCTGATGCTTCACGCAGCCCCTGGCTCCACACACAAGGACAGGATATGTGCTATTGCAGAGCACACAGGAAACCCGTTTTCCTGTGCGCTTAGCAAAATCACATATTTCGGTCCTTGTGTGTGGATCCGGCGGCTGTGCGAGGCATCAAGCATCCATAGAGATGAATAGGCAGCCGGCGCATAGCGTTACATGCCGTTAACGCTATGCGCTCAGGCTGAGAAAAACTAACTTTTAAACGGAGTTGTCAGCCTGAGGGCTGACGCAGATCTGACCTTAGCTTAAGACTGCTTTCGCATCAGCATTTTTTCATAATCACAGCAGATCCGGCAGGTATCGCCGCATCTGCCGCATAACGGCCGACTTGCGGCATGGATCCGTCAAGCCCCATTCATGGTCTATGGGGCTTGCGGTCAGGTGCAGCAAGTGTGGTTTTGCCATATCTGGCACGTCCAGCATTTGCTGCAGTGCCAAAAAAATGCTACTAGCTGTGGTTTTTTGGTGCCACCACAAGTGCCGGTTCCAGCAAAACTGCACTTGCCGCACCTGACTGCAAGCCCCATGGAGATGGAATGGGGCTTGCCGGATTTGTGCCGCAAGTTGGCCGTTATGCGACAGATGGGGCAAAACCTGCCAGATCTGCCGCGATTAATAAAAAACGCAGATGTGAAAGGTCCCTAACTCTTCCCACCCTCTCCACTTAACTCTTCCCTCCAGCCAGCAGATAGGGACTGCTCTATCAGTGAGCCTCTTCCACCCAGCATCTCCCTGGCCAGGAATTTGGATTGGTGTTGGATGTGTGTAGGTGGTCTTAGAAAAGCTTCTCCTCTTTCCTGCGAATATGATACCACACCTATTGGATAGGTGCAGTACCATTGTGGCAACCGACCCATAGGGACGCCAAAGTAGCAGGTGCATCGTATGCAGTGGCGGCGGCTTCCTGGCATCGATTGTAGGTGTCGTCTCACCGTGGCATTGCTAGCAGTATTATGCAAGGAGCCAATACCACTAGCAGGCATCATATTTACACACCCAACACTTGGAAGTGAAAATATACCTGTCGCAGCAGAAGTGGTTTGCGTGTGATGGGAAGACATAGGGATGGAAGTTGATGACGGACGGAACAACGCGATTATGTAAGGTTAGGTTCACATTGCCATTGTGACATCCGTCTTGACAAATGCGCTGATCGGCAGCATTAACCCAGTGTAACGGTGTGTTCATGCTACCATAGATTTATATGGGTTACTGAATCCCAAGTGTATGCAAACACAGCCACAAAAGTGTCTGTACTTTATTTATACTTGTACAGATCCTGGCTGGTAAACAGTTCATGCAATATTATGTGAATCCCCTAATATATATGAGAGAACACTGGGCACTACTGAATTAATTATGCTCGAGGAAGCAGGATATGCTGTCTCAACACTGAGTATCCCTTCAGCTGCTAGGGTGCACGCCCTTAACATATGATGTAGTTCATTAGAAGAAAAAAGCAGGCGGCACTCACCATGCAAAGTTGCAGCAAACTCCTTTATTGGGTTCCCAATTGGACCTGTTGAAGCTGTAGTAACAGCGAAACGGCTCGCCGTCATCCGCGACCCCACACTCCCTCTCCCCGCACCTTGTCATGGATTAAATATGTCCATTTGATGGGATCCCAATAAAGGAGTTTGCTGCAACTTTACATGGTGATTGCCGCCTGCTATTTTCTATTTTCTTCTGTTGAACTAATATATATATATATATATATATATATATATATATATATATATATATATATACACACATGTATATACAGTGTTGGCCAAAAGTATTGACACCCCTGCAATTCTGTCAGGTAATTTAAAAATGTCAGATATAATTTGTGGTGCTGAAGTCAGCGTTGAGCTGACAGTCAGTGCTGTCCTCTTTGCTTAAGGTTGCTTGGCGGAATTTCTCAGCATGCTGACAAATCCCGACGAGCAAACTTCAGGATCGCGGACAGCAGCACACTGACTCGCACCACACGCTGACTCTCCCACCTCACTCACACCACACTGTCATGCATACAGCCATGCACACACCCACACACAAAACACTTGCACTACACTCATGCAAAAAACGGCCAGCACTCGCATGACTGTCATGCATCAAAAACGCTCCATTTTTGATGCATGATAGTGTGCCTCCACCCTTTGTTTCATTGCAGCCATTTCAAAAATTCAAAAAAGTAATTTTTTTTATCCATTAATGTACATTCTGCTCCCCATCTTCACTGAAAAAAAAACAGTAATGTAGAAATTTTTGCAAATTTATTAAAAGAGAAAAACTGAAATATAACATGGTCATAAGTATTCAAACCCTTGCTCAGACACTCATATTTCAGTCACATGCTGTCCATTTCCTTGAGATCCTCCTTGAGATGGTTCTACTCCTTTATTGGAGTCCATCTGTGTTTAATTAAACTGATAGGACTTTGGCGGCCGTCACACGCAACGATATATGGCTAGATATCGGTTGTATGCGCCAGATTAGACATCGCTCGAACGATGTCTGTGCGTGTGACGGAACGACATGACCAACGAGAAATGATCAGATCGTTGGATCGAGATATGAGATCCAGACCTCATATCCTACGATATCGGCTCATTGGATCTGCACAATTGACGTGTCTAAATGAACGATATCGTTTGAAAGCTGTGAATTGAGCGATGCCGAAATCTAACACGTAGGCGTGCCGGGTATTCACCTGTGTCACGCCTCCTCATTTGTGATTCGTTAACCCTCATGCGTTCCTACTGGCTGGCGCCACATCAGCTACTATTGGTGGAAGCTCCTGCGTTACGATTGGTTCATTCTTCACAGGGCGCCATTTTGGATGAGCTGTCACTTCAGCACTACTACACATAGGCGCCGTTTGGCTGATCATGCATTGTTTCTTTGAATTTACGGGCACACACAAGGGCGGCAAGCTCAAAAACTCAAGTCTTGGTATGGGCCCAATATAGTCTGCACACTCTCATACCCTCAAACAATCTTGCGTTACGCAGTACACAACGTGCCATTACGCCACGTCCCCGTGTTCTTGGCCCGTAGGGGCCGCAGAAGTGTTCCTTGCCATGTCACAGCGCGTACGGCGCCTTTAAATGTGGTTGTGCCACGCAAGCGGCCGTACTGACTTCATGAAGTTGGTTTCAGTTTCATTCCGCCTGCAAGGTGCTAGCTACTCCCATGCACATTGCAGCACAAGCATGGCCGCACACACGCCGCGCTGCCACGTGGGGGATGGCACTTTCTACCTTTCGGTAGTGGCATGTCAGATTTTTGGTATAGCACTCTGTGTTTACACATGTGCATTCAGATGCACATCACAGGACATTCGGTAAATGATGGCGCCATGTTTGCAAGAACGTCTGACCAATGGGGATACAGTAGTGGCCACCAATGATGGAGAGAGGGGCGCGGATTGTAAAGCATGTAGCACGCCTATGTGCTCAAATTGACCAACAGGCACGCCCACATTTACCACCGAGTCTTGCACGAGCCTTGTGTGTGACGGCGTTTCGAACGATATGTATATCTGATCTGTAGGTCGTCCGCACGATCGTGGATCCAGAGATCGTTCAGTTGGTTTAGCGATGTCTAGCAGTGTGACGTGCCGGTGAACGATCCTACACATCGTACGGACGATGTGCAAAATTTATATCGTTAACGACATCGTTATGTAGATCGGAGCGTGTGACGGCCGCCTTCGACACATCAAACATATTGAAAATTTCATAAGACAAACAATGCTGTGCTTGGTTTTAACATAACTTTATTCTTTCATGAGTTATTTCAAGTTGATATCACCATTCATTCCCATTCTATTTATCCATATAGATGGCCCACCCTGTAGGTTCCATGAGGTGGGGGCCACAACAGAGGAGCAGGTATGATTTTATCAATTTATAAGAGATCTATAGATCCTAGAACTGCAATGTACAGCTCTGCTTCATCATGTAGAGGGAAGGACCTGTACTAAAATGTTTTCTCTCACTGGAGTTCCCCTTTAAGCATGGCAAAAATAGTGTTGTTTTTTTAACTCTAAATTATAAAAATGATGTTTTTTTTCAACATTGAGCTGCACAAAAAAGTGGTATAAAACATAAACAAAAAGTCACATGTCAATAAAAATGGTATCACCAAAGGTGTCATCTCACCACACAAGCGTCAAATAGCACTTAACCTCATATTAGCAGTGGCGTACCATCCGCGGTCAATTTGTGAGTCTTTATAGGATTTAGAGTGTTACATGGGGCCCATACATCTGACCAATATGGGTGCGTGGACGAAGGGAGGTGGGCCCAGGTCCAAATTCTGCATCGGGGACCTTCGGACTCTAGTTACGCCACTGCATATTAGGTAACAGTGTACTAAGTACTGTACGAGAATTATTAGTCTACTTTCTCCTGTTTCAACTGTCAAAATGAAAAAATTGGAACTAAAATAAGATTTTCGTTAAAACAAAATGTAATTTTTCCCTACCACTTACTGTTTGTTAATTTTGTGAAACAAACTTTCTAAATGTGGTACAAACAAATCGGAAATAGGTAGGACTCAATGCTGCTAATAAATTCTGAGTCTACAAACTATACTACTGGTTACCAGTATACAGATGCACTAATACTAAAGATTATTTGTAGCCGTTGATGTTATGTTGTTTTCTAAATCTGATATAATTTTGTTACATTACCTTATTTAGTTTTGCTTTTCCATCATTGAACTCAATCTCCACGTAATCTGACGACAACAAGCCACTGTAAGAAGAAGAGTAAAGTGAATTTACAATAACTGACTACACACAATACACAACGTTTCCAAAATGAGAGCTATTAGTGTGTGTGCACAGAAAGTATTTTAGAGGAGATTCATCCTGGAAATGAATACCCATTGAGTTTACTGTACCGCTGTGACATTTGCATCCTGCGGATGTGACATTGCATTCCTGTCTATTTATGCTGCATATTTTCACCATGGTTTTATGTCTTTGCAATATTACAGGTGAAGTTCGCAGTATGGCTGCAGCGGAAACCGCAGTGATGTCTGCAGAGATCAAATTTTGCTATTTTGAATTTGCCTTAGAATGTCCACTGGAGACGCTCCAATACTTTCTCTATGCACATGCCCTTATAGTTTATGACAGTCACTTCCTTTTTCAATTGTTACATTGTCAAAAATAACATTGCTAATGCAGGCATGCCTTTCTCAGCCAATGTGTTCTTTTTTTTAAAAATGGGTTTATGTATAGCTTTTATAAGGATCCCACAACAAAATTCTTATCCCCCAGGGTGTACACTTGCCCATATGGAGACTTCCAGTGGCCGGTTGTAATACAAGGATGAATCTACAGTAGAGGGAACATTTCAAATTCCCAACAGCACCAGTACAGGAGAATTGAATTCTCAATCCCTATGGTTTCCCTCAGTAAAATAATAACCCCAATAGTTCTGATGCTAGTGCGGTTCCAGCAGCTTATGCACTAGCTGTCCCGAGGCTCACATGACATTATGTCATGTAATCCCTGGGGGTGAATAGGCACTTCACTATCCTCTCCTTCAGATAAATCAGACATGTGGAGGAATAAAGAGCAGCTGCAGCTTTGTCTTGCTCCTGATGTCTGATTTGTCCTAAGGAGAGGAAAGCCAGCACTAATTGGCCAAAAGGATTGCATGACAATGTCATGCAATCCCCAGGACAGCACGTGCTGACACCGCTGGTATGGCCCCAACACTAAAAATAATTATAGTTGCTATTTTACTGGGGGAAATCGTAAGAACTGAAAAGGCGTTGTCCAAGTAATAGATAATCTCTTTAAAGGCCCAGTTACACACGCAGATAATTGTGCAGAGATTGTTGGCAGATCTCTGGTTGCAGTGAAATCATGGACACATTGTTCCATTTTGTGGCCGTGTACAAATAAAACAATGTATCCATGATTTCACTGCAACCAGAGATCTGCCAACAATCTCTGCACAATTATCTGTGTGTGTAACTGGGCCTTTATAGTTTGTATGTGTGAAGCTGAAATGTGCTGGGTATCTAAAAGCTGGAAACTCTGTTTTCTGGCTAATAGATGTCTAAATGAAATACCATCTCCCTTTTAACCCCCAAAACCCTTTTTAAAGGGAACCAACCACCCCCAATGACCCCCCCGGACTATTAATATCGGTCCCTACACACAGCACATACATGTGCTGCAATGATTTTTGCTAAAAAACTGTTTTGTAAAACTTAAGATAATGCTTTTGAAAGTTTAAACCGAAGGGACGGGTGGGCGTTACTTATCTGTGGCAAAAGCCGGGTTGCAGCTGCCACTCATCCACCTGTGTCCCGCAGTAGCAGTTATGGCCAGCCCTTTGTTCAGCGTCACAGCCCGGTGCACGGGCTCGCATGGCCGTGCACACGTCATCAGCTACAGCCGGGTAGCGAGCGCGCGCTCTGACTTCCATAGCTGAGCGCAGGAAGTCAGAGCGCGCGCTCGCTACCCGGCTGTAGCTGATGACGTGTGCACGGCCATGCGAGCCCGTGCACCGGGCTGTGACGCTGAAAAGGGCTGGCCATAACTGCTACTGCGGGACACAGGTGGATGAGTGGCAGCTGCAACCCGGCTTTTGCCACAGATAAGTAACGCCCACCCGTCCCTTCGGTTTAAACTTTCAAAAGCATTATCTTAAGTTTTACAAAACAGTTTTTTTAGCAAAAATCATTGCAGCACATGTATGTGCTGTGTGTAGGGACCGATATTAATAGTCCGGGGGGGTCATTGGGGTGGTTGGTTCCCTTTAAGTATGTTATGGAGTAAAAAGGTATGATAAAATGAGCGCTAGGGACAGAAACAGGCACTGGGCTCTTATCGAATATTACCTTTCAAATTTATTGTGAACAGTAGATGTTATAGGTCTCCTCGCCACAACATGTTTCGACACTAAAGGTGTCTTTCTCAAGTGGATCCACTTGAGAAAGACACCTTTAGTGTCGAAACATGTTGTGGCGAGGAGACCTATAACATCTACTGTTCACAATAAATTTGAAAGGTAATATTCGATAAGAGCCCAGTGCCTGTTTCTGTCCCTAGCGCTCATTTTATCATACCTTTTTACTTCATATCGTGCTCAAATCCTCCCTTTGGGGAGTGTGGTTTGAGAGCAGCTCTGGGACAGTATTTGGTCAACACAGAGGAGCTGCCCTTCCCTGGGCTCGTGATCTCTGGGAGAGACATTGAAGTTCCATAAGGAAAAGCTTCTCTACACGTAGCAACGGATTTATGCCTGCGGTTAATTCTCACCTCAAATCATCAACCTAGTTGTGCAGGGGGCGCAACTAGAAAAGGTGAGTGACATATTAATATAACCCCTTGCTTCGGCTAATTTGCACAGTGTGGCGCAACAAATTTTTGTTTTTTTCTTTTCCCTTTAAGTATGTGTAATAAAACTTGAGGTCCTAAGGGTATGTGCACTCGCCATCCTGCAGACACAGGCATACCCACATCATTTTTGAAGCAGAAGGTGCTAAATGAAAACACTGGTGGTGTCTTTCCTGAAGTGTCTCCTTTGACGTCTTTTATGTTGTTCTGCAGCAGCTTTGCCATCAACATTTTTTTTTATTAATTTAAAAAATAAAATAGTGGCAGCTTTCTAGCAGAACCCCCCTGATAAAGATACTATGTGCACACACCCTGTGGGGGTAAAGGTTCGCCTTGTGGAGAGCTCCAAATTGGAATAGAAATACAGGCCATCAATGCTTCCTTCCTCAAAGATGACATTTGTTTCAATAAATATTTTTCAATATTGTAAAATTTTGAACCAAGATTGTATTTAGCCTTGAGCAGTGTAACTAACCAGACCTCTACTAATAAGCTATGCTCTCAGCACAACAGACGTACGCTACAAAGCCGCCATTGGATGGGAACAGAATTAAAATAGAAACCATTCAGCTATTCAGATCTCACAGTTCAGTGGAGTTTTATTATTGGACACACGTTTGTTGAAATACTGGCTTGAATAATCAGACAATCCCTATTCCCATTTTAGTTTTCAGTACATCCCATCTAATTGTAATGGTATTTTTACCTGAGAATAAACTATTTACTTCAATGGGTATTAATCTGAAATTAAATACAGATCAAATACCGTAAGTACCGTATATGTTTAAAAGAATTTTGCATGAATATAAATGAGCAGAGCAGCTTTACTAAAAGGTTATAACTTACCAAAACATTCCAATTAAAAATGTAGCCATGGTACACAGTCAGGAAAGAGATACCTTATTTTTCACTTTATAAAACACACCAGACTATAAAATGCATCCAGGTTTTAGAGAAGGAAAATAAAGAAAGAAATTTAAAGCTAAAAATGTGGTCAAGATGCACTGTTATGGGGGAGGATCTGCTGCTGACACTATTATGGGGTAATGTCCCCAAATGATGTACTAATGTCCCCATTGTGGGCCGTCAAGGTATATATTTCCCCCATACCTTGAATATATGGCCCATATCCTGGTATATGGACCTCATCCTGATATACAATCCCCTATCCCAGTATATATCTCTCAACTTGGTATTTCATTCCCCATCCTGGTGTATAGCACCTATCCTGGTTTATGTGCCCCATTCTTGTATAAATGCCCCATCGTGGTATATGATCCCCCATCTTGGTGTATGTGCCTATATCCTGGTATGTGCCCCATATCCTGGAATATGATCCCTCATCCTGGTATGTGCCCCATATCCTGGTATATGATCAACCTTCCTAGTATATGTGCCCGTATTCTGGTATTTGTCAATCATACTGTCATATGGGCCCCCATCATGGCACACACTTAAAAAAATAAACAATTATACTCACCTCCCATTGCTCCTCTGCAGCAATGTGACATCCTATTTCCTTCTTTTGCCAGCAACTGATGATCAGCATGTGAATGTGCAGCGATGACAGGAGTCATGTACCACTTTTCACACACTGCATCAGCTGACAGCACAAAAAGATAGGAGGATGTGAAGTGCTGCTGGGGAGCAATGAGAGGTTAGTATAATCATCCCTCTGCAATATTAACTAATTCCCATCCCAAAAATGATGCATGGGAAGCAGTGTATATCCACACACACAATTGCTGCTGCTGCAGCAGGTGGCCACATGGGTCCACTTTTTAAGTTTATTTAATATTTAGTTATACCCCCACTCTCCCTGACCATCATCCCACCCACCTCTCAGCTCCGGCTTCAGTACTCAGAGGTGGTGGGCACTTGGAGAAGTGGATATTACATTAACTTAAATATCAGGCCCATGTGATCACCAGCCGCAGCCTTAATCATAGCCTCCAATGAAGAAGACATCACAGAGGATCGTGGAAGGGTACATAAGGGTGGGGAGGGGGTAACAAAGATGGAGTCACTAAGTGTCTGTGTTTTTATTTTGAAAAAAAAATATTTTTCACTGTGTTGTGTCTTTTTCAACCATTTATTTGAGATTCTTAATGGTCAGGTCTAACTTGGCCTGACATTAAGAATCTCAGAGCTTAATACCAGCTGAAAATACAAAGCTGGTATTAACCTCCTATTATCCAGCATGCCACCTTCTCCACCAGGGCAGCTGGTGCCTGGAAATGGGATTTTTTATGAATGCGCCATTTTCAAGTGCGGCTGCAGGTTGGTATTCTATAGCGTGGAGGGGCCCAGTAATGAAGACCCCTACCACACTGAGAATAGCAGCCTCAGCTTCCTATAATAATAATAATATTATAATAATAATATTTATTCATTTTATAGCGCTATTAATTCCATAGCACTTTACATACATCAGTAATGCTGTCTCTTGGAGCTCACAATCTAAACATCCTATCAGTATGTCTTTGCGAAGTATGTCTTTGCGAGCTGCCACCCACAGCTGCCTAATTTTACCTTGGCAGGCAAAAAAAATGAGTGGGCTCCACCCTATTTCTAATTGCCAGGCAAGGGAAAACTAGGCCGCTGAGGGCTGTTATTCTGAGCGGCCCATGGTTTTGGAGCCCTCCCACACTCAAGAATAGCAGCCTGCAGCCATTCCGAAAAATGGTACATTCATCGTAGTGCCATTTCCAGGCACTTTACCAGGTTCTTCCAGTGCCCCTGGTGTAGTGGCATGCTGGGTAATATGGTAATAAGGAGTTAATAACAGCTTTGTATTTTCAGCTTGTATTAAAGAGAAACCTGTCACCCCCCTGGTGCTTTCAAAAGTGACAGCACCACTGAATGCAGTGTGTACTAAGGCTCTACCCCCCTGTACCCCAAAAAATAAAAACACTTTGCAAACTTTACAGTTAAGAGGTCCCATGGGTCGGATTTGATTAAGAGGTCCTCGCTGCTGGCACAGTCCTCCCTGCCTCCTCCTTGTGTATTCCGCCCTTTCTATGTGTCTGCCACGCCTCCTCTTCTTCTGGGTCTGCCCTCCTCTTCTGCTGCTGCTCCTTGTAACTCACGCAGGTGCACAGCACGTGAGTGAGCGGAGTCTGGCGGCTGTATGCAGCATAAGATTTAGCAGAGTGGCCTCTAATGTGAAGTCACGCTCATGCGCCTTACAGATGCCAGGTCCCGCTCACCCAAGCGCTGTGCGCCTGCATGACTTCACAAGGAGGAGGAGTAGAAGAGGAGGCAGGAGCAGACACATATAGGGGGCGGAAAACACAAGGAGAAGGCAGGGAGGACTGTGCCAGCAGCAAGGACCTCTTAATCAGACTTGACCCACAGGACCTCTTATCTGTAAAGTTTGCAAAGTGTTTTTTCGAGGTACAGAAAGGTTAGAACCTTAGTATACAGCTTCCCTGAATGCAGAATACACACTGCATTCAGTGGTGATGTCACTTTTGAAAGCACCAGGGGAGGTGACAGGTCCTCTTTAAGCCCTGAGATTCTTAATGACAGGCCAAGTTAGACCCAGCCATTAAGAATCTGAAATAAATGGTTAAAAAAAGACACCACACAGTGAAAAATCATTTTATTATAAATAAAAACACAGAGATCCTTAGTGACTCCATCTCTATTACCCCCTTACCACCCTCATACCCCTCCACGATACAGGCCTTCTGTCTTCCTGGAAACACGCAGCACTGCTACATCAACGAATACGGGGAGGGTTAACACGTCTATCTGCTCCCCAAGGTCTATGAGTACTGAATGATAGCACTGAGATCTGCAGTATTATAAGCGGTGAGGTCACCATTGCCATAGTAACAGCAAATAACGGTGTGGTCACCTTTGCCACCGTTAATAGTGGTCACTATGGCAAAAATGTATGGCAACCAACCTGCCATCAAAGTGTGTTAAATAGATAAATAATTTAAAAAAATCTGAGGGGCTTTGCAGTATTTTTCAGTCTCAGCTCAGATAAGCAACAGCTGAGAGCTGCACCGTCAGCTGCTTAGTTTTACCTTGGCTGGCAAAAAAAAAAATGCATGGGCTTCACCCTATTTTTAATTGCCAGTCAAGGTTCAACTAGGCAGCTGAGGGCTGGTATTCTCAGCCTGGAGATGGCCTTTGTTATTGGGCCTTCCCACACTATAGAATAGCATCCCATAGCTGCCCCTGAATATGGAACATTCATAAGAAGCGCCATTTCCAGTCACTTAACCAGGCTATTCCAGAGGCCCTGGTTGGGGCTGGCATGCTGGGTAATAAGGGGTTAATGCCAGCTTGCTATTTTCAGCTGGTATTAAGCCCTGAAATTCTTAATGTCAGGCCAAGTAAGACCCGACCATTAAGATTCTCAAATAAATGGTTGAAAAAGAAACAGCAAAGAGAAAAATCATTTTATTCAAAATAAAAACACAGAGACACTTAGTAACTCCATCTTTATTACCCCTCCCCAACCTCATACCCCATTCACGATCCTCTGCGACGTCTTCTTCATAGGAGGCTATGGTGAAGAATGCAGCATTTGTGGCACCCCTATAGCTAGGCGACGAAGGGAGGTACTGCACCACGAATAGAAGGTGTGGTGCCTCCGTAGCTGTGGGTTTGGGGTTTAACTTATGGAGTCTGTACTAACACACAACACCAGGCCCCTAAGGATAGTGGGACTGTATATTCAGTAAGTCCCAGGGGGTGGAGCCTAGGTTAGAGCAGGAGACTTAAGTGACAGTTAGTGAGAGAGTTTTGAGTTCAGTCAGCACTGGGAAAGCAGCCAGGAGGACGTGCCTGACAGGGATGCTGCCAGGAGGGCACCTGTCTTTAAGAGGGGACCCAGAACAGAGGGGGACTATCCAGAACCGGTTGGAGTCGGCTGGAAAACGTCTGGGGTCAACACCAGCAACACGGAAGCCGAGGCGGTCAGTGGTATACCCCTGACTGTAAACTGACAAGCCACGGGACTAATCCACGGAAGCCGTAGCACCACCAAAACGGTACCTCCTCCTCAGTCCCATAATCAGCCCAAGACACCGATAGGTGCCGGCCTGGATTCCGGTGGTGCGAGGGTTCAAATCTCACCGCTCCCGTCCGTACCGGTAAAGGGAAAAAACGCACCTATCCGTAACTGGCCAGGTGATCGGCGAGGAAGCTCTGCCTAAGGGTGGGAAAGAGAGAGAGTAGGAAAGGACTGAGACCCCGAAAGCCATTAGGAAGAAACATCCACAGACTCCATAAAGGCACCCTGAACCTGCAGCTACCTCCCTATTATACCGAACTGTACTGTGTACTATACCATCTGCCGGTATCAGTAAAAGACATTGGAGTTGAATCGGTGTTTGTCCTTCCTTTCCCGCCAGCACCCAGAAGGCCTCAGCATCATGAGAGGGGTAAGAACAACTACTCCCCTCATCTATCCTCGCTGTCCTGAGGTAAGCTCCACCTGTGGGGAGCTGTTCTACACTAAGCTACATCCCATCACCTCAGCCGCCGGTCTGCAGAGCTGGTATCATCGTTACCAGGATCCACAGGTGGCGTCACGACCTTTCCCTAAATCCCCTTCCCTCTCCAACAATGAGAGCCAGTGCACGGAACCGGGAAACCGACCACCCATGATTCCCCGTTACAGCCACGAACCCATCACGGTATCCGATTACCCCTCTCTTTGTGCTCATCACATTCTGTCACCATAGCCTCCAGCCACTGAATGAATGGCTGCGAGCTCAGTCCATAAGCAGTGACTCGCTGAGGTCACCTGAGATCACCATTCAGGTAACTATGGTATAATTAGCGGCCATCATTGTTACCAGAATGGTGATCTCAGATGACCTTACCGAGTCACCGCACACTGGGAGCAGAGTTGGCTGTGATTGACATGCGGGGCAACTGATCTGGTCACCATAGTAATTAAGTCAGGTGACCAGATCAGCTGACACTCTCTGGTCACATGACACGATTGCTATGGTGAAAAGATCAGCAGACCGTGCATATTACTCACCAACATCGCAGATCACCAACAGCCCAGATGCAGAAGGGAGAGGGACAAGGTGCAAGCAAGCAGCAGAGACATGGTAAGATGATCTGTGTTTGTCTGTCTGTGTAAGTAACATAGAACACAAGCATTAGTGCATTTGCACAAATGATTCTGTACTACATTAAGCTACACAAACCCAAAGCATTGCTGAACATTTGCTGATTTCCCAACTTTTAAGTAAAATATTTGAATTTGAGGTGACGAATTAAATCGGCTGGGTTCTTGCCAAATTTTAAATTGGCGAACATGTTTGAGCAAAATTTTCTCATCACTACTAGTAACCTCTCCTAACTGAAGCCACGAAGAGGCTCAATCATGCTCCCAGCCAATACCTGTCACGCCGCAGACTTGGGAGAGTTCGGATATGGCGCCTGACAGTGGCGAATGGACCAACGATGTCCAGTGCACTACCCACAAAAACAGACAGGGAAACACCGGCTGGGAAACAAATACAAGAGCGGGTCCTGCTCATTGGAATGGGGGAAAGGTGACCTCCTGAACTCACCTGCAGCTGTGCCCTGATCTCCCTGCCGTCTCTATATTGGTTCTTTCACCTCGTCGCTGAGCAGGATACCAATGCCGTCACTGGCCCTGATGTAAACCCTCAATAGGTAGATGGCAGGCGGGAGCACTAGTCCCAATCACTAGCAGAATCTGATGGCCTCATTCTACTCCCTTAGACCGCTGAGAGAGGAACCCACTACGTATACTGCATTCTAACAAAACGTAGTGACAAAGTGGACACATAGTGAAAGGGTAAAAAAATCCCTGGTCTGTGGAGCGCTAGGGCTAGAGATAAATGGCACTAGGGTTATTTTAGAAAAGGTTTCTTTATTAACCTCTTACAGGCCACTACGTGTTTCTGCAGCAGAGCGCTGCCTTCATCAGGTGATGCAAGTCTTGCAGCACCTGAAGAAGGCAGCGCTCTGCTGCAGAAACGCGTAGTGGCCTGTAAGAGGTTAATAAAGAAACCTTTTCTAAAATAACCCTAGTGCCATTTATCTCTAGCCCTAGCGCTCCACAGACCAGGGATTTTTTTACTCTCAGCTTCTTGCACTTGTGCACATCTGGCAAGAGCAGCTCTGGACAAGAGATACCATTAATCCTAGATCCTGAGTTCCATGACCTAGCAATACAACACGGTCACCGTTGTAGGACCTGTGGTGACATCATTCCGGTCATTGATCGCGACAGGAGCTGGAGCTCCCGGAGCAACTTTCGGTGCCTCCACTATACCTCCAGGCGGAGGTGGATTCACAGGCGTAAGACCGCAGTTGTGCAGGGTTGCACAACCACCTCTGGTGAGTGGCTACACAGCCCTGGGCCTAAATCCACTTCAAAAACTTTCTTCACATGCGCTCCCACCCCTCCCCCCTTTTTGTCTTACATAGTGAAAGGGTGACACACAGTGATAAACTAATATAAAAATAAATAATGAAGGTGTTTACAGTGTAATACTTCCTGGATCTTCGACCAGGAATTTAAGAATTCGCCATCCTAGCCAAAAGGCCCGGAAAAGGTGTGTCCATAAAGAAAGAAATAATGAAGTGCTCAGTATCAATGTACTAAAACTCAGGTGGGTTTCCCAGTGAGTTAAGGCACCCCAGTCACCACTCATGGGACACTTCGCACTTCAGGCTTTCAACCTTTTTCCCAGCCTGATGTCGTGGATCTTGGAGGCCCATGTTTTCCCCTGGATGATTATATGAGGTAACAATCACACCGTAACCAGGGTGAATTGTACCAATTTACTTGGACGGCGGCAAAAAACATCCTTTTGAAAGGTACCACACTTGCTCTTTGCCAAAAGGCCGATAAGCGATGGGGATCATATATACCTGGAAGGGAACCATGTATACCAGGATAGGGGACATACATAACAGGATGGAGGACATATACATCAGGATGTGGAAGAAACAAGTGGCGATCTTTTAGGAGCGCTGGGGCAAATATAACACACTAAAGGTACACATGTGGCAATTTTACTAGCAATTTCACTGGCAATTTGCTGGTTGAAATCATGGACAAATTGTTCTATTTTGTTGCTGTGTACAAATGGAACAATGTGTCCATGATTTCACTGCAACCAGCAAATTGCCAGGGAAATTGCTAGCAATATTGCCACATGTGACGGTACTTTTAGAGTGCTTGATTTACAAACCATTATTGCCCTTTACTTCCCACTATGCGTTTCGACAGGATGCCTGTCTTCCTCACGTGGAGTAAAGGGTATACATGAGGAAATGACATATAAAGGGGCTTTTACTATCGGATTGGATCATTGTTAACAAGCAATAAACACTTGATTTGCCAGGCCAGTGCAATAGAAATAAAACAGCAAAGATGCACCATTAAGCCTTAGTTGGCCAAATTTCTATATATAAGTAACCCTTTAAAACCTATCAACAGTGATGAATGCAAGAAATAATGATTAAAATCCATATACATGTATCAATAATCGTATAAAAAGTAGAATATTATAGAAACCATATTAGATTAATCAAAAAACATACTTGCTTGACACAAAAAAAAAAGAAAAAAAAAAGGAGTAAAATAATGTGTTAAAATTCATAATGATAAAATGGTAAAATAGAACCCTCTCAACGTTCATGAATTTTACAAAACTCACAGGTTAATTCTTAATCTATTACATTACCGCTTGGCCACATTCTCAATCGTTAAATTATGTCCTTCTGGGGCCAGGGTACCCATCTTATAAATCCAGAACCTTCCTTTCTAATTAGGGCACGCAGACGTCATTTTCTTCATCCATCACATGATCCCAGCCCTGCATGGATCCTCTAACTTGGTGCCTCTTACTCTAGTTGAGCAGAGGTGCACAACCAGGATAGGTGAGTGGCCCTTTGGTCCCCTCTCACAAAAGCCCTTATACCATTAGTGCATTTCACATTGTGCCCCTTTCTGTGTTTATTACATATACACCAGGATGGGCTGGGATGAGGACCATATATACCTGGACGGGGTATAGTGGAGCATGGGGATCATATATACCACAATATCTAACAGGATGGAGACATTAAGGGGGCTTTCACACTAGCGGTTTTTTTGCATTGGGTGGGGATCCAGTGCAAACCTTATCAGTTTTAAATTGTGATGGTGGGTTTCACACACACCAATTTATCTGTTTAATATCTGAACCAATCTCTGGTTGCAGTGAAATCATGGATACATTGCTCCATGTGTACACAACCACAAAATGGAGCAATGTATCCATGATTTCACTGCAACCAGAGATTGGTTCAGATATTGAACAGATAAATTGGTGTGTAAACCCACCATAAGACCTGATGCAGCCGGAAATGACTGCACCAGTCAGGGGCGTAACTACCGGCATAGCAGACGTCGCTTTGGGGCCCGGCGCTTGTGGGGGGCCCGGACCCAGCACCGCTACGCTGCTATC
Organism: Allobates femoralis; assembly: GCA_033576535.1. Classification (NCBI taxonomy): domain Eukaryota; kingdom Metazoa; phylum Chordata; class Amphibia; order Anura; family Aromobatidae; genus Allobates; species Allobates femoralis. The sequence goes on along the minus strand of JARQOC010000011.1, from coordinate 98,909,720 downwards.
CAGTCAGCTACAGGCCCCCAGTGGGTATATACAGGCCCCCCACTCCTCCCTTTCTACAGCACAAGTCACCTGTAAGGAATACATCATACTTACTTATCCCTGCCGGCTGCCGCTGTCGCCGCTCTGCACCGCGCTCCGGCTTCATCCGGCTTCTTCCTGGTTGTGACTTCATTGCCTGCACCCCCGGTCACAACCAGGAAAAAGCCAGATGAAGCCGGAGCGCGGTGCAGAGCCGCGACAGCGGCAGCGATAAGTAAGTATGATGTATTCCTTTACAGGTGACGTGTGCAGCAGAAAGGGAGGAGTGGGGGGGGCTGTATATACCCACTGGGGCCTGTATATACACACTGGGGCCCTGTATGTACCCACTGGGGGACTGTATATACCCACTGGGGCCTGTATATACCCACTGGGGCCTGACTGTATATACCCACTGGGGTCCTGACTGTATATACCCACTGGGGCCCTGAAACTTCCCACTGGGCCTGTATATACCCACTGGGGCCCTGACTGTATATATCCACTGGGGCCCTGACTGTATATACCCACTGGGGCCCTGACTGTATATACCCACTGGGGCCCTGACTGTATATACCCACTGGGGCCCTGACTGTATATACCCACTGGGGCCCTGACTGTATATACCCACTGGAGCCCTGACTGTATATACCCACTGGGGCCCTGACTGTATATACCCACTGGGGCTCTGACTGTATGTACCCACTGGGGCCTGTATATACCCACTGGGGCCCTGTATATACCTACTGGGGCCCTGTATATACCCACTGGGGAGGCTGCTGTATACCACTGGGGCTGCTGTATATACCACTGGGGAGGCTGCTGTATACCACTGGGGCTGCTGTATATACCACTGGGGAGGCTGCTGTATACCACTGGGGCTGCTGTATATACCACTGGGGAGGCTGCTGTATACCAATGGGGCTGCTGTATATACCCCTGGGGAGGCTGCTGTATACCACTGGGGCTGCTGTATATACTGCTGGGGCCTGTATATACCACTGGGGAGGCTGCTGTATACCACTGGGGCTGCTGTATATACTGCTGGGGCCTGTATATACCACTGGGGAGGCTGCTGTATACCACTGGGGCTGCTGTATATACTGCTGGGGCCTGTATATACCACTGGGGAGGCTGCTGTATACTACTGGGGAGGCTGCTGTATACCACTGGGGCTACTGTATATACTGCTGGGGCCTGTATATACCACTGGGGAGGCTGCTGTATACTACCACTGGGGAGGCTGCTGTATACTACCACTGGGGAGGCCTGTATACCACACTGCTGGGGGCTGTATACCTGTGCTGGGGTCCACCCTCGGCTTATACACAAGTCAATAGTCAATTTTCCCAGGTTTTGGGGGCAAAAGTAGGGAGGTCGGCTTATACACGAGTATATACGTATATCAGACTGTTAACACCGATTCGGTAAGGGGGTGTGTCTTGAAGGGGGCGTGTCTTGGAGGGGGCCCCGTTCAAAAGTTTGCTATGGGGCCCTGCCAGTTCTAGTTACGCCCATGGCACCAGTATTGTAACGGATCCGTCAGCCAGATCAGGAAAAATGTGTGCTCATCTCCAGCTGCATCAGATTTTTTTTTAAATGTTTCTGGATTCTTTAGAGGATCCTCCAAAAGACAAATAGGTAGACAGATATAGACAGAGCTTACAAATCTACTGCTGCTTGCTTCCGGGGCTTCCCATTAAGCTTTAGGAATATTTACTACACTGAACTGCAATGGCCAATCACAGGTGCCCACTCTCTGTGAGAGTGTCTGAAATTGGCTGTTGCACTCAGAATGTCATCCCACAATTTGTACCGGTGTCTGCGCTTTGTTGACATATACCTTAGTGTATGGCAACCAACCTGCCATTATAGTCTGTAAAATAAGTACGGTAATGGAAAAAAAAATTGTGTGGGGTCCCTCATATTTTTCATTCTCAGCACAAATAAAGCGGGCAGCTGTCATCCCCAGCTGCTTAGTTTTACCTTGGTTGGCAATGAAAAAAAACAAGCGAGTCCATTTTTTTAAATTATTTAAATAATTTTAAAACATTTGTGCGGGCTTTGCCCTATTTTTTAATTGCTAGCCAAGGTAAAACTAGGCAACTGGTAGCTGGTATTCTTAGCGTGGCGAGGCCCATAGTTATTGGGCCCCCAATGCTAGAGAATAGACCACCCCAGAAATTAGTGCGTTCATTAGAAATGACAATTCCTGGCACGTTACCTGGCTCTTCCTGATACCCTAGTGCGGTGGCATCAGGGTGTTAGAAGGGGTTAATCACAGCTGAGTATTGAAAGATTGTCATTAAAGGGATCCTGTCACCCCCAAAACACCTTTAAAGCTATTAAAACCTGTCCCTACAGCATATTAACACTTTCCCTACACTCTTTTTAGCTCCTAAATGCAGTAAATGATATTGCATAAAAACGTTTTATAAGTACCTGATTAGTGATGATAATGAGTGACTATGCTATTCATAGTCACTCATCAAGACTGCCCCTCTGCTTCATAGCACGCCTGAATAGGCGTGATCTACATCCAGGATTCAAAATCGCGCGTCCCTTCTGTGCCCTGTGTCGTAGGAGGCTGCAGTGTGGCTTGTGACGCGATCCGCGTCATTCCCGGCGCCCTGTGACGTATTTACAGCGGCGCCGCGCTGTCAGCTTCAAAATGTGCACTGCGCATGCCCAATGCGCATGCGCAGTGCGCATTTTGAAGCTGACAGCGCGGCGCCGCTGTAAATACGTCACAGGGCGCCGGGAATGACGCGGATCGCGTCACAAGCCACACTGCAGCCTCCTACGACACAGGGCACAGAAGGGACGCGCGATTTTGAATCCTGGATGTAGATCACGCCTATTCAGGCGTGCTATGAAGCAGAGGGGCAGTCTTGATGAGTGACTATGAATAGCATAGTCACTCATTATCATCACTAATCAGGTACTTATAAAACGTTTTTATGCAATATCATTTACTGCATTTAGGAGCTAAAAAGAGTGTAGGGAAAGTGTTAATATGCTGTAGGGACAGGTTTTAATAGCTTTAAAGGTGTTTTGGGGGTGACAGGATCCCTTTAAGCCTTGGATTGGTAATGCCAGGCATCTTCTGATGCCCACCCATTACCAATCCGGTAAGTGAATAGTTAGTAAACACACACAGAGAAAATTTGTTTATTAGAAATAAAACACACTGACAACCCTCATTTACCAATTTATTAATACCCAACAACATACCCTCTGATAATATTCCACGAGGTCCCACAAAGCACACTTATCTCTGCTGCATTTGAAGTCTCGCTGAAGGAGGAAGCATTGTATCGGCATGAACTCTAAGGAGACAATGACGGCATGCTACATTTGTGCTCTCTTCCCCCCATGTACTCTCTCCCCCTATGCATGGTCTCTATCTCTCTCTCTCTCTCCCTGTGCCTGGTCTCTCGTTCCTCTTGTGCCTGGTCCCTCTCTCTCCCCCTGAGGCTGGTCTCTCTCGATCTCGATTGTGCACTCTCTATCCATCCAATGTTCAGAGCACAGTGTGTGATCACATCCCTGCGCTCTGAACACTGCAGGCTGGCAGGGAGCGCAGATCAGCATTGCTGATCATCGCTCACCACCGATTCTCATTTCACCCAGGACCCCCACTGTCTTTGCTGCTCTTCACCTGCCATCCTCTGTATAAGGGGAAAGTGGAGCTCACAGCATACACTGTGGGCTCCAGAAAGATAACACCGATCTCCTGTCATATCCAGATCACACCAGAATGTAGCCCAATGCAAAGCATAGGGTCGGTGGCCGACCGCTAACTCCTATTGCCTAGGGCTGCCAAAAATGCAGCACCCACAGTTTAGTCATGAAGGTCAATGTGATTTTCCAAAAGCTGTGCCCACATGAGTGTTTTTGGGTGTTGCGATTTTGCTACAAAAAATGCCTTTGTTTTTTTTATGTCCCTGCAATTATCTTGTGCTTTTTTGGGCTGCATTTTCCAGTTGACAGCCATTCTAATGAGCTGGAAAACACAGCACTAAAAAAAAATGCAGGAAAAACAAACCAAAAACGCATTTGTGTGTTTTTGAATCAGCTGCGTTTTGTTGCTGTCATGCAGCGACTCTTAAGGTACCTTTACACGCCGCCACTATCTCTGGCAACCGGAATCAACCATATGTGCACGAGCACGTTTTTAACAGTTGCTAATGATCGCTGATACCGCATGTACACGCCGCCATTGCGTTGTCAACTGAAGGTATCGTGGTTCCCTGGAAGTTCCCACAGATCCTGCGGATAACTGCCTGTTGAATCCCGTCGCCCCTTCACACACCGCAATCAGTAGGGAATATGGGCGTACATGTTCTGCGGCGCCAAAATATAGGCGTGACGGAGTTGTGTATTCCGTGACACTAACACGGTGATTGGACAATGCAATAGCGTCATGATTGGGCAGCCTGCGCAGGAAGGCTGGCTAATACATGACGCCATTGCAATTGTGTAGTGTGAAAGGCTCTTTAAATATGGCGCCCTGTGAAGGGACAGCCAATGGTTACACAGTAGACTCCACCAATCATCGCTGATGGGGTGCGGTATCCAGCACGCTGTGGCACACCCCGGGGAAATCACTAGGTGATGCAGATTCCATCCCTGTCTCCCGTTTACACGCCACTACCATGGCAATTCTCCCTTTGTGTTGCCTTGGATTTTAGAACATGGCTCGGAAACAGCTACCCGAAGCAACTGTGAGCAACCCGATCACTTTCCCAAATTACACGCCGCCACGTCGTAGCAATTTCAAGGCAACAGTCACAAAAAAATCCCCATTGCCAGGCAGTTGCTACCACGCAGTGGCGGCGTGTAAAGGGACCCTTACACTTTTGCAAAGTAAAATGGCAGCCCACAGTGATTGCAAAGAAAATTAATTAAAAAAATTAAGTTAACATATTTAATTTTGTATTAAGAATAATTGTTTCTATAATCAATCATTTTTAATACAAAAAAAAAATTGTGGCACCTCACCCTTAAAATAATCTCTGGAGGCGAATGCTCAGAGAGATCAGTATCTGGACTAAAGTCCGGAACAGCTAATTTACAAGAAAGATGTGGATTTCCATGGAATAAGACATCAGATCGTTGATATCAAAATATCATTTTATTCTGTTTCCTATGATCTGCATGCCGATATAGATGGTTTAGGAGAGCTGATCCTACTCACGGATTCTCTTTAAAAGGGGGCCGTCACACGGAACGATATCTTGCCCGATATCGTTTAAGCGATCTCCTTTTTGATCGCTTAAGCGATATCGGGCAAGATATCGTTGCATGTAATCAAGCGATTTACGATGGTAAATCGCTTGATCGTGACATCGCTGATCTGAGGTTCGGTTCTCAGATCTAGCGATCAACGATGCAACGATCTGCATCATCGTGGTGTATGACACCACGATGATCCATCTCCCAGCGACCGCGCCTATGCTGGGAGATGGTAACTATGGTACACGTCGGGTAACTAAGCGACGCGCGGCGCCTAGTTACCCGATGTGTACCATAGTTACCAGCGTTCTCGCTGGTCCACATCGCTGGTGAGTCTGTCTGTGTGACATCTCACCAGCGATGTGAGCGATATTGTAAGCGATTGCGCGTGCACGTGATCGCTTACAATATCGCTATAGATATCTCACAGTGTGACGGCTGCCAAAAACAGACAATTTTATTATCATTTAGGGCCGCTTTACACACACCAACTTCTGTGACCAACTTCTGAACAGATCTCTGGTTGCAGTGAAATCATGGACACATTGCTGCATTTTGTAGCTGTGTACAATATGGAGCAATGTGTCCATGATTTCACTGCAACCAGAGATCTATTGAGAAGTTGGTCACAGATATCTGTGTGTGTAACGTGGCCTTAAAGGCCACTTCACACACAGAGATATCTGAGTCCAATATCTGAACAGATCTCTGGTTGCAGTGAAATCATGGATACATTTCTCCATGTTGTACACAGCTACAAAATGGAGCAATGTATCCATGATTTCACTGCAACCAGAGATCTGTTCAGATATTGGACTCAGATATCTGTGTGTGTGAAGTGGCCTTTAGAGGCATATGCAGTGGTGACAACATGTCAACTGCACTGCAGCTAATTACTGAGTTCAGTCAATTGTACTCTTTAATGCTGCGTTCACACACTGCGCATTTTTGAACGCATTTTTACGAGCGCTTTTCAAAAATACACAGATGCGTACTGTCTGACAGCAAAGTGAATGTAAAATTCACTTTGCCATTCAGACAGCGCGTATTTTCGCGCCGCGCCTTTCTGGGAGAAAGCGCCGGCATAAAAAGAATTGACTTGTCAATTCTTTACGCAGCAGTGCCGGCGCTTTTTCCTATAAGGGCGGGCGCTGCATCTGACGTAACAGAGGGGAGGAAGAATCCTGCTTCCTCCTCCCCTCTGTGACACCTGAGACCGCCCATTAGATTTTTCAGCGTATTAATATACACTGCAAAATCATCAAAGTTAAATAAAGACAAATGTATTAAAAATAAACAAAGAATTAAATACCTCTCCGACGGGTGTTCCGGTGTCCGGGAGCCAGGAGCCGCCGCTGGAATGGTCCTGCTAGGACCTGTGGTGATGTCAGAGGGCGTTCTGGTCATGTGATATGTATCACATGACTGCGAGCGGCCAATCAGCGCCGGCAATGCCCCCTCTGACATCATGGCAGGTCGTTTTCCATCAGTACATGGCCTTCGCACAGCTCCGGGTGGTGCGAACAAGCCGGCGAAGAGATAAGTATGAAATCTTTATTATTTTTAATACTTCTGGCTTTGTTTAATGTTGATTTCACAGTGTATATTAATACACTGCGAAATCAAATGGGTGCTGGCAGACATGGCACAGAGGGGAGGAGGAAGCAGGATTCTTCCTCTCTTCTGTGACATCACTCCTCCCCCGGCCCGTAAAAAAGCTTCCTGTCTGAACAGTACTGTTTTTTTTTGTGTTTTTATTGCACGGGTAAGGGCCCTTTCACATCAGCGTTTTTTGAAATTTGCAGCAGATGCGGTGAAAAAACCGCATCTGCCGCAATTGCCGCATAACCGATGCACTTGCGGCGCGGTTGCGGTAATCCCCATAGAAAGTATAAGGGGACATGCGGCAGGTGCGGCAAGTGCGGTTTTGCACTTGCGGCAACTGCGGCAGCGAAAAAAAACGCGGCTGACCGCGGTTTTTTTCGCTGCCGCACCTGCCTCAAGTGCAAAACCGCACTTGCCGCACCTGCCGCAAGTCCCCCTATACTTTCTATGGGGATTACCGCAACCGCGCCGCAAGTGCATCGGTTATGCGGCAATTGCGGCAGATGCGTTTTTTTCACCGCATCTGCCGCAAATTTCAAAAAACGCTGATGTGAAAGGGCCCTAAGAAGCGCCCGCGCAAAAAAAGTGCTATGTGTGAACGTAGCCTTAATCAGGAAAATTGCTTTGTTACTTGCTGAAAAGGAACAACACCTTTTATGGTGGGTTTACACGCTGCGATATCGGCGTCCAACTCCGACCCAACTCCGACAAAAAGTCACGTGGGTCGCGAGTTGGAGCCGATATCGTTTGCACGTTGTACGGTTTGAGCGTACAACGCGATGCTGGAACGATGCCAAAACGATATCGGAGTTGAATAGCAGAGCTATTCAACCGCCCGATATCGCATGGCCGTTGTAGCAGCATCGCTGCGTGTGACAGCCCAACTCCGATGTGTACTCGCACCTCACCCATTAACTCCCATGTTAAATGGTCGTTACTGGGTTGGTGGGCGTACACATCGGAGGGACGTTGTTTCCCGATATCACAGCGTGTAAACCGGCGATGCGATATCGGGAAAAGTGCTCCCAAAATGCGCGCTCCCGCGGCGTTGTATGCGATATCGGGACGATATCGCTAAGTGTAACCCCACCATTAGAATCTGGAATAGATTTCTTAGGCTAAATTCACATGTTCAGTAATCGTCCATTAGGACAGATTCAGCAGAGATCACTTTGCAAAAATTTTGTGCAAACATAACTTTTTTGTCCATTTTTGAATAACTGATTTCAGCTGGATGTTTTTTTTAACATTGGAGTGTATGGAGAGCAGATCCATTAACAGATTGCTATTTATTTTCAATTGGAAGCTAATACAGTAAGCAAAAAAAAAAAAGATTCTTTACAAAGGAACAAACAAATGGTTAATTAACTATCCATTTTTCCATAGAATTCAATGTTAAAAAAACGGATTTAGCTGAAATCAGTCATTTAAAAATGGCCAAAAAAGTTGCAACTGCACAACTTTTTTGCCAACTGATTGCTGCTGGATCTGTTTTTGGGGCTCGGACACACTCTGCTACTTACATGCGAGTCTCTCGGACGAGACTCGGAAGAGGCTGGAGCAGTGACCCTGAATGGCCTCTCCCTCTCTGGATGTGGAGCTGCACAAAAACACAAGCAGCTGACTTTCCAATTCATGTAAGTAGCAGAGTGTGTCCGAGCCCTAATGGATGATTACTGGACATGTGAACTCAGCCTTAGTTTCCTTCATTAATGGTTCCCACCTTGTTAATATCATCACTTGGGTCCATTCCCCACCAAATCTTCTGGCGGATGCTTGCTCTTTCTTCAGACCTGTGGCCCGCCATTGATTGAGCATGTAGGTGTGAGCCACAAAGGCCAATACCCCAGAGTAAGATTGGGTTTACACAAACATAGAGAGTTCACCGAGTAGGTTACATAATTATCAGAGAAGAGAAAAAAAACAAACAAACCCATATTTGGCCACTTACAAATGTCCACTGCATTTAGCAGAATGCTGTTTGCCACTCTTAGGGGATAACCCATGTCTCCCAACACCGATGCTGAATCTCCTACAACCCTGGCATGGGGGCGATTGTAGCATCTGCGTCCATCCATGCCACAGGAGGAAACTGGTGGTATTACTGGACACGAGGTCACCCCAGGGCTGCAGCCACTCCAGGCAAAGTCAAACATAGTGTCAGAGAACAGCCTATTAATGACACCCAGCTGTTAAACAAGGCGGGCTGTTCCACACCAAAAATATGCTCCACAAGTGACTGACGCCCCCTAGAGGGCCCAGCCTCAAACTGCAGAAAGATAAAAAAAATGCAATAAACATTTTTTTGGAAAAAAATGTGAGGAGTTAGTTTGATATTTTGGACCAAAATAGCATAAGCTCGTAGCCCCCGTAGGATCCAGTATGTGGGCCTGTACTGTGCAGCGATGCATAATCGTCTTAATAAGCACAGACACAATATTAAATCAGGATACCTCTTACATAGTGTTTCCAAACACTATGCAGCCTGCCTTAATAAAGATGCGAATAAGATGAGAATATTAATAATAGATCATGTCAACGAGGGGGTCTCTAATTGAGTACCCTTATTAAAAGAGAAAATTATTGGATTTACAAGTTGGGGACATGAGCCCAGAATGCCATGATGTGATATTGGAGAATGTGCCCAAACATTGATGAAAAATAAATAATAAAATTGTATATGTGTCTATGTATATACGTATGTGGATATGTATATATATAAATATATATATATATATATATATATATATATACACATTAATTTTGCGGTATAGGTCATTAATACTTATGCTATAATCCGACCGAACATCACTTTTTCCTCCAATAAACAGACAGATATAGCACAATATATATACATCATATGGATCATATTTATGAATATATGCACAATTTTATGTTGGTAATTTTGTGATGATTTTCTATGATGAATTTTTTATGTATTTTTTATGTATTTTTATGATGAGAATTTATTCATATCAAAGTTGTAATTTTATATGAGAATTGTATTTTAGGCATTTTTTGATATTTTAGAGGAGTAATTGCAATAACACTCGTAAAGGTTTTTTAAATGTAGCATTTTTAAGAATTGTTGCTGATCTGCAAGCATAAATGTATTACCAGACCACATAAGAGACAGGTATATTGTGAATGAGTACATTGGTATAGTAAGGGTTAATGGGTGCATAACTTCCACCAATCAGGCCATACAGAACCCTATAAATGTCATTTTCCCTATTCACCTCCTACAACCACCTGATGAAGACGGCCCTATGTACTGTCGAAACATGTTGTGGAGTTTGCAGGGGATTATTAATAAAGGTTTGTTAATTTTTGCTTAAATACCATCATACTGGCATCCTTAGTGCTCCCTATGAGACTTCTACACTTTTACCTTTCATTAAATCCATAGATTCATTTTGTACATCCGTATGGCATCCATGATTCCATTAATGTAATAAATAATAAAGTTCAAATTCAGTTTCCAATCTTTATAATTGTAATGCTGAATCATAGAATCATAAAAAGGTAGAATGGGAAGGGACCTCCTGGGTCATCTGTTCCAACCCATTGTTCAAAGCAGGATTCACTAAATCATCTCAGGCAGATGTTTGTCCATCGTCTGTTTGAATACATCCATTGAAGGAGACTTCTCCACCTCTCGTGGCTGCCTGTGCCACTTGTTGATCACCCTCACTGTCAAATAGTTTTTTCAAATATCTATGACTCCTCCGAGGAAAAACTCATGACATATGCATGGTAATCCATATGTGATCCACTATTTTTTGCACTCATTGACTTATAATGGGCAAGTCTGATCCAGAATACGAATTAAATTAGTTGATGCTGTGACTTTTTACACTCAGACCATCAGTAGTTGATTAGGTCTACGCGTTTCAAAGTATAAAAAACTTCTTCAGGACAGAAGCTACTATAACTCATAGTATTTATACTAGTTATAGTAGTTTTGTATCCTGAAGAAGTTTGTATGTCAAGACTGTTGGCAGAGTGTATCTTCTGAGAATCACCTCCGGTATAGAAGAGAACTTCACTTAGCAGGTTATCTTGAGTAAAGAGTCTTTACTGCATAAACATGAGATATTAAGCTTAGCAGCACACAGTCCATGCTCCTGCAATTAACACATTCAAAGCAAAAGTAAAAGAATCACTTACAATAGAGAACAGCACAACAAACATAGAACTTTACACACACTGTCGCCATCTGCTGGCTGGTCAGTGTAAAGTCCTCCCTTCACTTATAATAAGTCCTGATCTGTTGCGTATGTCAACAAAGACCAGTAGACATAACAAACTACTTGGAATATACCTTTCTGGCTTGTCCTCTTCAAATCTTGCCCATCCACAGTGCAGATTTTAACCCCTCATGTCCTGTTTTTCTATCTAGTATTTGAGGGCCACAATAGCCACATCTTTGAGTAAATTCCTATAGTTGTAGGTACACAACTCCCACCAGTGTGCCTTCTGCAATTCTCCCAGATAAGCTCATATTGCGCATGTCTTCCCTTTAGAGTCTTGCTTAGGGCAGCTCAACAACATTTTAATACATTCATCTGAACGAGCCCTAAGGGCCAGGCATTAGACTGCTGAGAGCTATCCCAGGATAAAAAAAAACAGACAGATAATGAATAAAAATGTGTGTCCCCTTCTCTTCTAGATAATTATCATTAATTAATTCCTTCATTACTTTTCCTTCTGCAGTGAATTGTAGCTTTCAGCATGCCCTGCGTTCTGAAGACATTCGAGATCTTCTTAAAAGGAACCTGTCACCTAGATTTAAGGCCCTACAATATCACTACCTGTCCTAGCTGCTCCTTATCTATCCCTACCTGAGCTAAAGGGGCCCTATAAAACATCTGAAAAATAACTTAGAACTTACAGAAGTTCCTGAGGCTGGGGACTGGAAAGGCGGCCCCACGCTCCAGTGTTCCCTCCTAGATGCTGCATCGCAAGCCCCTAGGGCAGCATTATTCTTTATTCCTCACCGCCCCTCTATTTGGAATCTCCCACGCTCTGTGCACATAGTATGCACCGGCCGCAACGTCACATCCAGCGCTGTGCATTATGGGGACGACAGATGAGGAGGAGCTGCTGCTCCAACATCACCTGTAATGTATGTGCCTGAGTACTGTATGTGCCCCCCCAATAGTGTATGTGCCCCCCAATAGTGTATGTCCCCCACAGTACTGCATGTGCCCCTCACTGTGTAAATGCCCTTAGCCTCCGCAGTGATATATAGGCCTATATAGGCCCCACCATCCTCAGTGCTGTATATGCCTCCAGCCCTCCCAAGTGATGTATATGCCCCCACCATCCCTAGCGCAGTATATTACCCCAGCTCTCCCCAGCCCTCCCAAGTGATGTATATGCCCCCACCATCCCTAGTGCAGTATATTACCCCAGCTCTCCTCAGCCCTCCCAAGTGATGTATATGCCCCCACCATCCCTAGTGCAGTATATTACCCTAGCCCTCCCCTGCCCTCTCCAGTGTAAAAAACACCTGAAACGTGTAACCTTGCCATATTGCTGTTCATGTCATCACCTGCCGTGTAATGCATTTACAAAAATCAATAAACCCCTGTTTTGTTTGAGCCAGTTATCTTTCTTCAATGTTTCTAATTTTTGACACCTTTTGATTGGACACTGTCTAGTTTGTAACGCATTTCATGAGGACCCACTTCAAAAAAATTATATGGAGATTTTTTTTTCACCAAGAGTTTTACAAAACCTCAAGTTAAAAAGAAGGGCTAAACATGTGAATAGCAAAGTGACGTTATAATAGAAATGAATAAGAGTATTTCAGGAAGTATTTAATTGACCCAAAAATTCTAGACGTACATACCATTTTACTTCTATACAGATATGAGTACAAAAAAATGCAGCCACCTTACCTTTAAAATGTATCGAGAATATGTCATTTGGGAACTTGTGAGCAAGGATCAGGGAATAATTGATAGTAGATGTAAGGAATCAATATAACTGGTGGGCCCTTAGCACTCCAGTCTAACCAATTACTTTTTTGTTCAAACCTACATCTAAAATTGTAGGCTGGGTCCAAATGAATCAGTTGTCTGGCATTTTGGCAGTATTTGTTGTTTGCTCTGCGTCAATAGCCTGACATAGCTGGACCATAAAAAATGCCGTGTGCAGTGTTCTGTCCAGCACAGGGAGGTAAATAGTGTTACATCAGATGCAACTAATGCTAAAACTGCTCCCATAGGTAAAACAAATATACATTTGTATACGTTTTCTTATCAACCTGTTATGGAAAGAATACATAATGTGATGTCTCATCATTTAACTTGAGTCATCTTCCTTCAGCACTTTCATTACGCTCATATGGGATCTTGTTGTTTTTCTGCTGAACACATAATCCCGGTATGTCTTAACCTCTTCACGACACATCTTTATACATCTAGCTACTTCACATGCTCCTCTGGCTATGAATATGGTTAATTTAATGGAAAATCCAAGATATTTTAAGGAATATAGAAAACATCTGGACATATCACTTTCTTCTTTTTTTCTTCTTCAGTGTGGTAGCTTTACCCAATGGACTTCAACAGGCTAGATTAATTGCTTTTCTACACAGCAAAGCACTAATTTTGTTACCCTGGCAGTGTGGAGATCTGCACCTGCTTATACCATCTGCGTGACCTGATGGTACAGAGCTCATATACCCAGCATGGCTGACCTTCATCTTTCTCTGGGATAAATTTATTTGGCTTTTACAAGTAAAGCCTGTCAGACACATTAAATTAGCTTTGATCATCATTGGAAGTGGTTAATTAGAGCTTACATACCATCAATGTTTGCTTCACTTACTTAAAGAAATCATCACGTTTAAACAACTAATTTCAATATTCTGCAGTGTAAATCTCCTTAAAATGTTGAGTATCAGGGGATGGAATCAAATATTAAAATTATGATGGTTCCACTGTCACCTTTAAGAGTGACCAAGAAAGATAATTGTGCAAAATTAACAGTAAAGAGTCTAACTCATATTCTTGAGATATCTGTAGCTTTACAGATCACTACAGAAATGATGTCCTCTGAGCACTTTACAAAGATCGAAGCCACCATGTACCCAATACTCCACCTTATTAGGCTGACTTTGAAATTTGTGTGATTTCTTGTTCACTCCATATACCTCTACTCAATCAAACTTTTTCCTTTAATTTCTCGATGAAGTCTCAGATCTTCTAAATGTGGCTATCCCTGCACTTTCTTTCCAAGGCCAATTTCACCATGTAGCAGCTTCTTGATCTTCAATAAGACACCAACAACACTAAGCAGCCACAATAAACAACTGATTCTGATTTTAATACCCTTTATGTCACATTATCATCGATTATTCCCATTTGTTATTCCAACATGTTGCGTCCCTGGTGCGGGCGAGAGTGTGTGATTTGTGCGCAGGCGGACGCCTGCGCACAGATCACATATGGGTGTGAATGGGTGCGCACGGTCTTGCGCTGTCAAGTGCAGCACCGTGCACTCCCATTATATAAATAGGGGCTGGCGGTGCTGCACTCACATTGCGGATCCCCTCCGCAGAACGCTGCGGAGGGGTCCGCAAATGTGAAGGCAACCTTAGAGCACCCTCAATCCTTTTCTATTGGTCTTGTGTCCAAAATAGAGTCCTCGATAGTTCTTCTTTCTCTAATTTTTTTCTCAACTCTCGCTTTTCAGAGAAATCTACCATTGCTGAAGCTTATACATTTGTTATTTTATGGTACACACTGTTTTGCTGGCTGCATCAGGACATAAAGTTGATATTTTTCATTGTGTGCTAGTTTGAATTAATCATTAGGCTCTGTCCAAATATGAGTTTAGAGCCTCTGTCTGTGTTTCATCAGAGTCTTTGTCACTTCTGACATGAATATTACTGAATGCATGGTTATTCATGTGGTTGAATATATATAAACCACAATGAACCCATTAGAGGGCAAAAGGGTACGCTGGTCACTGGTTTAATATCTGGCATGAGACACTGTTGTGTCCCATGAATGGGAACAACTCATAATGTGTTTTCTTCTATGTTATGCATTGGTCTCTGTGTTGCTTGGCAGATTCCTGCTCCCTGAAGTTTGTCCCTATGCCTCTCCTGTAGTTGATGATGTGTTTGTTTGCTCCTCCCTTCTTCTCCAGTGTTCAGTTGGTTGTAGCCATTTTCTGGACCACACGTGTGCTTCCCTGTAAGGATTAGGGTGTGTGCCCACATAGTGGTTTAGTGTCGGTTTAGCAGTGAAAACCGCCGGCGGTTTAGCATAGGTTTTATTTAAATTTATGTAAATCCTTAGCAGCTTTAGGACTTACAAGTAACCCTATGTAATTTAGAAAACGCTGTGCACACATAGTGGGTTTATGTGAGCGGATCCGCCATCGGTTGAGCGGTTTCCCAGCGGTTTAGCAGCATACAACATGTCAATTCTTCTCAGCGGTTTTTGAGCGTTTCCATGGACAAAATCTTCCATAGAAAACCGCTGGAAAAACCGCTGGAAAAACCGACTGTAAAACGCTGTACACACGCTGAAAAAACCGCTGGGAAACCGCTGAGAAACCGCTGGAAAACCGCTGGTGACTTCTGAGCTCAGGAGTCTAGGCTCCTTGAATTTTCCAGCGGTTTACTGACGATTTGAACGTCACTAAACCACTATGTGGGCACACACCCTTACTCTTTTCACCTGTTGCATTAAACTTAAAGGGATCCTGTCACCCCCAAAACACCTCTAAACCTATTAAAAGCTGTCCCTAGAGCATATTAACACTTTCCCTACACTCCTTTTAGCTCCTAAATGCCCTTAGTCAAAGTGAAGAAAAACGTTATAATAGTACCTCATTAGTGATGATAATGAGTGACTATGCTATTCATAGTCACTCATCAAGGCAGCCCCTCTTCTTCATATCACGCCTATTCAGGCGTGATCGTCATCCTAGATTCAAAATCGCGCCTCCCTGCGCGCCTCCCCACTCTCCCATAGCGTCCGTGCTTCATTGTGGGGCTGTATGACGCGATCCGCGTCATTCCCGGCGCCGGGTGACGTATTTGCAGCCGCGCCGCGCTGTCAGCTTCAAAATACGCACTGCGCATGCGCATGGGCATGCGCAGTGCGGGACTTGAAGCTGACAGCGCGGCGCGGCTGCAAATACGTCACCCGGCGCCGGGAATGACGCGGATCGCGTCATACAGCCCCACAATGAAGCACGGACGCTATGGGAGAGTGGGGAGGCGCGCAGGGAGGCGCGATTTTGAATCTAGGATGACGATCACGCCTGAATAGGCGTGATATGAAGAAGAGGGGCTGCCTTGATGAGTGACTATGAATAGCATAGTCACTCATTATCATCACTAATGAGGTACTATTATAACGTTTTTCTTCACTTTGACTAAGGGCATTTAGGAGCTAAAAGGAGTGTAGGGAAAGTGTTAATATGCTCTAGGGACAGCTTTTAATAGGTTTAGAGGTGTTTTGGGGGTGACAGGATCCCTTTAATAACAAGATTTCAGAGGAAAACAGCTCTGTTTCTCTTGGTGTTTACTACAAGTCAGTGTGACTCAGTTGGCACTATCTGAGGACGCATCGCATGTGAGTACAACAATCATACAGCTGTCTAAGAGATGGATAACTAAGGATTTAGAAACTCATACTGCCTTGAAGAGTCAAAATACACACTATGAATCCATGTCATGCCCATTGTGGATGCTTAGTGTGAAGACTGCTATGATTGCATACTTGGCTATTTGTTACAATATTTTTATTATCAAACACAAAATGTACACACAATTTGAATACATTTGTAACTACTCATTTAACGAACATATAATGTTATTTTTATTTTCCTTTAAAGGGAACCTGTCAGGTGGTTTATGTCCCCCCCAGCTATCACTATCTGTACCTGCAGCTTTATAATGCTAATCTAATTCCTGTCTGAGCTCATAGTATAATGTGAAAAAAAAGCATTTATACACTTACATTTCAGTCTACACCTTGGAGGAGGGGGACTGTCTGGCAGGATAATAGTTAACTCACTTTTAATGTGCATGGCTAAAGGACCTGTGTGATGTAACAATCATGTGACCATAGTGGGCGGAGCTAAGCCAGCAAACTCATATTATGTTATGTTATATATATGTTATAGCTTCACCTATTGTAGTCACATGGTTGTGACATCACATCAGGTCTCCCAACATCTTCTAACATAAGGCTGAAATGTTAACTATTAACCTGTCAAGCAGTCTCCGTGCTCCAAGCTGGAGACTGACTGCCTCAATACATAAGGCAATATAAGTGTATAAATGCTTTTTCTTCACCTTTAACATGACACTATGAGCTCAGACAGGAATGATTAGACTGGTATTATAAAGCTGCAGGTACAGACAATGATAGCTGGGGAGGCATAAACCACATGACAGGTTCCCTTTAAGACAGAACAAGATTAATAGAGACTGTACATGGATTGTGGTATATTTTACGAGAGGTTCCACAAACATCTTTGCCCCTACATTGGGATCTGACCTTCATTACAAAGGCCTCTGGGTTGCATCTATGGTGTATCTTTTGGCTAGTGATGTGATTTGGCTGAAGGAAAATTCAGCAAGATGAGTAAAAACCAGAGGGATGGTACCAAAGTCAATATCTGCAAGAAGGGAAGAGGTCAGTGGATAGCTGAGGTCAAAAGCAGAGCGAAGTAATAAAAGACAAAGGCAAGTGAGCGATTAAGGCAGTCCAGAGTCAACACAAGTATCTATCCAGGTAAGGCAATGCTACTTAAAGAGCAAGGTCAAGTATAAGGAATAGAAATCTTCAGCAGCAGAATAAACAGTTATGACTTACAGGGACCCGATTCTGGGGGCGGGGGATTAAATAGGGTGCAGTGATCTGTCATTACCACATGTACACCAGCCAGCAATTGATCTGCTGACCATCCCCAGCCATTAGTTGGTCAAACTTAATCTACATTAAGTAGAAAACTGCTGGGCATTAAACATGATACCTAACAGAAAAACAGACATTTCATTTACTAAAATACAGGCTGGACAGCAAGCGTGCCACCCAGCGATGATATCTCTGCCAACAGTGCCACTTGCTGAGCCATAGTTACCTAGAAAGGCAATGCAGAATTGGGCAAGGTCAGTATGTAACAACTGAAATCAGAATTCTGCTGGTTTCCTTGTAGCACACAGCAGGGCACTATTGGAGGTCAGGTAATGGTCACATTTTGAGCTCAGCTGCACAAAATTGTAAAACAGAGGAAATATAGAAGTTAGAGCAAGTATGAAATTGTAAGTTTTGCATTCTGTACTAAATTATATTCCCATTTGATTTGTTACAGCAGAACTTTTTTTGTGATCGATAACAGGAAATGAAACTATACTAGTTGTCACTTATAACAATAACTACCAAAAACTGCACATATTACTTTATTCTGGACTTTAGTGCCATTGTACATGTACCGTACATTGCTGAATTAAAGCTTATTGACTGCAATCTAGCAGGAACAGGTCACGTAAAGGTAAGACAGAAGAGATTTATAACTGATTCTGTCTTCTTTTCTCTAGTATACATAGTGCTCAGTGAATAAAGGAAGTGGCAACACTGCTGCACCTATAGGACCCTGTGATCCTGTGATTACTGGATACCTTCTGACATGGTGTATGTTATACGTTTTAGAAGTTTCAGATTATGTCATGACAGTAGAGTTCTCCTATGATGTATGAATGAGTTATGAATGTGTCCAGATAAAAAAATAAATGTGAATAAATAAACACTACAAATGTGCTGACGAAGATAACTGTCAGATATATTTTCCTGTAAATGAGACAGATTTCAGTAATCCAAAGACCATTTATAGGCATCAATTACCTTACGATTTTGACTACATAGTAGAGATTGTAGACATTTTAGCCCATGTAAATCATGGAGACAACTTATTGACCTAGTTATAATATTTTTCCATCAATTTATAATTTCTGCATAAAAATAATCATAATCTTAAAAGGTAAATGTTCTAGCACCTATTCTTCACTAGTTAATTGGTCACCTCATATTTCTATTATTTATCATTAACCCTTGACCTATACACACATGCTTTGATACAGCAAAAAAACACTCCATGGTAACTTGAATATTTTTTATCTTTATCAGTATATATTATTATTTACTATAATTAGGATTTTATTCTAACAAGTATAATCATGCTTTCCTTTCTTTAAGCCTACTATTTTGTATACTGTTGTTGTCACCCAATATCAGTCGGGACACTCTGCCTTTAATGTATGCCCTTGAGGATTATTTCTGTCTTCAGTTTTATTCTCCTATAACAATAATGGAGCTGAACACATCTTTGGGATCAATAAGGTGTGGCAGGAAGAGACTCACATGTACAAAACCACCTCTATTAAACTGTCAGAGAAGGAGACGTGAGACTCTCGCAGGTCTATGTCAGATGTGTTTGTAAATCATTTACAGGATGCTGGACCCTTAGAATCATTAATTAATCAGACTTAATGCCCATTAAGGATGCTGAACTCAAAGTAATATGATGAGCCATATATTTTTTATTGCACTTAACACAGTGTTATTAATAACTTGTGTTCTGCACAATACAAAACGTAAAGTAATCTGATCAGCCATTTATTTTTTTATTGCACTTAACACAGTGTTATTAATAACTGGTGTTCTGCACAGTAAAAACACACTGATCTGGCTTTACCCCAAACACAAGTAAATGCTCCAGTCCAGAAAAATGTAAGAGAATTTATGAGATTAGGAAAATACAGTCTACTTTTCCCAGAAACAGTGCTACTTTTGTCTGTGGCCTGTGCCTGGTATTGCATTTCTGCAAGATTTATGTGATTAAGGCTTGGCTGGAAACCAAGATATGCCGATGATCAAGAGTATTGATGTTCTCATACAACCCTTGATCAGAGGATACGTAAACTGTCGTGCTGTCAAGTCTAAAGGTTTCTATAGATGATTATCACATATTGGACACTTTTAAAATAGTCTCATTTGTGTTCCATGAAATAACAGGAGTGATAACACCTACATGCAGAGAACACTTCCATGAAACATTGACTGATGGAGAGGGTTTCCAGTGGCAAAATGGGGCTATTTTCTTTTATCATAATTACACACACACACACACACACACACATGCACACATACACATTTGTACCAAATGTGAATTTTTAATTAGAAGTTGAAATTAAACTCCATTCCCCAATTCATCAAGACTGGAGTTGTTCACCCCAGCATTGATGAGGGGTGTTCTTGATCCATTTAGAGGGGCATGCCTCCTAATGGACCAAATGCCTTTTTAAAAGTAGTGTGCACCTTAAAAGTGGCATGCACTGTTAGAGAAATCATACTCCAGTCAGATACTGAAGTACACCACAGATCCTCAAGAATCAGGAGAACTGGCGTCACCATGCCCTGCTCTGCACCAACTCTTCCCATTTTGGCAGAGCTAGTAAACAATTGGCAAAGATACACAATTTCTACGCAATCTTGTATTGTGCAAAAATGTTTCTACTTTTCACAAGTGTTTTATGCCAGATTTGGGTGTAAACCCCTTGATGAATCGGGGTCCATTTCTTTGAACAATTTAAGAAAGCTTCCATTATATTTTCTTGCCTCAAACACAC
The DNA here is from genome assembly GCA_033576535.1 of Allobates femoralis. NCBI lineage: Eukaryota > Metazoa > Chordata > Amphibia > Anura > Aromobatidae > Allobates > Allobates femoralis. The sequence continues at coordinate 98,889,193 of JARQOC010000011.1, read as the reverse complement.
TTAAAGGGAATCTGTCAGCAGGTTTTTTCCTATGTAAGTTGAGGAAAGCATGCTGCAAGGTTTAAATACAAAAATCAATTGTGCCTCTTTAATCACTCTGTAGGCTATTGTTTAGGTAAACTAAATGCTTTACCACCTGGTAGTTACCATTACAAGACTACTTTATCACGTGCACAGCAGTCTGACACCCCCCTGCTGTGATTGAAACCTCACTGTCAATATACAATCTCCATTAAGAGCCTGATGTGGTTGGGGGCAGTTCTCCCAACTCTGCAACATGGCTAAAACTAAATTTTTTGTGTCAGAACGGCTGCACCCAGTAATCTAAGTTAAACATTGTTGGATTGAGAATTTCTTTGCCTACAACATGCTGCTCTCAGATGAGGTAGCAAAAACCTGCTGACAAATACCCTTTAAGGGACAATTCATCAAGCAGTTTATACCAGTATTCAAAGGTAATTCTGACTGAAATGTCACAAACGATTTCATAAATATTAAAATCCAAATTCTATATATTGGCTAACACGGTATAAACATAATTTACTATTTCACAATATTTGATGATTTGTCATTTAACTGTTCAAGACATTGGTGGCTTTTTGTAGGGAGGGAATGTTGTTGGTAAATTCACCATAATTTATGTCACAATTATGGCATTTATTATGACAGTAAGTACATTTGTACACACCAATTCCTGACTAGCATATATTTCTTATTGTCCATTATTTCTCATCATGTTGTATTTATTTGTGTGATGTTTACACTCCTGTTTTAAGTGTTTTGTGTGTGTTGTTGTGTGTGTTGTTCAACATAATTTTTTTGCGCACAAAAAGTCAAACTGAAAAAAAAATAAAACTAACTACCTGTGTGTGTCGTTACTTTTGAATCCAGGGCAGGGGCACATAGCTTTATGCTGTGCACAGAGGTATGTGATACATGACATAGGATTGATGAGTCTGTGCAGCATTGTCTGCTAATGTCGAGTACACCGGTCCAGCCCTTTGGGCAACACTGTATGCCGTGACTGTGTGTACATGTGCAATGTGATGTGTTTGGCCACATGGGAACGTGTCCACACACATGGAGAATGCAATGGTGTTTGTGGGGGATGTAGGTACACTTCAGTACACACACGCAAACATGTGTACACACACATAGTTCAGTTCAGCCATGGCGTAGACCAATGCAGGCACATATGGGCAAAGTGTGGTTTGCATCTTACCACCATCAACTACAGACGCACACATAGCCATTGTGTAGTGTAAGCCACTGTCCTGCACACCACTGCTCCTGTGTGACGCTTTTGCGCTTCGAAAGTGTGTTGCAGTAGCTAGTATTGACGACACGAGCGTGTATTCATCACAAACTCCAATAGACAATGGCGTCATGTATTAGCCAGCCTTCCAGAGCAGGCTAGCCAATCGTAACGCTGTTGCGTTGTCCAATGAGCGTGCTTGGGGCGCGGTGTAAACCACTGTGGCACACCTATCTCCTCGACTCGCTGAACATGTACGCCCACATTGCTTTTGGGATTGCGGCGTGTGAAGCAGTGAGGGAAATCGACCGGATTGGTTCCGCTGTGGGTGAGGCGATTTCCGGGGCGACACATCGCCTTAGGTTCAAGGTGCAATTGCGGCGTGTAATTCCGCCATCGGCGATCTGAGGCGACCATAAAAAACATGCATGCGCACGTTAGATCGCCTCATATCACCAGCCGAGATTGTGACGTGTAAAGGTACCCTAAGGCTGGCTTCACACTGCAGTTTTTCACTGATCAGTGTCCATCAGTGTTTGGGTGCCAAAACCAGGAATGTCTCCAAAACTCAGAACAGGTGTCAATCTTTCCATTATAGTTTTTCTCTGCAAGTTCCTTTCCTGGTTCCTCTCCTGGTTTTGGCACCCAAACACTGATGGACACTGATCAGTGAAAAACTGCAGTGTGAAGCCAGTCTAAAGGCCACTTTACACACACAGATATCTGAGTCCAATATCTGAACAGATCTCTGGTTGCAGTGAAATCATGGATACATTGCTTCATGTTGTACACAGCCACAAAATGGAGCAATGTATCCATGATTTCACTGCAACCAGAGATCTGTTCAGATATTGGACTCAGATATCTGTGTGTGTGAAGTGGCCTTATGGTGGGTTTACACACACCAATTTATCTATTCAATATCTGAACCAATCTCTGGTTGCAGTGAAATCATGGATACATTGCTCCATTTTGTGGCTGTGTACAACATGGAGCAATGTATCCATGATTTCACTGCAACCAGAGATTGGTTCAGATATTGAACAGATAAATTGGTGTGTGTAAACCCACCATTAAGAGCAATGGGATTTTTCAGTAACTTAAAACAATCAGTATTAACCCCTTTACGACTAATGACGAGTATACTCGTCATGAAAAGATGTCAGTTCCCGCATCATGACGAGTATACTCGTCATGGCTTTGAACTGTCACTGCTTCTAAACGAACAGTGACAGTTCAATTCTAAAAGCTGTCAGTGACAGCTGAGGGTTAGGGACAGAGGTGTGGGGACCCTTTTTAGGGGTCCCCACACTCAGAGCGATGTGATCGGTCAGTCAATCTGACCGACCGATCACATCAAAATCGCGCAGGAAAGTGCTGAATATCAGCATTTCCCTGCGCGATCTCTGCAGGAGCCGGGCTGTCAGCTGTGCCCGGCTCCTGCACACATCCCCTGGCTGGCCCACTGCTCCTGTGCCCACTGTGTCCACATCCCCCCCTGCTAATTCCCCTTGACCCCCTCTCTGGCACCCCCGCTCTTCCCCCCTGTCCCCTGCTGCAGACCCCCGTCCCGCACTCATCCCTCTTGTCTTCCGCCCTGTCCCGGGTCCCCCGCTGTCCCCCCTGTCCCCTGCTGTTTCTGGGCCCCCCCGCCACCGCCGGTGACCGGCGGGAAGAGGTGATCACCAACCCTGTGATCACCTCTTCCCGCCGCTTCCTTCCGCTCACCCCCTCCTGCCGGTGCGTCTTCCTCTGCCCCCGCTGCCTCCTGCTGTCAGCCTCCTCTCACCGCCACTCATCCTTCCGGACCCGACATCCGGTAAGAACCCCATGCAGATCCCCTTCAGGGGGATCCCTGCCCTGATCCCCCATCCCCCTGCAAGGGGATCCCTGATCCCCCTGCAGGGGATCCCTGATCCCCCATCCCCCTGCAGGGAGATCCCTGATCCCCTATCCCCCTGCAGGGGGATTCCTGATCCCCCATCCCCCTGCAAGGGGATCCCTGATCCCCCATTCCCCTGCAGGGGATCCCTGAACCCCCATCCCTCTGCAAGGGGATCCCTGATCCCCCATCCCCCTGCAGGGGGATCCCTGATCCCCCATCCCCCTGCAGGGGGATCCCTGATCCCCCATCCCCCTGCAGGGGGATCCCTGATCCCCCATCCCCCTGCAAGGGGATCCCTGATCCCCCATCCCCCTGCAGGGGGATCCCTGATCCCCCATCCCCCTGCAAGGGGATCCCTGATCCCCCATTCCCCTGCAGGGGGATCCCTGAACCCCCATCTCTCTGCAAGGGGATCCCTGATCCCCCATCCCCCTGCAAGGGGATCCCTGATCCCCCTGTAGGGGGATCCCTGATCCCCCATCCCCCTGCATGGGGATTGAACTGCAGAAAGAGATCTGACAGTTCAGGCGCAGTGATCCAGTGGATCACTGAAACCAAGCTGTCAGATTGTTTTCTGCAGCTTGCTCTTCATGCAGGGGATTCCCCTTGCATGGGGATTGAGCTGCAGAAAGCAATCTGACAGCTCGGACGCAATGATCCAGTGGATCACTGAAACAAAGCTGTCAGATTGTTTTCTGCAGCTTGCTCTTCATGCAGGGGAATCCCCTTGCATGGGGATTGAGCTGCAGAAAGCAATCTGACAGTTTGGGCGCAGTGATCCACTGCACAGTGATCCGGGCTTTCAGACCACTGCGCCCAAGCAGTTAAATTGCTTTCTGCAGCTTGCTCTCCATGCAGGGGATTTCCCTTGCATGGAGATCGAGCTTCAGAAAGCAATCTTGCAGCCCTGGCACGGCACCCGGGCTGCCAGATCGCTGCTCTGCAGTCCGATCCTCCTGCATGAGGATCGAGCTGCAGAAAGCGATCTCGCAGCCCCGGTGCTGCACCCGGGCTGCCAGATCGCTGCTCTGCAGTCCGATCCGTCATGCGGATTGAGCTGCAGAAAGCGATCTCACAGCCCCGGTGCAGCGATCCACATAGTGGATCACTACACCCGGGCTGTCAGATTGCTACTTTGCAGTCCAATCCTCCTACATGGCAATCGTGGGACCTTCGTTGTGGACTACGTCGGAGGCGATCGAGCGTCGTGGGACCTTCGTTGTGGACTACGTCGGATCTTTATAATAAAGATGGAGTCCGAATTTTGTTTGTGTTTTTTTTTTAAATAAAAAGATTTTTCTATGTGTGTATTTTCTGACTATTTACCAGAGATTCCTAATGGCGGGTCTAACATTGGCCCAATATTATGAATCTCGGGCTTAGTGCCAGCTGCCAATAAAAAGCTGGCATTAACCCCTTTATTACCCAGTTTGCCACCGGCACCAGGGCAACTGGAAGAGCATGGGTACAGCGCCAGAAAATGGCACTTCAATGAATGCGCCATTTTCTGGGGCGGCTGCGGGCTGCAATTCACAGCATGGATGGCCCAGAACGCTTGGGCCTTTCCATGCTGAGGATTCCAGCCCCCAGCTGCCTAGTTGTACCTGGCTGGGCCAAAAATATGGCGGAGCCCTACGTCATTTTTTTTCTAGAATTAGTTCTAGAAATAAAAAAAAAATGGGCTTCGCTGTATTTTTGGTTGCAGCCAGGTACAACGAGGCAGCTGGGGGTTGCTGGCAGTCTGTAGCTGCCAAGTTGTACCTGGCTGGACCAAAAATATGGCGAAGCCCTACGCCATTTTTTTTTTCTAGAATTAGTTCTAGAAATAAAAAAAATGTGCTTTGCTGTATTTTTGGTGGCAGCCAGGTACAACGAGGCAGCTGGGGGTTGCTGGCAGTCTGTAGCTGCCAAGTTGTACCTGGCTGGACCAAAAATATGGCGAAGCCCTACGCCATTTTTTTTTTCTAGAATTAGTTCTAGAAATAAAAAAAATGTGCTTTGCTGTATTTTTGGTGGCAGCCAGGTACAACGAGGCAGCTGGGGGTTGCTGGCAGTCTGTAGCTGCCAAGTTGTACCTGGCTGGACCAAAAATATGGCGGAGCCCTACGTCATTTTTTTTTTCTAGACTTCGTTCTAGAAAAAAAAAATGGGCTTCGCTGTATTTTTTGTAGCCAGCCATGTACAACTTGGTAGCTGGCTGACTGGAATCCTCAGCGTGGAGAGACCCAAATGTTGTGGGTCCCCCGCACTGCAAATTTCAACCCACAGCCACCCAAGAAAATAGCGCATTCATTAGAGGCGGCATTTTCTGGTGCTGTACCCCAACTCTACCAGTTGCCCTTGTGCTGGTGGCACACGGGTTCTCCATATGCGACATGGTGTCCGCTAACAATTTCAATAGAAAATTAGCTCCAATTGTTAGCGGAAACCATGTCGGGTATGGAGAGACCCTCCCTGTGTGCCTGAACATTGGAGCTCCCCCACAAGTGACCCCATTTTGGAAACTAGACCCCCGAAGGAACGTATCTAGATGCATAGTGAGCACTTTGAACCCCCAGATGCTTCACAAATTCATCCATAAAAATGAAAAAGCACTTTTTTTTCCACAAAAAAGTTTCTTTTTTCATTTTTACGGATCAATTTGTGAAGCACCTGGGGGTTCAAAGTCATCTAGATATAATCCTTGGGGGGTCTAGTTTCCAAAATGGGGTCACTTGTGGGGGAGCTCCAATGTTTAGGCACATAGGGGATCTTTATATCCTACAAGGTGTCCGCTAACAATTCCAATTGTTAGTGGACACCATGTTGCGTATGGAGAGCCCCTGTGTGTCTCCACAGTGGAGATCCCCCCCAAGTGACCCCATTTTGGAAACTAGACCCCCCAAGGAATGTATCTAGATGCATAGTGAGCACTTTGAACCCCCAGATGCTTCACAAATTCATCCATAAAAATGAAAAAGCACTTTTTTTTTCCACAAAAAGTTTCTTTTTTCATTTTTACGGATCAATTTGTGAAGCATCTGGGGACTCAAAGTGCTCACTATGCATCTAGATACGTTCCTTTGGGGGTCTAGTTTCCAAAATAGGGTGACTTGTGGGGGAGCTCCAATGTGGACACACACAGGGACCCTCCAAACGCGACATGGTGTCCGCTAACAATTTGAATGGAAAATGAGCTCAATTTGTTAGCGGACACCATGTCGCGTTTGGAGGGTCCCGGTGTGTCTCCACATTGGAGCTCCCCCACAAGTCACCCCATTTTGGAAACTAGACCCCGAAAGGAACGTATCTAGATGCATAGTGAGCACTTTGAACCCCCAGGTGCTTCACAAATTGATCCGTAACAATGAAAAAAGAAACTTTTTGTGGAAAAAAAAGTGCTTTTTCATTTTTATGGATGAATTTGTGAAGCATCTGGGGGTTCAAAGTGCTCACTATGCATCTAAATACGTTCCTTAGGGGGTCTAGTTTCCAAAATGGGGTCACTTGTGGGGGAGCTCCAATGTGGAGACACACCGGGACCCTCCAAACGCGACATGGTGTCCGCTAACAATTTGAATGGAAAATTAGCTCAATTTGTTAGCGGACACCATGACGCGTTTGGAGGGTCCCTGTGTGTCTCCACATTGGAGCTCCCCCACAAGTCACCCTATTTTGGAAACTAGACCCCCAAAGGAACGTATCTAGATGCATAGTGAGCACTTTGAACCCCCAGATGCTTCAGAAATTCATCTGTAAAAATGAAAAAGCGCTTTTTTTTTCCACAAATAATTTCTTTTTTCATTATTACGGATCAATTTGTGAAGCATCTGGGGGATCAAAGTGCTCACTATACATCTAGATACGTTCCTTGGGGGGTGTAGTTTCCAAAATGGGGTCACTTGTGGGGGAGCTCCAATGTGGAGATACACAGGGACCCTACAAACGCGACATGGTGTCCGCTAACAATTTGAGCTCATTTTCCATTCAAATTGTTAGTGGACACCATGTCGCGTATGGAGGGTCCCCGTGTGTCTCCACATTGGAGCTCCCCCACAAATGACCCCATTTTGGAAACTAGACCCCCTAAGGAAAGTATCTAGATGCATAGTGAGCAGTTTGAACCCTCAGACGCTTCACAAATTTATCCATAAAAATGAAAAAGCACTTTTTTTTCACCAAAAATTTATTTTTGCCTACATTTTTTCAGTTTCACATGGGCAAAGTGATAAAATACATCCCAAAATTTGTTGGGCAATTGTTCCTGAGCACACCGATACCTTATATGTGGTCATAAACCACTGTTTGGGCGCACGGCAGGGCTCAGAGGTGAAGGAGCGCCATTTCACTTTTTGAACGGAAAATTGGCTCTAAAATTCAAATTGCGCTCCTTCCCTTCTGAGCCCTGCCGTGCGCCCAAACAGTGGTTTATGACCACATATGAGGTATCGTTGTACTCAGGAGAAATTGCCCAACAAATTTTAGGATGCATTTTATCCTGTTGCCCATGTGAAAATGAAAAAATTGAGGCTAAAAGAACATTTTTGTTACAAAAATGAAAATGTCCATTTTTTCCTTTAACTTTATTTTAGTTCCTGTGAAGCACCTGAAGGGTTAATAATCTTCTTGAATGTAGTTTTGAGTAGCTTGAGGGGTGCAGTTTTTGGAATGGTGTCACTTTTGGGTGTTTTTCTGTCATGTACACCCCTCAAAGGGACTTCAAATGTGATGTGGTCACTAAAAAAATGGTTTTGTAAATTTTGCTGAAAAAATGAGAAATTGCTGATGAACTTTGAACCCTTATAACGTCCTACCAATTTTTCATTTTTCTTCCAAAATTGTGCTGATGTGAAGTAGACATGTGGGAAATGTGATTTAGTAACTATTTTGTGGCACATAACTCTCTGGTTTAGCAGAATAAAAATTAAAAATATGAAAATTGCTAAATTTTCAAAATTTTTGCCACATTTTTGATTTTTTCACAAATAAACGCTAAAATTATCGACCTAAATTTAATACTAACATGAAGCCCAATATGTCACGAAAAAACAATCTCAGAATCGCTAGGATCGGTTGAAGCGTTCCCGAGTTATAACCTCATAAAGGGACACTGGTCAGAATTACAAAAAATGGTCCGGTCATTAGGGTGCAAAGTGACTCGGTCCTTAAGGGGTTAATTATACTTTTCCTCTGGTTGTTCCACTCCTGGGATTTGGCTTCTAAATACAGATGTAAACTCCTGACCAAATACTGTATTTTTCAGATTTTAAGATGCACTTTTTTTCCCCCAAATTGTGTAGAGAACGGGGGTGCGTCTTAAAATTCAAATAAAAAAAAATCTTATTGGGGGGGTTGCGGTAGTGCATTCGGTGGCTTCATGGCTCCATGGGGGAGTGGGGACAAAGCTCAGAGTTGCGAGGGGTCACGGTAGTAATCCAATGGCCAACGCCATTATTCATAGCCCAGCATGCATTGCCAAGTCTGCAATACATGCTGTGTTCAGACTTCAGGAAAATAGCAGCAGGTCGACGTCTGCGCAATGCCCCGCCTCAGCTGCCATTTTCTTGAAATCTGGAGACGGCATGTATTGCAGCATTGGATTAGTACCACGACCCCTCACAGCTCTGGGCTTTGCCCCCACTCCCTCGTTTATCCATGAAGCCACTACATGCACCCCCGCAACCCCTCTCGGTAAGCCATGGGGGTCTGTGTGCATAGATGGGGGATATATATACCAGGAAGGGGGGACATATGTACCAGGAGAGGGCACATATAAACATTGTATGTTCCCCATCCTGGTATATAGAGTATTTACCCATTCTGTTATGTCCGCCCCCATTCTGGTATGTACACTATATGTCCCCCATACTGGTATATATGTCCCTATTCTGAAATTTCTGTCCCCCATTCTGGTATATACACTGTATGTCCAGTATCCTGGTACATATACCAGGATGGGGGGACATATACACTACCATTCAAAAGTTTGGGGTCACCCAGACAATTTTGTGCGTTCCATGAAAACTCATACTTTTATTTACCTAATGAGTTGCAAAATAAATAGAAACTATAGTCCAAACATTGACAAGGTTAGAAATAATGATTTTTATTTGAAATACCGTATATACTTGCGTATAAGCCGAGTTTTTCAGCCCAAAAATTGGGCTGAAAAGTCCCCCCCTCGGCTTATACGCGAGTCACTGTATACTGTATATAAAAACAATAGTACAGCGGTCTCAGGGAGCGCCAAAGGAATACTGGACAAATTAGTGGATAAGAACCGACCTTTATTCTTCCTCCAATACCACTGCCACAACGCGTTTCAACGGTCTAAGCCGTCTTCATCAGTGGTATACTACCACTGGGGCTGATGCTGTATATACCACTGGGGCTGCTGCTGTATATACCACTGGGGCTGCTGCTGTATATACCACTGGGGCTGCTGCTGTATACTACCACTGGGGCTGCTGTATATACCTCTGGGGCTGCTGTATACTACCACTGGGGCTGCTGTATATACCTCTGGAGCTGCTGTATATACCACTGGGGCAGCTGCTGTATACTACCACTGGGGCTGCTGTATACTACCTCTGGGGCTGCTGTATATACCACTGGGGCTGCTGCTGTATATACCACTGGGGCTGCTGCTGTATACTACCACTGGGGCTGCTGTATATACCTCTGGGGCTGCTGTATACTACCACTGGGGCTGCTGCTGTATATACCACTGGGGCTGCTGCTGTATATACCACTGGGGCTGCTTCTGTATATACCACTGGGGCTGCTGCTGTGTATACCACTGGGGCTGCTGCTGTATACTACCACTGGGGCTGCTGTATATACCTCTGGGGCTGCTGTATACTACCACTGGGGCTGATGCTGTATATACCACTGGGGCTGCTGCTGTATACTACCACTGGGGCTGCTGTATACTACCACTGGGGCTGCTGTATACTACCACTGGGGCTGCTGTATACTACCTCTGGGGCTGCTATATATACCTCTGGGGCTGCTGTATACTACCACTGGGGCTGCTGCTGTATATACCACTGGGGCTGCTGCTGTATATACCACTGGGGCTGCTGCTGTATACTACCACTGTATACTAATATGGGGGGGGGGGGCTGCTGTATACTACCTCTGGGGCTGCTGTATACTACCACTGGGGCTGCTGTATACTACCACTGGGGCTGCTGTATACTACCACTGGGGCTGCTGTATACTACCACTGGGGCTGCTGTATACTACCACTGGGGCTGCTGTATACTACCTTTGGGGCTGCTATATATACCTCTGGGGCTGCTGTATACTACCACTGGGGCTGCTGCTGTATATACCACTGGGGCTGCTGCTGTATATACCACTGGGGCTGCTGCTGTATACTACCACTGGGGCTGCTGTATACTACCTCTGGGGCTGCTGTATACTACCTCTGGGGCTGCTGTATACTACCACTGGGGCTGCTGCTGTATATACCACTGGGGCTGCTGCTGTATATACCACTGGGGCTGCTGCTGTATACTACCACTGGGGCTGCTGTATATACCTCTGGGGCTGCTGTATACTACCACTGGGGCTGCTGCTGTATATACCACTGGGGCTGCTGCTGTATATACCACTGGGGCTGCTTCTGTATATACCACTGGGGCTGCTGCTGTGTATACCACTGGGGCTGCTGCTGTATACTACCACTGGGGCTGCTGTATATACCTCTGGGGCTGCTGTATACTACCACTGGGGCTGATGCTGTATATACCACTGGGGCTGCTGCTGTATACTACCACTGGGGCTGCTGTATATACCTCTGGGGCTTCTGTATACTACCACTGGGGCTGCTGCTGTATATACCACTGGGGCTGCTGCTGTATATACCACTGGGGCTGCTTCTGTATATACCACTGGGGCTGCTGCTGTATATACCACTGGGGCTGCTGCTGTATACTACCTCTGGGGCTGCTGTATATACCTCTGGGGCTGCTGTATACTACCACTGGGGCTGCTGCTGTATATACCACTGGGGCTGCTGCTGCATACTACCACTGGGGCTGCTGTATATACCTCTGGGGCTGCTGTATATACCACTGGGGCAGCTGCTGTATACTACCACTGGGGCTGCTGTATACTACCTCTGGGGCTTCTGTATACTACCACTGGGGCTGCTGCTGTATATACCACTGGGGCTGCTGCTGTATATACCACTGGGGCTGCTTCTGTATATACCACTGGGGCTGCTGCTGTATATACCACTGGGGCTGCTGCTGTATACTACCTCTGGGGCTGCTGTATATACCTCTGGGGCTGCTGTATACTACCACTGGGGCTGCTGCTGTATATACCACTGGGGCTGCTGCTGCATACTACCACTGGGGCTGCTGTATATACCTCTGGGGCTACTGTATACTACCACTGGGGCTGCTGCTGTATATACCACTGGGGCTGCTGCTGTATATACCACTGGGGCTGCTGCTGTATACCTCTGGGGCTGCTGTATACTACCACTGGGGCTGCTGCTGTATATACCACTGGGGCTGCTGCTGTATACTACCACTGGGGAGGCTGCTGTATACCACACTGCTGGGGGCTGTATACCTGTGCTGGGGTCCACCCTCAGCTTATACACGAGTCAATAGGTTTTCCCAGGTTTTGGGGGCAAAAGTAGGGGGGTTGGCTTATACACGGGTCGGCTTATACACGAGTATATACGGTAATAATTTTTTCCTGAAATCTTTGCTTTCATCAAAGAATGCGCTCTTTGCAACAATTACAGCATTGCAGACCTTTGGCGGGTACTATTTAATGAAGCTGCCAGATGAGGAGCTGTGAGGCGTCGATTTCTCAAACTAGAGACTCTAATGTACATGTATTGTTGCTCAGTTGTGCAGCGGGGCCTCTTTATACTCTGGTTAGAGCCTGTTAGTGCTCTCCTCTGAAGAGAGTAGTGCACACCGTTGTAGGAAATCATCAATTTCTTGGCAATCTCTCGCATGGAATAGCCTTCATTTCTAAGAACAAGAATAGACTGTCGAGTTTCACATGAAAGTTCTCTTTTTCTGGTCATTTTGAGAGTTTCATAGAACAACCAAATGTAATGCTCCGATTCTCAACCTTATTCTCAAAGGAAGGTCAATTTTATAGCTTCTCTAATCAGCCAAACTGTTTTCAGCTGTGCTAACATACTTGTACAAGGGTTTTCTAGGGTTTTCTAAACATCCATTAGCCTTCTTACACAGTTAACAAAAACAATGTACCATTAAAACACTAGAGTGGTGGTTGTTGGAAATGGGCCTCTATACACCAATATACTGTAGATATTGCATTAAAAACCAGACGTTTGCAGCTAGAATAGTCATTTACCACATTAACAATGTATAGAGTGTATTTCTGATTCATTTAATGTTTGCTTCATCTAATATATAAAGCTGAATGTGTGTATGTAATGTGTGTGTATGTGTGTATATCCGGGATTGGCATCTACACCGTCGCAGCTACAGCCGCAAAATTTTGCAGAGTCACACGTCTGGACCCCGGGAGCGTCATAGGCTATGTTGTGAGGCGAAATTTTAACCCCGCGCATTCCAATTCACCAAACAATTTTGCCCCTATCTACATAATGGGGAAAAAGTGACAGTTACCAGTTGACAGTTGTGAATGAGAGGGACTTAATGATAGCACCAAAGACTAACAGCACATACCAGCATATAGTCACTAAGGTGGGGCCCCAACATGAGATATTCACCACACACAGGGACATGTATACCCACCACACTCACAGAAAGAGTAACAGCAAGTGTATAGTCGCTAAAATGCAGCCCCAACATTGGATACTCACCACGCACCCGAACAAACACACACCACAAAGACACACACACACCCCCAAGGGGACACACACACACTCTATAGCGACACATGCACTCACCACACAGGGACACACACACACCACAAAGAGACACACACACACCACACAGACCCCCCCCCCCCCACAGGGACACACACGCATAGCCACCCTATAGGGACACATGCACTCACCCCACAGGGACACACACACCACAAAGAGACACACACACACACCACACAGACCCCCCCACAGGGACACACACACACCCTATAGGGACACATGCACTCACCCCTCAGTGACACACACACACCACAAAGGGACACACAACACAGAGACACACACACCCCACACAGACCCCCCCCCCACAGGGACACACACACACATACACACCCTATAGGGACACATGCACTCACCCCACAGGGACGCACACCACAAAGAGACACACACAACACAGATACACACACACACACCACAGACCCCCACACAGGGGCACACACACACCCTATAGGGGCACATGCACTTACCCCACAGGGACACACACACACCACAAAGAGACACACACAACAGAGACACACACCACACAGACCCCATCCCACAGGGACACACACATACACACCCCAGGGACACACACACCACACAGACACAGATGTGCACAAATCACCTCACACAACTCGCCTCATACGTGTGCTATCTTTATTTTCCAAACATAAACATCTGATTAAAAACAGCCAATGTGCAACACATGTGCCATATAGGGAATTAAGGCGGTTGTCAGTCACATGAGCTGTCTATTATGTGTATGTATGAGCAACATATACTACCCAGGGGGAGGGTTTACTGTTGGCTGGAGATTTATTAGGCTGCCTATAGCAATCAATCACAGCTCAGCTTCTATTTTCCTACAGGTCATTAATATGACATATTCAAATTCTATTTTGTTATAGCTAACAGCAGTTATTTATTAACCCGGGTGTAGCCGGGTACTACAGCTAGTTGGAAATAAAATGTGCTTTTCTTTCAAAAATAAGGAAATTTCTAAATAACCCCAAACTTTTGAACGGTAGTGTATATCAGGAGGATGCACATATATATACCAGCATGGGGGACATGTAGTGTATATACCAGAATGGAGGAAAGACATAACAGAATGGGGACATATATACCAGGATGGGGACTATATATATATATCAGGAGGGAGAACATATATACCTTGTCTGGGACATATATACCATGAAAGTAGACATATATACCAGGATGGGGACATATATACTAGGATGGAGGCCATATGTACCAGGATGGGGGACATATATATTGATTATAAGACGAACACAGGCATTATAAGACGGATCCCATTTAACATTAAAAATTACCGTATATACTCGCGTATAAGCTGAGTTTTTCAGCCCAAAAATTGGGCTGAAAAGTACCCCCCTCGGCTTATACGCGAGTCAGTGCTGTATACCGATGTATACATCGGTACATACCGATGTATACATCGGTATACAGCAGCCCCCGTAATGCAGGGCCCCCCCAGCCTGACTCCGGTCACCTGTAAAGGAAACTATACTTATCACAGTGCCACTGTCCACGCCCGCTCGCACCGGCTCGCAGCTGCCGTACGCGATCCTCCATCTTCATGCGTCTTCTTCCTGTTTATGTGCTCCTCGCAGGCAATGACGTCATTCCCTGCGACGAGCACAGGAAACAGGAAGAAGAGGCATGAAGATGGAGGATCGCGTACGGCAGCTGCGAGCGGGTGCGAGCGGGCGCGGACAGCGGCACTGTGTATGATAAGTATAGTTTCCTTTACAGGTGACCGGAGTCAGGCTGGGGGGCCCTGGATTACGGGGGCTGCTGTATACTACCGCTGGGGCTGCAATATACTACCACTGGGGCTGTGTACACCACTGGGGCTGCAATATACTACCACTGGGGCTGTATACACCACTGGGGCTGCAATATACTACCACTGGGGCTGTATACACCACTGGGGCTGCAATATACTACCACTGGGGCTGTATACACCACTGGGGCTGCAATATACTACCACTGGGGCTGTGTACACCACTGGGGCTGTATATACCACTGGGGCTGCTGCTGTATACTACCACTGGGGCTGCTGGGGCTCCTATATACTACCACTGGGGCTGCTGTATACTACCACTGGGGAGGCCTGTATACCACTGGGGGGGCCTGTATACCACACTGCTGGGGCTGTATACCTGTGCTGAGGTCCACCCTCGGCTTATACACGAGTCAATAGGTTTTTTCCAGATTTTTGGGGCAAAAGTAGGGGGGTCGGCTTATACACGGGTCGGCTTAAACACGAGTATATACGGTAGTTTTTTTTCTCTTTTCCTTTACCAAATATGGGGAACGTCTTATAATCCGCTGCGTCTTATAAAGTGAAAAATAAGATACTCAATGTGTGAACGTGGCCTAATAGAAAGATGTCACCACTTCTGTATTATTTATCCATTCCTGGTTTTGGCTTACAAAAACTGATGTCAAAACTAACCAAAAACTGAAAATGTGAACGTAACATAACATATATACAGAAAGAAAAAGTTAATTCTTGCTATACTCCTGCATTGCCCTGTTTCAGGCACACAATATATAAGAAGTATCTTCCTATAAGAGTAAAAATCAATAGAGCAAAGTTAAAACCATATTATAAAATACATAAAACTATGGAATTGCTTTTTATGCATTTCTCCACTACTATTCTTAGGTATCTTTCACATCAGCATTTTTGTAACCGCACTTGCAGCACCTGACCGCAAGTCCCATAGAGAATGAATGGGGCTTGCCGTACCGCAAGTGAGCCGTTACACGGCAGATGCGGCAAAATCTGCCGATCTGTTGCGAATTACAAAGAACGCTGATGTGAAAGCAGCCTTACAGAAGTTGAAATGGTAGAAATCAAGTTGTAATTTATTTCACCTTATATACGAAGCTTCTGGTGGGATGATTTTTCCACAAATATATGATTTTTTCACATTTTAATCCTATTTTCTGAGTCTACTACTAATCCTTAAGTCTTTTTGACTCTTTCCAATCCATTAATAACCATCAGCATAATGTGCAGTTACTCTAAAATACGAAGAAACAGCACTATTATTCCAGGATAAATATCCAATTGTGCTGATTCATTTTTATTGAAACCTGCTGAAATAGAGTAAAAGTGGCGGATGTTGACTCAGCAAAACCCTGCCACTCTACACTGCTGGCACAGGAGACAGAAGTTTCTTTTTCTAACACTTAACTGCTCTCTTTTCAGATTATGACGTCGATCTGAAAGCACGGGGAACAGCATATGGACCTTGAACAAATCAGAACACCATGTAAAATGGCTGTGAAACTTACCGTATATACTCGTGTATAAGCCGAGTTTTTCAGCCCAAAAATTGGGCTGAAAAGTCCCCCCCTCGGCTTATACACGGGTCATACGGTATGCTGTGGGGGGGGGGCTGTGACCGGGGGCTGGAGGAGGCAGGAGGGGGCCGCGGTGACCGCAGGCGGTCACGTGGGGCCGCCTCATTAGTGCAATGAATATGCACGGCATCCCCCCGTCCATCAACGGCGGGGGATGCCGTGCATATTGCACTGCACAGCCCCCCTCCTTAATATGGGTCCCCCGGTAGTAATAAACAGCCCCCCCTCCTTATCACGTCCCCCCCAGGCAGCGGCAGCTGTGAAAATAACAAACACTGTATACATCACCTTCCGACGCAGCTCTCCGGTCCTCTGCCCTCCGCTCGCCGGCTTCTTCTTCCTTGTTGTGCCGGTGTCATGTGACCGGGCGCAGGAGATGACGTCATTTCCTGCGCGCGGTCACAGGAGTCGGCACATCAAGGAAGAAGAAGCCGCGAGCGGAGGGCAGAGGACCGGAGAGCTGCGTCGGAAGGTGATGTATACAGTGTTTGTTATTTTGACAGCTGCCGCTGCCTGGGGGGGACGTGATAAGGAGGGGGGGCTGTTTATTACTACTGGGGCTGCTGGATACTACACTGGGGCTGCAATACCACTGGGGCTGCTGTATACAGGGGCTGTATACTACCACTGGGGCTGCAATACCACTGGGGCTGCTGTATATAGGGACTGCAGTACCACTGGGGCTGCAATACCACTGGGGCTGCTGTATACAGGGGCTGCAGTACCACTGGGGCTGCAATACCACTGGGGCTGCTGTATACAGGGCTGTATACTACCACTGGGGCTGCAATACCACTGGGGCTGCTGTATATAGGGGCTGCAGTACCACTGGGGCTGCAATACCACTGGGGCTGCTGTATACAGGGGCTGTATACTACCACTGGGGCTGCAATACCACTGGGGCTGCTGTATATAGGGGCTGCAGTACCACTGGGGCTGCAATACCACTGGGGCTGCTGTATACAGGGGCTGTATACTACCACTGGGGCTGCAATACCACTGGGGCTGCTGTATATAGGGGCTGCAATACCACTGGGGCTGCAATACCACTGGGGCTGCTGTATATAGGGGCTGCAATACCACTGGGGCTGCTGTATACAGGGGCTGTATACTACCACTGGGGCTGCAATACCACTGGGGCTGCTGTATATAGGGGCTGCAATACCACTGGGGCTGCAATACCACTGGGGCTGCTGTATATAGGGGCTGCAATACCACTGGGGCTGCAATACCACTGGGGCTGCTGTATATAGGGGCTGCTGTATACACCACTGGGGCTGCAATACCACTGGGGCTGCTGTATATAGGGGCTGCAATACCACTGGGGCTGCAATACCCTGGGGCTGCTGTATATAGGGGCTGCAATACCACTGGGGCTGCTGTATATAGGGGCTCCTGTATACACCACTGGGGCTGCAATACCACTGGGGCTGCTGTATATAGGGGCTGCAATACCACTGGGGCTGCAATACCACTGGGCTGCTGTATATAGGGGCTGCAATACCACTGGGGCTGCTGTATATAGGGGCTGCAATACCACTGGGGCTGCTGTATATAGGGGCTGCAATACCACTGGGGCTGCAATACCACTGGGGCTGCTGTATATAGGTGCTGCTGTATACACCACTGGGGCTGCATTACCACTGGGGCTGCTGTATATAGGGGCTGCAATAACACTGGGGCTGCTGTATATACCACTGGGGGCTGCTGTATATCATACTGCTGGGGCCTGTATACCACTGCTGGGGGCTGTATACCTGTGCTGGGGTCCACCCTCGGCTTATACGCGAGTCAATAGATTTTCCCAGGTTTTGGGGGCAAAAGTAGGGGGTCGGCTTATACACGGGTCGGCTTATACACGAGTATATACGGTACACACATTTCTATTCTTGCATGCTGTGTTAATATTATTATTATTATTTATTTATATGGCGCCATTATATTCCATGGCGCTTTACATTCTAAAAGGGGCAGACATAGTAACAATACAAGTAACAATAAATGTGGACAATTCGGTCATACAGATACAAGAGGGGAGAAATCCTGTCCGCGAGGGCTCACAGTCTACGAAGGGCGGGTGGGGATACAGTGGGAGGGGGAAGTTCCAGTCGTGAGGCAGTGTGGAGGACCGGGTCTTATTGTAGGTGGTAGGCTTAGCGGAACAGGCGGGTCTTCAGGCTTCTTTTGAAGGTTCCCAGGGTAGGAGAATGTCTGATGTGTTGGGGCAGTGAGTTACAGAGTATGGGTGAAGCACGGGAGAAATCCTGTATGCGGTTGTGCGAAGAGGGGATGAGGGGGGAGTAGAGGAGGAGCTCTTGGGAGGATCGCAGGTTGCATGAGGGTAGGTATCGGGAGACCATGTCAGAGATGTATGGAGGGGACAGGTTGTGAATGGCTTTGTATGTCATGGTTAATGTTTTAAACCGGGATCTCTAGGAAGTAGGGAGACAGTGAAGGGCTTGGCAGAGGGGCGAGACAGGGGAGTAGCAGGGGAACAGATGGATTAGGCGGGCAGCGGAGTTCAGGATAGATTGGGGAGGTGCAAGGGAGGTATTGGGGAGGCCAATGAGCAGGAGGTCACAGTAGTCGAGGCGGGAGATGATGAGAGCGTGAATAAGGGTTTTAGCAGTGTCGTGGTCAAGGAAAGTGTGGATCCTATAGATGTTTTTGAGCTGGAGTCGGCAGGAGGTGGCGAGGGCCTGGATGTGGGGTTTGAAGGAGAGGGAAGAATCAATGATAACCCCGAGGCACTTGGCGTGGGGGACTGGGGAGAGAGAGCAGTCGTTGACAACAATGGATAGGTCAGGTAGTGAGGGGGAGCTTCTTGGGGGGAAGACTATGAACTCGGTTTTGTCCATGTTCAGCTTAAGGAAGCGAGCAGAGAAGAAGAATGAGATGGCGGACAGGCAGTGTGGAATTTTGGATAGAAGGGAGGCGATGTCAGGACCAGACAGGTAGATTTGGGTGTCGTCGGCGTAGAGGTGGTACTGGAGGCCATGGGACTCAATGTGTTACCCTAGGCCAAGAGTGTAGATTGAGAACAGTAACGGCCCAAGAACCGAGCCCTGGGGGACCCCGACAGATAGGGGGTAGTGCGAGGAGGATGTGTGCGAGTGGGTGACGCTGAAGGTCCGGTCCGTTAAGTGTGTGAATATCATTGACTTTATATTGGGTTTAATGTGTATTGCCAATAAAAGTGGGAACCACTGGTCTATAAAAAGTAATAAAATACACAGCTGAAGATATGTCTCCATGCTAAAAGGTCATACTTCTCTATCGGGTCTAGTTGCACAGCTCATATAGTCTACACTTCAATGACTGTCTAATTATTCTCCATCAAATTCATTCAGCTTTCTTGTCAAAATATTATGACTGAATTATGTTATTGTGGACCATTGATTCTTATATGTTGCTTAGTTGGGTGCAGTTATTGCATATTAATTGATTTTGATGAAATATTGAAAATTAACTTGTATTACTACAACAATGATAAAAATATAAATCAAGAGTAAAAAAAATGACCACGTGAAACATATTGAGCGACTAAGTTCATAGTCCTAATAATCTGGAATAAAGTTTGAAAGATCCTATATTAGGCCTATAAGACTGAGTTCACATGTCCAGTAATCGTCCATTAGAACGGATCCATCAGCAATCAGTTGGCAAAAAAGTTGTGTAGACAGAACATTTTGTCCGTTTTTAAAGGGATCCTGTCACATCCAAGACGCCTCCTAAGCTAGCAAAACATGTCCCTGCAGCATCCCATCACTAATCTCACACTTTTGTCTCCTAAAAGCAACCTGTGAAAGTGCATAAAAATGTTTTAATACTCACTCATTAGGGATTATAATTAGCAGTGACTATATTCTTTAGTCACCAAGGCGGGCTGTTTTGCAGCTCTAGGATCCACCCTGTCTCTGTGTGTTCTGCTGTGATGTGCAGGCTTTACCCTCCCCCCTCTCTATCACTCACAGAATGCAAATCATTAGCCTGCCTTCAGTTTCAGTTTCACAGCAGCACAGACAGAGAGAGGGCTGGATCCTGGAGCTGCTAAACAACACCCCCCTGGTGACTAAAGAATATAGCCCCTGCTAATTATAATCACTAATGAGTAAGTAATAAAACGTTTTTATCCACTTTCACAAGATGCTTTTAGGAGACAAAAGAAGTGTGAGATTAGTGATAGGATGCTGTAGGGACATGTTTTGATAGCTTAGGAGGCGTTTTGGAGGTGACAGGATCCCTTTTAAATAACTGATATCAGCTGAATCTGTATTTTTAACACTGAAGTCTATGGAAAATGGATCCATTAATTAGCCACATTGCTTTCACTTGTAAAGGATTCGCTTTTTGCTTACTGGATCAGTTTCAAATGTAAGATAAATAGCCATCAGTTAACAGATCCAGTCTCAAAAGACTCCAACATAAGGCCTTGTTCACATGTTCAGTGTTTGGTGAGTTTATTACCTCAGTATTTGTAGACAAAACCAGGAGTGGAACAATCAGAGAAAAAGTATAATAGAAACACCTGCACCACTTCTGTATTTATCACCCACTCCTGGTTTTGGCTACAAGTACTGAGGTAATATACTGACCAAATACTGAACGGGTAAACATAGCCTTAAAAATCAGACCCACCAATATCAGTTCTTTAAAAAAGATCAAATAAGTATCAGCTGGATCTGTTTATTGTTTTAACATTGGAGTCTATGGAGAACAGATTCATTAACTGATTGCTTTTTATCTTACATTCGAAACTGATCCGGTAATTTAAAAAGCGGATCATTTACAATTTAAAGAAAAATGGATGGAAACAATTGAATTTCCTTAGTGTTAGGCTGGGGTCACACTTTGAAGTGTAATTGCGTTTACCACATCCACATCCGGATGCAGTAATCGCAATTACCTTCACACACATTTTAGGAACAAAATTTGTTCCTAAGCCGAAATCCGGCAACCGGATTGGTCAGAATGTGCAATCCGGTTGCCGGATACTTTGTTCATCCCTGCTGCCGCAGGGATGAACAAAGGGTTAATGTTGTTAAAAGATGTGGGCAACATGTCTGTAGGGGGTGCCCACCCTCCCTAGAGACATGCTGACCACATAGGTCAGCATAGGAAGGGTTAATCACATTTATTTTACAGGCGGCTATTTCTAGCTTTTAATTAAACTGTTCGGCAGGTGTTGCTCACTTATACAGTAGTTCTATGGCAGCAGCACTGCCATAGAATTACTGTTTAAGCTTTCAGGACTTTGGAGAGAAGCAGATACAGTACATACATTATGTACTGTATCTGCTTCACTGACAGGAGCCGCCGCCGAACATTTAGTTTAATTAAAAGCCGGCAATAGCCGAGGTCTGTAAAATATATGTGATTAACCCTTCCTATGCCAACCTATGTGGTCAGCATGTCTGTAGGGAGGGTGGGCACCCCCTCCAGACATGTTGCCCACATCCATTAATAACATTTAACCCTTTGCTCATCCCTGCTGCAGCAGGGATGAGCAAAGGGTTAAATAATAAGAATCCATGTGGGCAACATGTCTCTTGGGGGTGGCCACCCCCCCCCCCCCTTCCCAGAGACATGCTGTCCACACAGGACGGCATGTCAGGGGTTAATTCTATAGTTAACCCATTAGCCGCTATTATCGGCTGTTAACTGTAATTTCTATTTACAGCCGCCGGCTCCTGCATCAGGACCAGTATCCTATGCAAATTGCGTAAGCACCACAGACAGCTCCTTATTGAGGATGCTGTTCTGTAAAATGCTTACACAAATTGCGTAGGCTACTGGTCCTGATGCAGGAGCTGGCGGGTTTTAATAGAAAGAATAGATGAAAGCTGACAATAGCAGCTACGGAGTTAACAGTTAAGTTGACCCCTGACATGCTGTCCTGTGTGGACAGCATGTCTCTAGGGGGGGGTGGACACCCCCTAGAGACATGTTGCCCACATTGAATATTAATATTTAACCCTTTGGTCATCCCTGCAGCAGCAGGGATGAACAAAGCCGCCGGCTGCCGCAGGCATTCACATATGCATTGCGGCAGCCACATGGGCTCCCATAAGAGCCCATTATAACAAAAAGGCTGCGGCAGGAATATCGCTGCCAAAAATGCAGCCTGCATGATTTTTCATGCAGGCTGCAAAACCGGAGCCAGTAACCGGATTGCATGTAGTGCAAGTCGGTTATTATAATGGGCTACTATGGGCTACTTTTTGACAGCTCAAAACTGGATCAGGATTTCAAAATCCTGCAGCATGTTTGACCCTAGCCTTAAAAGAATGGATCCAGCTGAAATCAGTTGTTTAAAAATTAACAAAAAAGTTATGTCTGCACAATGATTGCTGCTGGAACCATTCCAAGGGTGCGCTCACATCTATGGAATAACTCGGCAAATGGAATCCGATAAAACATCGGATTGCACTTGCCCTAGTATTAAACTATAGTGAAATGCACATCTGCTAGCTATTCCTCAGCAAGAAATGGGCTGAGGAAAATTTTGCAGCATGCTAAGTATGTCTGCGAATCTCGCCAAGATTCTATCACTGCAAAAGTATGTGTGCGATAAAAAATCGCACAGCACTCAGACAGCATTTTTAGTATGGTCTTTTGCATGGTAATAAAAAGTAAGAAAAGACAGACAGACAGATAGATAGATATTTAAAAATGCAAAACCAGGCAGCACTCCCAAAATAGGTGAAAAAAATGTGGATATTTATATTTTTTTCACCTAATTTGGGAGTGCTGCTTGGTTTTTCATTTTTGGATATCATTGAGGTTTGGACACCACCTTTCAGGTTTTGCACCCAGAGTTTAATTTGGTAGTGCTGCCCAGTTTTTGTTTAATGAGATAGATATCATTATTATTATTATTATTTATAGAGCACCATTCATTCCATGGTGCTGTACATGAGAAAGGGTTACATAAAGACAAGTTAAAAATACAATGAACAAAGTGACAGACTGATACAGAGGGGAGAGAGGACCCTGACCCTTGCGGGCTTACATTCTACAGGGCAATGGGGAGGGAGACAGTAGGTTGGGTCTGCTCAGGTGGTGCTGGAGTGCCAGGTCCATGGTGGTAGAGCGCCGGGTCCAGTGGTGGTGAGGTGGCACTGTGGTCATTGCAGGTTGTAAGGTGTTCTGAAGAGATGGGATTTTCAGGATCCGCTTGAAGGTTCTGAGTGTAGGGGAGAGTCGGAATGATGGGGTGCAGAGTTCCAGAGAATGGGGGAAGTCTTGCAGGCAGTTAGATGAGGAACGTACAAGTGTGGAGGAAAGAAGGAGGTCTTGAGAGGATCGAAGATTACGAGTTGGATGATATCAGGAGATTAGTTCAGAGATGTATGTGGATGGCTTTGTAAATCAATGTTAGTAGTTGAATTGGATACGCTGGTGAATTGGGAGCCAGTGGAGGGATTTGCAGAGGGGAAAAGTGGAGGAATAGCAAGGAGAGATGTGGATTAGTCGGGCAGTAGAGTTAAAGAAAGATTGAAGTGGTGCAAGAGTGTTAGCAGGAAGGCCACAGAGGAGGAGGTTGCAGTAGTCAAGGTGGGAGATGATGAGGGCATGCATTAGTAGTTTATCAGATTGGAGGTTAAGGAAGGGACGAATTTGGAAATATTTTTGAGTTGGAGGCGGCAGGAGGTGGCAAGGGCTTGGATGTGCAGTTTGAAGGACAAGGAGAGTCAAGTGTTACTCCGAGGCAGCGGACTTCAGGTACAGGGCAAAGTGTGATGTAATTTATTGTGATAGATAAGTCTGGCAAGGAAGGTGTGTGAGATGGAGGAAAGATGATGAGTTCGGTTTTGTCTACTTTGAGTTTTAGGAAGCGGGAGGAGAAGAAGGAGGATATGGCTGATAGACACTCCGGGATTCTGGACAGCAGAGAGGTGGCGTCTGGGCTAGAGGGTACATCTGGGTATCATCAGCGTACAGGTGATACTGGAAGCCATGGGACTTTATGAGTTGTCCCAGACCAAGAGTATAGATTGAAAAAAGGAGGGGCTCGAGGACAGAGCCTTGAGAGACCCCAACAGAGAGGAGATGGGGCGAGGAGGTTGTGTGGGAGTAAATGTGTAGTTGAAAAGGTGGGAGGAGATCCAGGAGAGGGCAAGGTCAGTGATACCAATGGAAGAGAGGATCTGTAATATGAGGCAGTGGTCGACTGTGTCGAATGCAGAGGACAGGTCTAAAAGGAGGAGGACGGAGAACTGTCTGTTAGCTTTGGCCGTGAATAAGTCATTAGTAATTTTTGTCAGGGCAGTTTCAGCAGAATGGTGAGGCGGGAAGCCCGATTGAAGGTCATCAAAAGAGAGATGGATGAGACGTCGGATGAGATTACAGTGTGACATGCTTTTCGAGATATATGTGGAAGCGAACGGGAGCAGAGGTACGGGCCGGTAGCTGGATGTAGAAGTGTGGTCAAGGGATGGCTTCTTTAAGATAGGTGTAATTGTTGCGTGTTTGAAAGCAGAAGGAAAAGTACCAGAAGTTAGTGATAGGTTGAAGAGGTGGGTTAGGGCTGGGATAAATGTTGTGGTGAGGTTGGGGAGGAGGTGGGATGGGATAGAGTCCAGTGCACAAGTGGTGAGGTGCAATCTGGAGAGGAGGTGTACAAGTTCTCCTTCAGTGATGGATGGGAGGAGGGTTAGTGGAGGAGAGGATTGATCTGGTATACATGGGAGATACGAGAAGTAGGTGGGGACAGTGGGGGGCGGAGGAGGGAGTTAAATGTGTTGAATAACTGCCTGGGGTTGTGGGACAAATAGGATATGAGGGTAATTAAGTAATTCTGTTTAGTGGTGGTGAGTGCTGACTTGAATTTGAGAAGTGCTTTTTGAATGCTGTGCAGTCTTCTTGTGAGTGTGTTTTCTTCCAGCGCCGCTCTGCAACCCTAGCCACTCGCCGCAGATTTTTATTGGTATCTGTGTGTCAGGGTTGTCTGTTGATTCGTCATGTTCTGCCATGAATGAGAGGGGCAACTGCATCAATAGCTGATGTGAGTGTAGAGTTGTAGAAAGCTGTGGCATTATCTATGTCATGGAGTGAGGTTACCAAAAAATCGGACAGCACTCCTTGTTGCAAACCATGCTTTTCTTTATTGGCCCATCAGGACTGAACTTTTCGGTTCCTCAAGAACCTTCTTCCAGCAGTTCTTGAGGAACCAAAATGTTCAGTCCTGATGGGCCAATAAAGAAAAGCATGGTTTGCAACAAGGAGTGCTGTCCGATTTTTTGGTAACTGTATACAGCTGAACACTGCTGGACTTTTGCACCCAAAGTGAACTGTTCCTAGTGTTGCTTTCAATTTTTTCTCATTATGTCATGGAGTGAAGATATGGATGATAGTGGTAAAATGGTGTTGGAGAGTGTGTGAGTGTCAAGATGTGTGAGGTTTCTGTGAGGGTGTACGAGTTGGCGGACATGAGTGGCAGAAGAGGAGGACAAAGATGAGAAGGTAAGTAGATGGTGGTCAGAGAGGGGAAGTTGTGGGTTTAGTTAGGGAGCAGAGGCGGATAAAGATGAGGTGTAGTGTATGTCCGTCTGTGTGGGTGGCTGTGGAGGAACATTGAGAGAGGCCAAAGGATGAGGCAAGTGACAGGAGTTTGGAGGCTGTTGACTGGTGGGTGTCGATGGGGATGTTGAAGTCGCCCATTATGATGGTGGGAATGTTAGCAGATAGAAAGTATAGGAGCCAGATAGAGAATTGTTCAAAGAAGGTAGTGGTTTAACCTGGTGGTCGATAAATGACGGCCACTTGTAGGTTGGAAGGAGAGTAGATACGGACAGAGTGCACTTCAAAAGATGAGAGGATAAGAGAGGGGGAGGAGGAATTGGGTTGAAGATGCAGTTGTTATAGAGGAGACGATCCACTCCTCCACCATGTGTGTTGCCAGTGCGAGGTGTGTGGGAGAAGTGACCGTAACACAGCGCAGCAGGGGAGGCCGTGTCGGAGGGTGTCAGCCATGTTTTTGTGAGGCCCAGGAAGGAGAGTCTGCGAGAGGTAAAGAGGTCATGAATATAGTGGAGTTTATTACAAATGGAGCGGGCATTCCAGAGTGCTCCAGAGACAGGAGGCGGTGGAGAGGGGGTTAGGGAATATCATATGATATCATATCATATCAAACCATATGGTGAAAAGTTCTGGTAATGTCATGTCCAAAGCATGAATAAATATATAAGTAAATGCAGGCAGCACACCAAAGCATATAGAAAAAAGTGGACTTTTATTTAGCTAGTAAGTGGCGCGACATTTCGGTGTAGTGACTCAAACACATATCTTAACTCCATGTTTATTACGCCCACATACCCCTCCACAGCTTTTTGCGATGTTCGTCCATGCCGAGACCAAAAACTGAATGAGTTTTGTCTCTCGCAGTCAACTTTCCAGTGTCACACTTTACAGCGGGAACTCACTAGTTTGGGGTCCAGCTGTGAAGCAGGAAGGTTCACCTCAGGTCAGAGAGCCGCAACACTTTATCTGGCCTCAGGTGGTCCAGACAATGACATCACCCGTTCACTACGAGAGCCAAAACTCATTCAGTTTTTGGTCTCGGCATGGATGAACGTCGCAGAAAGCTGTGGAGGGTATGTGGGCGTAATAAACATGGAGTTAAGATATGTGTTTGTGTTTTTTGTTCTAATAAAATGATTTGTCTATGTGTGTTGGGTATTATTTAATAGAGATTCCTAATAAGCAGGTCTAAAATGGGCCTGACATTATGAATCTCAGGCTTAGTGCCAGCTGGCATTAATTCCTTATTTCCCAGTTTGCAATCGGCACCAGGGCAACTGGAAGAGCCAGGTAAAGCACCAGGATTTAGCGCTTCTAATAAATGTGAATTCTGGGGTGGTTGCAAGCTGCTGTTCTATATCATGGAGGGCCCAATAATAATGGGCCCCCACCACATTGAGAATACCAGCCCCAGCTGCCTAGTTTTACCTTGGCTGGCAATCAAAAAAAAGGCGAAGCACACACATTTTTTTGCCAAGGTAAAACTAGGCAGCTGAGGGTGGCAGCTCGCAGCTGTCCGCTTTATCTGTGTTGAGACTGAAAAATAGAGTGAAGATCTACACATTTTTTTACCATTATTTATTTATTTTACACACTATGATGGCAGGTTGGTTGCCATACATTAATGTGTATGGCAACCAAGCATCATTGACATTGTTGAGATTGCCACCGTGTTCCTCGGACCCGGTGATACCGGTCCAGTCTCTGTCCTCACACTCCCTTGGGATGCCGGCTATTGACGACCTTTCTCTCCATGGAACAGTGTCTCTGTGGATTCTGCGTCTCCAGGGAGCCCAATCCCACCAGGGTGTGTCACTTTCTGTCTGTTCTTTACATCTCGGCTCACTCTGGCCTACTAACTCCTTCCTGCTCTTTATCTCTATTTGTACTATCTGTCACCTAACCTTCCTTCCCACCCACTTTTCTCTAAACCCCACCACCCCTTGCCCGCCTAGAGTCCCGGGCTCCAAGTTGGGTGCTGTGCTTCTGTGGGTGTGTCTGCTGTGAGAGTGTTTGGTGCACAAACTGTCTACCTTCTGCCTGGCTGCAGTTCCCTATGTGGCCACCCTAGTCACAGGGGCGCCACTGGACATCTCCACTATCATCATGGGTGATTTCAATATCCCCAATACCACTTCCCACCCAGCCACCTCTAAACGTCTTTCACTGGATACCTTCTTAGGACTCTCCCAATGGTCCTCCTCTGCCACTCACAAGGATGGCCACACGCTGGACCTCATCTTCACCCGCCTTTGCTCCCTCACTAACCTCTCAAACTCACCCCACCCTTTGTCTGACCACAATCTACTGACTTTCTCCTCCCTCTCCTCCCCTACTACACTATCCCCACTCCGCAAACTCAATCATCCTTGCAGAAACATAAAACACATTGATTTACACTCATTCTCAGAATCCCTTCTCCCTCTCGCTGACATAGCTTCCATACGCGACACAGACGCTGCCACCACCCTATATAAAACCACATTAACTGTAGCCCTCGACTTAGCCACTTCCTTCACATACAACACTCCTCAGACAAACAGGCAACAATGGCACACCACCCTCACTAAAGACCTGAGATGGGCTTCCAGCAGGGCTGGCGTCATCACCCGATGCACCCGGGCAAGTGCCGGGGCCCCGACTGCTTGGAGAGGGCCCACTGGGCCTCTGTTAGACTAGGGCCACACTTCCATTGTGACCCTAGCCTAACACAAGTATTTTCCACTGCAGCGCAGAGAGTTTAATGCTATGCGCTGCAAGACAACGGAGCCCAACCGTGGTTGGCAAGGTAAACAGCGGGTTTCTATGGGCTCCAGCGCATAGCATTAAACGTTATGTGCTGTAGCAGAAAATACTTCGCCAGGCTAGGGTCACAACACAAGTGTGACCTTAGTCCTCAGGGGCCCCTGAGCACTGCCCCCACAGCTCATCCTCGGGGGCCCTTGGGCACAGCCCCCAAAGCCAGGGCAGTATCCAGGGGGGCTGGGGGGTCATCTGCCCCTGACGCAGCAGGCAGGGAGGGCGCATTCAGCCTCTTCCTGCAGTCTCTCCCCACCGCCCGCATGTTCCGCACTTGCTCCCCCCCACAGTGGAAGACGGCTTTCTTCTCCACGCGGAGCTGAGAGTGTACGAGGTGCATGGAGCGGAGCCGAGTGTGTACAAGGTGTACGGAGCAGAGCCGCATGTGTATGATGTGTACGGAGCAGAGCCAAGTGTGTACAAGGTGTACGGAGTAGAGCTGAGTGTGTGTACGAGGTGTACAGAGCGGAGCTGAGAGTGTACAAGGTGAACGGACCGGAGCTCAGAGTGTACGAGATGTACAGAGCGGACCCGAGTGTCTACAAGGTGTACGGAGTGGAGCTGAGAGTGTACAAGGTGAACGGAGCGGAGCCGTGTGTATACGAGGTGTACGGAGCAGAGCCGAGTGCTTACAAGGTGTCCGGAGCAGAACTGCAGTTGTACGAGGTATGTGTGGCAGCCCAGAGTCGCAGTGCCACAGTGTCACCATTGTTAGGTGTCACCAGAGAGCAGTAAGGGGTATTCCACTCAGGCAATACACAAACAACACCAAAACCTCCAGGCCAAAAGGGGGACACCAAGCCCGGCTTCAGGGTGAGCTTCCCTATATATTATGATCTGGGAGGAAACAAGTTCAGTTCAGTCCCTAGGAGGGCTGTGAAGAGCACAGTGCCGTTTCAGTGAGAACTGTGCAAAGGACCTAAGTATAAAAGGGCCGTGCTAAGCCCATCTCAGAGTTCCCTGCTGAACACCAGGCTTAAGGCTAGGGTCTGAAGAAAGAAGAGAGAGACAGAAACCTATCGGGAGGCTGCATCACCCGTGCTTCCCCTCCCTCAAGAGGAACACCACAAGAATGGACACCGGAGTCCGAGACTGTGCAGGTTCAGACACACCGGCAGTCAACATTGGGGGACTCCAGATTCTCCAGCTACCCAGTGCCAGGGACACGGCAACATATAGAATCCAAAAACACTGACTTCCCGGGTGGGGTGGAAAAGTGAAGGACTCGAGTTGCCTCTCATACTGTCTCCCACCCATCCCCCATAGCCTGTGAGCCCTTTTGGCAGGATCTCTGCCCTAATGTACCTGTATGATTTATTCGTCGTTATTTATGTTCTCATCCTTGTTCTGCCCTTACACAAGTAAAGCAGCATGGAACCAATGGCGCTATATAAATAAATAATAATAAAAATAATACTGGTAGACGTAGACAGAGACAGGGTCGGCAGCCTAGCTGAAGGGCCACTACGCAAACACAGTGAGGAAGCCAATACGACCTGGCTGGGTGAGAATTACCCTAAACTGCTCTCCAGACTCCAGGGAGAGCTTGTAACAACTACTTACACTCCAGTAAACAGACTGAGAAACTGCTATCAGGAGTCTGTGTGTTAATTACGTCTACTGTCCTGTGCCCAGCAACCGAATCTCACCTGCAGAGCTGGAGACTGTTCCTTTCCAGCACCACGTCCAGCACTAAGGCCTCATTCACATGTCAGTGCCTCCGGCACGTAAGCAGTACTTGCCGAGACATGCCGGAGGCACGGACATACGGGGACACATGTTTCCCTATGGGCAAATTCACTCATCCGTGTCTCCGCACGGACTGCATCTCCGTGTGGAGCACATGCGTGTCCGTGTGCTCCACACGCCAAAAAGTCTGTTTTTTTGCAGAGCCACGGACCGCATTTTTGTCCAAACGTCCTGCACACGGATGTTCACACTGTGACATCCATGTGCACGAACCACGGAAAAAACAAAAAAGCCTGAAAATAAACAATTTCATACTCCCCTCCCTCCACCGGTATCTGCTCCTCTCACTTCCAGTGCCACTCATTAGGGCTCATGAATATTAACTTCACTGAGCCCAAGAGTGGACCGGGAGTGAGAGTAGCAGCAGCGCTGGCGGGAGGTAAGTATGCGAGTGACAGGCTGTCCGTGTGCTATCTACAGCCCCATGGATAGCACATGACTGCACACATGTGTCATACGTCCGTGACACGTGTGCACGCCCCGCCCCCAAACGGCCTTGTTCCATATGACCGTGGTGACACGGATGTGTGAAACCTACCTAATGGTACCTTTACACGCCGCCACTGCAGGATGGATACAACCCGCTACAGGCTACAAATGTAGCTTGTCGCGCCAATATCGCCCGAAGTAGCGGCGTGTGAAGACGGGACGACACAGCCGGCTACAGATACCTCTGTATCCGTGCACTGCCCATAAACAGATGGCTACATCGCCGATTGTAGCGAGCTGTATCGGCGTGTAAAGAAGCTACAGAAGGGAACTCTGGACACCCGGCGATGTAGCTGCAATGTAGCTAAGGCGTGATCCAGGCTCCGTGTTACCGCGCCCCATCTGCGATCATTGGTGGAAGATGGTGCGGTCCGATTGGTTGTCGGCGCACAGGGCAGCATATTTAAGGAGCTGACGAGTCACACTACACAATTGCTCGAGCGTCAAATATTAATCAGCCTCCTGCGATGCCTGGCCAATCATGGTATTATTGCTTTGTCCTATCAGCGTACGGACGTCTCGTAATCCACAATTGTAGCACGCCTATGTGCTGTCCCTGCTGCACCAGGTACGCCCATAGTAGCTGGTTGTAGCAGTGTGTAAATGAGCTACAGATGGCTACTTGAGACACCCGGCGATGTATCTAGCTGTAGATGTAGCGTAGCGTAGCGCACCTTGTGGCGGCGTGTAAAGGAGGTGCGTTTACCGTTTGTAACCGTTTGGGCGTGCTCGTGCATGTGAAGTAGCCGTTGGTATCCATCCTGCAGTGGCGGCGTGTAAAGGTACCATAAGACAAACAACACTGTCGAGGGCTGCAGCAGCAAATGTTGCAATTGAATCCCACCTGAGGAGCTACAGACAGTTTTCCCTGCACACTGGCTGGAAGAAGCTGCAGTAGCAAAGTAAGTGAACTGCACTGTGTACAATCCCTCATCAAACCCATCTATCACATCTACTCCTTCCCTGGAGACCCTCAGCCCTACCCGAGGAGGGCTTTCCAACCATGCTGCACCAAGTCACATTCCCCAGCAGGAATACGGCAGCTGTGGTTCTACTAACCACATACCCCGGGTGGCATCACGACTAATCTCCTGTAAATATACCCCTTTTTGGACTGATCCAGGCAACGGGACCGGGTCACGACTACCGTGATACCCCAGAGAGACAGCGCCGGACCGGTTCCCGAGTACCCCATAGCCTAGGCGTGCATAAGTTTTCTGGCGTTACGAACAGGATACCGTGCCCGTTAAACCCGGGTACTGTGTGCCGTGAACTGTGTAAAATATGTTTTTTTTTTAACTGTTGCCATTGTTAAGCGCGCTGCGTGCGGGAAGAAGAGGGGCATCTCATTGTGGGAGGCACCCTGTAAAGAGTGCAAAGCGAGGCTCCGCCTGCGTTCTGATGACATCCGGTGGGGACGCAACACCCTGCTGCACCGCGGAACTATTCTTGAACACCCCGACGGAAGTAGAAGACTGGGAGGGTCACCGTTAACTAAGGGGCAGAAAGATGTCGCAGCCAGCTGACCCTGCACAACGAGATGACGGAGCACCCGGCGGTGCTGGAGGGCGAGGGATGTCACCGATAATGCCATTTCTGATGCCGTACACCCCGGGCTCAACATGGCTGCCGCAATACTCAGGGGAGCCCAATACCTTAACTGACTTTAAAGAAAAACTGGACAGTTATTATAGCATATATCCCCTTATGGAGGGCTAGCGTGTCAGTATACTTCTGGGACATTTTCATCCATAAAGAAAGAAGAAGGCGGCACTCATTGGACCTGTGAAGACCGGTATGTTTATTCCAGTCGCAGTATTACATCAGGTGGAGGGTGCAGGGAGGAGGTGCAGGGATGACGGAGCCCGTTTCGAGTAGTGCTTACTCTTCAACAGATCCTGTGTACCGCCACAATTTCAACTGCAGCAATATAAGGTCAGTGCCCGGTTTTCCTTCTACATTCAAAAATACTTCTGGGACAGTTAACTGGACATGCACAGCAGGAAGTGAAGTCCTGGTCAGATACAATAAAGACACTGTAGAGCATGTGATGACCATATTGAAAGCCACTTTTGAGACCAGTGTGGATGCCCGGGCTAAGATGAGATTCTTTGGTGCCGGCAGAAACCACAAGAAACTGTGAGAGTCTTTGCAGGAGGCACTCAGGGCACTTAAACAAGCAGAACCTGCCTTGACACAAGGGGAACATAAATTGCTAATTGACCAGTTTGTTTATGGACTATTATTCCCTTCCCATAGAGGATGACTGCAGATGATGGCCATACAAAATCCAGATTTTAACTTTGAGGAGTTTAAAGAAAGGGCAATCCACATATTGCAGGCAGAAGAGCCTCATGATACAGACTCTGCCCAGTGTTCAGCTGCAGTGCAAAATCCTTCAGCTGTACCTGGGGCTGCTGCAAAGTCCCTGGAGACCATCACTAATGAGGCTTTAAACCGGAAGATAGATGCCCTAACTGAAACTGTAGCTGCCATGGCCAAAGTGCTGCAACAGCTGCGTGGTCCAAGCCCGTGGAGAAGATTGAGCTGGCTACAAGCAAGGAGGATGTACCATGGATGAGACCCAGGAGATACCCAGCGACCAGAGGACGACCCAACGACTGCTACCAACCGGATGGACAGTCCATTTGTTGCCGGTGCGGAAAGCAGGCCGGGAGTGTGCTTTAAACGGGAATTCCCTGGGGAAGCGGGCCGCTCCTCAGGGATGAACTCCCAAGGCCCCTCAAGCTGGCGGAACAGGTATGTGGGAGGCCGTTCAACAATTCCTGTTGTGCTGGATGGGATCCCCATGAATGCTTTGTTGGACACCGGCTCACAGATATCCTCCATTCCATATATCCTTTTTAAGCAGTACTGGGCTGATTAGACATTTCCCGTGGCCCAGATGATGACTTGAATATATGGGCTAGTAATGGTAATCTAGTACCACAGATTAGTTTTAAGGACATGACCATTAAATTGGGAAGGTTGAATTAAAAGATTAGGGTAAGATAATTGTTGATGTTGACCTGCATGAGCATGATCCAACTATTTTGATAGGCATGAATGTGATGGAACATTGTCTTGCAGAAATTATTGGTGTTTTACAGTGCATGGCCGGTACTGCCAGTTCCGGGCAACAGCGAGTCCTGCAGAAAAAATATAAAAGCTCTGATGATGAAGCAGCAGGTAGAGTTGTCAATTGGAGAGATTGGCAGTGCAAGGGTAAGTGATCCAATATCCATTGTAATACGTCCTAAAACTGAAATGATGGTCTGGTGTAGAGCCACAATAGGCATCAGAGGGCGAAACTATCAAGCCCTGGTAGAACCCGTGTACTCAGACAGTAGGCCCACCATACTGACGGCCCGAGGAGTAGTTGAGGTAAACGGGGGGAGAGTGCCAATATGCCTTCTAAATTGCGGGGATGGGGAGGTAATCCTACCAAAGTATGCTACCATGGCTAAATTATACACTGTGGATAACAACGCCATCACCACAGTTCAACATTGAACCCATCAAGTCGGGCGATTGTAATTAATAGGTATGCCCGGCTCGACCTAATGCAGTGCTCAGAGGAAAAATACCACAGATAATACCAGAATAGCCTCGCACACTTATATAGAAAAAATGAGAGAGAAAATATTCTTAGTGTTGTTGATTTTATTTAACAAATAAATTTTCCCACAGGCGATTGTAATGGCTCAGAGGAAAACTGGAGACTGTGCCAGAAATTGCATGTAGGTACCAGTTCTACGCCCTCTCACCAGAAGCATGGAGCATACCGGGTAGTGAGAGAGTGCGAGCAGATTTTCAGCAAACACCCTCTAGACTTTGGGCAGATCAAAGGGGTAGAACACAACATATTCACAGGTAATCATTCACCCATAAAGGAGAGGTATAGACCCGTACCACCCGCTCACTACCAATGTGCTAAAGACATGCTCAAAGAGATGAAGGAAGCAGGGGTAATAAGAGACAGCTATAGCCCCTGGGCAGCTCCTTTAGTGCTAGTTAAAAAGAAGGATGGGACCATGAGAATGTGCGTAGATTACCAGCAGATCAATCGCATTACACACAAGGATGCATACCCATTACCCAGAATAGAAAAATCATTAGCTGCATTAAAATCTGCTAACTACTTTTCCACCTTAGATCTGACTAGTGGGTATTTGGAAGTTCCTGTGGCTAGGCTCACCGTCAGAAGACAGTGTTAACCATACCAATGGGCCTCTGTGAGTTCGATTGTATGCCGTTTAGACTCTGCAACGCACCCGGTACATTCCAGAGACTAATGGAGTTCTGCTTATGACACAAGAACTTTGAAACTGTCCTCCTGTACTTGGATGACGTCATAGTCTACTCCAATATATAAGAAACAAAAGCCAGCACTCAACAGTGCTGAATGTTTTACGGTGCCAGGTTTGTAATCACTGCACACGTACAATGTCCGGTATGCTTAAGGTGAAAGCTTATTATACAGTGCTGAGTGAAGCGACAGGCAAGTTAGACGTTTCGGCCAA
Organism: Allobates femoralis; assembly: GCA_033576535.1. Classification (NCBI taxonomy): domain Eukaryota; kingdom Metazoa; phylum Chordata; class Amphibia; order Anura; family Aromobatidae; genus Allobates; species Allobates femoralis. The sequence goes on along the minus strand of JARQOC010000011.1, from coordinate 98,853,722 downwards.
AACATTGGCCTTGTTCACATTGTCGCTATGGAAAAAGTGAAAAAAGTACAATAAGGGGCCTTTCACACTTGCAGTTTCTTCCTGATTTGGAAGATCAGGAAAAACCCGATTCTTACAGTATTTTGCCCATTCACTTTAATTTGGTCAGGTAGAATCTTGTTGCTTCATGTTTTCTCCTGAAATCATTAAAGAGAATGGGCAAAAAAAAAGAATCCTGTAAGGGCCCTTTCACATCAGCGTTTTTTTCAAATCGCGGCAGATGCGGTGAAAAAAATGCATCTGCCGCGATTACCGCATACCGGCTGCACTTGCGGCACGGTTGCGGCGCGGTTGCGGTAAACGCCATACAAGGTATAGGCGGACTTGCGGCAGGTGCGGCAAGTGCGGTTTGGCACTTGCGGCAGGTGCGGCCGCAAAAAAAAACGCGGCTGACAGCATTTTTTTTCGCGGCCGCACCTGCCGCAAGTGCCAAAACCGCACTTGCCGCACCTGCCGCAAGTCCGCCTATACATTGTATGGCGTTTACTGCAACCGCGCCGCAAACCGATGCCGCAAGTGCAGCCGGTATGCGGTAATCGCTGGCAGATGCGTTTTTTTTCACCGCATCTGCCGCGTTTTTGAAAAAAACGCTGATGTGAAAGGGCCCGAAGAATCAGGTTTTTACTGGATCTTCCAAATGAGGGAAAAAACCGCAAGTGTGTGAAAGGCCCCTAAGATATACAATAGTCTGATATCATCAGGTATTTACAAATATGTACACAGTATATACATATATGCATCTGTATGGGGAAGCATATCAACATATTATTAGATAATAGTGAATTAAGATGCCAAAGGACCAATTATCCCTCTCAGTTGATAGTCACATAAGGCTCAGGAGAAAAGAGCCTATCATAGATGTAGCCCCGGCATATGCAAACTTACATATGGATCGTTTCGAACGTGATGTCATATACCCAAATTCTCTCTTCACCACACACGCGCTAGCGTGGTATAGATACATAGATGATATCTTCTGTATATGGGTGGTGATCAAAGTAGTCTTCTTTCCTTTCACAACACAATTAACGAAATTCGACCAGGCCTTAAGTTCACCATGTCTCAACATCCTGACGAAATCGCATTCCTAGACACAAAAATCTTTAAAACCAGTACAAGCAAACTGATCACCGATCTCTACACAAAACCCACGGACTGTAACAGCCTTTTATTGTATGATAGCTGTCATCCTAGACCTACTAAAAATAGCCTCCCACGGTCGCAATTTAAAAGAGTAACAAGGATCGTGTCCGACCCCGATACCAGGGACCTAAGACTAAAAGAGATGTCCAATAAGTTCAGATGCAGAAATTACCCCAGCAAACTCCTTCAAACTGAACTGTCTTTAGCCTCGGTGGATCCTGACCCCACTACCGTCACCACACATGAAACATCACGTCTTCCATTTGTCCATAGTCATTATTCATCTATGTAAAGAGTACATAATCAAATCTGGAGACACTGGCCCTTACTGACTAAAGCTTGCCCTAAGGTTGATATACTTAAAAAAAAAACGATGATGTGCACAAGGCGACCACAGTACATTAGGGACAAGCTTGTAGGAGCAGACCTGAGTTCACAAAGACAGATGTACCTCCAAACACTGACAGGACAAAAAAGTGCAGGCACCTTTCCATGTCTCAACTGCATGAGTTGTTCAAATATAATTAAGGGTAGTGAGGTAGTACACCCACGCACAGGCAGATCGTACCCAATCAGAGAATTCCACACCTGCGACTCAAACTTTGTGTTCTATGTCATCAAATGCCCCTGTGGCCTTCTATATGTTGGAGAAACAACCCAAGCCATTAGAGACCGCATTTCAAGCCACAAATCCACCATCAGATGTGGCAAAACGTGGCTCCCACTTCCGGCACATTTTAAAGAAGCAAGACACAACATTTCACAATTGAGATTTCAGGTGTTGGAGAAGGTACCGAGACCCAGAAGAAGAAGTAACCACATACAACTACTAAAACAGAGAGAAACATATTGGATGTATACACTTGACACACTTAGTCCTAGGGGTCTAAATCGCGAAGTTGACTGGCTGACTTAATGCGTTATTTCTCTCCCTAGATACACTGATACCACTTGTGTCCAGATTGGTCACCTTGCTATGCGTCTCAGGCTTGGTAAGACCCTAGTCTTAATATTTAGGGACGAAGAACCTTAAGTTTCCTTCCTTTACTTCCCCCCCCTCCCCAACACTCCCCCTCTTTTTCATCCCAGTTCATATCTTGGTTTGGACTCCCACTTGTTTATTTGGTTATTTATCCAATTCCTTCTATTTTTTTGCTTTTATTTAGGCTTTATTATTTATGTTTGATTCATTTATTCAATCAGTGGTGACCTCATCAACAAAAAAATCATATGAATATTATATATTCTATGTTTCTCCAGATCTATATAATGGGCACTAGCTGTATTCCCTGTTTACCTACTCAAAGTAATCCCTATGCTTTGCTCCAAACTTTTTTACCTATCTCATTGTTTCTCCTATCAGCCACATTCTGTCCCCTTTCAGCACGGTTCTTGTCCCCATTCCTGCAAATATACCACTGCCAATGGATACACATTCATGCAGAACACCATGTCTGCAGCACCACAGTGATTCAGTTCACTATGTGTTAACATAACAAACACTTAGGCCCCTCCCACTGCTCCACACACAGCAGTACATTCTATTGCCTAGCACATGAGGACCTCAGATCCATGCTTGCTACTGAGCATGCTTTGGCGTCCTACGTCATTTCTGGTCATGTGACCAGCTGACACAATATAGGAAGCTCAACACAGCAGCCATTACCATTCCATGCTAAGTCACTGATGTGCTAGCATTGCTATATCACTGACGGAAGTGAGCTGCCCACTGACCACCAATAAGATAAGTATCTATTGTTTGCATAGCACAATAATTGATGTATATCATGCACTTTGGGTTCCCTACAGAGTGAAAGCTCCACCACCATAGCATCACTAACTAGGTACTGAACATACAACACAAGCTGACATAACAGCCTAGAACACCTGTGGCTCCACTAAAGGGTAACTATTGTGAGGCACCGGCCGGGTCGGTATGCTGCGACCGGTATGTGCCTCCCTGGGTGCGTCCTCCAGTTCCGCAGGACGTGCTCCATCCCAGGTATTAGATGGGATTCCTCTTCTCAGAGCAGAAGGGGTTAAGAGGACATAGGAACCCTGGGTGTGGTTCCTTCAGTGGGAGTGAGACTCACTCCAGTACAGAGCCTGAGAGTAGCTCTGGAGGATTAGCCAAACAGCGTCCCTGGAAGGGAGAGAAACTGAGCGACCGTGCTAACACTGCCCTTCCCGGGATGGAATTGTCTCCGGTAAGGCTGACCGGGCCTACCAGCGGCCAGGAGATATACCGGGCGGTGTGGATTGTGCCGGCTGCGCTCCGGATCTATTGTTTTGGTGACTGTAACCAGACGAAGATCAATAAACCGTGAGTTAAGAACTGTCCGTGTGTGGATCCCTGCTTCCCCCGACACTGCTACACCTCACACTATGTTATATATACTCCTGAATCTAGCTCTTATTTAACTAGTTGCACATTCATGTGTATAACCCTCAGCACTCACATTACAGGCGAGCTCTTCACACAGAGACCCTTGTACTCTGTCTCATGTATGATAATCCAGGGAAGTCTTGAATCTGAAGGGGTATGTTACAGCTATCTTTTCACATTAAATAGCAATCCTACACATACTAAATCCCTAGATGTATTCATAGATTCCTACATCTAACCACTAGACCAGACCGAAGACGCAGCCTATCCTGCAGATCCTCGTCCTCATATATCCTGCCAGACATTCCCTTCTGAATATCATAAGAACAGTAACACATGAATCATACATATATATATATGTGTATAATAACCACTGATGATTACGCAGCAACATTTCACCTGAATATATTTCTCGATAGGGTATATATATCACCCAAAGCTGGCTTCACCACATGAACATGAAACCACATTAATAATAACCTACAAACTAGACCTTGAGGTCAATAGGAATGGAGTATCAAATATAACAACCTAAACACAGGGGCACACTCCACCCTTATTCAATTGTAAGGAAAAGAGAGCCACTGACAACCAATCCAATGCTAGTAATTTTATTATTTTATTAATTAAATATTGCACAAATTCAATACGGATCATAAATATACCTGGTGATAGAAAAGACAGTAGGCACATAAACCCATTAAAAACATATCAAATCAACATGCAAGAAAAAAGGGTGCGCAAGTCACCAACTCACTGGTTACATTCCAATAAATACTTTCTTGAAAGAAAAAACTGGAAGCTGGATCACTCCAGCAGGTATTAGCACCATAAACACAGTATGTAAATCATGTAATGGCACCATCAAGAAAATAAGACCACTATAGCATATGTCAACCCTAAAGAACACTTAAATAAGGGGACCAATAATACAGCTGAAATCAGAGCTACATTATTAATCAATCTGATTACCTTGTGACATAGTGAGTAAGAAGAGAGCGCACCCCTCGCCTCGACACGTGTTTCTCCTGTCCAGGCTTAGTCAGGAGGCTATCATGTTGCATGTTGATTTGATATGTTTTTAATGGGTTTTTGTGCCTACTGTCTTTTCTATCACCAGGTATATTTCTGATCTGTATTGAATTTGTGCAATGTTTAATTAATAAAATTATTAGCATTGGATTGGTTGTCAGTGGCTCTCTTTTCCTTACAATTGAATAAGGGTGGAGTGTGCCCCTGTGTTTAGGTTGTTATAAAACCACATTGTTCTAGCTGTTTATTCCGAAGCAACCACAAGGGGTAGGTGGTTAACTAATTCAAGCAGACCAGCAATCCTACATCACTCTGTCTGTATACTCCACTGTACAAATATTTCTGTCCTCTTTTCTCCTGAGCCTTATGTGACTATCATCTGAGAGGGATAATTGGTCCTTTGGCATCTTAATTCACTTTTATCTAATAATATGTTGATATGCTTCCCCATACAGATGCATATATGTATATACTGTGTACATATTTGTAAATACCTGATGATATCAGACTACTGTATATCTTATTGTACTTTTTTCACTTTTTCCATAGCGACAATGTGAACAAGGCCAATGATTTGGCCGAAACGTCTAACTTGCCTGTCGCTTCACTCAGCACTGTATAATAAACTTTCACCTTAAGCATACCAGACATTGTACGTGTGCAGTGATTACAAACCATATAGTCTACTCCAAGACATATGAAGAGCATCTACAACACCTAGTAGAAGTGTTTGAAGCCTTGTCCGGGTATGGAATGAAAATCAAGCCATCTAAGTGTCACCTGCTCAAACCAATGGTGCAGTACTGGGAGATGTAGTGAGCTCTGAGGGCGTAGCACCAGACCCCAAGAAGGTTACAGTGATAAGGAATTGGCCGAGACCCACCAGCGTGAAAGAGGTGAGGCAATTCCTGGGACTGGTAGGCTACTATAGAAGATTTATCAAAGGCTTCACCAAGCTAGCAGCTCCTCTACAAGATGTCCTGGTAGGGCAGTCTAAGAAGCCTTCAGCCCGAAGTCCTCCATTTCAGTGGAGTGATGGAAGAGAAGAATCCTTCAGGAGGCTAAAGTTAGCCTTGACGGGGGAAGAGATCCTGGCATATCCTGACTACTGTCAACCCGTCATTCTGTACAAGGATGCCAGCAACAAGGGACTAGGAGCAGTGCTGTCGCAGATGCAAGACATGTGGATCCAAAGACTCATGAGTTAATCTGGCAGATCATAGTTCCCAAGAAAGACACCAAGATGGTCTTAGAAGCTTACCATCACGGTGCAGGACATTCCGGATGGAAGAAGTTGGAAGTGCTCTTAAAAGAAAGATTCCACTGGGTTGGCATGAGAAAATCAATTGAAGAATATTGTAGAAAGTGTGGCCCGTGCAACCTGAGGAGAAAGGATCAAGAGAGTCAGAGTGCTCCACTTAGGTTCATAACCACCAAGCAGCCATTGGAATTAGCAGCCCTAGACCACGTCAAATTAACACCAAGCAGATCTGGCTACGTCTATGCCTAGACAATAGTGGACCACTATTCTCGTTTCCTTGTGGTGGTGCCCGTCAAAGACCTTACAGCAAAGACTTCAGCAAAAGCATTCCAGACGTACTTTTGCAGACCTCATGGCTACCCAGAACAGGTCTTAGTGGATCAAGGACCAGCATTTGAATCTCAGTTATTGCAAGAATTCTGTAACATGTATGGATGTAAGAAGATTCGGACCACAGATTACACTGGGGAACACAATTTTTTAGGAGTTAAATCAGACAACTGTTCTCAATTAATTTTTGGATGCTGAATCCAGAAATGATCTCACTTTTTCTCTATCACGTCAAGTTTTTGAACTATAGGATTTTTGTCTTCTCAAAAATATGTAAACTACTGTACCTAAAAAGTGTTTTGTTTTTTTTTAAATAGTACAAATATGAACAAAAAATGAAATATATAAGAAATAGGCATGACAAATATGTTTTTTAACACTATCATATGCCACGTAGCTCTATATGAGTCGAATTGTAATCAGATAACAAGTCTTATTACAGATATCAGTGCAATTGTGCTTCTATGGCAGGTAAGTTGTGGAGGAAAAACATGACGTGCTAGAAAAAAACTGACTACATTTTTGGAATCAGCATGCCAATTTTGGTATAAGTCAGCTCAAAAACCTAACTCAACAAATTTTTTTTCCAATTGTTCCCCAGTGTTATCATCCACAGACAAATTGTTTATGTGAGAAGACGTTACCAGCATCAGAAAGGAATCAATGGCCAGAGAAGTTACCTGACTTGGTAGACTTGTATAACCATATTCCACTGAGTTCAACCAATTGTACCCCAGCTTATCTTATGAGAGCAAGACCCGGTAAGCTACCAATTGATTTGGATATGGGAATTGTCAAACCAGATGCAGAAGATTCAGATTCAACCAATTGGGATACCTTACGTAAACAGAAGTATCTACAAGTCCAAGAATGCGTAGAAAGAAGTCTCCAGCAAGCAAGAGAGAAACAAGAAAAGACCTACAACCAACATGCTTCAGCAGCTCCTTTGCAACCTTGTGAACAAGTTTTAAAAATTGGATCAATGGGAATCAATACCATACACCGTTCTCCCATCAAACGTTGACAATACTAAAGTATGTTTAATCAGCAAAGATGGAGGCAAGACATCCTCAGCAGTATCCAGAGACCACTTGAAGTTGTGTCCTGGAACCCTGAAGACGCCAGAAGATCCTGTAATTACACCAGATGAACCTAAGAAAGAAGAAGATGTGTTCCATACAGTCTTAGGAGATTTTCCAAAAACCTGGACGAACTATCATGGAGCAGTATTAGTTCCAATGCTCGCATTTCATCAAGTAGTGGTACCTGAACCAGTGCCTGCACTACCACCTGAACCCGTGCAGCAACAAGAAGAAGTCCCAAGATTAGAAGAACTGGAAGTTGAACCTGTAGAGGAAGAACAGGAAGAACCGATTCCTGAGCCCAGTGAACTTGCCAGTCCTATTAGTAGATCCCCATCCCCATCAGAAGTAGAAACACAAGAAAGATATAGTTCTGCACATCTGATTGATGATAGTTCTGCACATAGCCTAGCACTGAGTATGCCCGTTACACTTGTAGTAAGGAGATTACTACGTAGTACACAGGGTCAGTTACCAGCTCGCTACAAGGATTAGAAGTTAAAAAGTGAATATCAGTAATGTACATATGTTTTAGTGTAAATAGAGTAAAAATAGAACCCAGTAAACATAGTGTACAGAAAGGGTGAGGAGAGAGTAGCATAAGATGCTAATTAAGGAGAGTGAAACCTTGGACACATTATGCGGTGACCCGAGGGCCAAGAGGCCTGCGGCACTTATGGCCAGGAGTGAGACACATGTAGGGAAGTTGTTTATTTATGTGTAATGCTAAAACAGTAAGCCCAGTACCTACAGAGACTTTCTTGTATGAACTCTTTACATAATCTTGAACTTTATTTAAAAATGGACCATAATATACGACTGGACTGGTTGTGGTAAAGATGTTCTTGTACATAATATTCATCAGCCCCGATGGGAAATGGACTAACCTCTGGAGACACTGCTTTTGAACTCTTTTGGACTCTTGGGAATGTGGCACCCCAGAGTCACAGTGCCACAGTGTCACCATTGTTAGGTGTCACCAGAAAGCAGAAAGGGTACCTTTACACGCCGCAACTTTTGGCAACGATAGGAGGCAATCTAACGTGCGCTTGCACATTTTTCATGGTTGCCTCAGATCGCCGAAGGCGCTTTTACACGCCGCAATTTCGCCCTCAACCTAAGACGATGTGTTGCCCTGGAAGTTGCCACACCAACAGCAAAACCAATCCGGTGGAGTTCCCTCCCCACTTCACACGCCGCAATCCCCAAAGGAATGTGGGAGTACATGGTTAGCGCCGCAAAAACATAGGCGTTACAGACTGGTGTATTCCACGCCCCAAACACGGTGATTAGACAACCCAATAGGGTTATGATTGGCCAGCCTGCGCAGGAAGGCTGGCTAATACATGACGCCATTGCCATTGTGTAGTGTGAATGGACAGCTGTTCAAATATGGCGCCCTGTGAAGGGACAGCCAATGGAAACACAGTAGTCACCACCAATCATCACTGACGGGAAATCAGTAGGCGACGCAGATTCCATAACTATCGCTCCTTCACACGCCAAAAGCAGGGAATTTCGCCTTCATGATTGCCTCTGATTTTGGAAGAGTGCTGTGAAATTGGAACCAGGCGCAACCTTTTTTATCGCTGCCAAATTCCACAATTACACGCCTCAATTGCGAGGCAATTTCACAGCGATGGTGACGGGCAACAGATTGGCGGTCAGATTTCTCACCGCGGTAGCGGTATGTAAAGGTACCCTAAGGGGTATTCCACTCAGGCAATACACAAACAACACCAAAACCTCCAGGCCAGAAGACCAAGCCCGGCTTCAGGGTGAGCTCCCCTACATATTCTGGTCTGGGAGGAAACAAGTTTAGTTCAGTCCCTAGGAGGGCTGTGAAGAACACAGTGCAGTTTCAGTGAGAACTGTGCAAAAGACCTGAGCGTAAAAGGGTCGTGCTAAGCCCATCTCAGAGTTCCCTGCTGAACACCAGGCCTAAGGCTAGGGTCTGATGAAAGAAGAGTAAGACAGAAACCTACCGGGAGGCTGCATCACCCGTGCTTCCCCTCCCTCAGAGGAACACCACAAGAATGGACACTGGAGTCCGAGACTGTGCGGGTACAGACACACCGGCAGTCAACACCGGAAAGTGGGGGACTCCAGATTCTCCAACTACCCAGTGCCAGGGACACAGCAACATATAGAATCGAAAAACACTGACTTCCCGGGTGGGGTGGAAAAGTGAAGGACTTGAGTTTCCTGTCATACTGGTAGACACAGACAGAGACAGGGCCGGCAGCCTAGCTGAAGCAACTGCAGGGCCACTACGCAAACACAGTGAGGAAGCCAATACGACCCGGCTGGGTGAGAATTACCAAAACTGCTATCCAGACTCCAGGGACAGCTTGTAACAACTACTTACACTCCAGTAAACTAGACAAACAACACTGTGGAGAGCTGCAGCAGCAAATGTTGCAATTGAATGCCAACTGAGGAGCTACAGACAGTTTTCCCTGCACACTGGCTGGAAGAAGCTGCAGTAGCAAAGTAAGTGAACTGCACTGTGTACAATCCCTCAACAAACCCATCCATCCCATCTACTCCTGCCCTGGGGACCCTCAGCCCTACCCGAGAAGGGCTTTCCAACCACGCTGCCCCAAGTCACCGTCCCCAGCAGCAATACAGCAGCGGTGGTTCTACTAACCACATACCCCAGGTGGCGTCACGACTAATCCCCTGTAAATATACCCCTTTTTGGACTGATCCCAGGCCCACAACTACCGTTATACCCCAGAGAGACAGCGCCAGCCCAGTTCTCGAGTACCCCATAGCCTGGGGGTGCATCATATGTGTACCAGTGGTAGCCCCCCCACAGATTTCGCTCCCACTCCTATAGTCCCAGCCACCTTTGCCAGCAGCATTCTACTCTAGAGTCTCTTCTGCCGCTGTCTGCATTCTGCAGCTCAGTATGGCGGGGCACGATATTGTCATCACTGAGCCCCACTGTGCTGATATGTGCAGAGCGGAAGAGCAAATGTTGAGGAGACCGAAGCAGAGAGAAGAGAGGTGAGGAGAGAGAGAGATCCAGACGGCCAGACACTCCGCTTGGCTGCAGTGCCACCCATATGGCAGTGCGGCTCCATTGAGCTGCTTGCATTATTTGTGCGCTTCAGGATGCTAGTGTATATACCAAGCATCCTCAGATACACAAAAATGCAACATGTTGTGCTTGCAGGGTACTTTTAAAAAATGTAAGGGAACGTAAACGCATCTTAGCCCGCTCCTAGCAATGTGTAATATACTCACTGTCAGAAACAGCTCTTGGTAGTTTCAGCAGTCACTGTTCCTGTAAGTGTAAAAATCGCATATGGATGATTGGTCACTTGGTCACATGATGCCTACTCAGACCGCTGGGGGCGCCAAACTGAACTCTTGCCCCGGGTGCCAGAAAACCTAGATACACCTCTGCCCACATTACAGGCTGTCTGAGATCAGAGGCTGCAGCTAAGGTTAGAAGGGAGGAGGGGGAGCCAGTGTTAAGGGGCCCCTGAAGGTCCCCCTGGTGTGGGGGCAGTGCTCAGGGGCCCCCCAGTGTGGCGGAAGTACTCAGGGACCTCCCATTGTGGGAGAAGGGCTCAGGGGCCCCCGAAGGTGAGGTGTGGGGGCAGCGCAGGGCCACTGAGGGTGGGGCATGGGGCAGCACTCAGGGGGCCATCCTTGTCAACGACTGCTCACTCTCCCCAGTCCCCAATGCCAAGTGCCTCGGGGTAATCCTCGACTCTTCCCTCTCCTTCAAGCCTCACATCCAAGCCCTCGCCACTTCCTGCTGACTCCTGCTCAAAAACATTTCCTGCATTCACACTTTCCTTGACCACGACACTGCTAAAACACTTGTATATGCTCTCATCATCTCCTGCCTTGACTACTTGAGCTCCTGCTTACCGCCTCCCCACTACCTCCCTTACACCTCTCCAATCTATCCTAAACTCCGCTGCCCAACTAATCCACCTGTCTCCCCGCTACTCCCCTGTCACCCGCCTCTGCCAAGCCCTTGACTGGCTACCCACTTCTCAGACATCTGACATGGACTCCCGATACCTACCCTCACACAACCTGCAATCCTCCCAAGAGCTCCTTCTCTACTCCCCTCTCATCTCCTCCTCTCAAAACTGCATACAAGATTTCTCCCATGCATTTGCCATACTCTGGAACTTTCTCCCCCAACAATCAGACACTCGCCTACCCTAGAAAGCTTCAAAAGAAACCTGAAGACTCACCTCTTTCATCAAGCCTACAACCTTTAAAGAGCTATCCATTCACACTACACAATTGGAATGACGTCATGTATTAGCCAGCCTTCCTGTGCAGGCTGGCCAATCATGATGCTATTGCGTTGTCCAATCAGTGTATTAGCGTCACAGAATACACAACTCTGTCACGCCTATGTACTTGCGGCGCGAAAGATGTACGCCTATATTCCTTTGTGGTAGCGACGTGTGAAGCAGCGAAGGTATTCAACAGGAAGTTAGCCGCAGGATCTGTCGGAACTTCCGGGGAACAAAGATACCTTCAGTTGACAACGCAATGGCGGCGTGTACATGTGGCATCGGCGATCGGTATCAACCGTTAAAACCGTGCGCGTGCAGTGGATACCTGTTGCTAGGCACTGTGGCGGCGTGTAAAGGTACCTTAAAGGTTTTCCCCCAAAAAAAAATGGAAGTCATTTTGAGTTACAGAACCAATCAATTAGTGTGTCAATCCCAATGGGAGAACAAGCTGCAGGATCTCCAATGATCTAATGGGACAAAGTACCAATACATTTTATAACTTATATCACCTTTTTTTTTAAGTTAATCTATCACCACGTTTTGTTACCTCATGTGAGAGCAGCATGAGGTAGAAAAAACCCGGATTCCATCTATTTTTCATTTACTGAGCTGCTTGCTGTTATTTTGATAAAATCCTCACTGTATCTGCTGCATATCTAGCAGTTCTCTGAATGCCGAGCTCTGTATAACCCCACCCACACCATTGATTGGCAGCTTTCTGTGTACATTACGCATAGCCAGAAAACTGCCAATTATTGGTTATACAGGGATCACAAACATGGAGGACTACCTGGCAGCAGGTTTACTAGTCCTCTAGTGATAATCTCCTGCTGATATAACTGGATTATCAGAATTACACTGAGCAGCTCAGTAAATTACACATTGATGGAATTAGCGTCTCTGTTTCTATTTTATGCTGCTTTCCAATTACTTGCAAAAATCTTGTGACAGATTCCCTTTAAGTAACTCCTTTATTTCTAATGTTATGTACAGACCTGAAGGCCCCTGCATTTGTTACATTGAGTAGTGGCCAGGTAAGCAAATTCTATCAAATATATTACCGTATATACTCGTGTATAAGCCGAGTTTTGGGCTGAAAAGTCCCCCACTCGGCTTATACACGGGTCAATACGGTACCTCTGGGCTGTGGAGGCTGGAGGAGGTGGGGGGAGGCTGCTGTATGAGCGGCCCCGTCACGTGGGGCCGCTCATTATATATGCACTGCTTCCCCCTGTCAATCAGCGCAGGGGGAAGCAGTTCATATAGCCCCCCAAAAGCTGCCACTGTCCCCCCTTGTAAGGGCTCCCCCCCCGGTGCTTATACATTACCATCCTGGTGTTCTGATCGGCGCCGCTCCTCGGTGCTTCATCCTCCCGTCCTCGCTGGCTCCATCCGTGATCTCCAGCTGTCGCAGCGATGTGACGTCATCGCGCGACCGCCGGAGAACCCGGATGCAGCCAGCGCGGGAGGATGAAGACGCAGCACGGAGGAGCGCCCCGATCAGAACACCGAGATGGTAATGTATAAGTAGCGGGGGGGGCACTTACAAGGGGGGACAGTGCCAGCTTGTGGGGGCTGTTGGTACCCCCTGGGGGCTGTTGGTACCCCCAGGGGGCTGTTGGTACCCCCTGGGGGCTGTTGGTACCCCCAGGGGGCTGTTGGTACCCCCAGGGGGCTGCTGGGTACCCCCTGGGGGCTGCTGGGTACCCCCTGGGGGCTGTTGGTACCCCCAGGGGGATGTTGGTACCCCCAGGGGGCTGTTGGTACCCCCAGGGGGCTGCTGGGTACCCCCTGGGGGCTGTTGGTACCCCCTGGGGGATGTTGGTACCCCCAGGGGGCTGCTGGGTACCCCCTGGGGGCTGTTGGTACCCCCTGGGGGCTGTTGGTACCCCCAGGGGGCTGTTGGTACCCCCAGGGGGCTGCTGGGTACCCCCTGGAGGCTGTTGGTACCCCCAGGGGGCTGTTGGTACCCCCAGGGGGCTGCTGGGTACCCCCTGGGGGCTGCTGGGTACCCCCAGGGGGCCGCTGTATAACCCCTGGGGGGTGCTGTATAACCCCTGGGGGCTGCTGTATATACTGCTGAGGCCTGTATACCACTGGGGCTGCTGTATATACCACTGGGGCTGCTGTATATACCACTGGGGCTGCTGGGGCTCCTGTATACTACCACTGGGGCTGCTGGGGCTCCTGTATACTACCACTGGGGCTGCTGTATACTACTGCTGGGGCTGCTATATACTACCACTGGGGCTGCTATATACTACCACTGGGGCTGCTATATACTACCACTGGGGCTGCTATATACTACCACTGGGGCTGCTATATACTACCACTGGGGCTGCTATATACTACCACTGGGGCTGCTATATACTACCACTGGGGCTGCTATATACTACCACTGGGGCTGCTATATACTACCACTGGGGCTGCTGTATACTACCACTGGGGCTGCTGGGGCTGCTATATACTACCACTGGGGCTGCTGTATACTACCACTGGGGCTGCTGGGGATGCTATATACTACCACTGGGGCTGCTATATACAACCACTGGGGCTGCTATATACTACCACTGGGGCTGCTATATACTATCACTGCGGCTGCTGTATACTACCACTGGGGCTGCTATATACTACCACTGGGGCTGCTGTATACTACCACTGGGGCTGCTGGGGCTGCTATATACTACCACTGGGGCTGCTGTATACTACCACTGGGGCTGCTGGGGATGCTATATACTACCACTGGGGCTGCTATATACAACCACTGGGGCTGCTGGGGCTGCTATATACTACCACTGGGGCTGCTATATACTACCACTGCGGCTGCTGTATACTACCACTGGGGCTGCTATATACTACCACTGGGGCTGCTGTATACTACCACTGAGGCTGCTGGGGATGCTATATACTACCACTGGGGCTGCTATATACTACCACTGGGGCTGCTATATACTACCACTGGGGCTGCTGTATACTACTGCTGGGGCTGCTATATACTACCACTGGGGCTGCTGGGGCTGCTATATACTACCACTGCGGCTGCTGTATACTACCACTGGGGCTGCTGGGGATGCTATATACTACCATTGGGGCTGCTGTATACTACCACTAGGGCTGCTGTATACTACCACTGGGGAGGCCTGTATACCACTGGGGGGGGGCCTGTATACCACACTGCTGGGGGCTGTATACCTGTGCTGGGGTCCACCCTCGGCTTATACACGAGTCAATAGGTTTTTCCAGATTTTTGGGGCAAAAGTAGGGGGGTCGGCTTATACACGGGTCGGCTTATACACGAGTATATACGGTATGTGTAATTCCTCTTATCCGTCATGAATAAAAGGGTTACATAACAAAAAAAGGCCTAGAAAAATAATTTTAAAATAAACTTTTAACTGAGCAATGCATACCAAAAATAGATTCAATTTTACTGATGTAAACAGTGATAATTTGAAATAAAATTTATATAAATACATGCTCCGTTCATTGATTTTACACTTACTTGTTCAATGATAAGTCAAGGATAAACTTGGAACCAAAGGCCTCTATCTGAAAACTAGTTTGGGCAAGATGCACAGCCTAAAAGTAAGAAGAAATGCATTGTTAACAATCTGCAGTTAATAAACAGAATACATTTAAAGTTACTAATCATGAGAGTAAATCACTTTAGAATTCGTTTTGTAATTTATTTTTTAAAGGGAACCTGTCACCCCCTCAGGGCCCATTAAACTAAAAGAGCCACCTTCAGCAGAGCGCCCATGCTGCCTTTTGTGAAGGTGGCTCTTATCCCCATATCCCCCGGGACACCAAAATAATGATTGCTTTCTGCAGCTCAATCCCCATGCAGGGGGATTCCCCTGCATGGAGAAGCAAGCTGCAGAAAGCGATCTGACAACTTGGGCGTAGTGATCCACTGGATCACTGCGCCCGAGCTGTCAGATTGCTTTCTGCAGCTCAATCCCCATGCAGGTGGATCAGGGATCCCCCTGCAGGGGGATGGGGATCAGGGATCCCCCTCTGCAGGTGGATGGGGATCAGGGATCCCCCCTGCAGGTGGATGGGGATCAGGATCCCCCCTGCAGGTGGATGGAGATCAGGGATCCCCCCTGCAGGTGGATGGGAAGGATCCCCTGCAGTGGATGGGATCAGGGATCCCCCCCTGCAGGTGGATGGGGATGGGATCCCCCTGCAGGTGGATGGGGATCAGGGATCCCCCTGCAGGTGGATGGGGAAAGGGATCCCCTGCAGGTGGATGGGGATCAGGGATCCCCCCTGCAGGTGGATGGAGATCAGGGATCCCCCCCTGCAGGTGGATGGTGGATCAGGGATCCCCCCCTGCAGGTGGATGGGGAATCCAGGGATCCCCCCCTGCAGGTGGACGGGGATCAGGGATCCCCCTGCAGGTGGATGGTGATCAGGGATCCCCCCCCTGCAGGTGGATGGGGATCAGGGATCCCCCCCTGCAGGTGGATGGGGATCAGGGTTTCCCCCCTGCAGGTGGATGGGGATCAGGGATCCCCCCCTGCACGTGGATGGGGATCAGAGATCCCCCCCTGCAGGTGGATGGGGATCAGAGATCCCCCCCTGCAGGTGGATGGGGATCAGGGATCCCCCTGCAGGTGGATGGGGATCAGGGATCCCCCCCTGTAGGTGGATGGGGATCAGGGATCCCCCTGCAGGCGGTGACTGGCAGTGGGGCCTGGCGCACAGCGGGAGGAGGCAGCGGCGGCAGCAGAAGGAGGAAGCGGTGGTGGCGGCTGGAGGTGGCAAGCAGGCGGCGGCGCGGGTGGAGGTGAGTGGGAGGAAGCGGCAGCGGCGGAGGAGGTGATCACCGCTTGGTGATCACCTCCTCCGCCAGTCACTGGCGGTGGCGAGGACAGGGGGATGAGCGGGGGGAGGCCGGAGAATGCAGTGGCAGGGCAGAAATGAGTGGGGGGGCCGGTGAATGCAGTGGCAGGGCAGAGATGAGCGGGGGGGCAGAATTAGTAGGGGACAGGGCAGAGATGAGCGGGGGGGAGGTACAGGAAGAGACAGGGGGGAACAGGAGGAGCCAGCCATAGAAGCAGGCAGGGAGGAGAGGGCAAACTGTGTATAGTCGCGGTAATTGTCGGTTTCATTTTTATCCCCCAATTACCGCGACTGTAACCTCAGGGGGGCAAATCCACCCCCTGGGGTTTAGTGCAGGTGCCCAGCTACCTACAGCCCAAGTGACAGGTCAGTGAGACCCTCACTTGAGCTGCAGGAGTGCGTTCCCCAGATGGCACAGACACCTGTGCCATCGGTCGGGAACGCACTGGATTTCATGGCACAAACGCTGTGCCATGTGTCGGGAAGGGGTTAAATGTATGGTCTGTACCTATTTGTACACTTGTCCTGTTTTTTATGTGGTCAACTGGTGTTAAATAAAAACTATATACACTTGCATATAGTAGTTGGACCTTTTTATTTTGACCAGCACTCTTTAAGTATGCATATGGCTCCTATTCTTTTGTATATCAGGCTTAAACATTAAGCCCAAAAAGTGCCAGATGGGCATACGTCAGGTCAAACCAGAGCCTGGGAAGGTGGATGCCACCTGGCCCACCCGAGGATCAAGAAGCAGGTGATGTTCCTCCTCTGTATCTCCTGCAGCAGAGCAGGACATAGAGAGTCGGCGGATGCAGTATAGACAGGACCAGATCTCTGTGCAGTGGAGCCAGCCCTGTCTATGCACAGAGAGCTGATACTGCAGTCCTGGGCTTCACTGCACAGCGCAGCCAACGAGGACTAGGTGAGCACACACACTATATTGCTTTACATTCAGCGGTCCCCTCCTGCACTAACACAATCTACACATAGCTGTGGATTTGTGCCAGTGGAGCAGGGGACCGCTGTGTGCAATGGGGGTGGGTGGTCGTGTTAGGTGTTAGGCTGGTCTGTAGATCCTGGGGGTGGCTGGGCATACTGAGAGGGGGGGGTCGGGTGTTTGGAGGAATCTAAGCATAGCATCCAGTTCTGCATTTACATGCAGGCTCCAACACAAACACGACCTCTGGTCGTTCTCCTGCAGACGCAAATAGGTGATATCTGGGTGACAATGCAAAATGTTGACAGGATGACATATTACAAACTCAACATTTTGCGGCCTGGAAACACATAGAAATTATCCAAAAAGTCCAGACAACCTCTTTAAAGAGTCATCCAGCTTACATGTAGACACCAGCGTGATCTGAAGAGTTGGAATAGGAGTCATTGAGTCAGAAAAGGGCTGGTGAGGCGCTAGAAACAGGGAGACAGTGATTGGAGAATTAATTAACAATTACATTAGATATACATTAATGCAAGTTTAGTAAATAAAATAAAATATTGGGAGTGCTTCTTTAACCCTCAAGAACAGTATCTAAATTTATGGAGGTTTGCAAAAACAACCCAAAGTTATCTATCATACAACTCTTCACTCTTTAACTGTCACAAGGAAACACACTCAGTATTGTTAAATGTTGTATTGTATTTTGTCCTAGTTTCCCTAGAGATGCTTTTTACAGCAAAATGTTTTTAGCCAAGAGGTCTATACTACTACAGTAAAAGTGCTTCTAATGTCACTTAATGACTCTTCTGCAATGTACGTCAGACAAAACTGAATCCAGAATGACTTCATGTAAATCGTTACATAGTTACACAGTTTTTGTAAAACCATTTTATATAGTTAGAAAAATGTTTGCATTAGAGGGAAAAGAAATACAATATAGCCCTGTGGAGTCTCGAGCGAAGCAGTATTTATGGGAAGTGCTCACAATATTGGAAGGCATGGAGATGACACAAATCTGAAGCATTTTATCTAAAGACACATGGATATAGATAGATAGATTTGTTGACCACATGACATACTGGGAGCTCCATTGACCCACATAATGGATATGATTTATTATTGGTCTGTAACTTCGAATCACAGAATGGACAAAACATGGAGAAAAATGCTCTAAACTGCTGTACTTCAGCTGTGAGAATGTAGGTATCTGACGCCTATTCAATCATTCTCTTACTAAATGTGCCAGCTACAATGTATAGTCTTAAACACCATTTAAGGCAGATCTGTCACCAAGTCAAAAGTAGCCAATTTGTTTAATTTAATTTATGCTGTTCCCCTTTTTTATTTTGTTGTAAATTCACCATTCGGTTCCAGGGATATTTGTTTTTTTATTTAGTTTTTATGGTCTTTACCAAAATGGCATTATTTACAGAGTAAGGCTGCGTTCACACATTGCGTATTTTGCTGCGCTTTTTTACGCGCGCTTTTCAAAATACGCAATCTGCCTTTTGTCTGCCAGCAAAGTGAATGTGAAATTCACTTTGCAGTGCAGACATTGCGCAAAAATACGCAGTGCGTTTTCAGGGAGAAAGCGCAGCTGCGTAAAGAATTGATATGTCAATTCTTTATGCAGCTGCTCCTGCGTTTTCTCCCTGTGATGTCACAGAGGGGAGGAAGAATCCTGCTTCCTCCTCCCCTCTGTGACATCTGTGGCCGCCCATTAGATTTCACAGTGTATTAATATACACTGCGAAATCTAAATTAAACAAAAGCAAGTGTATGAAAAATAAAAAAGAATCACATACTCACCTCTCCGACGCCTTTTCCTGCTCTCCGGTGTCCGGTTCCAAGTGAGATGTCTTCAGACAGGACCTGTGGTGACGTCAGAGGGGCGTTCCCGGGCACTCGCAGTCATTTGATACATATCATATGACCGCGAGCAGCCAATCAGCGCCGGGAATGCCCCTCTGACGTCACCACAGGTCCTGGGAGAAGACATCTCACTTGGAATCGGACACCGGAGAGCGGGAAAAGGCATCGGAGAGGTGAAGTATTCAGTTTGTTTTTTTTTTTCATACACTTGCTTTTGTTTAATTTAGATTTCACAGTGTATATTAATACACTGTGAAATCTAATGGGCCGGTCACAGCTGCCACAGAGGGGAGGAGGAAGCAGGATCTTCCTCCCCTCTGTGACATCACTGCGCTTTCTGGGGTAAAGAAAGTGCAGTGTGTGAAAGCCCCTGCGTATTTTGTTGCGCTTTTTTGCACGGCCGAAAAACACGGCAAAAAGTGCGCGCAAAAAAGCGCAGCAAAATACGCACATGTGTGAACGTAGCCTAATAACGTAGAGCAGCCTAAAGTCACATCCTCAGAGATCCTGGTGAGTCACATCGCAGAAAGAACACAAACGTTAGCTCTAAAAAAAAGGTCTGAAATCTCTGGAATGGAACCTCAGATTTACAAAACAGCAGAAAGCTAAATAAACATAGCAAAAAAAAAATCTGGACATTTCTGACCCAGTGACAGCTCCTCTACAAGCTTGATATGGCACAAGCTAAGGCTCTGAATAACATGAAGATTCAATTAGGGCTCTCCATATGGCAGCCAATGGAGATATTCAGTAAAGCATCATGTGTGGCGTCTGGTTTTCGTATCAGAGTTGTTTCTTTTCACAATGTCTGATTCACTCTGTGAAATGTGAATGCCAATGTGGTAAGAACAGAAGTATTGGCACAAAATGTGCTATGATAATATTGCTTATACAAAGAAGCAACATAAATAGAACAAGTAGAAACATAAGCAAAAGAAACAAAAAGCATCCCCATGGGAAATGAAATATGAAAAGGAAGATCAGTATAAGGCTGGGGTCACAGTTGACATGCGTTTTTTTAGTGCCTTTAAAAACTCAGCATGAGTTTTTTAAGGTGTGTGATGGCTCCCTGCGTTTTTGGCTGCGTTTTTAAATTTGCACCAAAAAAGAGTGCATGTACTATTTTTTGGTGCGTGTACTATTTTTTGGTGCGTTTTGAAAAACCCACGCGTTTTTGTAGAAAACGCATGCGTTTTTATAACATGGGCCCCTATGGAAAATGCATGCAAAAACGCATGTACAATTAGTACCATTTAGTGCCATTCAAAAATGCATGCGTTTTCCATAGGAGCCCATGTTAAAAAAACGCATGCGTTTCTAAAACGCTTGCGTTTTTTTAACATGGGCTCCTATGGAAAACGCATGCGTTTTTGAATGCACTAAATGGTACTAATTGTACATGCGTTTTTGCATGCGTTTCCCATAAGGCCCCATATTAAAAAAACGCATGCGTTTTTGGAAATGCACCAAAATTGCATGGTACTGTCACACATGCTTTTTTGCTATTAGGGCATGCGTTTTTTAACATGGGGGCCTATGGGTACGTTTTTTACATGCGTTTTTGAAATCCGCAGGTCTCCAAAAACGCTTCTGAAAAATGCAACTGTGACCCCAGCCTTAGGCTACGTTCACACATAGCGTTTTTTGCGCTTTTGCATGGGCACTTTTTGCTGCATTTGCACCCGCGCAAAAAAGCGGCGTACAAAAGGCGGCGCATTAACACACCACGTTTTTTAACGGGGCTATTTCCCCCCTAAGGCGCAGGGGAGAAGTGACGTCACACAGGGGAGGGACAATCATCCCCTGTGTGACATCTGTGCCAGCCCTTTTGGGGTTCATGTGTATTAAAATACAACTATAAAACCCATATTAAATTAAAACAAATGTGTAAAAAATAATAAAGATTGAATACTTACCTCTCTGCCGGGTGTTTCGGGAGTCGGGAGATCCACAGGTTTCGACCTTCCAGCACCTGGCAAGATAGCTGATTGGCCGCTTGTGGTCATGTGATATATGACGCGCTATGACGCGCATATCCCATGACAGCGAGCAGCCAATCAGTGATGACAGGTCCTGGAAGGACAGTACCTGTGAACCTCTCTCGGTTCCCGGTAACCGGAACATCTGGCGGAGAGGTAAGTATTCATTCTTTATTATTTTTCACACATTTGCATTAGTTTAATTTGGGTTTCGCAGTGTATATTAATACACTGCGAAACCCAAAAGGGGCTGTGACAGATGTGACACAGGGGAGGAGGAACATGATTGTTCCTCCCCTGTGTGATGTCAGCGCCGGCATATTCCCACTGGAATTGCGCATTGTCTGAAGGCCAATGCGTAATTCCGGCGGGTATAATGGCTCCTATGGGAGATAACGCCGACGCTGCTGCATAATTAATTGACATGGTCATTCTTTTTACGCCTGTGCTTTCTCCCATAAAAGCGCTGCGTATAATTACGCAGTGTCTGTACGGCAAAGTAATTTTCACATTCACTTTGCCAGCAGACATAGAGACATATTGCGCATTTTTGAAAAGTGAGCGCAAAAAAGCGCGCAAAAAAGCGCGCAAAAAAGCGCGCAAAAATGTGCAATGTGTGAACGTAGCCTCAGAGTCAGAAAGTTTGGAAACAGAAAGAAAATAATAAGATAATTGAGAAAGGGTGAGAGGTGTAATAGGAAAAGAAAATATAATTTAAAAAGGGCAGAATAGTTCTCCATGTTACTCACTTCACAGGCATTTAACCATACAAGTAATGATTATGTGGCAAAAGCATCTTCACAAGTAATTTGCCTCTAGCACCTCATTTTGGACACTGAATAAAAACAGATATTTTGATGTTAAGAAAATATCTAAATTTTTGT
The DNA here is from genome assembly GCA_033576535.1 of Allobates femoralis. Classification (NCBI taxonomy): domain Eukaryota; kingdom Metazoa; phylum Chordata; class Amphibia; order Anura; family Aromobatidae; genus Allobates; species Allobates femoralis. The sequence goes on along the minus strand of JARQOC010000011.1, from coordinate 98,831,652 downwards.
CAATCTAGGGGTTAAATTAAATATTCAAGAAATTATGCATAACTAAGGCTGGCTTCACATTGGCGTTTGTGTCTGCATGCGCAGGGCATGCAGACACAAACGCAGTGCAAACACAGCCAATACTGATGTGAACGCAGCGGAGAATCTCCGCATGCGTTCACATTAGCATGCAGCCCGCCAGCCAATCAGCTGTCTCTGGGGGGTGGCCGGGAGGAGGAGATCAGCGGCAGAGATCTCCTCCTCCCGGCACAGCTGATCTCCCGCGGTGTCAGTGGGGAGATACAGCTGACTGACAGCTGTTTAAATCTCCCGCTCTGACACCGGATAGGGTGATATCAGCTCGGGAGATAAGAAACAGCTGATCGCTGCTTCAAATCTCCCGCGCCGACATCACCCTGTCCAATGTCAGAGCAGGAGATTTAAGCAGCTGTCAGATCAGCTGCATCTCCCCGCTGACACCGGCGGGTGTGGAGGCTGTAGCTGATCTCCAGGTGGCCGCCAGTGATCACCGGCGGCCATTGGGAGAGATTTCAATGAGATCCGCAGCGTTCTCCTGCGGTGTCATGTGGAGAACACTGCGGATCCATTGACTTCAATGCATTTTTTGTGCACTTGTGGGCGCTTGCAGATAAAACAAGCGCCCGTGAACGCACAAAGAATGCAACAGGCTGCATTCGGAGTGCGCTCAGAGGGTGTACAAATTATGCGCATCCGAACGCAAACGCAGCCAAACGCAGGCACATGCGTTCCCATGTTAAACATAGGAACGCATGTGCGCAAGCGTTTGGCTGCGTTCGGTGCGCTGCGCTCACAAACGCCAGTGTGAAGCCAGCCTAATATGTAATGGAAACATTTTGCCAAAAAAGTTACATTTATATATGCGGAGATTCATCAAAAGATGTTCACGTTGGTGGAGATTGTGAGCTTGGACAACTCAAACCTTCTTGCATTATATTAACAGAGTTTGGGAGCGCTGGAACAGCAAACTATTTCGAAAGGAGTTTGAAGGTTACAAACCTCTTTATTAAAATTATATTCACCACGACGCGTTTCCACAGCGAACAGCCCTCTTCATCAGGTGGATTTAAATTATGCTCTTTAGGTGGACACATTAAATACATTTCACATCCAATCAGTGTTTAACAATTTAGTGACCTCATTTAACCCTGAACCTACAGAACAATTGTAAACAACAAATCAAGCTGAGGCAGCGTTTAACCCTAAAGAGACCATCTAATATATTACTGGGAAAAAATCAGTGGTGATAATATAAAACATAGATGTAAAAATAGTCTCTAAAGACATGTGAATAATATAAAATATGAAAAATAATTAAAAAATATACCTCATAATTCTGCACTATCGTCAGAGAGTGATATTCAAGAGGTACATAAAATACATAAAATACATAAAATTTCATGAATATACCGTAAGTATGATATAAAAACATGATATAAAAACTAAAAACGAAAAGCTAATAACAATGAATTTTCAATTGCAATTCAATTCCACCTGGATCTGGATCTCTCATAAGCTACTATATGTAATGTCACACCAGAGATCTGTGTTTAGCGCTTTTATTTATTTGCTCACATTCTCAATGGTCAAATTCAGACCTTCTGGATATAGTGTCCCCAATTTAAATATCAAATAACTTTCTTTTTTAATTAGACTATTAAGACAGTCCTTTACATTGTCTGGAATTTGATCGATTATCAGTAACTGCAGGAGTCTCGGATCTTTCTGATGTATCATGCACATATGTTTCGAAACACTATGTAACATGTATCCATTGTGAATATTGGACCGATGTTTATTTTATCTATTGTGCATTTTTTGCACTGTATGTCCCATGTATTGAATTCCACAGACACACTGTAACAAATAAATTACATAACTAGAGTGGCAATCGACTCTACACTTGATATTAAATTTCTCCCCGGTTGTTTGTGAGCTGAAGTTTGTAGCTCCATCTACTATAGTACTGCAACATAGATAGCCGGATGATTTGCAAGTACAACAGCCATTTCCTTCCTGGTTGTGGTCCAAATTTTTATCTGCTATTTTTAATGAAATGTCACTTGGTGAGACCAAACTCCGGAGATTCCGGTTTCTCCTATATATTTTTGGATTATCGGGTATGTGTTTTGAGAAAATGGGGTTACCTTGTAAAATAAACCAATTACCTTTAAGTAATTTTTGATTACATGCACGTGACTTATTAAAGATAGTTATCAACCGCCAATCACTGTGTTTCACTTCTGTATTATCTGATTTCCTCTCCAAGATTTTTGTTACACAGGACTCTAGTGTCAAGGATGCCGTTTTCAAATAAGCATCTTTTATTAATTTTTTCAGGAAGCCTTTTTCCATAAATTTGTCTTCGAGAATTTTTGCTTCCCTCAAAAAATCCTTATTCGCCAATATTGGCCATACTGAATGTTTTTTAACCATCTGGGCAGGTGTCCACTGTCAAACTCAATGTATTTACATCTGCTGGTTTAAAATGAGTTGAAGTGGATACCCTACCCAGATCATCAAACTTTAACATCAGGTCCAGAAATTGTATAGAGGTTTCTGAGGTAGAAGCAGTGAATTGTAGACCCCAGGGGTTTTATTGAGTTCTTCCACAAATTTTAAGGCTCCTTCTCTTGGCCCATCGTAAATAAAGAATAGATCATCTATAAATCAGCAAAACACCACTATATGTCCTTTGGCCAGAGAGGACTGCACGATGAAGACGGATTCGAAAAATCCCATGTAAAAGTTTGCATAACTGGGGGCAATCTCGTCCCAATCGTGCAGCCCCTCATTTGTTGATAGTATGATCCCGCAAAGGTAAACACATTGTTTGATAGTATAAAATTAATAGTTAATATCAGAAATTCCACTTGTTCATTTGGTAATGTTGGATTTGCTGTAAAATAGTATTCTATCGCTCTAATCCCTAAAAAGTGAGTGATGTTATTATACAAAGCCGTCACATCTAATGTAAGGAAGAGACATCCTTTCCTTGGTGACAAGTCTCTCACTATACTGATCAGTGATGTGGAGTCTCTCATGTATGAATCAAGCTCCAATACAAATCTCTGAAGAAAGAGGTCTACATAATGTGATGAATTGGACGAGATCGAATTAATGCCTGAAATGATGGGCCTACCAGGGGTATTTGTGCTGTCTTTATGTAACTTTGGGAGAAAATAAAAATGGGGTACTTGATAACGATATCCGAAAATGTATTTTCCTTTTTATTGAGAAAACCTTTTGAATAGGTTTCTCTAATAAGGGTATTATAATTTAAATAAATGGATAGGGGAAAGGGTCACTGTCCAATTTCTGATAATATTCATTATCTACCAATATCCACTCACCTTGGTTTTGTACCCTGTTGTGAATTCATTGGCAGCTCCCTCCGTGGTTGTTGTGGTGATGCAGCTGACTGTGTGGGCTTCACAGGTGATGGTGATAATTGCCAATCTGGTTCTTGGACCATATAGTAGTTTAAAGTGGATTAATCCTTGCCAGTTGTCTTTTGTTCCTGGAGAAGTTCACATCTCATCTCTCTGGTTTCTTCTGCTCGTGGAAATCTTTGCAAGATAAGTGAATTTTTTTTGATATTTTGTGGCACACTATTATGTGCTTAAGGATCTGCTTATGTTTTGTTTTATTCTGAGATGTGGGTATGCTATCTAGTCTGTATATTTGTTTATCTGCTCTCAGATAGGAAGTTTTCTTCCTAGGAATTTTACCATTCACTATTATCTGTTATTTCCAGTTCTGCTGGCATTTGATTCATTGAAGTCTGCAGATATAGAGGTCGCCGAGTCTTAGTGACTCAGGGTAATTTTTGTAACATCTGCTGTTGGTGGTTTTTGATAGTGTTTTATACTGACAGCAATAGTATTCTATCCTGTCTTTCCTATATAGCTAATGTGATCTCTTTTGCTAAACCTTATACTCTGCCTGTGTGTTTTTCCTTCTCTTATTTCCCAGTTCGTATCTGTGGGGGGCTTGCTATTCTTTTGGGGTTCTGCTCTGAGGCTAGATAGCTTTTCCTACATCTATCTTTAGGAGCAGTTAGTTCTCCGGCTGTGCAGAGGTGTCTAGGTCTGGTTAGTTACATCCCACGGCTACTTCTAGTTGCGATGTGTAGTCAGAGATTGCGGTCAGTACAGTCACCAACGACTTCTAGCAATCTGAATGTTACTCCTGAGTCATCGGTTCATAACAGTACAACTGACCAAAAGAGTTAAAATTGAGATACATGCATCTAAGAAGAAGGGAAGAGAAGTGTTGAGGCTGTTGTTTTTTTTCTTTCTTCCCTCTTTTTCTTTGGGTGACTGTGAAGTCTGGTGCCAGTATGAGTGTCCAGGAACTAGCTTCTCGTTTAGACCAGCTTGCTGCAAGGGTACAGGGAATTTCTGTGTATATAGTTCAGACTCCAGTTTTGGAACCAAGAATTCCAACTCCAGATTTGTTTTACGGTGATAGGTCTAAATTTTGAGTTTCAAAAAAAATTGTAAACAGTTTTTTGCTCTTAGACCTCGGTCCTCTGGTGATTCAGTTCAGCAGGTTAGAATAGTTATCTCCCTGCTTCGGGGCGATCAGCAGGATTGGGCGTTTTCTCTCACCTCTGAGGTTCCGGTTTTACTTAATGTGGACTCCTTTTTTCAGGCTTTTGGTTTACTTTGATAAACCCGACTCTGTGGATCAAGCTGAGAAGACCCTGTTGGCCCTGTCTCAGGGTCAGGAGGCGGCGTAATTGTATTGTCAGAAATTCAGGAAATGGTCCGTGCTGAGTAAATGAAATGATGATGCTTTGGTGGCGCTTTTCAGAAAGGGCTTTCTGACGCTGTTAAGGATGTTATGGTGGGGTTTCCTACGCCTGCGGGTTTGAACGATTCTATGTCTCTGGCCATTCAGATTGATCGGCGTCTACGGGAGCGCCGAGCGGCTCACCCGGGATTGTCATTCTCAGAGCAGATTCCTGAGCCGATGCAGTGTGATAGGATTCTATCTCGCACTGACCGACAAGGACTTAGTTGCCATAATAAGTTGTGTTTTTACTGTGGTGATGCTTCTCATGTCATCTCTGTTTGTCCCGAGCGGAATCGGGCGAGTCCGGCTACGTTGGTTTCGCCCTTCGTTTGTAATTTTGGTTTTCATCCTCGTTTTTCTTCGGGGCAGGTTGCGCCTTCTGCCTGTCCGGGTGTGGATTCTGTGGTTGAGTGGTTGCAGCAGATTTGGGATTGTGTGGTTGACTACTTACATCTTTCTCAGCAAGCTGCTCAACGTTTTGATAACCGTCATCGGTGTGTTGGTTCTCGGCTTTGTATTGGTGATTTGTTTTGGTTGTCCTCCCGCCATGTTCCTTTGAGGGTTTCTTCTCCTAAATTTAAGCCTCGGTTCATTGCTTCATACAGAATTTCTGAAGTTGTTAATCCTGTCTCCTTCCAGTTGGCGCTTCCAGGCTCTTTTGCGATTCATGATGTTTTTCATAAGTCCTTGTTGCTGAGATTTGTTGAGACCATGGTTCGCCGTATTTTTGTGTCCAGCCGGGTGCAGCAGGCAGTAACGAGCTGCCCCCAACCCCCAGGTGCCTATTAGTTCCTGGCCGGAAACAGAAATAAAAGGAAGACCTTTTTTTATTATGCCTGGGGCTTCGCGCAATTTCTATGCCCAGCCAGGTACAACTAGGCAACTGGGGGCTGGTATCCGCAGTGCAGGGAGGCCCAAGCTTTTTCTGGGCCCCCCATCCCGCTGCGAATTGCAGTCTGCAGCCACCCCAGAAAATGGTGCGTTCAGAGAACCGCCATCTTCTGGCACTGTATCCAACTCATCCAGGGCCCTGGTGCAGTGGCTCATTGGGTAATAAAGAGGTTAGGGCCAGCTTTGCATTATCAGCTGGCCCTACGCCCGAAATTCATGGGGTTACGCCAATATTAGACATGACCGCCATGAATTTCTATTAAAGTATTTTTATTAAAATGAACACAACACCGAGAATTTTTTTTATTAGAAATAAAACAAAAAACACAATTTGAGACTCCGTCTTTATTCCAAAAAAATCCTTTTCCGTCCGCCGTAGTCCTAAAATGCAATCTCCACACTGCTACATCGCTCTGCATAGACACACATGTCTATGCAGAGCGAGAGCAGGCAGAAGAATGACTGTCACAGTTAAGGTTCACCTCAGGTCATAGCTCGGGCTATGACCGCGGGTGAACCCTGACTGTCACAGCCCGAAGGCTGTCGCCGGCCACCGGAGATTGCTGAGCGCCGGCAAAGCAGTGAAAAAACCGGAAAACATTAACTTCTGGTTTATTCACTGCTCTGCCGATGCTCGGCAGTCTCCGGCGGCCTGCGGCAGCAGCAGTCGGGCTGTGACAGCAGGGTTCACCCGCAGTCATAGCCCGAGCTATGACCTGAGGTAAACCCTGACTGTGACAGTCATTCCTCTGCCTGCTCTCGCTCTGCATAGACATGTGTATCTATGCAGAGCGATGTAGCAGTGTGGAGATGGTGTTTTAGGACTACGGCGGATGGAAGAGGATTATTTTGGAATAAAGATGGAGTCCCAAATGTTATTTTTTGTTTTGATTCCAATAAAATATTTTTTCTCTGTGTTGTGTTTTTTAAAAAAAAAACTTTAATGGAAATTCATGGCGGTAATGTCTAATATTGGCGTGACCCCATGAATTTCGGGCTTAGGGCCAGCTGATAACACAAAGCTGGCCCTAACCTCTTTATTAACCAGTGAGCCAACGCACCAGCGCCCTGGATGAGTTGGATACAGTGCCAGAGGATGGGTCTTAAATGAGTGCGCCATCTTCTAGGGTGGCTGCGGACTTCAATTCGCAGTGGGGGGGGGCAGAAAACTTGAGCCTCCCTGCGCTGCGGATTCCAGCCCCCAGTTGCCTAGCTGTACCTGGCTGGACATAGAAATTGCGCGAAGCCCCAGGCATTTTTTTTATTATTATTTCATGAAATTCATGAAATAATAAAAGATAAGGGCTTCTATTTCTGTTTCCAGCCAGGTACAGGGGGTTCGGGAGCAGCCCGTTCCTGCCTGCTGTACCCGGCTGGACACAAAAATCCGGTGAAGCCCACGCCAAAATTTTGGGAATAATTCATAAAACAATAATAAAAAAAAGGCACTACATCTTTATTAACCTCTCAACCATGGTGTAGGGGTTAATAAAGATGCAGTTCCTTATTTTTGGATTTTTTAATGCACTGTCCCAAAACGTTTGGCGTGGTCTTCGGCGTATTTTTGTGTCCAGCTGGGTACAGCAGGCAGGAACAGGCTGCCCCCAAACCCCAGGTGCCTATTAGTACCTGGTCGGAAACAGAAATAGAAGGAAGCCCATTATTTTTCACTATTTCGTGAATTTCATGAAATAATAAAAAAAAAATGCTTGGGGCTTCACGCAATTTCTTTGTCCAGCCAGGTACAACTAGGCAGCTGGGGGCTGGAATTCGCAGCGCAGGGAGGCCCAAGCTTTCTGAGTCGACACCCCCCCCCCCCCCCGCTGCGAATTGCAGTCCGCAGCCACCCCAGAAAATGGCGCGTTCAGGGAACCGCCATCTTCTGGTGCTGTAACCAACTCATCCAGGGCCCTGGTGCGTTGGCTCACTGGGTAATAAAGAGGTTAGGGCCAGCTTAGTGTTATCAGCTGGCCCTAAGCCCGAAATTCATGGGGTCACACCAATGTTAGACACGACCGCCATGACTTTCTATTAAAGTATTTAAAAAAAACACAACACCGAGAATTTTTTTTTTATTAGAAATAAAACAAAATATACAATTTGAGACTCCATCTTTATTCCAAAAAAATCCTCTTCCGTCTGCTGTAGTCCAATGCAGGGTTCTTCTTTACCTCTGCTACATCTCTGATAGAGAATCCCTACCAGAGATGTAGCAGAGTTATGCACCCGGGCATGGGAAAATTCATGTGAGTTCATGCAGGGAAGCATGAACTCACATGAACCCTGCCAGCATCGCTACTTCAAATGAACAGCTGACCTGAGTCAGCTGTTCATTTGAAAATACCGGCGGGAAAGCCGGCGAGAGCAGAGATCACCTTGCTCTGACAGCGGTGATTCGCTCATGACAGCAGGATCCTCCGCTCCCCCCGCCACCTCCCCACCCGATCCTGAATTAGGAGCGGGCTGGGAGGGGCAGGAGGGAGCGGGGAATGCAGAACAGGAGGAGAAAACCGCCGGTGAAGTCTTCTCACCGGCGGCTTCCCTGCCTGCATCCTCCGCTCCCCGGTCCCTGCTGCTTGCTCCCCGCCCACTCCTAACTCAGGATCGGGAGGGAGCAGAGGATCCTGCTGTCAGGCTGCAGGGAAGTGAGTAGGGGGCTACATCATTGTTTAAAACCCGGCGGCTTTTATCTCCGGGCTTTAAACAATCATGTAGGGAATGCTGCCTTCTCCTCTGCCGCCAGACCTCTATATAGTCTCTGGCAGCTGAGGAATTACTCACATTACTCGCTTCCACATTGACTTACATTGGAGTCGCTATACTCGTAATGAGTACCGAGTATCGGGACCTACTCGTTACGAGTATAGCGAGTCCGAATATTTCAGTACTCGCTCATCCCTAGTCCTCCCGTAATCGGAACATGTCTAAACTGGGCCATTATCCCCATTACTTTCACCTTGAGTAGATTTTTGAGGTATTATAAGTTCTTTTATGTTCTGATTCTTTTCCTCAATTAAAAAGTGTCTTTTTATAGTGCTTTTTCTGAAAAACTAGTTTAGTATAAATACAAATTTAAAGGGATCCTGTCACCCCCAAAACGCATGTAAACCTATTAAAACCTGTCCCTAGAGCATATTAACACTATCCCTACACTCTTTTTACCTCCTAAAAGCATTAAGTGACATTGAATAAAAACGTTTTATAAGTACCTGATTAGTGCTGATAATGAGTGACTATGCTATTCATAGTCACTCATCAAGACTGCCCCTCTGCTTCATAGCACGCCTGAATAGGCGTGATCTACATCCAGGATTCAAATTCGTGCCTCCCCGCTGTGCCCTGTGTCGTAGGAGGCTGCAGTGTGGCTGGTGACGCGATCCGCGTCATTCCCGGCGCCTGGTGACGTATTTAGACCGGCGCCGCGCTGTTAGCTTCAAAATGCGCACTGCGCATGCCGAATCGCGTCACCAGCCACACTGCAGCCTCCTACGACACAGGGCACAGCGGGGAGGCACGAATTTGAATCCTGGATGTAGATCACGCCTATTCAGGCGTGCTATGAAGCAGAGGGGCAGTCTTGATGAGTGACTATGAATAGCATAGTCACTCATTATCAGCACTAATCAGGTACTTATAAAACGTTTTTATTCAATGTCACTTAATGCTTTTAGGAGGTAAAAAGAGTGTAGGGATAGTGTTAATATGCTCTAGGGACAGGTTTTAATAGGTTTACATGCGTTTTGGTGGTGACAGGATCCCTTTAAACTATTTAACAGTGCGTCTGGACAGAAGGATAAGCCTTTCGCCAATAATGAATTTTCTTCCTTAGTACATATTTAGATAAATTAAAAATGCCTTTACAGCTTATATTAGTCTAGATGGTGGTCCGATTCTAACGCATCGGATATTCTAGAATATGTATGTAGTGACATACTGTGACTGACAGAACTTGTTCAGTCAACGTGAGTGAACTACATACTGAATATATATATATATATATATATAGCAGCGCTATGGTATATGGTGGTACATTACAGCACATGTATAGCAGCACTATAATATATGGCGGTACATTACAGTACATGTATAGCAGTGCTATGGTATATGGCGGTACATTACAGCACATGTATAGCAGCACTATAGTATATGGCGGTACATTACAGTACATGTATAGCAGCACTATAGTATATGGCGGTACATTACAGCACATGCATAGCAGCACTATAGTATATGGCGGTACATTACAGTACATGTATAGCAGCTCTATGGTATATGGGGGTATATTATAGTACATGTACAGCAGCGCTATGGTATATGGCAGTACATTACAGCACATGTATAGCAGCACTATAGTATACAGTACAGTACATGTATAGCAGCACTATAGTATATGGCGGTACATTACAGCACATGCATAGCAGCACTATAGTATATGGCAGTACATTGCAGTACATGTATAGCAGCTCTATGGTATATGGGGGTACATTATAGTACATGTACAGCAGCACTATAGTATATAGCGGTACATTACAGTACAGTACATGCGCTATGGTATATGGCGGTACATTACAGTACATGTATAGCAGCGCTATGGTATATGGCGGTACAGTACACCACATGTATACAGCACTATAGTATATGGCGGTACATTACATGTATAGCAGCACTATAGTATATGGCGGTACATTACAGCACATGTATAGCAGCACTACAGCCTATGGCGGTACATTACAGCTCATGTATAGCAGCACTATAGTATATGGCGGTACATTATAGTGCATGTATAGCAGCGGTATTGTATATGGTGGTACATTATAGTACATGTATAGCAGCGCTATGGTATATGGCGGTACATTACAGCACATGTATAGCAGCACTATAGTATATGGCAGTACATTACAGCACATGTATAGCAGCACTATGGTATATGGCGGTACATTACAGTATATGTATAGCAACGCTATAGTATATGGCGGTACATTACAGTGCATGTATAGCAGCACTATAGTATATGGCGGTACGTTACAGTACATGTATAGCAGCACTATAGTATATGGTGGTACATTACAGCACATGTATAGCAGCACTATAGTATATGGCCGTACATTACAATACATGTATAGCAGCGCTATGGTATATGGTGGTATAATACAGCACATGTATAGCATTGTTAAGCATAGGGATGGGCAGTGCTTGTGCTCTGCTTGCGTTCACTTGCCACAATGCGCAGCGCAGGTGAACGCAAGTGTGGAGCCACCCTTAATCTCCTCCTCTATAGGTATAGCTAATATGGAGGAATTATTTAATATATGTGGTATGTTTATGGTTACAGTATTTCCATCATTTGGTTCTGATGTCAAATTACTTTTAAACAAATTAGGAACGGATCCTTCTCCATCGGAGGATTGTTCCTCCCCAGGTTCTGAGTTACCTGCACAAGAACTCAAGCCATGTTCAAGATTAATGATCCCTTGTGTTGTGTGAGTGTGCTGGGTGTTCTTAGTGCTATTTCTAATGTGCTCATCATTGATGGTTTCTATCATGGTATTATTACAATTTTGTGAGGATTGATCAACTGTGCTTCTGTTATCCTGTATCCCTCCATTGACCTTAATAGGTGACATTTGTGAATACAACTCACTCTGTGTTGTAGGATGCAAATGCATACATTTTCTTGCGTGTTCTCTTGTGTGGAGGTAATAACGGTTGTATCCCTTAGGCCAAAATCTATCAATGAGCTAGAATTAAATAATCCTTCTGATATTTTTTCTAAGGTTTTTTCTTTTTCCCTTGGTGGGCTTGGGATTTTTGTGATTAAACTCACTTGCTCTTCATTCTTTGGGGTCAAAACGAGGGAATTCATTGCCGCTTTAATATGTGGGCTCCTGTCCTTTCCCTCTTCCCTCTCAAGGTCTATGGTGGGTTTCATTTCCATTTTTTATTTTTTTTGACTGTCCTTGCAGGGATTTTAGAAGTTTTCATAGTTATCTATCTGTTCTCTTGTTCTCAATATTTTTATAGAATCATTTGATTTTTCTGATTTATCTTTCTTCTTTTTGTTATTATTAGCATTAGCATTGTTAGATTTGTGATTACTATTACTCTCTTCATTTAAATTAGTTGATTCCACTATGAGTACTGTATCCATAGGTTCATCTAAATTACTGGATTCATTTTTATCCCACATTAATTTTTGATCTCCTCCTCAAACATTTGCAGCCTGTGTCTGAGGAGGGGGTCATATTCTTGGAAATGTCTTGATAATGAATAAGGATCCAATAGCCTTTTAGAGCTTTCATGTCACTCATTGCCTTCTCAGCTAAAGATGATCTTTTTGCCGTTAGTTATTTCATTATTCCCAAAAAACATTCAAGCAGGTAACTATCCCATTCCCTGGTGAATGTCTCATCTTGAGGGAATGATGATTTAAGGGATAAGTGTAAGCCTCTTGGTGTTAGTCTATTCATGATGTATCTCTTTAGGAATAATGTATCCAGTTTGTCGGTTATTTACAGTTTACATTTGTTCTCAAATTCAAGAAATAAATCATACATGTGTTTCTTATCAGCTTTATTCAATGTACCGAGCCCGGGACCCAGGATATCAGTAGGTGGTATAGATCCTATTAGGTCACCTATTGCTGCAGAGATTAGTTGTTCTCTTTTTGATTCTCTATTCAACTCAGATAACTTCATTCTGTGTTTGGATGCAGTTATCACAGTATGTAGGAGCTTTTGGGGATAAAACGTTATTGCCTGTATTACCAATTTCTAATGCGCTCTAAACAAGGTATTGGCAAAAACAATAGTCAAAATACCCACATGTTCAATACCATCCATATAAGCCACTCATTACACCTAGCCAGGCAATGATTGATGTGCCAGTCCACAGGTGCACAATCAAACAACCTTGCCAGCAAGTGATATAGATTATAACATTATATAATACCTGTATTACTAATTTCTAATGAAAAATATTGGAATCTGAGAGTCCTCAGTGGTTGATACCTTTTAATGGCTTACTGGAAAGATGGTAAGCATAACAAGCTTTCGGGACACAATGGCCCCTTCGTCAGGCTGATAATGACACAAATTCTGAAGACACATACATATATACATAAGCAGAGTTAGATGCTGTAATAAATACAACAGGTGACGTAAAGCAGACTCAAGCTAGGGAGGGGGAGAGGAGCTGGGAAAGTAAAGTCAAAATTCTAAGATAAGAGGAACCGATTGTATTATTGTTCTATGATTAGTGGCCTGTGGAGACCTGAAGATTCCTCAGTGAGTTGTAGAAAGCCATAAATCAAAGCGACTATAAATAAAAGGAGACACAAGAGGCGCAGATGGTGCCTTACCAAAAGGACACTTGGTTTTTCGTAGGTCACAAAAGGGTACACTCACCTTTTCAGGTTGTGTCACCCACAACCAGTTTGAGCGCTTTAGTAGCTGCTGCAGAACCTCCAGCGGCTCGTCTGTACCCTGAGGAAGGTGCGAAGGTTGCACCAAAACGCGATGGTTTATGGTGGAATAAAGGAGATGGAGGAAACAATGCTTTTGGAGTACAATTATTGAAGCAGCAGCGCGGACCGTTGAAACCATTCCTGTTTAACTTCATAAATCAAAGCGAGACAGTTCACACAAGAAGTGTCAAAAGTTCATTGTCCTCTAACTTGAGTCTGTTGTAGATGTGATATCCCCAAATGTCCTTTCATTTTATATAAAAATGTGTGAATCCATGTGAGACATTCAATCCTGTTTTGAATGTGTCAAAGGTCGTTATCAAATTGTATTCCCAAATTCTTCTCTCTCTCTGAGATTTGAAGTTACTTTTTAAAATGAGCAGACTAATTTCGGTTCACTGTGGTCAGAGTTGCAAAAATGTTTTGCTACAGGAAAATCCATATGCTTTTCTTTTATTGAGTGGTGATGAGAATTCATTCTTGTTCTGAATTTTTGTCCGGTCTCCCCTACGTAAATGCCACCTGTTGGACATTTGGTACATGTCATAAAATACACCACATTGCTTGTGGTGCAACTGAAGCTACATAGGATTTTGTAGTCCTGATCTGTCCCAGGAATCTTTATCTTGTCTGTTGTTATTATAGATGGACAGGTTTTACACCTGTTCTGTTGCAGGGAAAGGTTCCTGTTGCTGTTGGAGAGGACAGGGCGCTTCTGACAATGATGTTTTTTAGATTCGCATGTTGTCTAAAACACAACAGTGGCGGATCAGTAAATATTGGCTTTAGTCGGGCATCTTTTTGCAGGAGTGGTTGCAGTTTCTGTGCAGCTCCTCTTAGCACCTCAAGACTTGGATTGTAGGTGACTACAAGAGGAACTCTGTTTTCTTCTCTAGTTTTGTAATGTAGGAGATCATTCCTTGATATTCTGGTGGCTCTTGTAATCTGGCTCTCGATTGCTCTTGGATGGTAGCCCTTGTTTAAAAAGGTCTTTCTGAGGTCCTCCAGGTGATTGTCTCTATCTGTAGGGTTGGAATATATTCAATTGTATCTGATGGCCTGGCTATACACAATAGAGTTTTTTATGTGTTTTGGATGAAAACTGTCCCATTGGAGATATGTTGACGGTCAATTGGCTTCCAGTACAGGGATGTCTCTATTTCATTGTTCTGTAGCTTAATGATGATGTCCAGAAAGCTGATTTCAGTGCAGGAGTATTTGAGTGTTAAGTTGATGGTGGGATGAAACTGATTAAAGTGTTCATGGATACGTCTGCAGCTGTTGCTCAGACTATGTCCAGAAGATTAAAATGTCATCAATATAACGGTAGTAGGTCAGAGGCCTGATAGGACAAGAGGATAAAAAGTCACCTTCAAGCTTGGCCATGAAAAGATTTGCATATTGTGGTGTCATTTTGCCTCCCATTGCTGTGCCAGTCTCCTGTAAATAAATTATGTCATCAAATGTAAAGTAGTTGTGCGTGAGGATGAATTTTGCAAGCTTAACCACAGAATCAGCATCACTCCGTGTGTTTTCCAGGAAAGTTTTGCAGGCATTTAATCCATCCTGGTGTGGGATGTTGCTGTACAGAGATTCCACATCCATGGTGGCGAGGATAGATCCTTCTGGTAGGAGGACCTATTGCTGACAGTTTATTCAATAGGTCAGTTGTGTCCTGAATGTAGCTGGGTGTCTCTTTTACCTGGGGTTTGAGAACACCCTCTACCCACCCAGAAATTTTTCGGTGAGGGTGCCCACACATGGAATGTGTGGTCTTCCTGGATTTCCTGATTTGTGAATTTTGGGAAGCATGTAGAATGTGCTTGTTCTTGGACTTTATGATATTAGGTCATCAGCTCTTAAGAATATGTTAGGTAGACAAGAAGCCAGACTGTTAAATTCCTTGTGGTAGTCCTGTGTGGGGTCAGACTCCAGTTTCTTGTAGTAGCGTGTGTCCGTCAGTTGTCTTTTTGCTTCCTTCAGGTAGTCAGACTTGTTCATCATGACTATTGCACCACCCTTGTCTGCAGGTTTAATGATTTCTTTGTTGGTTTTCAAAGACTATATGGCCCTTCTCTCCTGGGCATTGACGTTGGATGGTTGACTCTTGTGTATATCTAAAATAGTGGATTTTACCAAATGTCTGAAAGTGTCTATATATTTTTTCAAAAGGGAGTTATGATTAGATTCAGGTGTCCAGTCTGACCTTTTCTTGGTTGTCAGGATCCCTCTTCCTTGGGCCCAGTTGGGTTCGGAGTCCTCCGAACTTCCCAATGCGAGCTCCTCGCCTGGCTCTCAGCCGTCTGCAGAGTGCCGGATATGACGCCGAACGCATCATTTCCGGTACTCCTCAGGTCGATTGCAGGCTGGGCAGTATGCATGCTCTGTGGAGCACGTACGGCAGCTCATCACATATTACAGCGCGCATTGGGAAGTCAATATCACGCCCATCGGGGCATGATAAACAAGAGAGGAGGCGGTGAAGGGGACATAGGGAAGACGCCCAGGGGGGCTAGCAACGGTAACCCCCCAGTTCATTATCATACTAATGAGTGAGTGTTAAAAACATTTTCTAACACATTCACAGGTCACATTTAGGACAGAGAGGGATAGTTAGAGTAGTGATAGGAAGGTGCAGGGACAGGTAGTGATAGCCTGGGAGGCTTTAGGTAGGTGACAGGTTCCCTTTAATCACAAAAATCCCAAGCCCACCAAGGGAAAATGAAAAAAACCTTAGAAAACATATTAGAAGGATTATTTAATTCCAGCTCATTGATAGATTTTGGCCTAAGGGATATAACCGTTATCACCTCCACACAAGAGAACACACAAGAAAATGTATCCGCTCTAACATTGCATCCTACAACACAGAATGACTTGTATTCACTGAATTCACAAATGTCACCTATTAAGGTCAACGGAAGGGATACAGGATAACAGAAGCACAGTTGATCAATCCTCACTAAATTGTAATAATACCATCAAATACCATCAATGATGAGCACATTAGAAATAGCACTAAGAACACCCAGCACACTCACACAACACAAGGATCATTAATCTTGAATATGGCTTGAGTTCTTGTGCAGGTAACTCAGAACCTGGGGAGGAATGAAATCAAACGGTGAATGAAAACGTACATTCAAGGAGTATAGGAATAAAATGCCAGACGACACTGGGGAAGGAACAGTCCTCCGATGGAGAAGGATCCGTTCCTAATTTGGTTAAAAGTAATTTGACATCAGAACCAAATGATGGAAATACTGTAACCATAAACATACCACATATATTAAATAATTCCTCCATATTAGCTATACCTATAGAGGAGGAGACTAAGGGTGGCTCCACACTTGCATTCGCCTGCGCTGCGCATTGTAGCGGGCGAACGCAAGCAAAGTGCAAGCACCGCCCATCACTATGTTTAACATGGGGACTCACTGTGTATGCGCTCGGGTGCGGATGGCCGTGCGTACTTATTGCTCCCCATGTGTGATTTGTACGCATGTGGATGCTTGTGTACAAATCATACATTCTCGTCCGCACCATGAACGTAACATGTTGCGCATGCGTACAAATCACACATGGGGAGCCAATGAGTACGCTCGGCCATCCGCACCCGAGCGCATACACCGTGCGTCCCCATGTTAAACATAGGGATGGGCAGTGCTTGCGCTCGGCTTGCGTTAGCTGCCGCAATACGCAGGCAAATGCAAATGTGAAGCCACCCTAATATAGCTTTAGAATTAATACCAAGGAATGGTGTAGAAAAATAGGGTCAATCTTACAGGTTCAAAAATCACTCAAAAAAAAATTGTAGAGGAGGAAGGAGGATTGCTCAAAGAAGGACCCTCAGAAGGAAGTGTGACCTTGAAAAAAACAAAGTCGAGCCAACATTAACCCAAGATGAGGTCACATCTAATATGATCTGTAAAGGTATTTTTAATTTATCTAAATATGTACTAAGTACAGGATGCCACCCGAAAAGAAAAAGAGGACACAAGAATGTAGAGGACGAAGGAGGATTGCTCAAAGAAGGGCCCACAGAAGGAAGTGTGACCTTGAAAAAAATGAAATAGACCCAACATTAACCCAAGATGAGGTCACATCTAATATAACCTGTAAAGGCATTTTTAATTGATCTAAATATGTACAAAGTAAGGAAGAAAATTCATTATTGGCAAAAGGCTTATCCTTCTGTCCAGACGCACCATTAAATAGTTTCAATTTGTATTTAGACTTAAATGAGTTTTTCAGAAAAATCACTATAAAAAGACACTTTAATTGAGTAAGAGAATAAGACCATAAAAGAACTTGAAATACCCCAAAAATCTACTCAAGGCGATAGTAATGGGGATAATGACCCACAGGATCAGTTTAGACATGTTCCGATTAAGGGAGGACAAAAAATTTTTATCCCTTACATCACAAAGGGGCTCATTTAGAGACGTTCCAGCAACTTATATTAAAAGACTTATGCAAAATTGACCACCAGGTGCTTCTCAAAAGGTGCTTCTCCAAATCTTTTGTGTCCTATAACTCAAACCTTCTTGGCACAGCTCAGAAAATCAATGAAAATCTGACCCAAAGTAAGCACTTAGTAAAAGGACATCCGACTTGGAGATGCTGCGCTGTCTTGGAGACTGTGAATGAGATTCAGTTGGAAAACGTGTCGATACTATTTAGTGTATAATGTTTTGGATATAAAGCATATGAACAGATAGCGGATTTTCCATTCGGTCCCTTTTAAAGCCTGCAAAGACATTCAGTAAATGTATAAAAAATTCAAAATCAATCATCGAGTTATAAATGTCAAACTGATGTTCTGTGAGACGTAGAAGACACTATTTAAATAATATTGTTACATGGCTCACTAACTACCTTATTAGGCTGGCTTCACACTACGTTTTTTACCATCCTGTTCTGTTCGTTTTTGAAACGAACAGTACAGGATAGTTTTTGCCCCCCATACATCCCTATGGGGCCATCCAGTTTTGTGAATCCGGAGCAGGATTTGTTTCTGTCCTGTTTTTCACCAGTCCCAAAAACGATGCCTGCACCATTTTTGGGCTCTGGTGACAAAACAGGACAGAAACAAATCCTGTCCTGTCCAACACACTTATCATGGGGGCCTATGGAGCCGGATTGGGGAATCCACACAATCGTTTCCCAGATTCGGTTCCAGGGTACAGAGCATGCGCAGAACAGGAGCGCTGCTCTGTATCCATGGTAAATCTGTGTAATATCACTATAGCAGTGTATCTATATACACTGCTAAAGTGATATTAACTAAAGGCATGATTAAAAATAAAAAAATAATTCTGAGCTGTCCGGCGTCAGTGTCCCGCACTGAATACAAAGCTTAAGGACCTTGCATGATGTCACCGGGGGAGGGAAAGAGGGGCAACCCGATCACATTACCGCATCAGATGCGGTCATGTGATTGGGTTGCCCCGCACCACCACTCCCAGTGACATCATGCAAGGTCCTTGAATGGCCGGGATAGCTGCAATCAGCGTGGGACACTCGTGGTTGCCAGAAGGTGAGGATTTATTATTTTTTATTTCTAATCATCCCTTTATTTAATATCACTTTAGCATTGTATATAGATACATTGCTAAAGTGATATTACACAGCACCGACATCGCGCTGACAGCGGGCTCAGCTCCCCGCTGCTCTTTCTGTGTCTGGATACCGGACCAGACACAGAAATGGCATTCGGAGGTGCTGTCCGTTCCTGTTCATTGGATCCTGCAAAAAACAGGATCCAACGAACAGGAACAAAACCGTAGTGTGAAGCCAGCCTTACATGGCTCACTAACACTATTGTTTGTCTTAAAATAACAATAAATTGCCCCATTCTGTATGTGACACACCACTGAACTGTGTGAATGTGCCTTTCTCAGATAGCAGATGTACAATATAGACATTGACAGTATACTGAATAGGTTTTTTTTTACAGATATAGAACATTTCTGATTTTCTACACATTTGGTCTAAAGATCTGTAAGTGTACTCATTATTGTAATATTGCAAGGCGAAAGAACAGTACGGTAAATAGAAAAATGTAACTTTAATGTCCATCAGCCAGAAGGTCAGAGACAGTGAGTTCTGCCAAACCAGCAAAAAGTGTGAGTGATATGCTCAAAAAGGACCTTGAGATTACCTTTGAACCAATTCCCCAGAAATTGTCTTTTTAATTACGGTAATGCATTTTAACTGTTTTGTACGTCTTGACTAAAAAACAAATTAATTAAGATAGTTTGCACACCTTATTTGTAGATTACTTTGTATCTTTGGGGTAGAAATATATATGTACTGTACAGTAAATAGACAGATAGGTAGATGGACGACAGGTAGATGTACAGCACCATGGAATTACCGTAATGGTGCTATATAAATAAATAATAATAATGGACAGTCAGACACACAGACAGATAAATATGTGATAATATGTGATAGGATAGAGAGATAAATACTCCATTGATGTCATGGTGTTACTAATGATTAGTTTTGCAAATAATTGTGTACTTTTGGCAGAATTTAAGTACAAAAATATATAGAGGGTGAAATAAGTATTGAACACGTCACCAATTTTCTAAGTAAATATATTTCTAAGATGCTATTAACATACATTTCTCACCAGATGTTGGTAACAACCCAGCCAATTCACACACACAAAGATATCAAACCAAAATGTCCATAAATTAAGTAATGTGTAATAATGAGAAATGACCCAGGAAAAAAGTATTGAACATATGAAGAAGAGAGATATGAAAAGTCATGACACCAGCTGAAATCTATCAGTAATTAGAAATCAATCCTGCTGCTTAGTGAAAAATAATATCAGCTGGTTCAACTGATGGCCTATAAAAAGGGGTCTAACTACCAGGGTGCTACACAAGAAACATCTCATCTGAGCAATACAAGTGACTAGTGTCTCCATGCAGGAGGCATTTTAAAGCTGTCATCACTAACAAAAGGCAACTGTTCGAACTATTACCGTATTTTTCGCTTTATAAGACGCACCGGATTATAAGACGCACCCAGATTTTGGAGGTGGAAAATAGGGAAAAAAATATTTGAAGCAAAAAATGACGTTGATATGACAGTCAGGCCCTGCGACCAGTCAGCGCTGGCATCTGTCTCCTTCGGATGCAGGAGCAGCATGTGAGCAACACCAATGACTTCTTGCTCCAATGTCTGATGGCGGGGAGACAGACGCCAGCACTGACTGGTCGGAGGGCTGAGTCTCATATCAATGTCACATGGGAGATGACTATGCAACTTCTGACAATGTTGGAACCGCTGCAGCATCGTGGGTAAGTATGGTCTTTTTTAGGCTGGCTTCACACTAGCGTTCCCCTCCGCCGCTTCCTGTGGAGGGGGACCGCAAGCTGAGTGCAGGCACCGCAAGTCCCTATGTTTAACATGGGGACGCGGGTGCCTGCGCTCAGGTGCAGATTGGCATGGCACCCATTCACCGCCATGTATGATTTGTACGCATGCGTATACTTGCGCACAAATCACACACTCTCGTCCGCACCCTGAATGCGAAGTGTGTTCCTGGTGCGGACGAGACTGTATGATTTGTGCGCATGCATCCGCCTGCGTACAAATTATACATTGCAGTGAATGGGTGCGCACGTCAATCTGCTCCTGAGCGCAGGCACCCGCGTCCCCATGTTAAACATAGGGACTTGCAGTGCCTGCGCTCAGCTTGCGGTCCCCCTCCGCAGGACACCGCAGAGGGGGACACAAGTGTGAAGGCAGCCTTAATTATACAAGGGCCAAAAAGGTGAATGAGATGGGATTTGTTCATGTAGTGGAAACCCCTTTAAGAACTATAACTCCCAGCATGTACTGTAGATCCTATAGCATGCTTGGAGTTCTAGTTAAGCCCAGTATTGGTAGTGTTTACTTTATTAGTGGTTATGTTACATATACATGTGCACTCACTTTAATGTGTCCTGCTTTGCCATCACCCTGCTGAAATCAAGGAAGTGGCGATAGTCTGCAGATCAAGTTCTGATGTGATGTACTGTATGAGGGAGGGCCAGGGAGGGGGGGTCTGTACACTATGCTGAAATATGATGCTCCAGCCCTGTCTCCTAATTACAAGTCACCACAACAGAGCCTGACCTGTAGATGCAGGGCCAGGGGAGCTGTACACTGCCGTTATGCTGCCTACAGCCCTGCTCTCCATACACTGAAGCTCCTCAACTGCAGACCGAGCTTCCTGGATTTCTGCACTGTGCAGGGCTCAGCAGGACACATTACAGAGAGCACCACACTGTGATAAGGTACCGATCTCCCTGCTCTGCCCCTGTCTACATGGCAGTGAATCAGCACAAAGCTCAGTGCTGATTCACTTACAGCAGCTGTGCCCCGCTCCTCCATTCTCACTATCTCCAGCACACAGTCTCCCCAGCAGCTGCAAGAAGCTAGGGAGAGACTATGTGTGCCGGCTAAGCAGCTTCTCCTGCTCCCCGTGCTCTCACCTCTCGTGCTGTCTTCAGTGCAGAGAGGTGGGTGGAGACTGGGAGCAAGTGAAGTGAATATTTAATTACTTAATGAGCCGGGGACACGTGGTGCTCCTGCCGCCTGATTCTTCAGCAGGGACCATTCCCTGTCACTTCTGTCCCCACTTCACTGCTGTCCCCCCCTCCCAAGCAACTGATGATAGAATGTTATACTCCTTTTATAAGACGCACCCCCACTTTCCTCCAAAACTTGGAGGAAAAAAAGTGCGTCTTATAAAAGGAAAAATACGGTAAATACATTTCAGTTAGTGTGTTCTATACTTTTTTCCTGTGTAATTTCTCATTATACACATCACTAATTTTATGGACATCTATGGTTTGATTTCTTCGCCTCTCTTTATTGGATGGGTTGTTACCAACATCTGGTTAGAATTTAATAATATTAACAATAATATTTATTCATTTATATAGCGCTATTAATTCCATAACACTTTACATACATTTGTAACTTAATGTCAATAGTACCTTTAGAAATATATTTACTTAATGAATTGGTGACATATTCAGTACTTATTGCTTATTTCCATTAAATCACAAGTACCGTATATACTCGTGTATAAGCCGAGTTTTTCAGCCCAAAAAATGGGCTGAAAAGTCCCCCCTCGGCTTATACACGGGTCAATACGGTAATCCTATGGTGGGAGGGGGCGCGGGGGGGTGGGGGGCGCTGCGCAGTATTTCTTACCTTGTCCCCCGTTCTGCAGTGCTTTCCGGTGTCCTCCGTGCTCCGTTCCCGGTCTGCTGGGCCTTGTGGTTCCTCCTCCTTCGGTTCCATCATGGGGGCTGCCATCTTGCTTCTTCTCTCCGCCCCCGGCCAGTGATGTCAGAGCAGGCCGCGCTGTGATTGGCTAGCACCCGTGATCACATGTCACGGGTGCTAGGCAATCACAGCGCGGCCTGCTCTGACATCACTGGCCGGGGGCGGAGAGAAGAAGCAAGATGGCAGTACCCATGATGGAACCGAAGGAGGAGGAACCAGGAGGAACCACAAGGCCCAGCAGACCGGGAACGGAGCACGGAGGACACCGGAAAGCACTTCAGAACGGGGGACAAGGTAGGAAGCTGTGTGTGTGTATGTGTATATATGTGTATGTGTGTGTGTGTGTGTGTGTGTGTGTGTATATATGTGTGTATGTATGGGTATGTGTATGTAAGTAGGCTGGCTGCCAATATAAGCCATACCTCTGGGGCTGCTGTATATACTTCTGGGGCTGCTGGATACTACCACTGGGGCTGTATATACCTCTGGGGCTACTGTATACTACCAATGGGGCTGTATATACCTCTATGGCTACTGTATACTACCACTGGGGCTGTATATACCTCTGGGGCTACTGGATACTACCACTGGGGCTGTGTATACCTCTATGGCTACTGTATACTACCACTGGGGCTGTATACACCTCTGGGGCTACTGGATACTACCACTGGGGCTGTATATACTTCTGGGGCTGCTGGATACTGCCACTGGGGCTGTATATACCTCTGGGGCTGCTGGATACTACCACTGGGGCTGTATATACCTCTATGGCTACTGTATACTACCACTGGGGCTGTATATACCTCTGGGGCTACTGGATACTACCACTGGGGCTGTATATACCTCTATGGCTACTATATACTACCAATGGGGCTGTATATACCTCTGGGGCTACTGGATACTACCACTGGGGCTGTATATACTTCAGGGGCTGCTGGATACTGCCACTGGGGCTGTATATACCTCTGGGGCTGCTGGATACTACCACTGGGGCTGTATATACCTCTATGGCTACTGTATACTACCACTGGGGCTGTATATACCTCTGGGGCTACTGGATACTACCACTGGGGCTGTATATACCTCTATGGCTACTGTATACTACCACTGGGGCTGTATATACCTCTGGGGCTACTGGATACTACCACTGGGGCTGTATATACTTCTGGAGCTGCTGGATACTGCCACTGGGGCTGTATATACCTCTGGGGCTGCTGGATACTACCACTGGGGCTGTATATACCTCTATGGCTACTGTATACTACCACTGGGGCTGTATATACCTCTGGGGCTACTGGATACTACCACTGGGGCTGTATATACCTCTATGGCTACTGTATACTACCACTGGGGCTGTATATACCTCTGGGGCTACTGGATACTACCACTGGGGCTGTATATACTTCTGGGGCTGCTGGATACTGCCACTGGGGCTGTATATACCTCTGGGGCTGCTGGATACTACCACTGGGGCTGTATATACCACTGGGGAGGCTGCTGTATACCACACTGCTGGGGGCTGTATACCTGTGCTGGGGTCCACCCTCGGCTTATACACGAGTCAATAGGTTTTCCCAGATTTTGGGGGCAAAAGTAGGGGGGTCGGCTTATACACGGGTCGGCTTATACACGAGTATATACGGTAATTGGGAATCCCGTAATTTTAATACTTGAGATAAATAAAACAACTATGTTTGCTCATTGACCACCATCATTAAGAGCTGACTAGTACATGGACTCAATTATAATAAAGCACAGACATTAGAATACATGACTCCCAAATGATAATGATGACGGTCCTGATGATATCAAGTGAATTATTCTTCTCTATGAGTTGTTTATATCAGAAGAGGATGTGCACATTGTGACCGCAGAGCTATTTTGAAGCCTCAGTCTATGCTTCATTCCATGAACATATGGCAATAAAGAATGAAATGACCGAAGCTCATTGTGAACCATGTGAACAGAGTATAATCATCTCATAGATGTGCCCAAAATCTAAAATATGTGCCCAAAATCTACAATACAATAAGGATAGACAGATTTCCATTATATTTTGGTTACTAAAACATAATACTAATTAATTTTAACAAAAATATCAATTTTATTTAATTGTAATTCTCTTACAGACCAAACGTTTCCTGATCATTAAAAGCCATTGTTTGGCAGATAGATAGATAGATAGATAGATAGATAGATAGATAGATAGATAGATAGATAGATAGATAGATAGATAAGGTAGATAGATATGACTCGCCCCAGCAGGGGCCGTGGGATACTCGGAAACGGGCACTCTGGACGTTGTCGAGGCTGTGGGATGCTGTCACGGTGGCGTGACCCGGTCCGTGGTCCCTATTGGGGCCTTATTAATAATCACGGACGTGGATTCTTTACTGTAAGAGCAGTGAGACTATGGACCTCTCTGCCACATGATGTTGTAATGAGTGACTCACTGCTAACACTTAAGAAGGGCCTGGATGCCTTTCTTGAAAAGTATATTACCGGTTATATATACTAGATACTTAATAGGGCGTTGAATCAGGGAACTAGTCTGATTGCCGTCTCTGGAGTCAGGAAGGAATTTTTTCCCCCAATGTGGAGCTTAGTGTTGTCACATGGTGTTTTTTGGTCTTCCTTTGGATCAACATGTTACGCTATGGGTTGAACTAGATGGACTTAAAGTCTTCCTTCAACCTTACAAACTATGTTACTATGTTACTATGTTACTTAGCAGATCCACATATCACTAGGTTCCTTTACACTGCATTTTGCCTTAGGGCTTGTGGACCATGTGGCAGCTGTACAATGACTACAATACTGCTGTGGGTGACTAAATCCTATAAGGTGAGCATTTTTGCCCTCCTGATATTTTTTATTTTTATGTTGTGTAAGACCCCATTGCGCTTCTTTGTCCACAGCATTGATTTTAAATCTTCCTGAAAGTCTTTTGCAGTCCATTGGGGGTCCTGTTTGCCTCTCTAGGAATCCTACAAGCAGCTCTCACTGAAATTTTGCTTGGGCTATCAGACCTTATCTTGACCTCCACTGTTATTATTAACGGCCAATTCTTAATTACCGTATATACTCGCGTATAAGCCAAGTTTTTCAGCCCAAAAATTGGGCCGAAAAGTACCCCCCTCGGCTTATACGCGAGTCATACGGCAGGACCGGCAGCCCCATCATTGCCGGCGCCGAACACAGGAAACAGGAAGAAGACGCATGAAGATGGAGGATCGCGGATGTCGGCAGATGCGGGCGCGGACGGCAGCGGGACAGTGATAAGGATATTTTCCTTTACAGGTGACCGGAGTCAGGCTGGGGGGGCCCTGGATTACGAGGGCTGCTGTATACTACCACTGGGGCTGTGTACACCACTGGGGCTGCAATATACTACCAATGGGGCTGTATACACCACTGGGGCTGCAATATACTACCACTGGGGCTGTATACACCACTGGGGCTGCAATATACTACCACTGGGGCTGTATACACCACTGGGGCTGCAATATACTACCACTGGGGCTGTATACACCACTGGGGCTGCAATATACTACCACTGGGGCTGTATACACCACTGGGGCTGCAATATACTACCACTGGGGCTGTATATACTACTGGGGCTGCCTGTATACTACCACTGGGGCTGTATATACTACTGGGGCTGCCTGTATACTACCACTGGGGCTGTATATACTACTGGGGCTGCCTGTATACTACCACTGGGGCTGTATATACTACTGGGGCTGTCTGTATATTACCACTGGGGCTGTATATACTACTGGGGCTGCCTGTATACTACTGGGGCTCCTATATACTACCACTGGGGCTGCTGTATACTACCACTGGGGCTGCTGGTGCTCCTATATACTACCACTGGGGCTGCTGTATACTACCACTGGGACTGCTGGGGATGCTATATACTACCACTGGGGCTGCTGTATACTACCACTGGGGAGGCCTGTATACCACTGGGGGGGGGCCTGTATACCACACTGCTGGGGGCTGTATACCTGTGCTGAGGTCCACCCTCGGCTTATACACGAGTCAATAGGTTTTTCCAGATTTTTGGGGCAAAAGTAGGGGGGTCGGCTTATACACGGGTCGACTTATACACGAGTATATACGGCACATTTCGAACTGAGGAAAGAGGAACTTGAAAATGCTTTGCCATCTTCTTATAGTTCTCTCCTGCTTTGTGGGCCTCCACCATTTTCATCTTCAGTGTACTAGGCAGCTGCTTAAAATAACCCTTAGCTGCTGTTTTTTTGGCACAAGGTTAGATGAGGCTGAGTTTTTATAAAGTTGTAAAATTTGCATCACCTTGGCCTTTCCTAACAATGATAGCGAACAAGCCATAATCCTAACAAGCTAATTAAGGTCTGAAACCTTGGTTAAAGTTATCTCAGCACACAAATCTCCATAGGGTGTCCGAACGTTTGCATTGGCCCCTTTTCCTTTTTGTAATTTTTAAAAGGTAAAACATGAAATTTATTTTTTGTGCCTGAAATACAAAGGAAATGTGTCATCTTAAACTTTATGCCATTTAGTGATCATTTCATCTTCAACTTTCTTAATTGTTCACAATAATAATTTTGACCAGGGGTGCCCAAACCTTTGCATGCTACTTTAGATCGGTCAAAGGACCTCTGATTCAACCAAATGTGGTACATTATAGTATGTATTCAAAATGTTAAAAAAGAAATAAAAACTCGTATTTGTGCTAAAATCTTGCGACTTTTGGTGTTTTTTTAAGATGGTCCCACCTAGTTCCGCCAACTTTTTGAAAAGTGTCAATAGTGTAGCTGAAAGGGAACGTGGCTGAGGGCAACCTTCAAATTCAGCATGATTTACGCAGCAAAAGTGGTGTCAATTACAACTGATATGTAATCCAGTGTCTGACTATAGTACAGTTGTTGCGGTGGGGCACAGCAGCTGAAATATGCAAAATCCTCACAAAAAGAAGGCAGCCAAATGCACTACAAGATGTAGCAGACCCCCATGATAAAAGCAGAGGCAGCACAGATGTAACATACTGACGAAACAACCATACGCACCATTAATGGAGGAGCTAGTTGCATAGAATGATAAATGCACAAAGACAAGTTTATATAGGCCAGTCACATAGATGTGTGGTGCACAGTATCTGACTAACAGCCTATTGATGATGCCCAGAATATTAGACTAGTCAGGCTGCTCAACACTACATAAATGCCTCACAAGGACAGACACTGCAATTTCCTCAGCCAAAAGGGTTTGATTGCATCCTGTGCAAAAAAGGAAAAAATATGCATGAAAATCCATGTCCATTTCAAATACTACCTCTCCATCATGAATGGTATGCGTAAGTAGATGTTTCATTATTATCCATCCCATTCAGTTTCAAGTAAAGGAATGAAACCGAATGGGAGGAGACACAGATTAGATATTAGAAAAAACCTTTTGACAGTGATGGTGATCAACGAGTGGCACAATCTGCCACGAGAGGTGGTGAGTTCCCCTTCAATGGAAGCCTTCAAACAGAGGCTGGACAGACATCTGTCTGGGATGATTTAGTGAATCCTGCTTTGAGCAGAGTTGGATCAGATGACCCAGGAGGACCCTTCCAACTTTCCATTTCTATGATTCTATTTTGAACATGTGCTGCTACAAGAATTCGGCAGTGCGGTCATTAACCCTTCATCCACCTTCTGCTTTGTACAATATTTGCTGAGGCTGCTGTAGCCATGATATGCTGTTATAGTGGTTGTGACTTCTCACAACCACACAAGGTGAGCCTGTATTAACTCCTTGGTACCACTATTATATATTCTGGATAAGACGCTCTTTGTGCTTTGTTATCCCTCTCTTTCACAGCAGCCAATTGATCTTAATGAATTTGGCGCATCTTACTCCAGATCACTATATATCATGACCGGCATGCAAAATAGCAGCCTTGAGGAATTGCAGGACTTTGTGTTTTTAACCAAAGTATTTTCATAATAATTACAAACTAAAGTTCTTACTGATGGCATGTATTGATCACAGCTGTCAGGACAAAGAAAATGATAGCCAGGAAGTGGCCCTAGATAATGGATGCTAGGAATAGTACTTAAGTGGGTATCACACATTGAGGAGTTGTCCCTTTAAATATAATTTTGTATTGTACATCTTTTGTCAAAATGCCTTTTTAGTCTAGTACAGAGGTCCCCAACTTCAGTCCCCAAGGCCCACCAACAGGTCATGTTTCAGAATTTCCTTAGCTTTGCACAGGTGGTAATTTAATCACCTGCACTGGTGATAATCCCAACCCCTGTGCAATACTAAGGAAAAGCTGAAAACATGCACTATTGGTGGGCGTTGGGGACTGAAGTTGGGGACCTCTGGTCTAGCAGGACAAGAGTGCTGACATCGGAAAACAACTGCCCAGCAATTGATTCCTGAAGATGCCAACACGCTATAATAATCAGCTAAATAAGCAATAAGTAGCAATTGAATGAGCCAGGACTGTTCACACCCAGAAGTGAGCATAATAAAGTGTTCAGCTAGCACCAACCTTCATGAGGATTAACCCTTCGGTACACAGCAGCAAGCCCATTTTGTGACGCACAGAATCTGGAAGAGTACGAAACGGTATGGGACTCCATATTATGAAGCATGTCACATTTTTTGTCAAACTTATACAATAAAGGCACAGACGTTGGTATGAATGCTGGATTGCACTTCTGTACTGTATAACTGGATGTAGAACAAGTATATAAAGAGCAGTAATACAACAAAATGCATTATCCCAATAATTGAGATGATAGAAATAAGTAAATAGAAAGTATCCTGTAACATAAAAAGAGACAAAACACATTGTAAACTAAGGTTTATTAATACAAGCTTGTAATAATTTTAGTGTCAGTAATAGACGTAATGCAAAGACAACAGGAAACCAACTAAATTATCTTTAGGATAGGTGATCAATACCAGATCAGCCGGATGTGATCAGTTGCAAAGCTGCACAACATAGCTGGCAGGGTACTACACATCCGCCCCTATTTGAATGAACATGAGGTGGATCTGCAGTACCCCCCTAGGGTGGAGCTGTGTTGTACAGCTCTGCAACCAAACAGCATCTGGAACAGCTGATCAGTGGGCATGCCAGTTGACGCACCTCTGTCGAGTACAGGTTGTCAATATAAGTGTACTGGAGGACCCTTTTAAGGCTGCATTCATGTGTTGTGGTTCTGTCACAAGAGTTTTGTTATGACAACTGCAAAACTGCTTTTACAATACAAAAAAGCCAAAACTGCTTTCATTCTTTATTTGCCCAAGTTGCTGAAAGACATAAAGAAAACTAAGACCACAATATGTGAATACAGCATAAAGTATGCAGCCTATATCCAATTATGCTAAAATCAAGACAATGATCCCAGATCTAAAATGGACAAACTATAGCCATGTTCTCACAGTGTTGATGTATAGCAGAGATTTTGAAGATAATTCACAGCAGAAGTCCACAACTGAAGCTTGAATTTCTGTTTATGGCGTATAACATGCCGGCAATTTTAGCCATGCTCATCTCAGCTCCTCCTCAGCTCTGCACATTATGTCAGAACGACCCAAAACCGATGTAAAATGCCAAAAAAAGCTACATTTTTACACACTTCCGCATTGCACAAAATGTTGTGACTTTTCAAAGCCTTTGTGCGATATAGTTACGTTAGTTAGATTGTATTAGTCTTAATTATGGCTTAAAGTCTTATGGCCACTTTACACGTCCCGATATCGGCGTCCAACTCCGATAAAAAATGACGTGGTTCGTGCGTTGGTCCCCGATATCGTTCATGCGTTGTATGGTGTAAATGTCCAATTCAATGCAAGAACGATGCCAAAACGATATCGGGGAAGAAATGAGCAGGCTCTAACTGCTCGATATTGGATGGACGATCTGGCAGGATCGTGCTGTGTGACAGCCCAACAACGATTTGGAGTACAACTTCCCCTATTCTCTCCCATGTTAAATGGTCGTTCCTGGGTCGCCCGTACAAGGGGGCGTACACATCGCAATTGCGTTGCCTGCCGATATCGCGCTGTGTAACATCTCCAATGTGATCTTGGAATTATGCCCAAAAAATATGCGCTCCCGTGCCGTTGTATCCAACATCGGAACAATGTTGGGACGTGTAAAGTGGGCATTAAGGTGCCGTCACACACAGCGATACCATGAACGATATTGTTAGCGATCACATGCACACGCGATCGCTAACAATATCGTTCAGATCGCTGGTGAGCTGTCACACAGGCAGACTCACCAGCGATCAATGGATCAGAGACATCGTGGAAACGATTTAAATATCGTTTCCACGATGTCTTGCTCCCGCTGCCAGCCTGCGGAAGGCGGGAAGCAGGCTGGTCTCCAAGTTAAACTGGGGTATCTAGGCAGCGCGCGCTGCCTAGATACCCTATGTATACCTTAGTTACCAGCCTCCTCCGTTCACCAGCTGGTATCTAAGGTACACAGCGGGTAACTAGGGTCCCTAGTTACCCCTGTGTACCTTAGTTACCAGCCGGGGAGCAGAGGAGGCTGGTAACTAAGGTATACAGCGGGTATCTAGGCAGCGCGGCTGCCTAGATACCCGCAGTTTACCTTGGATACCAGCTCCCAGCGCTTGTGAGAGGCGCTGAGAGCTGGTTTATCGGTCGTCTCCCGGTGTCACACGCAGCGATTCTGCGTGTCCCCCAGGCGACCAACGATTGATTTGAGGACAGGACCTCAAATTAAACGATGAACGATAGCCAACTGATCGTTCATCGTTTGTAGTGTCACACACAACAGTTGTTTCGACATCGTTCAGCGTCACAAAACACGTGACTTTTGAACGATATCGGCAACGATATCGTTACGTGTGACGGTACCTTTATACTCACCTCCAGTGTCGGCATTGTTCCAGTTAATGCCAGTATTCGTGTCCTGGGGCAAACATGAGATTGTGGTGTCTTGTGGGCCCTGAGTCCAATCATCGCTGGCTTCTCCCCACATTCTGACAAATGATTAATCAACAGGAAGTGAGAAATGTAGCTGTTCCTCACTTTCTGTTGTTTAATCATTTGTCCACAGGTGTGGAAAGAGAAGCTGGTGATGATTGGGCATGAGGCTCGCATTATGTCACAACCTCATGTGAGCTCTGGGAATGAAGTGCCAACACCACTGGAGCTGCCACGGCACGGGAGGGGAGTACAAGCTTTTTCATTTTAATGGGGCCAAACATGAGGACTGAGAAGGGTGTTGTCCAAATAGTAGACTAACACTTTAACTAGTGGATCATGTGCAGATTAACCTAATTGTAATTTATGCATGTAACCTAAGTTTTTTTCAGAGTGGAATCCACAGTAATAATGAGAATTAATTTAGTATTAAAAAGGACCTGTCACTCCCCTGCTGCATGGCAAACTAAATGCAGCACTGAATGCAGCATGTCTGATGCATTCAAGGAAGGGGTCCCCCATGTATCTAGCCCCCCTTTAAGCCTTAAAAAAACATAAAAAACGTACAGTTAAGTAGTCTAAAGGTTGGGATCTTATTAAGAGGTTTCACTGCTGGCACAGTCCTTCTGCCTTCTCATTGTGTATTCCGCCCCCTCTATGTCTCTGCACTGCCTCCTGTTCTGCTGGCTCTGCCCTCCTCCTCTCCTGCTCTCTGTCACTCAACCTGCCACACAGAGCTTGTTCAGAGCTGTTGCAAAGTGTTTGGCCTGACGTCAGCGCCAAATTCCCACCCTGTTTATGCTTTATTCAGAGAGCAGGGCGGGAATCTGGCGCTGACATCAGGCCAAATGTTTTGCAGCTGCTCTGAACAAGCTCTGTCTGGCAGGTTGAGTGACAGAGAGCAGGAGAGGAGGAGGGCAGAGCCAGCAGAACAGGAGGCGGTGCAGAGACATAGAGGGGGCGAAATACACAAGGAGAAGGCAGAAGGACTGTGCCAGCAGTGAAGACCTCTTAATGAGATCCTACCCTTTAGACTACTTATGTAAGTTTTCTCATGTCTTTTTTTAAAGCTTACAGGGGGCTAGAGACATGGGGACCCCTTCCCTGAATGCAGCAGACATGCTGCATTCAGTGCTGTATTTAGTTTGCCGTGCAGCAGGGGGGTGATGCGTCCTCATTAAGACCCATATCACTTTGCTATCAGCGCACATTATTTCTGAAGCCTATAAATGAAATATGAAAACATAGAGAGTAACCTTTATTTTATCTTTTAGTTCATAAGTAGTGATGGGCGAACCCACCGATGTTCGGGTTCGATGGACTTGCCCAGACATTTTTTTTTTTAAATCTGGGTTCAGGGCCGAGCATGACTTGAACTTGAATCCAAACCCAAAATCGGACTTAAAGTTATGGGATGGAGGCTAGGTGGCTGTAAAATATAGCATATAGTTATTAAACAGCATTATACTTACTGTGTCCCACCGTCCTGCTGTTTTACTTTAGGGGTCGCTCATTAAATTCCTGGATATTCACTAAACTCTGCAGGGTAATCAATACAGAGGAGGACAATTTTATATTACGGGAGGATTTATGTAAACTAGAAGCTTGGGCTGATAAATGGCAAATAAGCTTTAATGGGGATAAATGTAAGGTCATGCACTTGGGCAGAGGAAACAAAAGGTATAATTATGTGCTTTATTGTAAAACACTGGGCAAAACTATCACTGAAAAAGACCTGGGTGTATGGGTAGATGATAAACTCACATTTAGCGGCCAGTGTCAGGCAGCTGCTGCAAAGGCAAATAAAATAATGGGATGCATTAAAAGAGGAATAGATGCTCATGAGGAGAACATAATTTTACCTCTATACAAGTCACTAGTGCGACCACACTTAGAATACTGTGTACAATTCTGGTCTCCGGTGTATAAGAAAGACATAGCTGAACTAGAGCGGGTTCAGAGAAGAGCGACCAAGGTTATTAGAGGACTAAGAGGTCTGCAATACTAAGACATGTTATTAAACTTGGGGTTATTTAGTTTGGAAAAAGCAAGGCTTAGGGGTGATCTTATAATAATGTATAAATATATGAGGGGACAGTACAGAGACCTTTTTAATGATCTCTTTACTCTTAGGCCTGAGATGGGGACAAGGGGGCATCCTCTACATCTGGAGGAAAGAAGGTTTAATCATAATCACAGGCGTGGATTCTTTACTGTAAGAGCAGTGAGACTATGGAACTCTCTGTCACATGATGTTGTAATGAGTGACTCACTACTAACATTTAAGAAGGGCCTGGATGCCTTTCTTGAAAACTATAATATTACCAGTTATATATACTAGATTATTTGATAGGGCGTTGATCCAGGGAATTAGTCTGATTGCCGTATCTGGAGTCAGGAAGGAATTTTTTTCCCCAGTGTGTAGCTTAGTGTTGGCACATGTTTTTTTTTTGCCTTCCTCTGGATCAACATGTTAGGCTATGGGTTGAACTAGCTGGACTTAAAGTCTTCCTTCAACCTTAAAAAAAAACTATGTTACTGCAGAGGGACCCAGCAGCCAATCACAGATGCTCATTCTCTGTGACAGCGTCTGTGATTGGCTGTTGGGTCTCTCACCCATTGACTGATATCATAGTACTGTTAAAATAAATAAATATTTAATTAAAAGTTAAAGCAGACAGCTATGGGCTGCCAACCCCAGCTACCTGGCTTTACCTTGGTTGGCAATCAAAATACAGGGAAGCCCATTATTTTTTTTAATAATTTAAAAAAGAAAAATGTAGGCTTTGCCCTATTTTTGATTGCCAACAAAGTAAAACACAGGCAGCTGGGGGCTGGGATTCCCAACGTGGTAAGGCCCAAGCATTCTGGGCCTCAATGCAAAAAATCCCAGCCCACAGCCACCCCTGAAATTGGAGCATTCTTTCATAGCACCAATTTCAGGCACTTTACATGGCTCTTCCAGCGGCCCTCGTGGCGGTGGCACGCTGGGTAATAAAAGGGTTAATGCCAGCTGGCACTAAGCCCGAAATTCATGGTGTTAGGCCAATATTAGACCCGGTCACCATAAATTTATAGTAAACAGTAAAAACAATGACAACACAGAGAAAACAAGTTGTAATAAAATAAAACACAAGACAACCCTGTTTCCCATCTTTATTTTACAAAGAATCCTTACCTCCAATGTAATCCACAAAGAACATCTTCAGCTCTGCTACATCTGTGTGAGTAGACACACGTCTGCTCACAGAGATGACCAGACTCAAACTGACAACCTGGCCTTGTGAAAGGTCATCTAAGTTCACACCTAAGCCGCATGAGAAGTGAACTCAGCTGACTCCATGAACACCATGACGGCACACGGAGCACAGTCATGAGAGAAGCGCTCCCTTATGACTTGTCTCCGTGTGCCCTCACACTGTTCATGGGGTCATCTGAGTTCACTCCTGACGTGGCTCAGGTGTGAACTTAGATGACCTTTCTCATGGCTGGGTTGTGAATGTGAGCCTCCTCGTGTATGTGAGCAGACGTGTGTCTGCTCACACAGAGGTAGCAGAGAGGAAGATGTTCCCTTTGGATTATGTCGGAGGGAAGATTTTTTTGTTAATTAAAGATAGGAAACAGGGTTGTCTTGTGTTTTATTTCTATTAAAATGTTTTTTCTCTGTGTTGTGTTTGTTTTTACTGTTTACTATAAATTCATCGTGGCCAGGTGTAATATTGACCTGACACCATGAATTTTGGGCTTAGTGCCAGCTGCCAATACAATTAACCCCTTTATTATCCAGCATGTCACTGTCACCGATGCCGCTAGAAGAGTTAGGGTACAGTGCCACAAAATGGCGTTTCTATGAATGTGCCATATTCTGAAGCAGGTGTAGGCCGCAATTAGTGGAGGGGGGGGAAAGGCAAAATGTTTGGGCAACACTGTGCTAAGCATTTCAGCCCCCAGCTACCTAGTTGAACCTGGCTTGAAACCAAAAAAAGCAAATCCCCATGTCCTTTTTTTTAATTATTTCATGAAATTTATAAAATAACGAGCTGTAGTACCGGGCGTTAACATAGTAACATAGTAACATCGTTTTTAAGGTTGAAGGAAGACTTTAAGTCCATCTAGTTCAACCCATAGCCTAACATGTTGATCCAGAGGAAGGCAAAAAAAAACCCATGTGGCAACACTAATCTCCACATTGGGGGAAAAAATTCCTTCCTGACTCCAGATACGGCAATCAGACTAATTCCCTGGATCAACGCCCTATCAAAGAATCTAGTATATATAACTGGTAATATTATAGTTTTCAAGAAAGGCATCCAGGCCCTTCTTAAATGTTAGTAGTGACTCACTCATTACAACATCATGTGGCAGAGAGTTCCATAGTCTCACTGCTCTTACAGTAAAGAATCCGCGTCTGTGATTATGATTAAACCTTCTTCCCTCCAGACGTAGAGGATGCCCCCTTGTCCCAGTCTCAGGCCTAAGAGTAAAGAGATCATTAGAAAGGTCTCTGTACTGCCCCCTCATATATTTATACATTATTATAAGATCACCCCTAAGCCTTCGTTTTTCCAAGCTAAATAACCCCAAGTTTAATAACATGTCTTGGTATTGCAGACCCCTTAGTCCTCTAATAACTTTTGTCGCTCTTCTCTGGACCCGCTCTAGTTCAGCTATGTCTTATACACCGGAGACCAGAATTGTACACAGTATTCTAAGTGTGGTCGCACTAGTGACTTGTATAGAGGTAAAATTATGTTCTCCTCATGAGCATCTATGCCTCTTTTAATACATCCCATTATTTTATTTGCCTTTGCAGCAGCTGCCTGACACTGGCCACTAAATGTGAGTTTGTCATCTACCCATACACCCAGGTCTTTTTCAGTGACAGTTTTGCCCAGTGTTTTACAATTAAGCACATAATTATACCTTTTGTTTCCTCTGCCCAAGTGCATGACTTTACATTTATCCCCATTAAAGCGCATTTGCCATTTAGCAGCCCAAGCTTCTAGTTTACATAAATCCTCCTGTAATATAAAATTGTCCTCCTCTGTATTGATTACCCTGCAGAGTTTAGTGTCATCTGCAAATATTGAGATTCTACTCTGTATGCCCCCTACAAGGTCATTAATAAATATATTAAATAGAAGCGGGCCCAACACTGACCCCTGTGGTACCCCACTGTTAACTGTGACCCATTCTGAGTGTGTTCCATTAATAACCACCCTTTGTTTCCTATCACTAAGCCAGTTCTTAACCCACTTACACATATTTTCCCCTATCCCCATTGCCCTCATTTTATGTATCAACCTTTTGTGTGGCACCGTATCAAAAGCTTTTGAAAAGTCCATATACACCACATCCACTGCATTTCCTTGGTCCAGTCCAGAACTTACTTCTTCATAGAAGCTTATTAGATTAGTTTGACAGGAACGGTCCCTCGTAAAACCATGTTGATAATGGGTCATGAGGTTATTTTTCTTCAGATACTCCAGTATAGCATCTCTTAGAAAACCCTCTAGGATTTTACCCACAGTAGAGGTTAAGCTTACTGGCCTATAATTTCCAAGTTCAGTTTTTGTCCCCTTTTTGAATATTGGCACCACATTTGCTATACGCCAGTCCTGTGGTACAGACCCTGTTATTATGGAATCTTTAAATATTAAAAATAATGGTCTATCTATGACAGTACTTAATTCCTGCAGCACTCTGGGGTGTATCCCATCTGGGCCCGGGGATTTGTCAATTTTAGTGATTTTTAGACGATGCCGTACTTCCTCTTGGGTTAAGCAGGTGACGTTTAATTGAGAATTTTTGTTATCACTGATCATATTGTCTGTCATGGGATTTTCTTGTGTAAATACTGTTGAAAAAAAGTCATTTAGCATATTTGCTTTTTCCTCATCCTCATCCACCATTTCACCCAGACTATTTTTAAAGGGGCCAACACCATCATTTTTTAGTTTCTTACTATTTATGTAGTTAAAAAATATTTTGGGATTCTTTTTACTTTCTCTGGCAATGAGTCTCTCTGTCTCAATCTTTGCTGCCTTGATTTGCTTTTTACAAATGTTATTTAATTTTCTGTATTTATTTAATGCTTCATCACTACCTACTTGCTTTAATTCCCTAAATGCTTTCTTTTTGTCACATATTGCACTTCTTACCGCTTTATTTAGCCATAGTGGTTTCCTCCTATTTCTAGCATGCTTATTCCCATAGGGTATATATTGTGCACAGGTCCTATTCAGGATGCTAATAAACATCTCCCATTTGTGTTGTGTACTTTTATGTCTCAGGACATCGTCCCAGTTTATTGCACTAAGATCATCTCTCAACCGTTGGAAATTTGCCTTCCTGAAGTTTAGTGTCCTTGTGGCCCCTCTACTACACGTCTTAGTAAAGGATACTTGAAAGCTTATTAAGTTATGATCACTATTACCCAAGTGACCTCCAACCCGTATATTTGATATGCGGTCTGGCCTGTTAGTTAATATTAGGTCCAGCAGTGCCCCCCTTCTTTAATTAAGTTAATAAATAACTGCTGTTAGCTATAACAAAATAGAATTTGAATATGTCATATTAATGACCTGTAGGAAAATAGAAGCTGAGCTGTGATTGATTGCTATAGGCAGCCTAATAAATCTCCAGCCAACAGTAAACCCTCCCCCTGGCCGGGTAGTATATGTTACCTCACACATACACATAATAGACAGCTTATGTGACTGACATCTGCCTTAATTCCCTATATGGCACATGTTTTGCACATTGGCTGTTTTTAATCAGATGTTTATGTTTGGAAAATAAAGATAGCACACATGTGAGGCGAGTTGTGTGAGGTGATTTGTGCACATTTGTGTCTGTCTGTGTGGTGTGTGTGTCCCTGGGGTGTGTATGTGTGTGTCCCTGTGGGGGGGTCTGTGTGGTGTGTGTCTCTGTTGTGTGTGTCTCTTTGTGGTGTGTATGTGTCCCTGTGGGGTGAGTGCATGTGTCCCTATAGGGTGTGTATCCTTGTGGGGGGGTCTGTGTGGTGTGTGTGTGTATCTGTGTGTGTGTGTTCTTTGTGGTGTGTGTCCCTGTGGGGTGAGTGCTTGTGTCCCTATAGGGTGTGTATGTGTGTGTGTCCCTGTGGAGGGGGGTGTCTGTGTGGGGTGTGTGTGTCTCTGTGTTGTGTGTGTCTCTTTGTGGTGTGTGTGTGTCCCTGAGGGGTGAGTGCATGTGTCCCTATAGGGTGTGTATGTGTGTGTGTCCCTGTGGGGGGGTCTGTGTGGTGTGTGTGTCCCTGGGGTGTGTATGTGTGTGTCCCTGTGGGGGGGTATGTGTGGTGTGTGTCTCTGTTGTGTGTGTCTCTGTGGTGTTGTGTGTCCCTGTGGGGTGAGTGCATGTGTCCCTATAGGGTGTGTATGTGTGTGTGTCCCTGTGGGGGGGGTCTGTGTGGTGTGTGTGTGTATCTGTGTTGTGTGTGTCTCTTTGTGGTGTGTGTCCCTGTGGGGTGAGTGCATGTGTCCCTATAGGGTGTGTATGTGTGTGTGTCCCTGTGGGGGGGTGTCTGTGTGGGGTGTGTGTGTCTCTGTGTTGTGTGTGTCTCTGTGTGGTGTGTGTCTCTTTGTGGTGTGTGTGTCCCTGAGGGGTGAGTGCATGTGTCCCTATAGGGTGTGTATGTGTCCCTGTGGGGGGTCTGTGTGGTGTGTGTGTGTCTCTTTGTGGTGTGTGTGTCCCTGTGGGGTGAGTGCATGTGTCCCTATAGGGTGGCTATGTGTGTGTGTGTTTGTGGGGGGGGTCTGTGTGGTGTGTATGTCTGTGTCATGTGTGTCTCATTGTGGTGTGTGTGTGTGGGCCCTGTGGGGTGAGTGCATGTGTCGCTATAGAGTGTGTGTGTGTCCCCTTGGGGGTGTGTGTGTCTCTCTGTGTTGTGTGTGTCTCTTTGTGGTGTGTGTGTGTGTTTGTTCGGGTGCGTGGTGAGTATCCAATGTTGGGGCTGCACCTTAGCGACTATACACTTGCTGTTACTCTTTGTGTGCGTGTGTTGTGTATACTTGTCCCCGTGCGTGGTGAATATCTCATGTTGGGGCCCCACCTTAGTGACTATATGCAGGTATGTGCTGTTAGTCTTTGGCGCTATCATTAAGCCCCTCTCATTCACAACTGTCAACTGGTAAATGTCACTTTTTCCCCATTATGTAGATAGGAGCAAAATTTTTTGGTAAACTGGAACGCGCAGGGTTAAAATTTCACCTCACAACATAGACTATGACGCTCCCGGGGTCAAGACGTGCGACTGTGCAAAATTTTGTAGCTGTAGCTGGCAGCTGTCGATTTTCCTCCCACACGTTTCCTTTCCCTTTTTCCCCATTATGTAGATAGGGCCAAAATTGTTTGGTGAACTGGAACGCGCGCGGGGTTAAAATTTCGCCTCACAACATAGCCTATGACGCTCTCAGGGTCCAGACGTGTGACTGTGCAAAATTTTGTCTCTATAGCTGACAGCTGTCGATTTTCCTCCAATATTTTTCCATTCACTTTTTCCCCATTATGTAGATAGGGCCAAAATTGTTTGGTGAACTGGAACGCGCAGGGTTAAAATTTCACCTCACAACATAGCCTATGACGCTCCCAGGGTCGAGACGTGTGACTGTGCAAAATTTTGTGGCTATAGTTGCGACGGTGTAGATGCCAATCCCGGATATACACACATACACACATACACACATTCAGCTTTATATATTAGATTGAAAAAAGAGCTTCTCTATAATTTTGATTTCCAGACAATTAAAAATAGGCAGCTGGGGCTATAGGGCAGACCATACCTGTCTGCTGTACCTAGCCAGCAAAGCCCCACTTTGTTTTTGTTTTTTAAAATATTTGAAGGAATAATTTTACAAAAGGGGCTGACCTGTGTCACAGGTTGATGCTTTTTTGGGCCAAGAGATGCAGATAACCATACTTAACACAATGCATGCAGTTTTGTGCCAAAATTGCACCAATAAAGCACCAAAATCGTGATGTGTTTTTTGACATTGATTTCATGCTTGTTTGGTACAATTTTGGCATAAAACATGCACATTGTGTTCAATATGTTCAGCTGCATCTCCTCGCCCAAAAAAACACTAAAATAACAGAGGTTTTTGCCATGGATTTCATGTTTTTTTGGTTCAATTTTGGCAAACAAATGCATGCATTGTGTTCAATGAGTTAATTTGCATGTCCTGGCCCAAAAAAGCACCAAAACTGCATCTCGTTTTTGCCATGGATTTCATGCTTTTTGGTGCAATTTTGGCATATAACTGCATGCTTTGTGTTCAATGTGTTCAGCTGCATCTT
The DNA here is from genome assembly GCA_033576535.1 of Allobates femoralis. Classification (NCBI taxonomy): domain Eukaryota; kingdom Metazoa; phylum Chordata; class Amphibia; order Anura; family Aromobatidae; genus Allobates; species Allobates femoralis. Next base: position 98,790,917 of record JARQOC010000011.1, on the reverse strand, counting down.
ATGGCCCAAAAAAACACCAAAACTGCAACACAGTTAAGCCCTTCTTATAAAATTATTGCCTGAAATAATTTTAAAAAATGAAACGGGGCTTCACCATATTTTTGTATGCCAGCTAGGTACAGAAGGTAGGTACGGGCTGCCCTCTACCCCTAGTTGCCTATTTTAACCTGGCTGGAAACCAAAAATATAGGCAAGCCCTTTTTTAAAATTATTTTATGAACTTCATAATATAATTTAAAAAAAAAGACATGGGACTTTGCCGTTTCAAGCCAAATTCAACTAGGCAGCTGGGAGCTGGAATTCTCAGCATAGGGTGGGCCCAAGCTTTCATAGAAATGCTATTTTCTGCTGCTGTACCCTGACTCTTCCAGTGGCACCGGTGGTGCAGCACACCGGGTAATAAAAAGGTTAATGCCAGCTTTCTATTGGCAGGTGACACTAAGCCCAAACTTTGTTTACTATAAATCCATGGTAGGTAGGTCTTATATTGGTCTGATATCATGAATTTTGGGCTTAATGCCAGTTGACAATACAAAGTTGGCATTAAAACCAACGTGCCACCACCACCAGGGATGCTGGGAAAGCCAGGTAAAACGCCTGAAAATGGCACTACGAAAGAATGCGCCATTTTCCGGGGTGGATGTGCTGTGATTTTCAGCATGGGTGACCCAGAATGCATGGGCTTTACCACATTGAGAATCCCAGCCACCAGCTGCCTGGGTTTTACCTTGCCTGGCAATCATAAATAAGGAGAAGCCCACACATTTTTTTTAATTATTTAAATAATTAAAAATAATGGGCTGCCCTGTATTTTGATTGCCAGGCAAGGTAAAGCCAGGCAGCTAGGGGTAACAGTCCATAGCTGTCCTCTTTATCTGCACTGAGAATCAAAAGTACCGCAAAGCACTACGCACAATTTTTTAAATTATGTATTTATTTATTTTTATAGTACTATGATGTCAGTCAATGGCTGAGGGGTCCAACAGCCAATCATAGATGCTGTCACAGAGGCTGGGCATTTGTGATTGGATGCTGGAGTAACCTGAAAACATCCAATACATTCTAGCCCATAAGTGAGATAGAAGATGGCAGCAGCCACGCATTATACGCTATAGAAAGGACAGGAGGAGAGAGGAGCTAGAGGCATAGGCAGAACCTTTGCAAGTTCACCTTGTTTTTCCACACAACTGCAGACCATGGGTTGCTCATGATAGTGTGAATATCCACTGAGGCCAAAATGTGCTAACATGACCTCCAGCATCACTGGTTTGTCTCCCATTGAGCACATCTGGGACGTCATTGGTTGACAATTGCAAAGGGAGCTGCCAGTAGCGGATCTTGATGATATGGGTGACCAAGTGTATTCTGCATAGGAGATTATTCCCCAAACAACTATTAACCCCTTCACCCACGAGCCTGTTTTCACTTACATGACAAGGCAATTTAGACCAGTGTCACTTTATGATGTAATAACCCTGGAATCTTCAACAGATCCTAGAGCTTCTCAGATAATTTATTTATTCATGAATTATTGTACTCATTGTTAGTAGTATATTTAGGATGAGATTTTTTACCATTTATTAGTGAAAATATTAAAAATTTGGCAACAATTTAGCAATTTTAGCAAAAATGTACTTTCACAAAGAGGGTAACAGGGGAAAATGCACAATAAAATTTGTTGTACAATTTCTCATGAGTACACAGATACCTCATATGTGATTTAAAACTAGTTTTGAGGCACAGTGCAAAGCTCAGAAGGGAAGGAGCACCATATTAGAGTTGAGGTGAATACAATTGGTGGCAATTTGGGGTGCAAAATATTTTGGATCAGTTAACATTTATCCTGTGCTTTATGCTGAACACTTACTTTATGGCTTCCAGTTACATCTCTGAAAAATGTGATTCAGGTGTAACTCCCAACGGATCCATTCATTAATGCTACTCTGCACTCTGTTTGCCCTCTCTACTCTTTTCAAAGGTTCCCAAAACTGTGGTTAACTGCACTTTTGTGCACGCCTAAAAAGATGAGGAAAAAGATGGACACTGCCGCGCCAAAGGCCAGATGGAATTCAAAGGGACTTCCTCTGCCTCATTACAGTGAATATTTCATTGCCAATTTTGCCTGAATCAGGTTTTTCAAAGATTCACACATAAACCCTGATGTGAGCACTCAGAGTCGAGCACATGATAAACGTGAGCTAAGTCTACTATGATCCTTAGAAGAAAGAATATACAAATCAGCAGCAGTTGAGGAACTGGCTTTATTGCTATTTTTACGGTGTTCACTGTGTGTTATATGTAAGTGATTAGGACGGCTTTGTCAGGTCTTTATGATTACAGTGATACCAGATTGAACTAGTTTTTTTATTTATGGTTTATCCAGTATTGCTATAAAAAATTTTTTTTTTTACAAAACAAAGGTTTTTTTGCTCCACCGGATATTTATGCAAACAGAGCCATGTGAGGGCTTTTTTTTGAAGGACAAGTTTTAGTCTTCATTCGTACCATTTTGGGCCACATAATGTTTTTTTGATCACTTTTTACTTCACTTTTCGTGAGGCCAAATCAAGAATAAATAAAAATTAAGTTTTTTGTTTTTTTTTAACACCATTCACCATGTCGTAAAAGTGATAAGACAACTTTATTTCTTCGGATCAGTATGGTTATAGCGATACCACATTTATATAGCTTGTTTATGCTTTGCCACTTTTACACCATGAAAACAATTTTATAGAAAAAAGAATTGTTTCTGCATTGTTGTATTCTGAGAGCTATAGCTTTTTTATTTCTCATTGATGGAGCTGTGTGGCAGCTTGTTTTTTTGCAGGACAGATAATATTTCTAGTGATACCATTTTTGGTTAAATGTGACTTTTTAATCACATCTTATTCCACTTTTATTGTTAGTATGCTGAAAAAGTATAGTGTTTTTGCCTTATTTTATAGGTGTTCACCAAAGGGGTTAACTAGTGTGACAGATTTTATGGAGTAGGTTGTTCTGGACAAGGCAATACCAAATATTGTTTATTTTTTCTACATAACTGTATGTATGTACTGATTTTTTTTTTCACTTTACAGTATTTTGTGCACTTTACAGTATTTAGTTATGTTTTTTTTAAAATATTTTTACTTTTTTTTATTTTTTACTTAGTTCCTTTATGGGACATCACCCTTTATTCCCCTGATCATTGATATAATGTATCGGTATTGATTATATGTCAGCGCTGCACTCGCAGCACTGACAGCTCACCTTGCACACCATGAATCTGGCCTGATGTGAAAGGCTTTACATGTTGGGTGGTGATGACCCTGAGTTATCATGCCAGCGATCAGGTCCCTGTGATCACATCATGAGTGTCCTGATCGCTTTTGACAGGCCACCCAAATGCTTCAATCGCTATTGATCGCAGCATTTAGGGGATTAAACTGCCCGGAGCGGCAAGGGCACATCTTCTGGCAGTGAGTGGCGTGTCTCAACTGTGACACAAGCCAGAGACCAAGTGGCGATCACCCAAGAACAGCTGTTGTGCCCACATAATTTGCAGTAAAAACTGGAAGGAAAAGCGTGCACAATAGTGTTATACCTGAGGGTACCTTTACACGCCGCTACAACATGGTGGAAACAACCGGGTGCTTCACGTGCACGAGCACGCAGCAACGGTTACAAACGGTACCCACATCGCCTTTACACGCCGCTATAAGGTGCACTACAGAAGGTTGAATCTATCTCTGGATGCACCGCCGGGTGCCTAAAGTTACCTTCTGTAGAGCACCTTACCTCATTTACACGCCACTACAACAAGGTAATATGGGCGGACCTGGTGCAGCCTGGACAACACATAGGTGTGCCAGAATTGTGGATTACGAGAATTTCGTACGCTGATAGGACAAAGCAATAGCATCATGATTGGGCAGCCAGGACAGGAGGCTGACTAATACATGACGCTCGAGCAATTGTGTAGTGTGACTGGTCAGCTCCTTAAATATGCCGCCCTATGCAGCGACTACCAATCGTAACGCAGGAGCTTCCTCCAATGATCGCTGAAGGGGGGTAGTTTCCCGGAGGCTGAGTACGCCCCGGGGAGTTATCTAGGTGACGAATAAACCTTACACTACCGTATTTACACGCCGTTACCACCAGGTTGAAATCAACCTGTTTTAGAGCTTGGCTCTGAAACAGGTGCCGCAAGTGATGGGTGGAAACAACCGCCTTTACACGCAGCTACCTCGGGTTGATTTGGCGGTGCAAGATACATTTGTCTCATCTACCCGATTGTTTCCACCATGTTGTAGCGGCCTGTAAAGGTACCCTGACAGATAATAATACCTGAAAAAGTGATAACAGCAACCTGTGCTGGTTGTGAGATGTCACAACCAAATTAAAAACATATGATACCCATATCAATAGTATCCCGTATGCTGCAGTCTTCCCACGTGTAGTAATTCCAGGAAGATCGTAGAAAAGAAAGTAGACCTCAGACTGCGCTCCCGCTCCAATAAGCCAATGTATCCAATTCAGTTAGAATTCTAACTGAATTGGATCTATTATCTTATTGGAGCGGGAGCGCAGTCTGAGGTCTACTTTCTTTACTAGATCTTCCATGGAAGTGCCCACATAATTGGCAGGACGTAAATATAAGTTTTTGGTCAGTAACTCTTTCCCTCCCAAGACTTATAGGTGCATCCATGGTCATGAAGGGGTAATAACCTCAATAATAATTTGAAAAGGTGTGTAAGTACAGAGATTTCTGCATTGGCACTCATACCTGATACTCAATATATCAAGAGCTTTTTAAAATGTTGTCTCATATTTTCATCATTTGCATATCATTAACATGCCTATCTATCCTGTGATTTTCATAACTCCACCAATTTCCTTCTTGGTGTTGCAGATGCAATTTATCAGGCGTTCATATATAGAGTGCCTTACTTTTATATTAAGGGTCAATAAAATGTTCTATAAGATCAGTCTTGCTGAAATCTGAGAAATTGTCCTTGTTTCAGTGAAATATTGATTAAAATCTTACAGAATGTACTTATTTATGCTGAGCATTTTATATAATATGATTAAATGTTTGTATATGAACTCCAAATCTGCTAAACTACAACACCAATAAGGAAAACTCTTTGAACCATGGAGATAAAAAATATACATATACGGTACATAGTTATACCTAAATATATACCGGTACATACGGTATGTGGAAAAGATCATAAATATATTTGTATGATAAAGCAGTTTTTCAGTTTAGTCTGAGAACACAAATTAAATATGATTGTGCTGAATATACGAATGCATAATCCTTAATATATCATGGTCATATGGTGAATTAAAATGAAACAAATAATAAGGCACGCCAACTTATAAATAGAGAATGACTGCCATTTACAGATAAAAGAATGGATGCCAAATTGCAATAAGCAATAAACACATAGTGTCATATGAGGAGGAGAAGCAGCGCCAGTGCCCAGCCCTGACACCTGTTACATTAAATAATATTCATGTAACATGAGTCTGTGACATATAAGCCAATGTGAACATGCTAGAATTGCTAATCATGCTTGTAATGCAATCCAAAGAAGCGGGAAAATTTTGACATTCAATCTAGTTCCAAGAGGGATAGAAATGTATAGCGCCTGAAAGCTTAGCACTCAGAGATACTCATGAAGACATCTCTACTCTGAAAGCTTGGAGCTGTACTGAGAGGACTTGGCATTTACTGAACAGAGTGATTTCAGGTTGGAACACTGTAATTCTCCAGAACCCAGAAAAGTCACCATAGAGCAATCAGAAAAGCAGCAGGGGTAGCCTGTTATATTTAGGGGAGCTATGTATTTGAATTCACCATGTACAACTCTGCAAATTTCTGTGCGTAGGTGGACATGCCTTTGTGAAACAGTAAATCCTACATAATTCCAAACATTACTGTTCTACCCTACATCTCTAAGAGACTGTTGGTACATTTAGCAGAAAGTTACACACCAGGAGGCATATGCTTACAATAAAATGACAAAAATATTTTCTTTCCAATAGATGAACTTCAGAAAAGATTTGATAATGGATACACCAACACAATTTAATTTCAGCAAAGGTTGTATCTTCTAAAATATAACTTTTATTGTTTCTATTAAAACAAGGGTCAAAAAAGATCCCTTACACACAATGTAACCTTGTAAAAAAGGGGGGGGTTTGAGGGGGGATGGTCGCCCTGTTCTCTCCCTATCTCCCCCTGCCTAACAGCGGAGTTTTCACCTAAAAACCCGTATGGTGTTCCCGCTCCTCGGCGGCTATCCCTACTGATCCTTACTTGTTAGTGAATATAGGTGACGTTCCTCCTTTTTGAATCCCCATATTAACAATAAACTAAGGGAACAAAAACCTATATGAGTCTCCCCGATGTCCGGGTCTATCCCGTAGACAAGTGTGGTGGAAAAAAACACTCTAGGAGACACTTAATCTAAAATATGGAAGTGGCTAACTGTTTTATGTCTTTATAGGGAGAAGTGGATGTCATAAGGCTAGAATGATGTTTGTTGGGCACTTTTCTTTTTAATGCAACTACAATGGTTATCAGCATATGTGCCCAGTATCCAACATAACCAAAACATACACTCCTCACCGGCAAAGTACCACACCATACACAAATACAATAGTGCTCCTTGTCAATAACCCGTATCCAACGGGGTCTCCCCACACTCAATGGAGATACAGATCACCAAAAACACATTAGTGGATCAGTAGGACCATAGTATAGACAGGGGGCTGATGCCCTTTAAAGCAAGTATTTAGCATACTCATCTTTGATCCTGCAGACTAGTCTGGTCCGACGCGGCGTTTCTCCCACTCAATGGTCAACTAGTGGGTTCATCAGGGACTTTAGTCTCTCCAACAGGGCTCTTATTAGAGCCCTGGGCGCCCTAAGACTCTAATAAGAGCCCTGTTGGAGAGACTAAAGTCCCTGATGAACCCACTAGTTGACCATTGAGTGGGAGAAACGCCGCGTCGGACCAGACTAGTCTGCAGGATCAAAGATGAGTATGCTAAATACTTGCTTTAAAGGGCATCAGCCCCCTGTCTATACTATGGTCCTACTGATCCACTAATGTGTTTTTGGTGATCTGTATCTCCATTGAGTGTGGGGAGACCCCGTTGGATACGGGTTATTGACAAGGAGCACTATTGTATTTGTGTATGGTGTGGTACTTTGCCGGTGAGGAGTGTATGTTTTGGTTATGTTGGATACTGGGCACATATGCTGATAACCATTGTAGTTGCATTAAAAAGAAAAGTGCCCAACAAACATCATTCTAGCCTTATGACATCCACTTCTCCCTATAAAGACATAAAACAGTTAGCCACTTCCATATTTTAGATTAAGTGTCTCCTAGAGTGTTTTTTTCCACCACACTTGTCTACGGGATAGACCCGGACATCGGGGAGACTCATATAGGTTTTTGTTCCCTTAGTTTATTGTTAATATGGGGATTCAAAAAGGAGGAACGTCACCTATATTCACTAACAAGTAAGGATCAGTAGGGATAGCCGCCGAGGAGCGGGGACACCATACGGGTTTTTAGGTGAAAACTCCGCTGTTAGGCAGGGGGAGATAGGGAGAGAACAGGGCGACCATCCCCCTCAAAAACCCCCCCTTTTTTACAAGGTTACATTGTGTGTAAGGGATCTTTTTTGACACTTGTTTTAATAGAAACAATAAAAGTTATATTTTAGAAGATACAACCTTTGCTTTCCAATAGATGCAAGAGGAAAACTAGAAAAATAATCTCTGCATAGCAGCATTGAGAGCCATATTGAACCGACACCAGTGGTGCGGAGCTCTTTGTTTCACTTTATGACCATCATCAAACCAAAAGCCAGGTCCAGCTGCAAGAAAAAGCAACATCCATCTCACAATGTCTTCTAATCACTGAAAAGGATATATCACAAGTATTTCAATATATCCAACATTAATCAATCATTCATATATACAATGGCCCACTACTAACAAAAATGTAAAACATCTGGTTACATCCGATATTATTAGAACTATATATGGATGTAGAAATAGGGTTCATTTATGGGCTAAGACAAAAGTATTATAAGGTTGTTAAATTAATTATTAAGATAATCAAACACATTAGATACCCACAAATCCACCAATGTCGGTGGGATCAGCCAACCACCTAATTTGTACTGAGTCCCCAACAGATTATTTTGAGGCAGAGCATGAGCCAGCATTTTGAATGCCCAATCCTTTTGTTCTTTCTGGAGATGAGATGTCTTACATGGCTTACTACACACTCACTTTATATACAAATGTGTTGGGAGCCAGGTCGAGAGAGATGGCAGTCACATAACAGCTATCCAATGAATATAATTATGTCTAAAGCCCCCAAACAGATTAGGCTAATGTCTACCAAACTCACCAATATTGGCGGATTGATGAAAAATAAAGGTGAAAGAGGGATCTGGAATATCATAATTTCAATGGCAATCCTTTTTTTCTCCAGTAAATAAGCTGCTCCTGGAAGAGTGTTGCAGCTGCTCTCACAAAGGAGAGGTCGGCTGAGTGCTGCTATTGAAGGGACACTTAGGTAACATAGTGGGGCCTTTTTGTGAGAGTGCCGTTACCTACACTGCCAGCTAATCTTTGTGTCCCTGAAAATGTCCTAAACCATAGTTAAAGCTGTGAAAACATTATTGTTCAGTGTTTTTCTATTAGTGGACTGAAGAACAGAGCTTTTTGACCTTTTCAGCTATTTTGCTGTTACCTTTCTCACCTCTTTCAGGACTGCATGTTGTGTTTTTGAAGTCCCTTTAACAGGACACCCACTCCATTACCTAATAGGTGGATTGATGAACTCACAAGTCTTTAGCAAAGCTTTTGTAACCTTTTCCAGTTTCATGCATCTCAGTAATGGACCTTATGTGGTCCTGTGAAAGCTGTCTGCCTCAAAGCATAGTTCACATTAACCAATCTTTAAGAAGAACAGATTTGTCAGCAGCCAGGCCCTGTGTTTTTATTTAATGGGCAAAGTAACTGTAATGGTGGGTTTACACGTCCCAATATCGGGCCGATATCGGGACCAACGACGCGGGAGTGCGCTTTTTGAGCGCGCTTTTGACGCCATCACATCGCCGTTTTACACAGCCCGATATCGGGATACAACGTCCCGACGATGTGTACGCCCCCCAACCCAGGAACGACTATTTAACATGGGAGTGAATGGGTGACGTGGACGTACACATCGTAGTTGGGCTGTCACACGGGACGATGCTGCTACAACGGCCATCCGATATCGGGCGGTTGAATAGCACGCTCATTCAACCCCGATATCGTTTTGGCATCGTTCCAGCATCGCATTGTACGTTCAAACCGTACAACGCGCGAACGATATCGGGTCCAACTCCCGAACCACGTAACTTTTGGTCGGAGTTGGATCGGAGTTGGACGCCGATATCGCGATGTGTAAACCCACCATGAAATACGCATTCAATCTCATCTCATTAATTGAACACCTTTTTCCAGTTAGCTATTGAAAAAGTAATTAACACAGAAGTTCACTTACTTTTTTTCCCTCCTTTGGCATGTTTACACAATGTGCCCAATAAAATACCCTTTTTCACCGCTTGGCACACCTTTTTGTCCCTGATTCATTAACATTGATGTTTCGTACGCCAGTTTTAATGGTGGATGTACAAGAATTAGATGTGCATTTAGAAGCCCACGCCACTTTATGAAGTTGACAGATCTTCTCAGTGGTGTGGGTCCTGACAGAAATGTTATTCCAGTCAATGAATGAAGTAAGATTTATGGCATATGATATGCTAGCAACATTTATGTATATGCCTGGCGGGAATAGCCATGCTGATCCCATGCACATTTTGTCAGAGCTACCCAAAAACTGGCTCAAAAGCACAAAAATTGCTGAATTTTGACACACCTCTGCATTGCACAAAATATTGTAACGTTTCACAGTGTTATACACCAGTTTTCTAGTTTAAAGACTTTGATGAATCAGGGTCATTGTGTGTGATTAGTTTAGTTAGATTGTGTAAGTCTTTATTATGACTTAAAGAGGTTTCCCACTATTTTGACAACCCCATCTCATTCTCCATGTGCGCCCCCATAGAAATAAAAAAAGCCAATATTCAACTCCCCAGCGACAGTGCAGTTCCCGGGGCCACGTGACATTGGTATGATACACTACCCACAGCACTCAGTTCATGGTAATTACTAAAGGGACTCTTATCAGGTCATTTTTCAGTATGATACTAATATTACCCTTGAATAGGGCCTGGGCAGACCTTTTAAAAACATGTACAATCATTATTGTACCATTTGTTTCATTGCTACAAGCATTTCCACACCCTGCAGGGAGCTGGTGCATTAGCCATGTTCATTACTTTCACAGCCAAATAATCCAGCTGTCTAAGTGTTATTTAAATATTCACGCCTATCCAAGCTGGTGTTCTGTCCCTCCCCTCTGTGCTCTATGCTGGGGAGGGGGGTGTTTGTCCTGCACTATGTGCTATCGGTAAGAGATTTCTATTATACGAATGTTGATTTTCCTGCAGACATGTAATGTGTGTATCTGCTGAGCAAATGATCAAATGTTCTTATATTCACATAGAAATATCTCAGACTGCACACATTACACACATGCCTCAGATACACACAGTGGCATGTAGAGCTGCAGTTAAGATCACACACCTCTTCCATCCTCCTTTCCCCTCTGTCTGCAATGAATGAGTCCCAAGCATAACAGATCTCAGGAGGGCAGGACAGTGTAATGATGCATAAGTATTCATTCCTTGGGGAGTGGGCAACAGAGAACTCACTGAGATTGACCGATAGAATTAAGCTTTTATTTTGAAGTTTACAGAGTATAGATGGGAAGTATAAATAATAGAAATACTTGAATAGAGAGAGCTTAGAGAAAGGAATTAGAAAATGGTATCAGTTACATAAGGATTTTTGACCTGACAAATTCCCTTTAACTATCCAAATGATGAGAGAAGGAAGCGATAGGTCATAATGTCACATGGGCTCCAGAAACGCAACTTCTGACATCGCTGAAACTGTGCTGGCATTGGAGGCGAGTATAGGCTTTTTTATTTTTATGGGGGTAGTGACAGGTGTCATATGTGAAGTCTGCCATGTTTCCCCCTGAGTGTGCATTGAAGCCTACTGGGAGTTGTATTCATATCTACTGTTGTGAGTGCAACCCAAAATAAAATAGTGTGAACTTGGTCAAGCTATTTTACCAAATCTTCTAGGAAAATCTGATTGGGTCTTTTATTTTTGGAGAGATCAGTAGGAATGGTAGTGGGATGGATCTCTCCTTCCAGCCCGGGTTTTGCAACTGGCATATGTCCACTATTTTTATTTAATCTCGCAATTCAGTGCAGGGTGTGTCTCAATTGCAATCCAGATTTTTGAGCATCAGGTGATGTGCAAGCTGGTCTGTGTGATGCTAAAACAGCCCAGAACTGAACTTAAACACTGTAAAGCTAGGGTCACACTAGCGTTTTAGGATTGCATTTAGGGGGTTCCGTTAAAAAGATAGTCTGGCAGCATTAACACAGTGTTACTGTAATGGTAACGCTGTCTTAACGCTGTCAATTAATTCCTATGGATGATGGAACCCCGAGTGCAGGTCAAACGCTGGCATCTAAGTTCCATAGTTTGACACCTCGTGCTATTTCTAAGTGCATCACATGACGCGCGCTTCCGCATCATGTGATGTCCTTGGAAATAGCGCGAGGTTGTAAACTCTGGCACTTAGATGCTGGCATTTGACCTGCGCTCTTGTTCCATCATCCATAGGAATGAATTGGCAGAGTTAAGGCAGCGTTACCATTACGGTAACACTGTGTTAATGCTGCCAGATTTTTTAAATGGAGCCCCCTGAACGCAATCCAAAATGCTAGTGCGACCCTAGCCCAAGAGGATCCCGCACTCAAGGGTCCTACAGCGGTGCAGGTGTGACACAGACTTTTGTACAGGACAATATTCTGTGTGAACTGACTGCGCCTTGGACATCGAGGTCTGTAAAGAATGTTGTGTGAATAAAAAGACTATTGGTGTGAACTAACTCCTGGGTAAGTGCCTAACATTTCTGAACCACTGCGTCACAGGGCGCACAAGGGGAGTGACCCGAGGTTGTCTAAGTATGGGAAAACCCCTTTAATAACAAACTGATACTATTTTAGTACTAATGAATGCTGAAATCCAGGTAATCCAAAGGAGTCACTTATTTTTTCACAAAAAAAGATTGACAGGAGGATGCAAAAGCAGGGATTAATTACTATATTACCAGGAATGTTGGTCATTAACTGGTCTGGGAAGCTCTGTACATGAGTCAAGTTGAATGTCATTTGGCTTGTGTCGAGCCCCAGGCTTTGGGGTACTCAGGTATCAGGCTCCAAGGGGTTAACACTCCTGTATCACGGGGAGTGGTGGCCGCGCCTGATCCCGTGTCCTGGGGGACTTCTTTGAAAAAGGGGTATATTTACAGGGAATTATATTTACAAGTTGTCATGACGTCACCTGTAGTTTCTGGTGAGGAGTCACCAGCGCCGCCACAGTCCGCCGGAGTTAGATGGTATTGCGGCTAGTTGGCAAAGTCCTCTACAGGTAGGGCTGGACCTCCGGGGCAGCGGAGTGTGAAGGGGCAGCTTGTAGTGGAGCTGTAGGTGGGATGGGGAGTGTTGGAGCAATCTATGAGGGGCACCGGGAACGGAGAGGAATGACACATGCACACGGCAGAAATCTCTTTTACCTTTTTACTGATGTTATGGCAGGTAAAGATGTCCAGGGCACTGACAGGTGACCAGGTTGCACAGTGGGTCCCCACAGCAAGTGGGTATAAGGCCTCCTCTGTTCCTATTTGGTAATTGAAGCCCAGCCTGCATGCAGCCAGACCGGCCTCCTTTCTCTTCCTGACTCTGATATATGTCCACTCCTCCTGTGCAGTCCACGGGTTACCATCTCTGATCACTGCGGTGGAACACTGCTGTGTCTGGCTCCCTCTCTTTGACCCACAGGGGGACCGGGTGGCTGAAGCCTCCACGGTGTGACAGGGTTCTCTGTGGTCCTGGAGTATCCCACAGGTGCGGATCCCCAATGTCCGGTACGTCTTAGGGCGAACGTCCACTAGTTCCTCACTCCCTTTAGGCTGTCTGCTCCTTGCCTTCTGTCCCCACTTAGGCTTGCGGGACGTCAGAAGGGTCACTCCGGGTCACTGGTTCGGGTCTAACCTCGGCACCGACCATCAGGACGTCTTCGCAGCTCTCCTAATGTCTGCACACTCTGACTAACTCCTCCCCAGCAGCAGGATTTATAGGGGATCTTGCCTAAGGTCAGCAAGTTGAGCTCCCCCCTACTGTGCCAGGGTGGAAGATGTTGCATGTAGTAGGTACCTGCTGTGGAAACCCAGCTGTGCATTAGAGAAGTCTGTGGTTACCTGCGTGAGCAGGGCGCCACACTTGCCAGGAACAGATTTAACCTAGTTTGAATAGGACAACTCATTTTATGATTATGAATGTCATTTTTCTTTATTTTAGGATGAAATGTTCTTAAAGTCCGTAACTTTAGGATACTGTTATCCAATTAATGAGGAGCCACACATGACTCGTGGCCTTTTAGATGTGGAGCCAGAGCTGCTGGCATCAATCAATTGTGCAGCAACAATATCAGCTATATCCTAGCTGCTAAAAGGATCAAAACCTTTCACTGGAACATTGGACCAGTACCACACAGTGAGAATTGGATATGCACCAACTCAGTGTCACTTTATTGGTGCGTATGTTTTATAACATGGCCTTACTTAATTACCAACTCTGCGTTGATATGGATGGTAAATATGTCCTGATTAAAATATAAACTGAAACTTAGGTCACTCACTAAGCACAGCCAAGTGTGATCTTTTCCAATGTGATCTACCAACACATGATATGTCCTCCAATAATAGACTATGGAATTAATGGTGATTATGGCAAATGGGACTGAATACTGATACTAGACACTAAAAATGCAGTATAGTGTACAGAGGAGATACTTCATCTATTAATCTGTCCTTGCCTGCTGGCACATCCAGTAATACCTTGTTATGCTTCTGCTGGTCCCTTGTCTTTGTATCCAATATGTGGTATGGACTCTCAGACTCCCTGTTAAGATAATAGACCAGTCTTGAAGGCAGTGTGATTTCTTTGTGCATATCCTTGCTCTGGTTGTGATTAGTACTTTCCCTACTGCTGCTGTTATGCTGCGATGCCTGTTCTTCATCTGCCAATGTGCCAGCCGTGCCTCCTGCAGTCTCATTGCGGTGTGGAGCTTTTGGAGAGAGAGAAAAAAAATATTTTACTGCATTCAGTTTTTGTGTCATAGGAGACTATACAGAGTTCAACACAAATATGAGTCATGCTTCTGAAAATGAACACTTCTCTTAGTCCCTTTCTATCATTGACATCTAAAATTAAGATATATTTTTTCTACGATGGCAAAAAATGTAAATATTAAATTGTGAATGTTTTAGTTACAATTCTTATCATTTAACTGGATAAGTCATTTTAGCCTTAGGCTAGGTTCACATTGCATTTGTGCTGTCCGTTAAACAGATCCATTTGACAGCAACACAAACGCAATGTAGCGGATGCGTTAACACATCCATAGGCCTCCATTCAAAAAACATATACCGTATATACTCGTGTATAAGCCGACCCGTGTATAAGCCGACCCCCCTACTTTTGCCCCCAAAACCTGGGAAAATTTATTGACTCGTGTATAAGCCGAGGGTGGACCCCAGCACAGGTATACAGCCCCCAGCAGTGTGGTATACAGCAGCCTCCCCAGTGGTATATACAGGCCCCAGCAGTGTTACAGCAGCAGCCCCAGTGGTATATACAGCAGCAGCCCCAGTGGTAGTATACAGCAGCCCCAGAGGTATATACAGCAGCCCCAGTGGTAGTATACAGCAGCAGCCCCAGTGGTAGTATACAGCAGCAGCCCCAGTGGTAGTATACAGCAGCAGCCCCAGTGGTAGTATACACGCAGCCCCAGTAGTAGTATATAGCCCCAGTGGTAGTATACAGCCCCAGTGGTAGTATACAGCCCCAGTGGTAGTATACAGCCCAGTGGTAGTATATAGCCCCAGTGGTAGTATACATACAGCCCCAGTGGTAGTATATAGCCCCAGTGGTAGTATATAGCCCCAGTAGTAGTATACAGCCCCAGTGGTAGTATATAGCCCCAGTGGTAGTATACATACAGCCCCAGTGGTAGTATATAGCCCCAGTGGTAGTATATAGCCCCAGTGGTAGTATATAGCCCCAGTAGTAGTATACAGCCCCAGTGGTAGTATATAGCCCCAGTGGTAGTATATATACAGCCCCAGTGGTAGTATATATACAGCCCCAGTGGTAGTATATAGCCCCAGTGGTAGTATATAGCCCCAGTGGTAGTATACATACAGCCCCAGTGGTAGTATATAGCCCCAGTGGTAGTATATAGCCCCAGTGGTAGTATATATACAGCCCCAGTGGTAGTATATTGCCCCAGTGGTAGTATATAGCCCCAGTGGTAGTATATATACAGCCCCAGTGGTAGTATATAGCCCCAGTGGTAGTATATAGCCCCAGTGGTAGTATACATACAGCCCCAGTGGTAGTATATAGCCCCAGTGGTAGTATATAGCCCCAGTGGTAGTATATAGCCCCAGTAGTAGTATACAGCCCCAGTGGTAGTATATAGCCCAGTGGTAGTATATAGCCCCAGTGGTAGTATATAGCCCAGTGGTAGTATACAGGGCCCCAGCAGGGCCCCCTCATAATTTGGCGCCCCCACCTCAGTTTCTGGGCCCCCCCGCATGCAGCGCTGCACATATACATTACGTGTCTAGCAGCTGTCACCCTCCGGTGGCGGATCGCGGCTCCCGGCTCCGGGCTCCATCTTGCTCGCTGTCTTCCTGCTTTGTGACCGGGGCTCAGCGCGATGACGTCATCGCGCCGGTCACATGACAACCAGGAAGACAGAGAGGAAGATGGAGCCCGGAGCCGGGAGCCGCGATCGCCACCGGAGGGTGACAGCTGCTAGACACGTAATGTATATGTGCAGCGCTGCATGCGGGGGGGCCCAGAAAGTGAGGTGGGGGCGCCAAACTTTGAGGGGGGCCGTATGACTCGCGTATAAGCCGAGGGGGGGACTTTTCAGCCCAATTTTTGGGCTGAAAAACTCGGCTTATACGCGAGTATATACGGTACTAACGCATGCCAAAATAGGCATGTGTTTGCAAATATGGGTTTGTTGAAACGCACTGGCAAACACAAACTAAAGCATTTTTCAGTCTGTTACTACACAAACACAATATAACACAATGCTACTGATCTGCAAATCTGCAGCATTGCGTTATGTTGCGTTTCAATAGATGAATAGAATTGAACAAGATAGGAAAGATAGGAATATAGAGGCTAGAAAAGTGTTACCAGTGTCCCTTCTCTGTCTCCCTGCTCTGTCTGCTGCTTCAGGTACCGCTCATTAAAGCTCATGAATATTCAGCTATCGGCCCGGGAGCAGCAGGAAGAAACAGACAGAGCGAGGAGATGCTTTTCTACCATGTATAGTCCTATCTTTCCTATCTCTATCTATCCTATTATCTATCTCATATAGCGCATGTTTTTGAAGTTTCTAAAACATATGCGCTATACAATAACTCAAAATGCCACTTTTGCTGTCTGTTACAACTGAAACCGTTAACGTTTCTGTTGTAACCCACAGCACAAGTGTAATGTGAACCTAGCCTAAATCTTGTTAACATTTGTCAGTTCAGGATCAAAGTCTCCAATATCAGAATTTTACTAGAGCCAGTTTGATGTCCGTCTTTAGGGTCAGTTCCTGGGTCTGTTCCAATCCCTATCGGGTATCCATGCGCTGTTTGTCAGTATATTTGTCAGTGTTTTGCTAAGGTTGGCGAGTTTCAGAGCTTATCACTCAGGTTATATGATACTTACTAAAGCCACGTAAACTGTAACACTAGTCATACAGTGCATGTCAGTCAGGAATTATTTGCTATATCCGTCAGGAGTCTAAAGCCACAGAAAAATGGGATTCAGATGGAGCCCCTCAGCATAGCTATTAAGTATCATGAAGCAAATTGAGTCCACAAAGTCTGCAGTTTTTTACTCTGACCTTTTTAGCAGTAGTATATGTATTTTATGCCAGAATCACTAGCACACTAGATTTCACTATTGCATCTGCTATGAAAGAGATAGACCTTAATTCATCAAGGCCAGTCTTGTTTATGCCAGTCTTGATGATGGGACAAATTGGAGTCAGAGGCGCCTGACAAAAGGCACATGCCTTGTAATGAATTAGAAAAACTAAAAAGGGATACAAAACCGCATGTAGGGTTTTATCTTTTATGATACACTGTTGTGATGTGACTAATGTCACTGCTCACCTGGCGTGGTTGTGTGACACACAACCAGTATAAAACACATGAGACAGCTGATGCAGGATCCACAATCTATGTGCATCGTGGTAGCCAAACGAACCACAGGATAATTGTGTAGATGATCCCCACCTCTCTTATGATGAAAGACCACTGGAGTGAATCTGACTATGATGGCTTTATTCATTCAATGCGTTTCGGAGAGTTATCCTCGCTCCCTCCATCATACAGAGGTGTGGATTATATGCACAATTATCTTTGGGGTTCGTAATGAATCAGGCGCATGAAATAGTGGCATGTGCCTACATGTGCCACACCACAAATCTTACCCCAGTCTGGTACTAGAGTAAGATCTGTGCCCGAAGGCACATCATAGCTATAAGGAACTAGACAAACAGACATTGTCACACCCTCTCAGGTACCCGTCCTGCCCCAGCTAGATCCACAGTGGCATAAATTACCAAAACAGGCATAAAAACACCAAAAGTCACTACATTTTTTGCAACTACGCTATACCCACAAATATTTTAACATTTTAAAGCATTTTATACCAGTGTTATAATGGCTTTGGTGAATTGAGGCCAAAGGATAAAAACTGTATGTTACATGATATTTTATGGTCGCAAAACAATCATTTCAATAATTCTTCAGCCTGCCTAAACAAGCCAGTAAATGACCGGTGACCAGCCTGTATTTCACAGATCGGCAATCATTTACCAGCCTGGACCGACTCATCTAAAATGACCATATTGGTATATAGTAAACTGATGAACAGGATTGTATTCAACAGACATGAAACTCTTCTTTTTCAATTGTAATATCACTAGACTTATCCTTCTATCAGGCCAAAATCAGACAAATCAACCAGGAGTCACGATTACAAACCTCACCCTATTAAGGCTGACCTTTTACTATCTCCTCCAAGTCTATCTTGCAAAAGCTCTTTAGGATGGTCTGTAGCAGCTCATTTATGACCACTTACTATAACAGTTCGGCCAGTGATCAGTACGTTGGCTTTGAATAAAATGATTCCCTAATGTCCGCTCAATCACTGAACCATGAAAAAATCATTTGCGTATAGCTTTTTTCTGTAATGCATCATTAGGATTTGTGTTATTTTTTGTTTTTGTCTGCTCTCATGTTTTGACCATCAAATGTACAACAAAGAATTTACCATCTGTTTAACAAAATCAAAACTCGGGATGAGACAAAGGCAAAGTATATTATATTTAGCTTTGACTCCGTAATATGAACAGTAATTCTTAATCACGCTGCCATGAACACCTCTAATATCAAAAACATTAGCGGTGATCACTGTTGATACAGTATTGATATATATGGGAAATCTAGTTAAGAAGAGCTTCTTATATGACGTAGACACTTGTGAGAAGATTTTATAGCATTCCTAAGTCGCTAAAGCTCATATACTGTATGTTAATAAATATCTGTCACAGCAAGTATTCCAAAGTATAAGTCCTGTAGTTGAAAGTTGCATTTTACTGTCATTAGGACAATCATTCTACATATAAGCACCAATTTATGAAAGTAATTTCACCACAATTCTGGTGTAAATTGCTTTGAAAAATGGCAACATTTTGTCGCAACTTGAGGTTCCGCACAAATATCTTACACACTAGAAATAAGGAAAAATAGCGCAATGGGTTCTTATCTTTGGCTGACTTTTATGGAACAAATAATTATAGTTGCTCACCTGGGACGGTTGCGTAACCCACAACCAATATGAACTGCACAATATGGGTGCCGCAAAATCCAACACTCCACATGCAGGAAGTGATAATCGGGAGACAAAATCAAAGACAAGTGTTTCGTGGATCCATGCTGCACATACGAAGAAATTACCACAGTTGTCAGATAGTGATGGCTTTTATTCCTACGAGTTTCGTAGGTTTTTCCCGCTCCTTCCTCAGGGAAGGTGACCACAAAACACTGTCCTTTGAGTTCGTCTTCTGATCAGCACAAATATCTTGACATTTGGCAAATTTCATGCTAGTTTTCTCCAAGTTATTTCCAAATACACAGAATTGGTGTGCACAGGGATTTCGCAATACTTTGTTTAATCACAAGCTGTGGTATTTATATGCCAAAAATCTTATTCAGTTGAGGACTGGAGTAAAAATTGTGGCAATGCACACTGATGCACATGTCGTTCTTCAGATGCTTCACAATCATCAAGAGAATGCATCAGGGCCATCATTTAAGACAGTAAGAAAATTGTTAGTCTTGATGAATCTGAGCTATAGTCCATGAACTAACATATTCTGATCAGCCTGATTTTTTATATCTTATTTCACTTTACAAATGTGAACTTTAAAATCCTAAAAAAGTTATACTATATTAATTATGATTTAAGCTAACATTATGAATTTACTGAATTACTGTATGTTTGAAAAATTTCTACGGATGAGCTAGGAATGTAACCAAGAAAGAAATGAATGCATTTCAGACGCTGATCATGTGGGAAAAGTTGAGCTGTCAAAAACTTATGGTAAGTAGGCAGAGAAACATATTACAGGAAATCATTTTATCACTGACCTTTTTCAAGACCTTGATAACCTAGTGTTTATATTTCCAGACATATGAGGCCAGAAGAAAAAGATATGCAGCATGCCTTAATTAATAAAAGTTTGGCTAGTTGACTTCAAACTAATAATAAGTTTGGCTATAAATGGCTACTAAGGAGTAGAAGGGAAAAATAAAGTCATTCAATCAATGGTATTATTAACATATTTATTGCCCAACATTATGATTTAAGAACTAAGAAATATCAAAGTGATAAAAGTATAGAAAGTTTTAAAAGTCATCAAGTGCAAATCATGGGGCTGTGGCCTGGACATGGCAGCGAACGTCGCACTCTGTCAGAGCTTCGAACCTTACAGCTTCTTTACAACCCATAACTCAGCCTTCAGAGCAAGCCCACAACCCAGATAAGGAAAAAAGCTGGTCTCAGACCTCAGGCAGACCAGAATCCTCTCCTACGTGCTGCCAAACAAGACATAAACAGGTACTTTGCAGCCCCGGGGAGTGCAAACAGACGAGCCATGTGCCCAGTCATGGCGGACGCTGAGGATGGATCAGACAAGCGGTGCACAGACAAAGGGCGCTCTCCTTCCTCCGCTCAGGGATCGTCCCCCAGATGTCGCACAATGGGGAGACAGGCAAACAGTTACGACCAGTCATGGCCTGAGGTGGGTCACTTATCTGATCGGCAAATATCCCAGAGAGCAGTGGGAGCATGAAATACCTTGAGTAATGCAGGAGAAAGAGGCATGCGCCTTTCCCCTCTTCCCTTAACAGCACCAGCAGCTTCAAAATCTCTCACAGCACAAGCCATTATACAAGAGCACTGTGGACCTGTTAAGACCCACTCCTGTGTGCTACCCACAAACATAAGTACGATGGATATAGATGAGGATGCAGTTGATACTGTAGCACATGATTGGGGACCATCCATTAGCCAGTTAACCCTTTAGAGAATGCCCTTATAGCCTCAATCTCAGATGCACATGGATCCCATAGAAAACAAGGACCCCCTGGATGCGGTAAGGGAAATGGCTGAAATCCGATCCCAACGTAGAGCCATCCTCACCAGAACAGACATGGAGGGTTATATTATGCATCTAGAGGCTGTTAGCAAGTCTGAAATATGGTCTCTTAAAAAGGATATGACTCAACTTAATAATACTGTTAAAGTATTGGAGACCAAAGTACGGTAGCTGATCTAGCCTCGCAGCAAAAAGCATAGCAACAGACTCTAGAACATTACTCTCAAAGCTTTCAGCTCCTGTTTGACATGACGGAGGACACAGAGAATGGAAATCAGAGAAATGACATTAGGCTTGGTGGACTCCCAGAGTGCATAGAGCTACGTGAGTTGATGCCGGTGCTTCAAAATATTTTCAGCTCCCTATTGAGAAGATCGTCAGACACTCACATTGAAATGGATAGGGCACATCACTCTTTGGGCCCCTGAAGTGCTCATCCAATGACGTTGCGACATATTATATGTGGGATTCACTTCTTTCAACTTAAAGAGGCTATCATGAGGAAAGCCAGAGATAGAAATGCCATTGAATTTGATGGGACTGCACTACACCTTCTTGCTGATCTTTCCCACCCAACGCTGGCCAAAAGGAGAGCTTTATGACCATTCCTGGAAATTCTCCACGCAAGAGACATTAACTATTCATGGGGATACCCCTTCCAACTGCAATTATGCAAGAGGGTCAGAGATGCTGATCCTACGGTCAGGTTTTGATCTTCAATTTTCCTCAGCCTTAGATTTGCCTCCGGTGACCTTGCTCAAATGGCCCAAGATGACCATACTGCTTCAGTGCGGACCCTGCAGAGGGAAGAGACTACCCCCAGACCCAGAGATGATGAGGAGACAAAGACCCCAGCGTCAATCTACCACATCAGCTGATGAAACCTGAATCACTTTATGGCCTTAGAGCTGTAGTGCCCTGATAGTCTTTTTGATTCTTTCTTAGCTTCTCTTGTGGCCTGGTTCGATAGGCCCTTGGGGATACTGTGTGGCTCACTTAATAGGTTACAGAGACCAGGAAATGGAGGGTGGATACATGGGTAAATAGTATAAGGTTTTATACCCACCCCCCTTGGTTATCTGTCTTAGAGACTGTCATGATAGAGATTTACTGATGCCGTGTATGTAGTTTCATTTTTTACCTATTCTCTGTTAAACTCCTACTAAACAAGGTGATAAGTGACTTAGATTCTTCCATCTAAACGGAGAGTTCTAGTACTTGCATTAAGACTGTAGTTTGCTATTGTTTTGGAATAGTAAGTAAGAGATGTATCATAGAATAGTGAGCTCATAGTGTTGATTATCTCCACAACTGGGCTGGGTTTTATTACTTTGATTCCAGCCACTCCCCACAGTAGGGTGTATCTTCAGACACTGATTTGCAGAGTCTACTCTGTTTTGGCTAGATAGTCCATAGGCTTAGTAGCTTTGAAACTAAACGGACGGGACCAGCTCCTTTTTGGCTGACCCATCTGATTTCCTGTTCTCTATTACCTTATTTTCTTTTCTGTACTTTCCTCTATGAATTCTACTATTCTACTTTCTCTCTAATCTTACTCTCCCTTGCTTCCCTCACAACTCCCTTCCTAGGAGGACCCCTTTTTGTTTTCTTCTTTTTTTACCCCCCTTCTTCTCTGGTCATCACTACCACTGCCCATATTATATGGTGACTTTAAATTTGTGTTCGCTGAATGTTAGGGGATTCAATGTTCCAGGGAAGAGGTCTGAGATGCTTTTCCATATGCATAAAAAATGCACCCACATTATTCTCCTGCAGGAAACACACTTCAGAGCAGATCGTGCTGCTACCCTCAAACATAAATATTACACTAGGTGGTTCCACAGCACTAATCCTGAATCAAAATCGAAGGGGGTCAGTATTGCGCTTCATAAGACCTTGCATGCTCAGGTGATTGATAGTAAGTCAGACCCAAATGGTAGGTTCCTTTTTGTAAAGATTAGGTTGAACAATAAAATTCTCACCATTGACAATTTTTATGTTTTGATCCATTGCCAAATCATGATCAAGCGTGTGTCTACAGAACTTACTTAAGCCATCTATCAACCTTTGTTGAGGGTTCTCTGATAGTTGAAAGAGACTTCAATTTTACAGTGGACCGCATTGTGGATTCATCCTCGGGTAGATCTCCCGTCCCTGCCTCTCATCTGGGGAGCCTGAGAGCTAAGTTACTTGAATTGAAGCTGGTAGACGTTTGGAGGCTGATGAACCCCAAGATCTGTGACTACACTTACCGTATTTTTGCTTTATAAGACACACCTGATTATAAGACGCACCCCCAAATTTGGTGAAGGAAAAGAGAAAAAAGTAATTTTTAATGTTAAACGGGTCCGACTTATAATGACCGTGTCTAACAAATCATATAGCGTATATGTCCCTCATAGCACCCTCATCCTGGTACATTGTCCCTCATCCTGGGATATAGCCCCATATATATATATATAATGGGCCATATGGAACAAAGGGGGGGCATGTGCCATCACTGGGGGGGCGCAGGCACATATAATATGCGCTGCTACCCCAGTCAATCACCATGGTGCGATCTCAGCACCACGATGATGGACAGCGGCAGTGCATATTATATGAGCGGGAGCAGGAGATCTCCCGCTGCCTCCTGCAGCCTGTCCCAGCCCGCCCCAGCCTCCCCCAGCCCCCGACAGGCTCTAGAGCTCTCTCACCTCCCCTGCAGTATAATCCGTATATTCGGATTATAAGACGCACCCCCCACTTTCCCCAAAATTTTGGGGAACAAAAGTGCGTCTTATAAACCGAAAAATACGGTACTATCTTACAATGCATAACTCATACAGTAGAATACATTTATTCCTCATTAACCACCAATTACTTTCACTTGATCCACTAGCATGCATAAACCCCATGATCTGGTCAGATCATGCTTCGGTCATGCTGTCTTTGACAATCCCAGATTCCCCTCTGGGTGGGTTGATATGGTCCATGAACCCAGGGCTTCTTAGATACCCAACCAACCAGTCGGTGGTCAAGACAGCAATTTCAGATTTCCTGGACTTCCATAAAAACGATCCCACCTCTTTGTCATGTCAATGTGAGGTCCTTAAAGGGGTTATCAGGGGTGTGCTTATCCAGCAGGGTTTGAGGATCAAAAATGACAGAGTGTCTAATATTAATAGACTACTGTCTACTGTCCAAAGTTAAGAAACAATGCATAAACAATGTCAGGATCCTCAGACACTGGCGTATCTTTTAAAAGCTAGAGCAGATCTGGGCTCCCTATTGGAATCAGCATCTGCCCAACAACAAGATAGTTTCCGGTAATATCTGTGTGAATATTCTAACAAACCGAGCCAAGCTTTAGCGAGATTTCTCCACCCCCGTATACCCACCCCATATATACCTACTATCAACTCCAAACTGGTTAAACCTATCCATGATCATCTAGAAATCATAAAGAATTTTAGAGATTACTGCAATACTCTGCATAATCTTAGAAGACCACTGACAGACATGCCCCCAGCAAACTATCAGGCTAACCCATACTCCAAACAGGAGACTCTGGAGACCATAAAATCCTTAGTGAACAGCAAGAGTCATGGCCTGGACGGGTTCCCAGCCAACTTCTATCAATAATTTTCAGCCGAATTGACACCATTTATGACAAAAAAAATTTAACACAATTTTTGAAAGTTGCCCTTTGCCCCTCAAACTCTTGCAGCCACTATTACAGCTATCCCCAAGCCTGGAAAGGATCTTTGACTGTATTCTAATTACCGGCCCATTTTTTAAATTAATGTTGAAGTGAAAGTATTTGCTAAATTAATAGATAACCGTCTGAGCCCCCTACTCTCTGGCTTCCTCCATAGTGACCAGACTGGATTCGTGCAGCATAGAGAAGCTAGAGATAACACCACTAAAACATTGCTTCTCACATGCATAAGCAGAAAATACCAGCTTGACTTTTATCTATAGATGCAGAAAAGGCGTTTGATCACATATGCTGGAGCTGCCTTCGTTCCTCCCTGAAACAATTGGGAATTGGACTGGGCCTGTTGGGGAAAACCTTTTCACTCTATCAAAATTCTACAGCCTGTCTCCGAGTCAACAGCACTCTAGCCACCCCCTTTAAAATTTCTGATGGAACGAGGCATAGGTGTCCTCTATCACCCTTGCTATACATCATTGCCATAAAACACTTGGCAGTCGCGCTGAGGAACTCCCCTGATGTTAGTGACATACAGATTGGACAGATTCACTTCAAATTACGCTGATGGTTTATTGAGCTATTTGACTAATCCTACTATTGCCTTCCCGGTGCATCCCCGAATT
The DNA here is from genome assembly GCA_033576535.1 of Allobates femoralis. NCBI lineage: Eukaryota > Metazoa > Chordata > Amphibia > Anura > Aromobatidae > Allobates > Allobates femoralis. The sequence goes on along the minus strand of JARQOC010000011.1, from coordinate 98,765,587 downwards.
TTACATGATTGGAGCTGTGTCCAATTGTAAGGTAAACTACTCCAACACGGAGGCTCTTAATATCTTTCTACCAGATGAATTGGTTAATAGACTCCAAACCTCTTTTCCTTTCACAATGGAGTGTGGCGCTCCTGCGTCTTGGTCGCCACACTGATACTGCACCTACTCCACAGGTGTGGTGTCATTGCTCTAAGGTAAGAACCCGAGACACAGATCTTACACTCAACACTATTCCCAACACCAGGCCAGGAGATGCAGGGTGGAAGAAAACCCTCTAGAGGGTAGTCCCCATCGACTGGCTGGCGCTTCCTACTGGAGTAGTTTAGGGGGTGGGAACACAGTAAGTTGAAGCAGCAAGATGGAGTTCTATGGGAGGCCAGTGCTTTGGCAGAGTGGAACTAGTGGATAGGTTACCTCAGAACCCTGGCCAGAGGGACCCCGATCTACAGCCACCTTCGAGGTCATTGGTAGAGGAACTAGCTGCATGAGGGAACCGGCCCCAATCTGGTGTGATAACTGTATGTTCAAGCCAGAAAACTGGAGGCTACTGGAATGCAGGTGCAGTGACCAACCCCGTGTACACTCCTAGGTACATTAACTACTGAGGGTCAAGAGGACATGTCAGGCCGTCACTCGACAGGACCCGCAGTTGCCTGCCTTGGGACTAGTAGCATGAAGGCATAGTGGAAGGAAGGAGAAAAGATCAGCCCAGAGAACAGGGCAGCGAAGAAAGGCTTATGAAAGGCGTCTCAGCAGAGTGTTCCTGGACTATCTGAAGGATGGTCGAGCTGCACACTGGAAGAGCACAGTACCCCGGCAGGGTTGGCACTGAACTAAGCTGCAAGTAAAGAGACTGGTATGAACTGCAACCCCTGTGGCTGTCCTTTCCTTCTGCGCCATCCTACACTACTACCACCATCATCTACACTGACTCTAATACCAAACTCTGGGGATCCACTCTGTCTGTGGGGACTGATACACCTTAGCTGCCACTACATCTATTCTCCAGGGTTCACTACAAGCAGCACTGGTCACCCTGACCAGAATCCATGGATGGCTTCACAATAAACTTTAATGCTCTGTAAATATCCCCCTTAACATGCTTGGTCAGGACCACGGCTTCTGGGGTTGACATCATTACTACTGAAAAGATTGATAGCCCCAGAGTGTCCGAGTACCCCCCGGTCCTTACGACCATTGCAGGAGCAGCAGCAGCAGGGAATCAAATATTTGGGAATCATTATCCCAAAATACCCAGGTGATTTATTTTCTATTAATTATTTGCCCCTTCTGCAAAAAACCATTGGGGGACTTAAAAAATACAATAAAACCCAATTATCTTGGTTTGGCTGAATCAATGCCATAAAAATGGACATTTTACCCTTCATTCTTTACCTTTTCCAAACGGTTCTTATAACTATTCCTAATTATTATTTCAAACGCTTGTGTGGAACCCACTGGGACAGGGTACTCGGTACCGGACTGGGGTACTGCTGGGGATGTCACGGAGGTCCTGGTCCGGACCATGTCTCGGGTTCTCACAACTAAAGGGATATTTACAAGGATAAGTTCGTCGTGACGTCACCCACGGTTTGTGGTCAATAATGGGACCACCGCTGCAGCGCTGCTCTGCCAGGAGGATGGATGGATGATGGGGCTGCAGCCAGATGGATGAGCCAGCCGCGGGTCGGGCTGCTCCTGACAGGATAAAAGGTATGATGCACGGTTCAATATACCTGGAATCAAACACAGACACTCAGGCAGGGTTCACCGGGTTTACTTGTCAGCTCTTCAGACAATTTACAGCAGTTAACTCCAGTAACACTGAACCCTCTGCAGCCAGGCTGTCGCTCTGAGACCCCTCACTCCTTCTAAGTGTCTTTTCAGGCTGTTCTCTCTCTTGTTCTTTCTCCGGGTAGTATAGTGGCAGCACGGACCCTTCTGGGTCCTCGTGGTTGCTGCTTTGCTTCTAACCCTTTTGTTGGGAACTCCAACCTGAAATTGAAGCTCCCCGTCGGTGTGTCTGGGAAGCCGGGTGAATCATCGGTTCCCTCCAGAGCCGACACTCTGCTGTGTGCCTAGCCTGCAGTTGCCCTATCTTCCAAGGTGCTACCAGGCTCCGTCTAACCCTTGTGACTCCTGCACAAATCAGGGAAAACTACTCCGCCTGTAGTTGGTTGGTGCTGCCGTGTTCCTCGGACCCAGTACTGCTGGTCCGGTCTATTTCCTCACACTCCCTGGGATGCCGGCTATGGACGAGCTTTCTCTCCATGGTTTCTGTGACTCTGCGGATTCTGCATCTCCATCAAGCCCAACCCCACCGGGACGTGTCTCTGTCTTTCTGGTGTCTTTGCTGCTTTGCTCACTCTGGCCTACTGTGTCTTTACAGCTCAGCCTACCTCGGCCTACTAACTCCTTCCTCCTCTTTTCCTCTATTTAAGCTTTCTGTCACCTGATCTACGTTCGTTCCCACCCACTTTCCTCTAAACCCACCATCCCTTGCCCACCTAGAGTCCCGGGTTGGGTGCTGCCTCTAGTGGTGTGTGTGTGTCCGTGAGGGTGTTTGGTGCCTGGCTGCAGTTCCCTATGTGGCCACCCTGGTCGCAGGGGGCCACACTTGCAAATGGCCCTCAATAAATTTGTCTGGGGAACAAATAAACAGATTTACAGTTCTCTCCTGACCAAAGACGAAGGGGGGTGTGAGACTTCCCAATTTTGAAAAGTACCATTAAAGAGTACATTAGTCAAGACTGTTAGATTGGAGAATCAATGAAACTCACAAGCAATGGGTGACAGTGGAGATGATTTCTCTCCCCATTTACTCTTGACCATCTAACTTGGCTTAGAGTTCCTCATAGGCCTTTAATGTCTGAATTCCCTCCATTAGCACAGGCCTTCCTGGGGTTTTGGGACAGACATTGTGGTAAACTTAAACTCTCACATAGACCAAGTAGTGTAAAAAAAGAAAAGAAAGAAAAGGAGTTTCCACATGCGCTACCCGGGCTGCACACCGAGCTATATCCTTCACTACACAGATAAGACCCTATGTGCGCCATTTCTCCCTCTTTTACAGTGTATTCCACATAGACCTAGTAGAAAGTGCCGTCCTTTTAACAATCCTGACTTCCCACCTGCTTTGAGGAGAAACATGTTCTTGTGTTGGAAGATCACTGAACGGGTCGAGATGGGACATGTGGTCGACAGGTTCTCTAGTTTCCCCACACTGGGGGCTTTGCAAGGGTCATGATGGGGGGATCCATATCATGGTTGGAATACTCACAATTAAGAGCATTCATAACGAAGATGCTCTTTACCCCTCCTACACCCTTTAAATCTCTTCTGCAGCTAACTTCTAGTTCTCCACATGCTATTCCACTACTCTATGGCATGCTATAAGAAACTCTAGCTGATAATACTCCTCGATTTATTGAGGCTTGGCAGGAAGATCTGCAGACTACTTTTTCGGAGAATCAGATTGCCTTAAAATATTTACCCTTAGGCGTAAAATGTCTATTTCTTCTGGATCTCATAAGAAAAATTACAAAATACTAACATGCTGGTACAGGTGTCCTGCTCTTTTGCACAAAAGTTTCACTGTGTTGCCTGAAGTGTGTTGGAGATGTGGAAAGAAGGTGGGCACTGTGCTCCATATCTGGTGGTCCTGTCTTCTTCTGCAGCCATTTTGATCTGCAATTTTTGAAATCTATGTTTTAATGTTTGGTACTCAAATTCCACCATCGCCTCATGTGCCACCCTGTTCCCTGATCCCAGCTCCCTCTCTGTGGCCAAGAAGGGACTGTTCAGATTTTGTGTTATGACTGTCTGAATGATTATCCCTAGGGACTAGAGCTCTGCAATGGTGCCCTCAGTCAGACAATGGGTCATTGAGATTGATCAATCAGAAAGAATGGAGTCACTCATGGCACACAATACTGAGAAGTGAAATAATTATAGGAGCAAATGGTTCAGTGGACCACTTTTAAGGAGGATCCTCAATTTTACTTGTGGCTCCAATAAATTCCTTATTAACTTAGAAGGATTGAGAAACTGTTTTTTTTGGCAGGGGTGGTGATGTCTGGTGAATTTCCCCCCTCCTCCCTTACCCCCTCTTCTCCCTCTTTTTTAGCCGCCCTTTCTTTTCTCTCTCTTCTTTTCCCTTAATTTTTCTCCTCTTTCTTCTGGATACTCTTACTTTCATGAGTCATAGATAATACGGGTGTTCCTGAGATAAAACGAAACGCAAGCTTCTACAGACTATGTTCTATCCAAAATTTTCATAGGGTGTGGGATATATGTAACTTAGGGAAGGAAAAAGTGAGGCATTTGTCATGTTTAATAACAGTTTATTACAAATCTGTCCTTTTTTATTTCTTTTCTTTTGCTGAATTTCTTACTTTGTGATTGCATAAGATACCTTGTGTTGTTTTTGACATTAAAACTTATTAAAAATATTTTCTGCAAGTTCAAATCATTAGGCTACATTCAGACAACGTTTTTGATGCGTTTTGGGAGGATCTATTTTTCAGCATCAAAACTGGATTAGCTTTTTTTTTTAAAAAAAAAAAACGCATCAATAAACAGTTGATCCGTTTTTGATGTGTTTTGTGTGGCACCCCTGCGGGGTATTGCCACAGGATCCACCGGTGCAAGGAGGGTGTTATACCTTGGTTTGCACAGCACACCACACCTTCCACCCCAGACCTGAAGGGGGAGCTCTATTGTCTGCCTTAAGCCAGTTCCCCTTTAAAACATCCAGGCCTGAGGGGAGGAGTTAGTCAGTCTCGATAGTGAGTTGGAGAGAGCTGGAGTGAGGAGCTAGTCGCTGGGAAGAATCCAGGCCCAGGACCAGGGACCACTGACCACTGTGTTGCACCCTAGGAAAAGGGTTGGAGGCGGTTGGAGGAAACAGGGAATCAAGAGAGGGAACCAGTTAAGGTCTCCCTATAGTACACCCGGACACCGGAGTCCGACGATGCCAGCATTTAGTGCAACAGCAAAAGCCCAGAAGAATCAGGAGGAGTTCATCCCTGAAGACAACACAGTAAGAGACGCTAAAACTGACCAAGTACAGGACCAGGGGCCATAGGAGAAACAGGAACCCCGCAGAAGGACTTCATTGTCAGTTTATAGCAAAGCCCAGAGAGGGAGTAGGAGCGGTGGGTTCAGGCACAGGCAGGACTCAAACCAGACCACAGAGCACAAAGACAGAGGAGGCCTCATAACTTTCTAAGGTGGAAGTCCAAAGTTGCACCGGGGACCTGGTTATTTCTCTGGACTGTACCTGTTACCCTGTCACCAGTAAAAGGTACGTAACAATGATCACTGTGTGTGTGTGTGCCTGCTTAACTGCCGCAATTCACCGCCTTGTCTGCAGAGACGCGACTACTACTCCCCTCATCCATCCCCACTGCCCTGAGGTAAAGCTCCACCTGTGGGGAGCTGTACCACACTCTGCTGCACCCACCATCACCTCAGCGGCCGGCTGCAGCGCTGGCATACCCGTTACCAGTTACCATAGGTCGCGTCACGTTACTAATCCCCTTATCCCCCACCATTCCCCACCATTGAGGGTTCAGGGCACGGGATCGGGGACCGACCAGCCGTGATTCCCCATCAAAGCCGCCATTAGCCCGGTACCCGAGTACCCCCTACCCTGTCGATTTTGTAAGGATCTGTTTTTTAAGCCCATAGACAATGGTTTCAATGGAAAAAGCGAATCAGAAAAACACCAAACAAACTGACATGCTCATTCTTTTTGAGGATCAGTTTTTCACCTAAAAAACAGACCACTGCAAAATGTTGTGTCTGAATGACAAATCTTGAAATCTCATAGACTTGACTGAAAATCTCTGAAATTGATCCATTACACTGCACTGTCACTGCAAAAATCGGATCCTCACAAAATAGATCTAAAACACATTAAAAACTTGTGTCGGTAGCCTTATCTTGGAGTTCTGAGACCCTACAGTAGGCGAAACCTTCTTACAAAATATGAAGTAGTATTGTCAGTGTGAGAATATGCACATGGTGCGACTTACTGCCCAAAAATGCCTAATAATAGTGCATCTCAATGAATTAAAATATTATCAAACATCTATATCATATTGCCATGTTTTGAAACACGTTGACTAATAAATCAGTTTTATATTCACCCTTTGATGTCTCGTGGAATACTGCAGCGTGGTTTTTAACCCTTCAATCTCCCTACTTTAATTTTCTGAAATAATGACCTTTGGGATTTCATTGGCTGTAAGCCATAATCATCAACATTTACAGAAATAAACACTTGAAATAGATCACTCTGTTTGTAATGACTCTATATACAGTATATGTTATACTTTATGCATTGAATTACTGAAATAAATTAACTGTTTGATGATATTCTAATTCATTGGGATGTACTAGTATTCTTCATCATCAAAATCAAGTAAAATATTCTAAAATATCTAAATAATTATTAGAGATATAGTAATAAAAAAAGTTTTACATATTAAGTATGCAATTACTATATATTTTGCTTAAAATATATTCTTACAGGTAAAGACTAAACAGAAAATAGTGTTGGTACTTTTTAACGATTATTGTGAAAGGTCAAGCATGCTACAACATCTTTTTAAGATTTATGCAAATAAATGCAATTGTCACCATTGGAATTTTTAGTAATGTTTTATAATGTGAATGGCTGTGTTGGACAATGAACAAGAAGTAGAAATATCTGCACAAGAAGGCCTGGGCACAACAAAAATAGAGATTAAAAAAAACATCCTGCAACAGTGAGAAACAATTATGTTGACTTCATTAATTAGACTTAGATACGTTTTAAAATATTAAACAGAAGTTAAAGTCATATACATGAAGTCCCAAAAGCTTCAAGAAAAGCTTTTTGTTCTTCTATACACTGAACTGTCCCAAACGAAAAAGTGCTTCAAGAAAAGCTTTATGTTCTTCTATACACTGAACTGTCCCAAAACGAAAAAGTGCTTCAAGAAAAGCTTTATGTTCTTCTATACACTGAACTGTCCCAAAACGAAAAAGTGCCATAAACTGCTAAAATGGTAAAAAAAAATTGCCATGTAATATGGTGGAAGGATAGCTGACTCTTCAAGGGAATTGAAGAAGCTGATAGAGCCTCCAACATTATGTGCTATGTTCACAGAGTATCTATGACTTGGTTGTGTCATAATTTTTCATGCTTAAACTATAAATTGGTATTTGCAAAGGGAAGTAGGACATTTGTGCAAGGTCATGGGCATGGAGCATTGCTTACAAAAGGCTAAAATGAGGCCTTGATTACCTATGTTGTCTTTCATGGATTGGTATTAGAATGTTAAGTACTAGTTAACAAATGGGTTTAAAGGGGTTGTCAGGGCTTTTTGTATAATTTAGGTGTACAGTATATCTTGGCTACAAAATGTTGACAGTTTGTAATTTACACCCTGTCAATATTTTGCAGGGTTACCCAAATATCACTATATTGTGTCTGCAGGAGACCGACCAGGGGGCATGTTTGTCTTGAAGCTTGCATTTGAATACATAATTGGTCGTTTACGCAGTCTCCCTCAAACACAGCTCTGACTTCCACAGCTTCCCCCCAGTTTCAGCATGTGTGGCACACCTGTGGTCCGGTTGTCACCAGAAGTTGAAGTGACCGGGATTGGTAAGTCCAGTCACCCAAACACACACCCACCACACTCCAATCCCAAGACTAGGGACTCCATGCCCAGCATCGGGATGACGGATGGAGGGAGGGGAATTTAGACAGGAAACGGTCAGGAAGGGGAACAAAACCAGAAAACACCACAGAAAGTAGTTCAGTTAGTTAGCCCGTTGAACAGTTAATCAGTCGAGTCAGATGGAGAGGAGACAGCACCTTAATTATACGGAACTGAAAGAATATGGACCCGGCGGCCTGTACCACCATGAGGCTGTTCCAGGTTCCGGGCTACAGACCGTAGAGAGACAGAAGGAGTCCTAGGGGCATGGGTAGTGAGCAATCCACCTGTGCGCCCGATTTAGTGGCTGAAGGACTGAGCAGAAACCAGGGTGCCGGCTCTGAGCTGGCCAGGACGCCCCACGCTCCAACCATGAACCCTGCGGGGTCTTTATGTACCGCGACCCAAAACCCCGTTGCAGCGAAGAGAAGGCCGCTGTACTAGGGCCAGGAGACCAGGCAGTTCTGTCAACTAAGGCCCGTGGCCGCTGGATCATAGCTTTGCATACGGGAGTGAAAGGAAGAGAGGCCCATGGAAAGGAACACAAAAGGAGGTGAACTGGATGAGCCATCCTGGCTGCTAAAAGACTACAGGAGCAACCACTGCACTGTCTTGTAACTTGAACATCTGCCGAGAAAGCAAAGTAAACTGGGTTGAAGCTCATCACTGTGTGAGACTGTTATTTCTACGCCTGAGGAGAGGTAGACTGATTCGCTGAGTTGGCAGCAGGAGCATGCCCGGGAGTGTCTCTGATCTCTGCCAGCAGCCAGCACAGCCCCGCTGACCTCCTATTCCCCAATGACCTATCACCTCCATAGACTATACAGTTGCCCTGGGGGCCCATTCTTCCCGTGGAGAGCTAAACCATCCTAGCTGCTACTCCCATCATCATCAGAGGTCCTGACCGCAGCAGCGGCTATACCGGCCGCCTTTCACGGGTGTCGTCATGACAAAACTCTTTTATTTTTATATTTTTCTTTTATACCTTTTTAAATTCCCCTTTTTACCTGATCGCCTGATGAGGGTATCACGGGCCAGGTCACGCCACTGTGACATCCCACAGCCCCCAACATTATTTTGAGCCTGGTTCTGAGTACCCCACGGTCCCTGCCCGGGGTGAGTCACATGCCCGGCTCATTTCCTCCCCCCCCAGTCTCAGCATACTAGGCCAAGCCCAGACTCCTACAGCCCACCCCCCAGTCTCAACATGCTTGCTAGCCCTGGGCTCCTACAGGCCCACTCTTCCAATCTCCGCATACCCGGCCTTCCCCAGACTCCTACAGTCCCTCCCACCCCCCACCCCCATTGCACATAGCGGTCTCCACATCTGTATGAAGGAGATGACCACTGAGTGCACTGAGCTGCAGATTCGGCACACTGTGTCATAGGAGGAGATGAGCGTTATATGCAATTCGGTGTAAACGCTCACCTCCTCCCATGTGGCTGCGTTGTCAGTGGAGTGTCCTCTACTGTCTGCTGTAGCTGCCTGTCGTGTGTCCTGCTCTGTATCAAGCAGCCACCCACTCGATGTCAGTGGAGATGATGCTCCTTCTCTCTGTATCTACTCCATCACACAGAGCGGGTGGATGCAGCAGAGAGCCCCCTGGTTGGTCTCCTGCAGATACAAAATAGTGATATCTGGTTAACCCTGAAAAATGTTGACAGGGTGTAAATTACAAATTGTCAACATTTTGCAGCTTAGATACACATATAAATTATACAAAAAACCCGGACAACCCCTTTAAGGAAAGTTTTTTTTGACAAGAAACTTGCATGATAATTAGAATAAATAGTATATTTTCAGTTCATTTGAAGTTCTATACTTTAACTATTTACTGTAATCTTTTATTAAAAGGTTTACCAATTTTGATTTGGGGTAACCGATGATTTGAAACTGTCTCTAAAGAAAGGGATTCAAGTACAAACTCAAAAATATTCTATCTGCCTAAAGCAACATTTTTCAGAACACTTTGATAATTATCTATTATATAAAACCCGAAGGCCACTTCCGCCCAAAATCCGCTTCCGCTTCCGTGATGGCCTCCCTCCTGTGTCCAACTCCGGAACCGGAAGCACCAGACCCACGAGCGGCGCCACCGGCCCTGCACAGAGCCCCGTCTGCGGCCGCCCACATCCCGCCCACAGCCCTGCAGCTCACCGCCCACCAACATCCGCCAACCGGCCCGGAACGAGTGTGGGGCCTCCGCCGGCACAGCTCCCAGTCCTGCCGCTCTCTCCACAGACCGGCTGACGCTCCTCCATCACCAGCTAGCCCCGCCCACACTCCGCCCCCGGCCTCCGGAACCGCCAACAGCACTGCCGCTGCCCGCCGCCCGCCAACAGCCCAGTAAGTCTTCCGCCACCCTGCCTCCGCTCTCCTCTGCCACCTCCAGCCCTCCTCTGCCCCCTCCAGCCCTGCTCTGCCCCCTCCAGCCCTGCTCTGCACCCTCCAGCCCTGCTCTGCACCCTCCAGCCCTGCTCTGCACCCTCCAGCCCTGCTCTGCACCCTCCAGCCCTGCTCTGCACCCTCCAGCCCTGCTCTGCACCCTCCAGCCCTGCTCTGCACCCTCCAGCCCTGCTCTGCACCCTCCAGCCCTGCTCTGCACCCTCCAGCCCTGCTCTGCACCCTCCAGCCCTGCTCTGCACCCTCCAGCCCTCACTGCTGACCCTGAGCCCTCACTGCTGACCCCTCAGCCCTCACTGCTGACCCCTGAGCCCTCACTGCTGACCCCTGCGCCCTCACTGCTGACCCCTGAGCCCTCACTGCTGACCCCTGAGCCCTCACTGCTGACCCCTGAGCCCTCACTGCTGACCCCTGAGCCCTCACTGCTGACCCCTGCGCCCTCACTGCTGACCCCTGCGCCCTCACTGCTGACCCCTGCGCCCTCACTGCTGACCCCTGCGCCCTCACTGCTGACCCCTGCGCCCTCACTGCTGACCCCTGCGCCCTCACTGCTGACCCCTGAGCCCTCACTGCTGAGCCCTCACTGCTGACCCCTGAGCCCTCACTGCTGACCCCTGAGCCCTCACTGCTGACCCCTGAGCCCTCACTGCTGACCCCTGAGCCCTCACTGCTGACCCTGAGCCCTCACTGCTGAGCCCTCACTGCTGACCCCTGAGCCCTCACTGCTGACCCCTGAGCCCTCACTGCTGACCCCTGAGCCCTCACTGCTGACCCCTGCGCCCTCACTGCTGACCCCTGCGCCCTCACTGCTGACCCCTGCGCCCTCACTGCTGACCCCTGAGCCGTCACTGCTGAGCCCTCACTGCTGACCCCTGAGCCCTCACTGCTGACCCCTGAGCCCTCACTGCTGACCCCTGAGCCCTCACTGCTGACCCCTGAGCCTCACTGCTGACCCCTGAGCCCTCACTGCTGACCCCTGAGCCCTCACTGCTGACCCCTGAGCCCTCACTGCTGACCCCTGAGCCCTCACTGCTGACCCCTGAGCCCTCACTGCTGACCCCTGAGCCCTCACTGCTGACCCTGAGGCTGCGCCCTCACTGCTGACCACTGAGCCTGCGCCTCACTGCTGACCCCTGAGCCCTCACTGCTGACCCCTGCGCCCTCACTGCTGACCCCTGCGCCCTCACTGCTGACCCCTGAGCCCTCACTGCTGACCCCTGCGCCCTCACTGCTGACCCCTGCGCCCTCACTGCTGACCCCTGCGCCCTCACTGCTGACCCCTGCGCCCTCACTGCTGACCCCTGCGCCCTCACTGCTGACCCCTGCGCCCTCACTGCTGACCCCTGCGCCCTCACTGCTGACCCCTGCGCCCTCACTGCTGACCCCTGCGCCCTCACTGCTGACCCCTGCGCCCTCACTGCTGACCCCTGCGCCCTCACTGCTGACCCCTGCGCCCTCACTGCTGACCCCTGCGCCCTCACTGCTGACCCCTGCGCCCTCACTGCTGACCCCTGCGCCCTCACTGCTGACCCCTGCGCCCTCACTGCTGACCCCTGCGCCCTCACTGCTGACCCCTGCGCCCTCACTGCTGACCCCTGAGCCCTCACTGCTGAGCCCTCACTGCTGACCCCTGAGCCCTCACTGCTGACCCCTGAGCCCTCACTGCTGACCCCTGAGCCCTCACTGCTGACCCCTGAGGCTGCGCCCTCACTGCTGACCACTGAGCCTGCGCCCTCACTGCTGACCCCTGAGCCCTCACTGCTGACCCCTGAGCCCTCACTGCTGACCCCTGAGCCCTCACTGCTGACCCCTGAGCCCTCACTGCTGACCCCTCACTGCTGACCCCTGAGCCCTCACTGCTGACCCCTGAGCCCTCACTGCTGACCCCTGAGCCCTCACTGCTGACCCCTGAGCCCTCACTGCTGACCCCTGAGCCCTCACTGCTGACCCCTCAGCCCTCACTGCTGACCCCTGAGCCCTCACTGCTGACCCCTGAGGCTGCGCCCTCACTGCTGACCACTGAGCCTGCGCCCTCACTGCTGACCACTGAGCCCTCACTGCTGACCCCTGCGCCCTCACTGCTGACCCCTGCGCCCTCACTGCTGACCCCTGCGCCCTCACTGCTGACCCCTGAGCCCTCACTGCTGACCCCTGCGCCCTCACTGCTGACCCCTGCGCCCTCACTGCTGACCCCTGCGCCCTCACTGCTGACCCCTGCGCCCTCACTGCTGACCCCTGCGCCCTCACTGCTGACCCCTGCGCCCTCACTGCTGACCCCTGCGCCCTCACTGCTGACCCCTGCGCCCTCACTGCTGACCCCTGCGCCCTCACTGCTGACCCCTGAGCCCTCACTGCTGACCCCTGAGCCCTCACTGCTGACCCCTGAGCCCTCACTGCTGACCCCTGAGCCCTCACTGCTGACCCCTGAGCCCTCACTGCTGACCCCTGAGCCCTCACTGCTGACCCCTGAGCCCTCACTGCTGACCCCTGAGCCCTCACTGCTGACCCCTGAGCCCTCACTGCTGACCCCTGAGCCACCGCCCTCACTGCTGACCCCTGAGCCACCGCCCTCACTGCTGACCCCTGAGCCACCGCCCTCACTGCTGACCCCTGAGCCACCGCCCTCACTGCTGACCCCTGAGCCACCGCCCTCACTGCTGACCCCTGAGCCACCGCCCTCACTGCTGACCCCTGAGCCACCGCCCTCACTGCTGACCCCTGAGCCACCGCCCTCACTGCTGACCCCTCAGGCTGCGCCCTCACTGCTGACCCCTCAGGCTGCGCCCTCACTGCTGACCCTCGCCCTAGCTGACTGCGCCTCACTGCTGACCCCTGCGCCCTCACTGCTGACCCCTGCGCCCTCACTGCTGACCCCTGCGCCCTCACTGCTGACCCCTGCGCCCTCACTGCTGACCCCTGCGCCCTCACTGCTGACCCCTGCGCCCTCACTGCTGACCCCTGCGCCCTCACTGCTGACCCCTGCGCCCTCACTGCTGACCCCTGCGCCCTCACTGCTGACCCCTGCGCCCTCACTGCTGACCCCTGCGCCCTCACTGCTGACCCCTGCGCCCTCACTGCTGACCCCTGCGCCCTCACTGCTGACCCCTGCGCCCTCACTGCTGACCCCTGCGCCCTCACTGCTGACCCCTGCGCCCTCACTGCTGACCCCTGCGCCCTCACTGCTGACCCCTGCGCCCTCACTGCTGACCCCTGCGCCCTCACTGCTGACCCCTGCGCCCTCACTGCTGACCCCTGCGCCCTCACTGCTGACCCCTGCGCCCTCACTGCTGACCCCTGAGCCACCGCCCTCACTGCTGACCCCTGAGCCACCGCCCTCACTGCTGACCCCTGAGCCACCGCCCTCACTGCTGACCCCTGAGCCACCGCCCTCACTGCTGACCCCTGAGCCACCGCCCTCACTGCTGACCCCTGAGCCACCGCCCTCACTGCTGACCCCTGAGCCACCGCCCTCACTGCTGACCCCTGAGCCACCGCCCTCACTGCTGACCCCTGAGCCACCGCCCTCACTGCTGACCCCTGGCCGCGCCCTCACTGCTGACCCCTGCGCCCTCACTGCTGACCCCTGCGCCCTCACTGCTGACCCCTGCGCCCTCACTGCTGACCCCTGCGCCCTCACTGCTGACCCCTGCGCCCTCACTGCTGACCCCTGCGCCCTCACTGCTGACCCCTGCGCCCTCACTGCTGACCCCTGCGCCCTCACTGCTGACCCCTGCGCCCTCACTGCTGACCCCTGCGCCCTCACTGCTGACCCCTGCGCCCTCACTGCTGACCCCTGCGCCCTCACTGCTGACCCCTGCGCCCTCACTGCTGACCCCTGCGCCCTCACTGCTGACCCCTGAGCCCTCACTGCTGACCCCTGGCCCTCACTGCTGACCCCTGCGCCCTCACTGCTGACCCCTGCGCCCTCACTGCTGACCCCTGCGCCCTCACTGCTGACCCCTGCGCCCTCACTGCTGACCCCTGCGCCCTCACTGCTGACCCCTGAGCCTGCGCCCTCACTGCTGACCCCTGAGCCTGCGCCCTCACTGCTGACCCCTGAGCCTGCGCCCTCACTGCTGACCCCTGAGCCTGCGCCCTCACTGCTGACCCCTGAGCCTGCGCCCTCACTGCTGACCCCTGAGCCTGCGCCCTCACTGCTGACCCCTGAGCCTGCGCCCTCACTGCTGACCCCTGAGCCTGCCCCCTCACTGCTGACCCCTGAGCCTGCCCCTCACTGCTGACCCCTGAGCTGCCCCTCACTGCTGACCCCTGAGGCTGCGCCCTCACTGCTGACCCTGAGGCTGCGCCCTCACTGCTGACCCCTGAGGCTGCGCCCTCACTGCTGACCCTGAGTGCGCTCACTGCTGACCCCTGAGCCACCGCCCTCACTGCTGACCCCTGAGGCTGCGCCCTCACTGCTGACCCCTGAGCCTGCGCCCTCACTGCTGACCCCTGAGCCTGCGCCCTCACTGCTGACCCTGAGCCTGCGCCCTCACTGCTGACCCTGAGCCTGCGCCCTCACTGCTGACCCCTGAGCCTGCCCCCCTCACTGCTGACCCTGAGCCTGCCCCCTCACTGCTGACCCCTGAGCCTGCCCCCTCACTGCTGACCCCTGAGGCTGCGCCCTCACTGCTGACCCCTGAGGCTGCGCCCTCACTGCTGACCCCTGAGGCTGCGCCCTCACTGCTGACCCCTGAGGCTGCGCCCTCACTGCTGACCCCTGAGGCTGCGCCCTCACTGCTGACCCCTGAGCCACCGCCCTCACTGCTGACCCCTGAGGCTGCGCCCTCACTGCTGACCCCTGAGGCTGCGCCCTCACTGCTGACCCCTGAGGCTGCGCCCTCACTGCTGACCCCTGAGCCACCGCCCTCACTGCTGACCCCTGAGCCACCGCCCTCACTGCTGACCCTGAGCCACCGCCCTCACTGCTGACCCCTGAGCCACCGCCTCACTGCTGACCCTGAGCCACCGCCCTCACTGCTGACCCCTGAGCCACCGCCCTCACTGCTGACCCCTGAGCCACCGCCCTCACTGCTGACCCCTGAGCCACCGCCCTCACTGCTGACCCTGAGCCACCGCCCTCACTGCTGACCCCTGAGCCACCGCCCTCACTGCTGACCCTGAGCCACCGCCCTCACTGCTGACCCCTGAGCCACCGCCTCACTGCTGACCCCTGAGCCACCGCCCTCACTGCTGACCCTGAGCCACCGCCCTCACTGCTGACCCCTGAGCCACCGCCCTCACTGCTGACCCCTGAGCCACCGCCCTCACTGCTGACCCCTGAGCCACCGCCCTCACTGCTGAACCCTGAGCCACCGCCCTCACTGCTGACCCTGAGCCACCGCCCTCACTGCTGACCCTGAGCCACCGCCCTCACTGCTGACCCTGAGCCTGCGCCCTCACTGCTGACCCCTGAGCCACCGCACTCACTGCTGACCCTGAGCCACCGCCCTCACTGCTGACCCCTGAGCCACCGCCCTCACTGCTGACCCTGAGCCACCGCCCTCACTGCTGACCCTGAGCCACCGCACTCACTGCTGACCCTGAGCACCGCACTCACTGCTGACCCCTGAGCCACCTGTACACACACAATTAATTTCACCGCACTCCCCTAACTATTACTAAATAAACTATATATATATATTCTAGACTACCCGATTCTTCAGAATCGGGCTGCCATCTAGTAATGTATAAACAGAGATCCAGCATATAGAAAAGAGAAATAACAATCGCCTCTTTCTCCTATGTCAAAGAACCAAATTATATTTTTTGCTTGCAAAATTATTTATCAATATTAAATACATTGAGGTGTCTACTAGATTGTGGACTAGTGTATGATACAGGCTTAAAAAATAATTACTTAAAGAGGTGTTTTCAAGTTTATTGCGTAAAAAAGTCTACACTATTAATCCAGAATCGATAAAATAGGGAATAGATTCCCAATTGCTGGAGTCGGACCTCTGGGAGCCCCACTTATGCTGTGAACCAGGCCTCTGAAGAGCTTTGTGGGAATGGAGTGGTGAAGGATCATATCTACAGCTGCTCCTTTTATTCATTTGTATAAAGGCGTCATCACACACACAGATAATTGTGCAGATATTGTTCGCAGATCTCTGGTTGCAGTGAAATCATGGACACCTTGTTCCATTTTGTGGCCGTGTACAAATGTAACAATGTGTCCATGATTTCACTTCAACCAGAGATCTGCCAACAATATCTGAACAATTATCTGTGTGTGTAACTGGGCCTTAAAAAAGAGAGGAAATATGTGGAATCCATGTGTGCTGCTGTATAATGTTCAGATCCCAAGGAAATCAGTGAATGCAAGTGGCTTTATACAACATGTTTCAAGGTGTATTCTTCACCCTCCATCAGGACTACCACCAGTTGGAAACCACGTTTTCCTCTATTTTTCTACTGTTGCTTCGGGCTGTGGATAATGCAGCAGCTGTGTGGAGCTTTTATACTGGCTGTGTATGACACAACCCTCTAAGGTCAGCAGTCTCATTTCAGATTACCTATCACTGTTTTTATCAGATAAGAGCCTATTGCGCTTTCTATCCCACAGTTAGGCTGGGTTCACATTTGCGGACCCCTCCGCAGCGTTCTGCGGAGTGGTCCGCAATGTGACCGCAGCGGCCGCGAGCTCCTATCTTTATAATGGGAGCGCACGGTGCTGCGCTTGACAGCGCATGACCGTGCGCACCCATTCACTCCCATATGTGATCTGTGCGCAGGCGGATGCCTGCGCACAAAACACACAGTCTCGTCCGCACCAGGGACGCAACATGTTGCGTCCCTGGTGCGGGCGAGAGTGTGTGATTTGTGCGCAGGCATCCGCCTGCGCACAGATCACATATGGGAGTGAATGGGTGCGCACGGTCATGCGCTGTCAAGCGCAACACCGTGCGCTCCCATTATAAAGATAGGAGCTCGCGGCCGCTGCGGTCACATTGCGGACCCCTCCGCAGAACGCTGTGGAGGGGTCCGCAAATGTGAAGGCAGCCTTATTCATCCATTTATTTGGAGTGCCAAAGATGAATAGAGATAAGCTCTTGTGTGGAACCCAAGGGTCTAAGTGCCACTGTGTCATCACTGCCCCCGGGTGGTGCTGTCACGCTGAGAGCAACAAAAGGGTCTTCTCATCAGGCAGGAAAACTAAGCCCAGGTTCAGGGTGAGCTCCCCTATAAATTCTGGTCTGGGGCGGAGCCAGTTAGTTCAGTTCCCGGGAAAAGTACCTGGAGGATTGAGCTGTGCTAAGCTGATCCTAGGTACAGCTGATTAGTTCCTAGGAGGACTGAGGCAGGCATCCTGGTGGACTAGAGGCTGCAGAGCTCGTCCCAGGATCACTAACTCAGTGCCAGGCCTAAGGCTAGGATCTGAAGAGAGTCGCTGGAACACCTGGTGAGCCAAGTAACATCGTGCTCACCCCAGAGAAAGGCGCAGAGAATGAACACCGGGTCCGAGACTGTGCAGGGTCTAACGTCCCGGCAGGCAACACCGGAAGGTGGGGAATTCCAGGTTCCTCAGTCACACCGTGCCCAGAGACATAACAACGGAGAGAGTTCAGGAACACTCGAGTTGCCTGTCATACCAGAACCTCGAAGGAAGAGAGAGGGCCGGCAGCTTAGCTGATGCAGCAGCAAGAGCCAAGACAAAGAGCGCAGTAAGGTAGCCAAAGATCCGGCTGAGTGAGGAGAACCCCGAGTTGCTCTCAGCAAAGACTCTGTGGACAACTGCCAGAACTAAGCTACTGCAGTAAAAGACTGAATGACCAACAAAACAGTGAGTCTGCCTATTGCTTGTGCCTGTTGTCCTGCATCCTATACCTAACTACCTTAACTGCCCCAGGGAACTGCTCTGCCCATGGAGAGCCACTCCATCCCAGCTGCCTGTCCATCACCCCAGAGGTTCTGCAGCAGCGGTGGCCCACTATAGCCACAGACCATGGGTGGCATCACGAAAAACTCCCTTTCATAATTCCCTTTCCCTACCAAGCCAGAAAACCCCCCTTTTCAGCTGCACCCAGGGTCATGTAACCCGGGTCTCGAACCCCATGGCTCCCCAAAGACAGTATAGCCCAGTTCCGAGTACCCCACGGCCCTGGGGTCCGACACTTGGCTTTCTCAATCTGTCTCATTAAGAATGAATAGAGCAGCAGTGCACATGATTGACCACCCCTCTTATCACACAGGCCTCTCCAGAGGCCCAGTTCTCAGTGATCGGGAAAATATCCTCTATTTAATGTGTAGTGGAAATTTTCTAAACTCGAGAATATCCCATCAACTTCTTTTGCTCTCAAATCTCAATGATTAAGGTGCCAAGTACAAGATGCAAACAGTTTCAAATTCCAATGACTTCAGGAGGTAAAATAGGATGGCACGGTGGCTCAGAGGTTAGGACTACAGCCTTGCTGCGCTGGGGCCCTGATGGGACAACATCTGCAAGGAATCTGTATGTTCTCGCCAAGTTTCCTTCCACACTCCAAAGACATACTCATAGGATGTTAATATTGTGAGCTCCAATGGGGACAGTGATGCAAAATGTATGTAAAGCGCTATGGAATTAATAGCGCTATAGAAATGAAAAAATAGTATAGCATAGAACGTGTAATTAGTGTGAATAACAAATTAGCATTAGATTCAAAGTACAGGGCTAACATTGGCATAATGCGAAACTGCTTACTGTCAGAGCTGCACAGCTCCGTCAACAATATATTGGCCGTGGTCAAGTACTGCACATCCACCCCCTATTGATTAGAATAGGAGGTAGACATGTAGTACTACCCAAGCATGGCTACTATACAGTTGACAGAGCCGTTCTGTGCACCTCTGCAAGTAAGTTTCGGCTGTGAACAGCTCATCAGCAATGGCGCTGAGTGTCACACTCCCACCGATCAAATATTGCTGACCCATCCTAAGGGCGAGAGCAGGCAGCCATAGATTCTCACTGCTGAGAGAATCAGGCTGATTATGCTAATGACACTCTGAACAGTATTTCATCCGAGTTTAAACGTGATCCTATTCTCTTAAATTGATAGAATTGAAGTACACTGTTAGGAGGAATATGGAGAACAACACACTGTGCCACTGCGTAGAAATTAGGGCCTCGTTACGCATAGCGATGCTCCAGCGATAACGACAACAATACCACTTGGTAGGGATCGCTGGTGCATCGCTCCTTGATCGCTGGTGAGTACTGAAATCGTTGGTCGTCGTCCCTGTCAAACACAGTGATGCACGCTGCCCAGCGGTAGACCGACGATCAAAAAATGTTCAAGATCGCTTTGTAACGATCACCGATCTCACAGCGGGGGCCTGGTCACTGCTACATGTCACACATAGTAAGATTGCTGGCGAGGTCGCTGTTACATCACAAAACCTGTGACGTTGCAGCGATATCGCTAGCGATATCATTGTGTGTGAAGTACCCCTTAGACTGCATTCATCTGTCATCTAAAAGCAGTCTGATGGTTTCCACGCACTCCTTGACTTCCATAGTCAAGTGCAATCTGAATATTGGATCAAACTTGGACATGCTGCAAATTGTTTTCCTCAGATAGACACTGTCCAAGGAAAAAATCTGACATGTAAGAGGCCCCATAAAATAACATTGGACAGACTGCACACAAAACAAAACTACGGCCATCTGCCCCTGCCCTAAAGATAGGCCATCAATATTAAAGTTCTGTACAACCCCTTTCAATATAATCGAGGTTAGCTCATTTCTGTTAATGTTCCAGGAGATCTTTTTGGGCCTTAGACCCCACTGGTATTTGAGAAGTACGGTATATTCTGTCCAGTGGAGGTGACATCATTTTAGTTATGAAATAACAATCCCTGGATACATTTTTAGAGATGTGGTATTAAACATCCCATAAAAGAACCAGAACAGAGTATTAGTGAGTCTACTCATTGATGAATAATTACTAATCTACGGTTCATTCTACTTTGATATTCTTTCTAATATTGAAGAATTTCTTGAGTTTCTCTTTATTAATAATTTATTTCTCCAGTAGGATCTTCTCTACTAGAGATTCTGCCAGCAGAATTTTGCATTTGATGCAGAACATCACATTGATCACTCTATACAGCTGAGGATGTGAAGGATTGGTGGCAAGCCTGTTCAGTTTGTGGATAGACCTTAATTAATTTTACAAACAAAAAATGCCAAGAAAGGCTGAACGCTCCAAAGATCTTTTTCATTTTTCAGCCTGATATGCTGCAAAGCCTTTGATGCATAAAATTATACACATCCAAGAAGAACATGAAGTCATTTAAATGCATGGATGTCTTTTTATGTCAGGAGAGATTGTCTGCTGGTTAAATAGATTTAAAGGTGTAAAGAAGAAAAGTATGGAAAAAATAGATAAAGCAATTGAGAAATCACTGAACTATGCACGAGGCAGGGATATACAATGGCACCTGTGTATTTCAGTTACTGATATTCTGTAACCAATTCCAGGCAGTAGTTATAGTAGAATAGTAGACTATTTGCACAACAAAACTAATAAGAAGTACAGTAATCTTTGCTTTATAAATATACCATCTCAATTATACATTTCAGAATAAGTTTTTGTATTTACTGTTATAAAAAATCTTTAAGTTAGTCAGGATCGTAATTATACAGTGAGCAGAGGATGCAAACATACGTGGGCTCTGAAGCCTAAGGGGGCAGTAAAAGAACCCCTGCTCAGGTCTATAAATAATTATACATCACAATTCGTATTTTATATTGCTTTGATTATAACCTATTGTGATTAGGACTTTTTATATAAACAGTTGAAAGATAACATTCAATGAGATTTAGTGGCCAAGCACATTGGAAGGTGCAGAGGTAGTGGGTGTGGAGGTAGTAGGCACGGATGTAGTAGGTGAGAGGGTAGTAGGTGAGGAGGTAGTAGATGTGAATGTAATAAGATGTAATAAGTGCGGAGGTAGTAGGTGCGGAGGTAGTAGATATGGATGTAATAAGATGTAATAAGTGCGGAGGTAGTAGGTGCGGAGGTAGTGGGTGTGGAGGTAGTAGGCACAGATGTAGTAGGTGAGAGGGTAGTAGGTGCGGAGGTAGTAGGTGCGGAGGTAGTGGGTGTGGAGGTAGTAGGCACGGATGTAGTAGGTGAGAGGGTAGTAGGTGCGGAGGTAGTATATGTGAATGTAATAAGATGTAATAAGTGCGGAGGTAGTAGGTGCGGAGGTAGTGGGTGTGGAGGTAGTAGGCACGGATGTAGTAGGTGAGAGGGTAGTAGGCACGGATGTAGTAGGTGAGAGGGTAGTAGGTGCGGAGGTAGTATATGTGAATGTAATAAGATGTAATAAGTGCGGAGGTAGTAGGTGCGGAGGTAGTGGGTGTGGAGGTAGTAGGCACGGATGTAGTAGGTGAGAGGGTAGTAGGTGCGGAGGTAGTAGATATGAATGTAATAAAATGTAATAAGTGCGGAGGTAGTAGGTGCGGAGGTAGTAGGTTCTGTGGTAGTAGATGTGGATGTAATAGGTGCAGAGATTGTAGGTTCGTGGGTAGTAGGTGTGGAGGTAGTAGATGTGGATGTTATAAGTGCGGAGGTAGTAGGTGAAGAGGTAGTAGGTGTGGAGGTAGTAGATGTGGATGTAATAGGTGCAGAGATTGTAGGTTCGTGGGTAATAGGTGTGGAGGTAGTAGCTGTGGATGTTATAAGTGCGGAGGTAGTAGGTGCAGAGGTAGTAGGTTCTGGGATAGTAGATGTGGCTGTAATAGGTGCAGAGATTGTAGGTTCGGGGGTAGTAGGTGTGGAGGTAGTAGATGTGGATGTTATAAGTGTGGGGGTAGTAGGTGCGGAGGTAGTAGGTTCGGGGGTAGTAGATGTGGATGTAATAGGTGCAGAGATTGCAGGTTCGTGGGTAGTAGGTGTGGAGGTAGTAGATGTGGATGTTATAAGTGCGGAGGTAGAAGGTGTGGAGGTTGTAGGTTTGGAGGTAGTAGTTTCGGAGGTAGTAGGTGCAGAGGTAGTAGATGTAGATGTAATAAGTTCAGAGATAGTGGGTGTGGAAATAGTAGGTGTAGGGGTAGTAGGTGCAGAGGTAGTAGGAGCGGAGGTAGTAGGTATGGAGATAGTAGATGTGGTTGTAATAAGTGGAGAGGTAGTAGGTGCGGTGGTAATAGGTGTGGAGGTAGCAGATGCGGAGGTAGTAGGTGCAGAGGTAGTAGATAAGGTGGTAGGTGTGGAGGTAGTAGGTATGGTGGTAGTAGGTGCAGAGTTAGTATGTGTGGTGGTAGTAGGTGTGGTGGTAGTAGGTGCGGAGGTAGTAGGTACAGAAGTAGGTGTGGTGGAAGTAGGTGTGAAGATCTCAGTGTGGAGGAAGTAGGTGTGGTGGTGGTAGGTGTAGAGGTAGTAGGTGTACGTGGAGTCTGATGCCTGACAGGGCCTAAAGGCCCACCTTGCCACATAAAAACTGTTTACATATCACTATGGTAAGTAGAGGCCTTATTGTACCAGCTTCACCATCAGGTCCCAAGAGCCTCAAGATATATTTTTGGTTCTTCTATATCAATATTCAAGTGACTAGGAATATAATAATGACTTTTAAGTACACTTAGGATATGTTAAAATACAGAGGTGATAAAATGCCTTAAAATGTGTCAAACTGTTTTCCCCGATAATAAACTAACTGTCCTGCTGTGCTTAGCACATATGGTAGTGTCCCAGCAATTACCCATAGAACTGCAATCACTTTACTTTTCCAGTATGCAGATTGTCTTACGTTAATTGGGGGCAAAGCCCTGAAATATTTTCAGATACCGTCATAAAAAGTAACTAAAGTGAAATATCCAGAGCCTTCTTAATAATCATTAAATAGAAGAACATATCATTTATGACAAAGAGTTGTATAGTCACAGACCCCATCATGACTGGTAAAGTTTTAGCCAAGACAAAGGCTTTGAAGATGTTCCACATAAAATGAGTTATCAGGACACCAATGTGTATTCCACAGTCAGCAGAGAGCATCCTGTCTTCTGGGTCATAAAGATTGCAGATAAATATGATTTGTTAAGTACAGGGCAGAATTGATCTGAGAATTGTGCCTTGCAAACATTTTCCTCTTCCCAGCACAGAGTCAGCAGAGCTTTCTGGTGCCATAATTGCAGATAGCCACTGCAGTGAGGGAAGAGATGAAATGAAGGCAATGTCCTACCTAGGCCACTGGCTACACCAGCAATGTCAGCAGGTGCCGGGAACATAGCAAACCTTTCAGTGTGGGATTATTGAGCATTTTGGGCCTTGGCCACCAATGGACTGTGCGTCAGAGACATCTATCACTGAGCAGTGCGATCCAAGGGTGGACACATAATGGGCTGAGATTAGACAGATAAACAAACTTGGCGAGCCTTCTCCCAGCTAGGACTGCTGTGCTGCATTGCAGGAATGTACGTGCCATCGGGGAGAGAGCTGGGCACAAAGTTGCTCCAGGTGGCAGGCAGTCCCTGAGAGTAGTAGTCCTCACTATCCGCATACTGCAGTACTTCCTTATGCATCATGATTGGGAGCTGCTATCCTGCTACAAGCTGCTGATCTGATCCTGCAGCTGTTACACCTTGCAGAGGTCATTGCAGCTCCCTGGATTTGGAGTCTTCTCCTGGGTTTGTATGCTGGATATGATGCCTTAAGTGATGTGGAGCCAGGTGGTCAGAGAACACATGGCCGAGACTCTGCACTGCTCCATGGCAGACAGCTGTTCTGCTCAGCCGAAGTCATCCTGCTGATTTGGGGGCAGAGGGAAGTTTTTGCTCCTGGGGGGCATCACTATAAACTTGTGTTGGGTGGCATAGTGCAGATGCAGGACAATGGCATGCTGATGGGTACAGAAGTGGCACTCACCTGTCTGTGTGGCAGAGGCTCCCCAGGGCTGAGGGCAGGAGAGCAGCAGCAGACAGAAGAGGTGCAGCAGTGCCGGGCAGGAGAGCTGGGCTGACGACAGATGGGGCAGGGGAGAGGATGGCCGGGGCTGGGGAGAGGATGCTCGGGGCAGGGATAGAGGAGAGGATGGCCGGGGCTGCCGCAGGGAGCTGCCTGCCTCCTCCATATCTCATAGCTCTGGACACAGCTCAGGCTCGGTGCCGCACACTCCTCACTGGCATGCTCGTGTCTCCAGCACAGAGGGGGCTCGGACACCCCAGCAGGGGTTATCTGGCTCCCATTTGGATCTTCCCTACAGCTGCTGCATCAGCTATTGCAGCACTCGCATCCTTCTCCCACAGTATCCACCCGTCTGGCTCCCTCTCCTATTTTTTTCTGCACATTGCACCTCCCTCCCGCCCCCTTGGTGCATGACAGAGGATGAGCCGCCTCCTCCCCCAGTTACTACTCTATGCAACACAAGCTGGTACCCGCCGCCGCGCCGCCACTGCTCCTCCTCCCCTGGGCTGGTGCTGATGCTTCTGTTGCTAGGAGAGGAGGATGCGGTAGCGCATGCGCGCTGCGGAGCGAGAGGAGGCTCCCGAAGGATGCACTGCACAACCTGGAGCAGAGAAGCGCCTGTGTCCTGCCCTCACACACGGTACCCCACACCCGTGCCCTCACACCATGCTCATGACACACAGTGCCCCATACACATCCACATAGACATACCCACACCAACCATGCCCCACACACCATGCCTCACACACATCCACATAGACATACCCACACCAACCATGCCCCACACACCATGCCTCACACACATCCACATAGACATACCCACACCAACCATGCCCACACACCATGCCTCACACACATCCACATAGACATACCACACTATGCCCCACACACCGTGCCCTCACACCATGCCCTACCACCTGCCTCACACATATCCACACTAGACATACCCCACATACCATGCCCACACCTGCCCACACATCCACATAGACATACACCACATAGCCCACACACCGTGCCTTCACACCATGCCCCACACACCATGCCTCACACACATCCACATAGACATACCCACACCAACACATGCCCCACACACCATGCCTCACACCATGCTCATGACACACCGTGCCCCATACACATCCACATAGACATACCCACACCATGCCCCACACACCATGCCCTCACACCATGCTCATGACACACCGTGCTCCACACACATCCACATAGACATACCCACACCATGCCTCACACACCATGCCCTCACACCATTCACCTAACCCACCGTGCCCCACATTACCCACACCATGCCTCACACACAATGCCCTCAGACCATTCACCTAACCCACCATGCCCTCACACCGTGCTCCTAACACACCGTGCTCCACACACATCCACATAGACATACCCACACCATGCCTCAACACACCATGCCCTCACACCATTCACCTAACCAACCATGCCCCCACACCGTGCTCCACACACATCCACATAGACATACCCACACTATTCCCCACACACCGTGCCCTCACACCATGCACCTAACACACGTGCCCCAACCCACATGACATACATACACCGTGCCCCACATACCCACATAGACATACATACACCGTGCCCCACATACACTGTGCCCTCACACCGTGCCCCTAACACACCAAGCCAAACATACCCACATGGACATACCCACACCATGTGATTCATCCAAGGGCCTATGGGGACTCGGTACCCAGGCGTGGAGTTGCAGGGATGTCACTGGTGGCCCGCCTGGACCCTTTGCCCTAGTAGTCAGCCTAAAAATGGAGGGAGTATTGGAAAAAGGAATAAAGTTTATCGTGGACGCCACCTGTGGTGTCTGGTGAATGCACCAGCGCTGCTGTGAGGCTCCAGGGATGATGGTCGGACAGCTGGGAGGTATAGCTCCCCACAGGCGGAGCAGGGTCTCCGGGGTTGGGGTGAGGTGACAGGGATTGATGCCAGGAGTTGGCTGCGCTGCCAGGCAGTTGTGGCAGTCTCTGTGCTGGACAGGGTTAGGGACTGAGGAATCAACACACACACCGTAAGTTGTTTCTGTACCTTTACTGGTGGAATTGCAGGTAATGTCCAGGGTACACTCCGGTGGTCGGGAAACACTTCTGGATCTCCACGGTGAGTTTAAGGCCTCCTTGTCACTTTTCCCTTGTTGAAGCCCCTGCCCTGTGTAAAACTAGGCCTGGCCTCCTCTGCTCTTCTGTCACCTGTGTTGTAGTGGGAAACCTTCATGTGGACTGCCACTATATTCTCTCCTGGGATGCCTGGCTCCCTTCTTGGTTGCTAGACAGATGACCGGGAGACTGAAGTCTCCTAAGTGAACCGGTTTCTCTGCTGGGCTAGATGCTCTCCTGCAGACTCGGACTCCGGTGTCCGTGTGACTTTCTGGGGTGAACGGTATGGCTCCTCTGCCCCCAGTCTGCTCTCACTTCGTTCCTTATGCCTTGACCTCACTCTTAGGTCCCTGCACTGGCTAGGCTGCTAACTGCTCGGTCATCAACTGGCTCGGACCTAGCACGGCTCTGACACACCAGGACTTCTTCACATTTCTCCTAGAGACTGCATACTCTGACTAACTCCGCCCCCAACACCTGTATTTACAGGGGATCTTGCTTAAAGGCAGCAAGTGTAGCTCCCCCTACAGGTCTGGGGTGGAAGGTGTTGTATGTGTGTGCTTTACTCACTATGGAAATCCATCCATGTTTTAGGTAGATCTGTGGTTACCTGTACTGGTAGGGCGCCACATTCCCCCCTAGGTAAGATCAGTACTCCTGGACTGAGAAACACTTTTATAAACAAGCAATAAACATGTTCAATAACAATAATTGGTATAATGTACAAAGTCTCAAAATGAAAAATATACAAAAACACTGAAAAATGGCAAAACAGGGTGCAGTCCATACAGCGCTAGTCCATCTGCCGCAGGCTGTAAAAAGAGTTTTGTCACAACCAGTCCTGTGACTATGGTCTTTTTTAACTGAAAATGGGGAAGAATCTGGAGAAAATGTTGTTAAGAGTCTTTACAGTACAGTCTCTGTAAACTCAGGGTAAAAAGGGGTTTAAGTCCTTCAAAAGTCCAATAAGTCCTTTATACCCATAAACCAAACATTTTCCCTACAGGTGTCTCAGCTTAGGAGGCCTGGTACCTCCTCTCCACCCCAGGCACTTTCTGTTCCCAACTTAATGTGCATAGGGCTGGGCCCAGTTCCTCCACCCTTCTGTACTCTACTATTTACATTTATGTACATAACTGGTTTCTATTTTCATATTTCCTTTCTCCATGACATGTTGTACCTACTGCACCCAATCTCCATACCTGGACGGGGGTTGACCCTGAATACTATGACTGGATTTACGTAGTGTTGGTGTCTCAGGTGATGTAGCAAATGTAGGTGAGTCAGTTGCACCATTGCAGGATCCTCTGGTTCTCTGACAATGGGTGTTTCTTCTTGAACTGGTACTTCTGGAACTCTTAAAGTTTCTTCCAGTATACTTTGTCTTTCTTGAGGTTGGTAAAAGTGAATCACGGGGACTATCACTGCTCCTTTACATTGGGGCTAATCTTCTGGAAAGTCCGTTCTGTAGGGAAGCTTCCTGCTAGCATAGGCAATCACTCTTTCTCTGCCATTTTGCTTCTGCACTAATACAGCTCCTAACCCCACGTTACTTGCATCGTTGTATGGCAAGAATGGTTGGTCGTAGTCAGGGTAAGCCAGGATCTCTTCACCTGTCAAGGCCTCTTTCATCTGCTGGAAGGATTCTTCTTGTTCCTTACCCCACTCGAATGGAGGACCTCCGGACTTGCCTTTCTTGGGCTGGTCTATTAGGAGATTTTGTAAAGGTGCTGCCTTCTTGGTATACTCCTAATGAACCTCCTGTAGTACCCTACCAGTCCCAGGAACTGACGTACCTTCCTGATGCTTCTTGGCTTTGGCCATTCCCTGATGACGGTTACACTGTCTGGGTCTGGATCCACTCCTTTAGAACTGACTACGAGACCTAGATATTGGACCTTTGGCTTCAGTAGATGGCATTTAAATGGTTTTAACTTCATCCCATACTTGCATAACGCTTCAAATACCTCCGCCAGGAGTATCAGGTGTTCTTCATAGGTTTTTGAGTACACTATAACATCATCTAGGTAGAGTAGTACAGTCTCGAAGTTTTCGTGACCCAGGCAGCATTCCTTTAGCTTCTGGAACGTTCCGAGTGCATTACATATTCCAAATGGCATGCTGTTGAGCTTGCACAAGCCCATGGGAGTCGTAAATGCCGTCTTCTCACGGTCTTCTTTTGAAACTGAGACCTGCCAATACCCACTAGCGAGATCTAAGGTTGAAAAGTAATTAGCAGACTTCAATGCAGCTAGTGATTCCTCTATGCGGGGTAACGGGTAAGCATCTTTGCGTGTTAAGCAATTTAAAGTTGTGGCCAAAAGTATTGACACCCCTGCAATTCTGTCTGATAATACTCAGTTTCTTCCTGAAAATGATTGCAATCACAAATTCTTTGGTATTATTATCTTCATTTAAGAATTGTCTTAAAGCCAAATTGGATATAATTCCAAACATAAAAAACGGGGTGGACAAAAATATTGGCACTGTTAGAAAAATCAAGTGATGCTTCTCTAATTTGTGTAATTAACAGCACCTGTAACTTACCTGTGGCACCTAACAGGTGTTGGCAATAACTAAATCACACTTGCAGCCAGTTGACATGGATTAAAGTTGACTCAACCTCTGTCCTGTGTCCTTGTGTGTACCACATTGAGCATGGAGAAAAGAAAGAAGACCAAAGAACTGTCTGAGAACTTGAGAAACCAAATTGTGAAGAAGCATGAGCAATCTCAAGGCTACAAGTCCATCTCCAAAGACCTGAATGTTCCTGTGTCTACCGTGCACAGTGTTATCAAGAAGTTTAAAGCCCATGGCACTGTGGCTAACCTCCATAGATGTGGACGGAAAAGAAAAATTGACAAGCGATTTCAACGCAAGATTGTGCGGATGGTGGATAAAGAACCATGACTAACATCCAAACAAGTTCAAGCTGCCCTGCAGTCCGAGCGTACAACAGTGTCAACCCGTACTATCGGTCGGCGTCTGAATGAAAAGGGACTGTATGGTAGGAGACCCAGGAAGACCCCACTTCTTACCCCGAGACATAAAAAAGCCAGGCTGGAGTTTGCCAAAACTTATCTGAGAAAGCGTACAACATTTTGGAAGAATGTTCTCTGGTCAGATGAGACAAAAGTAGAGCTTTTTGGGCAAAGGCATCAACATAGAGTTTACAGGAGAAAAAAAGAGGCATTCAAAGAAAAGAACACTGCCCCTACAGTCAAACATGGCGGAGGTTCCCTGATGCTTTGGGGTTGCTTTGCTGCCTCTGGCACTGGACTACTTGACCGTGTGCATGGCATTATGAAGTCTGAAGACTACCAACAAATTTTTCAGCATAAAGTAGGGCCCAGTGTGAGAAAGCTGGGTCTCCCTCAGAGGTCATGCGTCTTCCAGCAGGACAATGACCCAAAACACACTTCAAAAAGCACTAGAAAATGGTTTGAGAGAAAGCACTGGAGACTTCTAAGGTGGCCAGCAATGAGTCCAGACCTGAATCCCATAGAACACCTGTGGAGAGATCTAAAAATGGCAGTTTGGAGAAGGCACCCTTCAAATATCAGGGACCTGGAGCAGTTTGCCAAAGAGGAATGGTCTAAAATTCCAGCAGAGCATTGTAAGAAACTCATTGATGGTTACCGGAAGTGGTTGATCGCACTTATTTTGGCTAAAGGTTGTGCAACCAAGTATTAGGCTAAGGGTGCCAATACTTTTGTCGGGCCCATTTTTGGAGTTTTGTGTGAAATGATCAATGTTTTGCTTTTTGCTTCATTCTCTTTTGTGTTTTTTCATTGAAGACAAATTAAATGAAGATAACAATACCAAAGAATTTGTGATTGCAATCATTTTCAGGAAGAAACTGAGTATTATCTGACAGAATTGCAGGGGTGTCAATACTTTTGTCCACAACTGTATGTGTCCATGTCCTGTGGGGGTTGCTACGGTTCTGGTGCTGAAGCACTCCCTGTCCCTGGGATGTGGAGAGAGACCACATACTCCAGAGCTGGTATATTATGCGGTGGATCCAACACGTATCCAAACTGCGTCGTGCAGGCACAAGGTAACCCAGTGTAGCTGCATTGTACTGCACTCCCAATGTGGAATATTAAGAAGCACAGGAGGCATGGTAAAATTGCCAACCGGACATGCTCCAGAGTTGGGAAGACATCAAATGTGTAAGGTGATCAAAGGTAATATTTCTGCAATCAAACATCTGTTATTAGGCATACAGGTAAATCTGTTTTCAGCATCCTATTACCTGTATGCCCATAGTAACAGTTGAAAATGTGCAAAGAGGTGACAGATTCCCTTTAAAGGACATTGTAAGGTTCCTGGACTTCACAGCTGCTGCCACTTCTGGCACTGTTTCCAAAATTCACAACCTGCAGGCGTCAAAACACCTGCAAACTTCAGGAAGCTTAAAAAATAATTTTTAGGCCATGTGCACACGTTCAGTATTTGATGAGTTTTTTACCTCAGGATTTGTAGACAAAACCAGGAGTGGAACAATCAGAGGAAAAGTCTAATAGAAACACCTGCACCACTTCTGTGTTTAATTATCCACTCCTGGTTTTGGCTACAAATCCTGAGGTAAAAAACTCATCAACTACTGAACGTGTGCACGTGGCCTAAGGCTCCAAAAAATTCTACAGCATGAAAGAAAATGGTAGACCAAAAGGCTGGGAACATGCCTAATCTTAAGGTTAAGTGTTGTTCAAGCGAGCGTTTTGACTCCAACCTCGAGGGAAAATTTTAGGGCCAATTTAAATTTGGAACTTTTTTCCCGAACAAAGCTGTTTTCGCTGATTTTTTTGGTAAATTGCTCAGGTTTCTAATGTTCATGCTGAATTTGAAATAGGCAAACATGTTCGGGGAAAGTTAACTCATCTCTAGTCTTTTTTTTTTTTTAAAGTCTTTTTTTATTGACTTTTTCAACAACATTGAAGAACAAAACATAGTGTATAGGAAATAGAAAATACATTCGCAAAAGTTACATATGTATACTCATGGAACACTTTTTGGAATTGTTAGCAGACACCATGTCACGTATGGAGAGCCCCTGTGTGCCTGAATATTGGAGCTCCCCCACAAGTGACCCCATTTTGGAAACTAGACCCCCCAAGGAACAAATCCAGATGCATAATGGGGTCACTTGTGGGGGAGCTCCAATGTTTAGGCACACAGGGGCTCTCCATACGCAACATGGTGTCCGCTAACAATTGTTAGCGGACACCATGTCGCGTATGGAGAGCCCCTGTGTGCCACCAGCATTGCCACCAGCGCAAGAGCAACTGGAAGAGTTGGGGTACAGCACCAGAAAATGGCACCTCCAATGAATGCGCTATTTTCTGGGGTTGCTGTGGGTTGCAATTTGCAGCGTGGGGGGGCCCACAACATTTGGATCTCTCCACGATGAGGATTGCAGCCCCCCAACTGCCAAGTTGTACCTGGCTGGCTACCAAAAATATGGCAAAGCTCCATGTCATTTTATTGGTAGAAGTAATAAAAAAAAAATGACGTGGGGCTTCGCCATATTTTTGGTCCAGCCAGGTACAACTTGCCAGCTACGGACTGCCACCAACCCCCAGCTGCCTCGTTGTACCTGGCTGGCAACCAAAAATACAGCGAAGCCCAATTTTTTATTTCTAGAACAAATTCTAGAAAAAAAATGACGTGGGGCTCCGCCATATTTTTGGTCCAGCCAGGTACAACTAGACAGCTGGGGGCTGGAATCATCAGCATGGAGAGGACCAAACGTTCTGGGCCCCCCCATGCTGCGAATTGCAGCCCGCAGCCACCCCAGAAGATTGCGCATTCATTGAAGCTCCATTTTCTGTCACTGTACCCATGCACTTCCAGTTGCCCTAGTGCCGGAGGCAAACTGGGTAATAAAGGGGTTAATGCCAGCTTTTTATTGGCAGCTGGCACTAAGCCCGAGATTCATAATATTGGGCCAATGTTAGACCCGCCATTAGGAATCTCTGGTAAGTAGTCAATAAATACACACAGAGAAAAGTAATTTTATTTGAAAAAAAACCACAAACAAAATTCAGACTCCATCTTTATTAGAAAGATCCGACGTAGTCCATAACGAAGGTCCCACGACGCTCGATCGCCTCCGACGTAGTCCACAATGAAGGTCCCACGATGCTCGATTGCCTCTGCTCCAGAGATTGCAGCAAGGGATCAAGTGTCCTCTTCCTACAGTGTCTGGGGTCAGAGTTATGGTGCACTGTATGGCAATGATCTGTCATACAGTGCACCATGACTATGATCCCTGAGACTAGAAGAGGACACTTGATCCATTGTTGCATCCATCCATCCACCCATCATCCATGCATGTGCACATCCATTCGTGCACACATCCACGCATGCAGTCACACATACGCACACATCCATCCATGCACGCATCCATGCACCCACGCATCCACACATCCACGCTTCCATGCATCCACACACCCACGCATCCACACATCCATGCACCCACACATCCATGCACCCACACATCCATGCATCCACACACCCACGCATCCACGCACCCACATGCATCCGCGCATCCACACATCCATGCATCCACGCACCCATACATCCACACATCCATGCACCCACACATCCATGCATCCACGCATCCACACACCCACACATCCGCACATCCATGCACCCACGCATCCATGCATCAACACACCCTCGCATCCACACATCCATGCATCCATGCATCCACACACCCACGCATCCACACATCCATGCACCCAAACATCCACGCATCCACGCACCCACACATCTATGCACCCATGCATCCACACGTCCACGCACCCACACATCCACGCATACACACATCCATGCATCCATGCATCTACGCACCCACACATCCATGCACCCACACATCCATGCATCCACACATCCATGCACCCACACATCCATGCATCCACACATCCATGCACCCAAACATCCATGCATCCACGCACCCACACATGCACGCACCCATGCATCTATGCGCCCATGCATCCTCGCACCCACACATCCATGCATCTACGCACCCACACATCCACGCATCCATGCGACCACGCATCCATACATCCATGCACCCACACATCCATGCATCTATGCACCCATGCATCCAAGCGCCCACCCATCCATGCACCCACACATCCATGCATCCACACATCCATGCATCCACACATCCATGCATCTACGCACCCACACATCCACGCACCCACACATCCACGCATCTATGCACCCACGCATCCATGCACCCACACATCCACGTGCCCCTTGCACACACGAATCCACACATCCATGCACCCACGCATCTATGCACCCACGCATCCATGCACCCACGCATCCATGCACCCACACATCTACGCACCCACGCATCCATGCACCCACACATCCATTCATCTATGCACCCACGCACCTACACATCCATGCATCCACGCGCGCTCACAACCACGCGTGCACACATACATCCATTCACACCCATCCATGCATGAACCCATCCATGAACCCATCCATCCATCCATCCACGAACCCACTCACTCATTCATTCATTCATTAGGCTGAAGGCACATCATCCAACATGATCCCAGTGCCTCGCACGAGTGCAATGCGAGATAAACTTGTATTGCACTAGGACAAGTGGTTTTCTATAATGTTGGGCACACTGGTGCGCATTTGAAGCCCTCAACTTGCAAAGCGAGTTTCAGTCGCGGCATGCTGCAACTGCATGCAAGTTGTACGCACCAGCTATCAATAGAAAACAATGGGTGCGTTAAAAAAACGCACCATGCAATGACATAGTCTCTGTGATCCCGGCTGTGATCTCTGTGACAGCCGGGACCTGTGTGCTGCATCACCCGCCGCGCTGCTGGCGGCGGGGGCGGATTCTTCCCTCCCCTCCTCATGCCTCCCCCTTCTCCAGATGCCCCCCACCCATTCCGATGCCGACACCTGTTTTGCTGCTTCACCCGACGCGCTGCTGGCGGCGGATGCCCTCCCCCTCCTCAGGCCTCCCCCTACTCTGGATGGCCCCCACTTGTCACTGCCCTCCACCCCCCCACCTCCGATGCCGGGTCCTGTTTGCAGTTACCCGCCGCACTACTGGCCGCGGGGGCGGATGCCCTCCCCCTCCTCAGGCCTCCCCACCCCTGGATGGCCCCCACCTGTCCCTGCCATTCACCCCTCACCCCCGATCCCCGTGTCCAATCTCACCGCTCCTTGATCCCGCCGGTGTAGCCGCTGCTCTGCCTCCTCTCCTCGCTGGAATGCCTCTCCTCCAGTGCTGCTCTGCCCAGAGGTAAGTACCGTATGAATGAATGGAATGAATGAATGAGTGAGTGGGTTCGTGGATGGATGGATGGGTTCATGGATGGGTTCATGGATGGATGGGTGTGAATGGATGGATGTATGTGTGCACTTGTGGTTGTGAGCGCGTGGATGCATGGATGTGTAGGTGCGTGGGTGCATAGATGCATGGATGTGTGGATGCGTGGATGTGTGGGTGCATGGATGCGTGGGTGCATAGATGCATGGATGCGTGGGTGCATGGATGTGTGGATGCATGTGTGCATGTGGCACGTGGATGTGTGGGTGCATGGATGCGTGGGTGCATAGATGCGTGGATGTGTGGGTGCGTGGGTGCGTAGATGCATGGATGTGTGGATGCATGGATGTGTGGGTGCATGGATGCGTGGGCGCGAGGATGCGTGGGTGCATAGATGCATGGATGTGTGGGTGCATGGATGTATGGATGCGTGGGTGCATGGATGCGTGGATGTGTGGGTGTGCGTGGATGTGTGGGTGCGTAGATGCATGGATGCGTGGATGTGTGGATGCATAGATGCATAGGTGCGTGCATGTGTGGGTGTGTGGATGTTTGGGTGCATGGATGTGTGGATGCGTGGGTGTGTTGATGCATGGATGCGTGGGTGCATGGATGTGCGGGTGTGTGGATGCGTGGATGCATGGATGTGTGGGTGCATGGATGTGTGGATGTATGGGTGCGTGGATGTGTGGATGCATGGAAGCGTGGATGTGTGGGTGCATGGATGCGTGCATGGATGGATGTGTGCGTATGTGTGACTGCATGCGTGGATGTGTGCATGAATGGATGTGTACATGCGTGGATGATGGGTGGATGGATGGATGCAACAATGGATCAAGTGTCCTCTTCTAGTCTCAGGGATCGTAGTCATGGTGCACTGTATGACAGATCATTGCCACAAAGTGCACCATAACTCTGACCCCAGAGACTGTAGGAAGAGGACACTTGATCCCTTGCTGCAATCTCTGGAGCAGAGGCGATCGAGCATCGTGGGACCTTCATTGTGGACTACGTCGGAGGCGATCGAGCGTCGTGGGACCTTCGTTATGGACTACGTCGGATCTTTCTAATAAAGATGGAGTCTGAATTTTGTTTGTGGTTTTTTTTCAAATAAAATTACTTTTCTCTGTGTGTATTTATTGACTACTTACCAGAGATTCCTAATGGCGGGTCTAACATTGGCCCAATATTATGAATCTTGGGCTTAGTGCCAGCTGCCAATAAAAAGCTGGCATTAACCCCTTTATTACCCAGTTTGCCTCCGGCACCAGGGCAACTGGAAGAGCATGGGTACAGCGCCAGAAAATGGCGCTTCAATGAATGTGCAATTTTCTGGGGTGGCTGCGGGCTGCAATTCGCAGCATGGGGGGCCCAGAACGCTTGGGCCTCTCCATGCTGCGGATTCCAGCCCCCAGCTGTCTAGTTGTACCTGGCTGGACCAAAAATATGGCGGAGCCCCACGTCATTTTTTTTCTAGAATTTGTTCTAGAAATAAAAAAATGGGCTTCACTGTATTTTTGGTTGCCAGCCAGGTACAATGAGGCAGCTGGGGGTTGGTGGCAGTCCGTAGCTGCCAAGTTATACCTGGCTGGACCACGTCATTTTTTTTTATTACTTCTACCAATAAAATGACATGGAGCTTTGCCATATTTTTGGTAGCCAGCCAGGTACAACTTGGCAGTTGGGGGGCTGCAATCCTCATCGTGGAGAGATCCAAATGTTGTGGGCCCCCCCACGCTGCAAATTGCAACCCACAGCAACCCCAGAAAATAACGCATTAATTGGAGGTGCCATTTTCTGGTGCTGTACCCCAACTCTTCCAGTTGCCCTTGCGCTGGTGGCAATGCTGGTGGCACACAGGGGCTCTCCATACGCGACATGGTGTCCGCTAACAATTGTTAGCGGACACCATGTTGCGTATGGAGAGCCCCTGTGTGCCTAAACTTTGGAGCTCCACCACAAGTGACCCCATTATGCATCTGGATTTGTTCCTTGGGGGGTCTAGTTTCCAAAATGGGGTCACTTGTGGGGGAGCTCCAATGTTCAGGCACACAGGGGCTCTCCATACGCGACATGGTGTCTGCTAACAATTCCAATTGTTAGCGGACACCTTGTCGCGTATGGAGAGCCCCTGTGTGCGTCAGCATTAGAGCTCCCCACCAATGACCCCATTTTGGAAACTAGACCCCCCAAGGAACAAATCAAGATGCATAATGAGCACTTTGAAGACTCAGGTGCTTCACAATTTGATCAGTAATAATAAAAAAATAAGATTTTTGTGGAAGAAAAATATTTTTTTCATTTTTACGGATCAATTTGTGAAGCACCTGGGGCTTCAAAGTGCTCATTATGCATCTAGATTTGTTCCTTGGGGGTCTAGTTTCCAAAATGCAGTCACTTGTGGGGGAGCTCCAATGCTGACGCACACAGGAGCTCTCCAAACGCGACATGGTGTCCGCTAATAATTTGAATGGAAATCAGCTCAAATTGTTAGCGGACATCATGTCGCGTTTGGTGAGCCCCTGTGTGCCTCAACATTGGAGCTCCCCAACAAGTGACCCCATTAATTGACAAATGAGTGGCAGCAAATCAGTGCAGTCTTGACACCAGGAGAAGGGTGCTAGTCTGTCGGATAGCAGTAGCAATGAAAAAATCTCAATCGCACCCCACTAGCACCCCACTAGCACCCCACTAGCATCACATTTGCACCGCACTCGCACTACTACACGCATCAAACTCGTTCAATATTGCACTTCAAAAACGCGCTGTTTTGGAGGGATCAGTGTGCTTTCAGCCTTAGAGATTAATGGGCCATAGTTCAGAGAATATATTGAGCCCGCAGACCTCCCCAGATAAACGCCTAGATATTTTATATGGTCCCATCGCACTTCAATACCTCCAATCTGAATCCTCCCTCCTTCACTAGGTATCACATGTCTGCTGCCTCCCAAACTCAGCAATTCTCATTTGGACGTTTAGTTTAAAAACCAAAAAGGAGCCAAAGATCTCCATCTGATGGAGCAAGCTCTTCAAGTCTCTCTGCGGCTTATTGAGGAATAAAATCATATCATCAGCAAACAGGGCAGAGCGAACCATTCTTTGTCCTACCCGAATCCCCTCAAAAATATCACCACCATTTAAATATCGTGAAAGCGGCTCAATAGCTAGGTTAAAAAGCAAAGGTGAGAGGGGGCACCCCTGACGTGTTCTCTTCTCCAAGGAGATGGTGGCGGACAAAAAGCTTGGGTGTGTCACCCTCGCTCTTGGGTTTAGATATAATATTTTAAGAAGAGTTTGAAATGAACCACAAATTCCAAAGGCATCCAGGACCACATCAAGCCATGCCCAATTTACATTGTCAAACACCTTTTCGGCGTCTAACAACAACAGAGCCGGAGAATCCTCTTGGCATATTTTTCCCTTCCCTACTTCATCTAATACCAAGATAACTTTCCTTATATTTCCTACTGCCGACCTTCCCTTTATAAATCCCGATTGCTGGCATCCAATAAGTCGCGGCATAATTAGTGCAAGTTAGTCTGCCATAATCTTAGACAAGATCTTGAGATCCTGATTGATTAAGGAAATAGGTCTATAACTGGAAGGATCAGCAGCTCCCTTTTCTCCGTTCGGTAATAGTTTGATATAGGCTGTGTTTGCTTGTTCAGACAAATGTTTCCCCCTCAAAACTCCATTAAAAAAAGGGACCATATATGTAACCACTTTGTCCCGTAATGCTTTATAATATTCCCCAGAGAACCCGCCATGTCTTGGAGCCTTATGGGATCCCAGTCTTTGTATTGTCTCTAGAACCTCTTCCTGGGTTACTTCCTTGTTCAATATTGCGTACTCCTTCTTATCAACTTTTGGCAATTTCACTCTCTTTAACCACTCTCCCCATCCCCCCTTCTGATCCTGACTTGTCTTTGTATAACTCTGCATAGTATTTTCCCAGGAGCTGATTAATTCCTCTTGGAGTGAACTCCATAGTCCCATCTTTCTTCCTCAAAGATGTTTCATCTCTAGTCTTGATTGCAGGACTGTCTCTTAAAAGGACTGAGGGTGCTTCAATAATCCTGGCTGATTCAAGAATGTGCTATGGCTTCTTAAAGGAATTGGCTACATGAAAGGATCGAGACAGGCATCGGCTTTAACATTCATCTCCAAAGAAGAATGCCCACCTGGCTTGACTCTTATGGTCCGTGTATATTACTGCTGGAGAGCTGGCACCCTCGAGTAGATATCGCCATTCTTGCAGCACCAGCTTGATAGCAGAAGCTTGCTATTATCAATAGTAGAATTTTGTTCAGTCAGAGACAACAGCTTGGAGAAAAAAATACACAAGAAACAGACTTTGTAACAGCATTGCCCCAACCCCAATAGATAAGGCATCTACCTCCAATAGAGACACTGCTTGCTTGGATAGGGCTGATGCAGCAACAGGGCACTGGCGAAGGCCTCTTTCAAATGCTGTTAGGTCAGCATGGCTGACTCTGGCCAGTCTCTGATATTGACCCCCCTCTTTTTTATGGCAGGGACAGGAGCCATAAGGGATGAGAAGTGCTTAATAAATTGTCTTTAAAAGGTGGTTAAACCCATGAAGCACTGGATGGCATGCACATCTTAAGGACGGGGCTAGGAAAGAACAGCAAAATCTTTCTTTGAATTCATTTCGAGACATTGGTTGTAAACTATGTAACCGAAGAAAGGCAAAGACGGTGTAAGAAAGTACAGTCATGGCCAAAAGTTTTGAGAATGATACAAATATTAATTTTAACAAAGTCTACTGCTTCAGTTTTTCTAATGGCAATTTGCATAAACTCCAGAATGTCATAAAGAGTGATCAGCTTAACAGCAATTACTTGCTAAGTCAATATTTGCCTAGAAAATGAACTTTAACCCCCAAAACAAATTTCAACATCATTGCAGTCCTGCCTTAAAAGGAGCAGCTAACATCGTTTTAGTGATTGTTCCATTAACACAGGTGTGGGTGTTGATGAGGACAGGGCTGGCGATCAATCAGTCATGATTAAGTAAGAATGACACCATTGGACACTTTAAAAGGAGGCTGGTGCCTGGTATCATTGTTTCTCTTCAGTTAACCATGGTTATCTCTAAAGAAACACGTGCAGCCATCATTGCACTGCACAAAAATAGCCTAACATGGAAGAGTATCGCAGCTAGAAAGATTGCACCTCAGTCAACAATCTATCGCATCATCAAGAACTTCAAGGAGAGAGCTTCCATTGTTGTCAAAAAGGCTCCAGGGCACCCAAGAAAGCAAGCGCCAGGACCGTATCTTAAAACTGTTTCAGCTGCGGGATTGGACTACCAGCAGTGCCGAGCTTGCTCAGGAATGGCAGCAGGCTGGTGTGAGTGCTTCTGCACGCACTGTGAGGCGGAGACTCTTTGAGCAAGGCCTGGTTTCAAGGAGGGCAGCAAAGAAGCCACTTCTCTCTTGAAAAAACATCAGGGACCGACTGATATTCTGCAAAAGGTACAGGGAGTGGACTTCTGAGGACTGGGATAAAGTCATTTTCTCTGATGAATCCCCTTTTCGATTGTTCGGGACATCTGGAAAACAGCTTATTCGGAGAAGAAGAGGTGAGCGCTACCACCAGTCTTGTCTCATGCCAACTGTAAAGCATCCTGAAACCATTCATGTGTGGGGTTGCTTCTCAGCCAAGGGAATTGGCTCACTCACAGTCTTGCCTAGAAACACAGCCATGAATAAAGAATGGTACCAGAATGTCCTCCAAGAGCAACTTCTCCCCAACTGTCCAAGAGCAGTTTGGCGCTCAACAATGCCTTTTCCAGCATGATGGAGCACCTTGCCATAAAGCAAAGGTGATAACTAAATGGCTCAGGGAACAAAACATAGAGATTTTGGGTCCATGGCCTGGAAACTCCCCAGATCTTAATCCCATTGAGAACTTGTGGTCAATCATCAAGAGACAGGTGGACAAACAAAAACCAAAAAATTCTGGCAAAATGCAAGCATTAATTATGCAAGAATGGACGGCTATCAGTCAGGATTTGGTCCAGAAGTTGATTGAGAGCATGCCAGGGAGAATTGCAGAGGTCCTGAAGAAGAAGGGTCAACACTGCAAATATTGACTTGCTGCATTAACTCATTCTAACTGTCAATATAACCTTTTGGTACTCATAATATGATTGCAATTATATTTCTGTATGTCATATAAACATCAGACAAACACAAATAAAAACCAGAGGGCAGCAGATCATGTGAAAATATCATTTTGGTGTCATTCTCAAAACTTTTGGCCATGACTGTACATTTGAACAACATGGCCAACAAATTGTTCTCCCGAAGACATTGCAGAACTTGACAGACATGTCTTATACATATTGGAAGATCAGGGAAGAAAATCAGGATATTGTTCAGATACATGACAACAAAGTCATAGAGGAGGTCCAGGACAATGTGATTACAAATTCCTGAAAAATGGCAGACGCATTGCACAGGCCAAAGAACATGATGATATACTCATAAAGACTAACACATGAATTGAAGTCAGTCTTCCATTTGTTGCCTTTGCGAATTCGGATCAAGTTATAAGCCCCGCTTAGATCCAATTAAAGACATGGGCGTGCATAATTAACACGCCGCCAGCGGGGAGATGCAGAAAAGAACGCCTTTTGCGGCTTCTCATATAATGAGAAGCTGCAAAAGAACAGGTATAGAAATAACTTTTACAAACTTTACAATAGCGATTTAGGGACAAAAAGGGATGGCTAGGAATGGATTAGAATGGTGCAGGGACAGGTTAAAAGAGCCTGAGGGCTCATTTTTAGAGGTCAGGTTCCCTTTAATGTTCTAACTCTCATTGCCCATTAAGCTCCATTCTGCATAGTTCTTTCCTTTCTGTGGCCACTGCAATTATCGCTTGTGTTCTTGTGGCGTGGCACAAGATCTTCCAGCTGATAACAACACATCAATGTTATGTTCCAGCTAACATCTCCCTAACTGTATATAAGGCCGGCACTCTGTATGATATATAATGTTTCCCTGAGGAAGGTGCAGGGACGGCACCGAAACATGTAGGGAATAAAGGAGCAGCATTGAAAAAGCCTTGTCTTCCTTGTCTTTCATCCCGACGGCAGCGCGGATCATATGAGCACTACTCCCTTTGGATACCTAGATACACCACCACTGTGCACGTGGAAGTGCAGATCCAGCAGGAGCTGTCCAAGCGAGCATACTGGTTGTGGGTTATCACAACCGAACCAGGTGAGTACCCACAGTGTCACAATCTAAATGATAAGACCCATTTGCGCCTCTTTGTGCCTCTCTCTGCTTTAGATTTGAAGGCTCTATAGGAACAGTCCCTCCCAGTTAGGCTAGGGTCACACTTTGAAGTGTAATTGCGTTTACCGCATCCACATCCGGATGCGGTAATCGCAATTACCTTCACACACATTTAAGGAACAAAATTTGTTCCTAAGCCGGAATCCGGCAACCGGATTGGTCTGAATGTGCAATCTGGTTGTTAGATACTTTGTTCATCCCTGCTGCCACAGGGATGAATAAAGGGTTGATGTCATGAAAAGATTTGGGCAACATGTCTGTAGGGAGTGCCCACCCTCCCTAGAGACATGCTGATCACATAGGTCGGCATAGGAAGGGTTAATCACATTTATTTTACAGGCGGCTATTGCCAGCTTTTAATTAAACTAAATGTTCGCCGGTTTTGCTCTCTCATACAGTAGTTCTATGGCAGCAGCACTGCCATAGACTTACTGTTTAAGCTTTCAGGACCTTGGAGAGCAGCAGATACACTGCATACAATGTGTACTGTATCTGCTTCACTGACAGGAGCCCCCGAACATTTAGTTTAGTTAAAAGCCGGCAATAGCCACCGCCTGTAAAATAAATGTGATTAACCCTTCCTATGCCGACCTATGTGATCAGCATGTCTGTAGGAAGGGTGGGCACCCCCTACAGACATGTTGCCCACATTCATTAATAACATTTAACCCTCTGCTCATCCCTACTGCTGTAGGGATGAACAAAGGGTTAAATAATAATGCATGTGGGCAACATGTCTCTAGTGGGGTGTCCACTCCCCCTAGAGACATGCTGCCCACTCAGGACTGCATGTCAGGGGTTAACTTAGCTGTTAACCCCTGAGCCGCAATTGTCG
Organism: Allobates femoralis; assembly: GCA_033576535.1. Lineage (NCBI taxonomy): Eukaryota > Metazoa > Chordata > Amphibia > Anura > Aromobatidae > Allobates > Allobates femoralis. The sequence goes on along the minus strand of JARQOC010000011.1, from coordinate 98,722,956 downwards.
GCTTTCATTCATTCATTATATTACAAGCCGCCGGCTCCCAGCATCAGGACCACTATGCTAAAAAACTTTGCTTAAGCATTTTACATTGAGGATGCTGTACTGTAAAATGCTAATGCAAAGTTCGTAGCATAGTGCTCCTGATGCTGGGAGCTGGCGGCTTGTAATATCATGATTGAATGAAAGCTGACAATTGCGGCTCAGGGGTTAACAGCTAAGGTAACCCCTGACATGCAGTCCTGAGTGGACAGCATGTCTCTAGGGTTGGTGGACAACCCCTAGAGACATGTTGCCCACATGCATACTTATTATTTAACCCTTTGTTCATCCCTGCAGCAGCAGGGATGAACAAAGGCGCCGGCTGTCGCAGGCATTCACATATGCCTTGTGGCAGCCGCAAATCTGCTGTGGCAGGGATACCGCTCCGAAAACTAGCCTGCATGATTTTTCACGCAGGCTGCAGAGCCGGAGGCGGTAACCGGATTGCTTGTAAAGCAATCCGGTTTTTATAATGGGCTCCTATGAGGAGCGTTTCCTGCTCCGGTTTTGAGCTTTTTAAAAGCTCAAAACCGGATTAGGTTTTAAAAAAAAAAAAAAAAAAGCGCAAGTGTGATCCTAGCCTCACTCACATTCTCAATTGGTTCAGATTCTTCTTCAGTCACACTTTCTATAATGCGGATTGCTCTGCTCACTGGTCAGAATTACATTATTGTGGCTCTCAGTCTCCTCTCCTTCAGCGCACCTACGTCATGATACTCTGCTGCTGATTAGATCTTATCTCTTAGGCCCAGCAGTTGACTCTATTAGATCTATCTGAAGTTCTTGAGAAAACTGTTCAATTTTCATAATAATAATAATAATAATAATAAATCTTTATTTATATAGGGCCAACATATTCCGCAGCGCTTCACAATTCAGAGGTTCTTGTTCAAACAATCATGAGAAATAGATATCAGAAAATACAATACAATAATTAAAGCAAAATAATGACAGCCCTGCTCATAAGAGCTTACAATCTAACAATGAGGGGTGACTCAAAGTACAGGTGCTTATTTACAATGATGGTATAGTCATCTTGAGGAGATGGGGAACAGATAGGAGCAGCATAAGTGGCCACCAACCATTATTTGTGATGCATGTGAGACTGATGGAGTGGATAAGCTATGTCTAAGTGATTTTGACTAGGGATCATGATAGGCAGCTCTAAAAAGATGTGCTTTTAGGGATCGCCTGAAACTATGCAAGTTGTGGATAAACCTAATCTCTTGGGGTAGAGCATTCCAGAGAATTGGTGCAGCTTGGGAGAAGTCTTGGAGCCGGGAGTGGGAGGTTCGGATAAATGCAGAAGTGAGTCTAAAGTCACTGCCAGAGCGAAGAGAACGTGTGGCGTGATAGACAGAGATGAGGGTAGAGAGGTAGGGAGGTGCTGCACTGTGAAGAGCTTTGTGGGTGAGAACAAGCAGTTTGAATTGGATCCTATAGTGTATAGGCAGCCAGTGCAATGACTGGCATGGAGCAGAAGCATCTGAGTAAAGGTTAGCTAGATACGTGATCCTGGCTGCTGCATTAAGGATGGCCTGGAGGGGGGAGAGTCTCTTGCGGGGGAGGCCAATTAAAAGAGAATTACAATAGTCAAGGCGGGAGTGAATCAGGGTCACAGAGAGGGTTTTTGTGGTTTCCAAGGTGAGAAAGGGGCGAATCCTAGAGATGTTCTTTAGGTGCAAGTGGCAAGAGCAGGCGAGAAATTGTATATATGGGGTGAAGGAAAGATCAGAGTCAAACATAACACCCAGACAGCGAGCCTGCTGGCTTGGTGTTATCATGGCGCCGCACACTGAGAAAGAGATGTCAGATTTAGGGAGGTTAGTGGAGGGCGGGAGCAGAAGAAGTTCAGTTTTGGAAAGGTTAAGTTTGAGATAGAGAGCGGACATGATATTGGAAACTGCGGTTAGATAGTCATTGGTGTTCTTTATTAGAGCGGGAGTAAGGTCAGGGGAAGAAGTGTATAGTTGTGTGTCATCATCATAAAGATTCCTACATGCTAATGTCAAGCCCCAGGCCTTGAGGTACTCGGGTATCAGGCTCCAAGGGGTTAACGCTCCTGTGTCACAGGAAGTGGTGGCCGCGCCTGATCCCATGTCCTATAGTATGAGATTCAATGGCTAGCACACGATAGGTGTGGGGGTATGGTGCTAGTGAAGGAGGCTCGTAAGTCCCACATAAATGTCTATTAGAATCACTGCACACATACACTTAAGGAGTTTTTTTGCTTGTTAGTGAAATTTATTAAAACAAGTGCTCTTATAGTGATTGCGACAGAATGACGTATTGGTCATTCAAGACCTTGATCACATAAGTCGCCTTGAGCTATGTTGTGGTTCATGAAGGATGTGGTCCTTATGGTCAGTATAGGAACAGCGGGTATGCCCTTAGTAGTTCTGAACTGAGGGCTGTCCTGTACAGGGTAATGGTCACTAATGCCTTTAGGTTAGCCAAGGTCAGAGCTGTCGCTCTATGTGGGGGACTTCTTTGAAAAAGGGTATATTTACAGGAGATTATATTTACAAGTTGTTGTGATGCCACCTGTAGTTTTTCGTGAGGAGTCACCAGCGCTGCCACAGTCCGCTGGTGGTAGATGGTATCGCGGCTAGTTGGCAAAGTCCTCTACAGGTAGGGCTGGACCTCCGGGGCAGCGTTCCTGTATAGGGAACAAGTTCATGCAAAAGGAAACACAGGCAGAGGCAAAGTCACTTTACCTCCGGGTACTTTACTGTTAGTTGTAGCAGTTGCAGTTACAGTTCACAGTTCAGCACTTTAGATGTTACAAGAACAGGTAGCTAACGGGTGGCTGCAAGTGGATCCCTGGAGGTGTGGTGGAACCCTTGGTGTGCCTTCTTTAACTAACCTATGCCTGTTCTTCCTGCTTTCCAGTTTGGTGTGAAGCCTGGTTGATTTAGAATCCAGCCTGGCCTCGTGTCCTCTCTCACCTTCGCTGTCGTCGGGTAACCCTCTACTGGCTGGCTGCTCATTCCCTTGGCGGTGCCTGGTACCCTTATTGTAGACTGCTCTGGTGCCCGAGAGACTTGAAGACTCCACGGGAATCCGGATTCTCTGCCGTGCATATAGCTCCAGCAGTCTGTGGGCTCCGGTGCCCGGTAAGCTGTCTGGAGAACCTATGTCGCTGGCTCCTCTTTCCCAGACCGGCTGCTCTCCTGGAAAGCTCCTTTCACATTCTCCTTAAACCCTCTCTTCTTCTTCCATCTCTCCTCATGATCCCTCAGCCGAGCGACCTAGCAGCAAAGCTTAGAGGCAAAGACAGACTACCAAATACCTCTTGTTCCCCCTAGAGGTGAATTTATTCCCTCCCGGGTAACCTCCCACCCTATACTAGTGTGGGAGTGCTGGAAATAGGTCCCACCCACCATCCTAGGGTCCACTTGCAGCTGGAGCATCTGTACCTCTTTTATGGGTGCAGTACCCCTCTGTGACGCCTGCTTGGCGGGGTGCCACACTAACCCTTTCCTTTAGATTAGTCTTAACACTCTGTCTGCCCCTGCAGTATGTTACTTGGCAGGCTTAGCCTTTCACCTACATTTCTATACATATATTACAGTCATGGCCAAAAGTATTGACACCCCTTCAATTCTGTCAGATAATACTCAGTTTCTTCCTGAAATGGTTGCAGTGCAAAGAAAGCCAAACATCGTCCGCTAGAAGATTCCACTTCTGTAGCCTGGATCCTAAAGGGGTACTTCACACACTGCAACATCTCTAGCGATGTCGCTGAATCGTCACAGGTTTTGAATCGTCACAGCGACCTCTCCAGCGATGTTGCAGTGTGTGACACTCATCAGCGACCTGGCCCCTGCTGTGAGGTCGCTGATCGCTGCAAATCGTTCAGGACCATTTTTTGGTCCTTGGTCTCCCGCTGGTCAGCACGCATCGCTGTGTGTGACAGTGAGAGACCAACGATAAGTGACCTCTCAGCCAAAGCCCAGCGCCGCACATTAGACTCTGGGCACTGGTAAACAGGTTAAACACCAGGTAGCTAAGCAGTGAGTGCTGCTTATTTACCCGGTGTTTACCCTGATTACCAGCGTCCTCCCGCTTAGACCAGCCTGTAAGCGGGATGACGCTGGTAACCAACGATGTCGCTTCTGACTGGTCGTTAGTGAGTTTGCCTGTTTGACAGCTCACCAGCGACTAGAGAGACTTTCCAGCGATCCCGGCCAAGTCGGATCGCTGACAAGTCTCAGTGTGTAAAGGCGCCCTAAGGCTGCCTTCACACTTGCGCTCATGTCGCGTTCATGGTGTGGACGAGAATGTGTAATTTGTACGCAAGCATCTGCATGCGTACAAATCACACACGGAAGTCTATCAGTGCGCACGCCCATCCGCAGCCGAACGCATCACCGTGCGTCCCCATGTTAAACATAGGGATGGGCGGTGCTTGTGCTCGGCTTGCTTTTGCCACCTGCAAGACGCTGCGGAGGGAAGCGCAAGTGTGAAGGCAGCCTAAGGGTGCTTTCACATCACAATTTTGGACAGCCATGGATCCGATTTGGCCCCCATGTTATCCTATGAGGGTCGGATCAGATCAGAATTGGCCTAATTGCCATCCGATTTTCTGGGATCAGATTTGTGTCCGATTTTTTGCTCTACCCAAAATTGGAGACTGCTCCGATTTTGGGCACAGAAAAAAATCGGATCGCGCAAAATCGGATGGCAATTAGCCCAATCCGATCCTCAGGGTTTAACATGGGGGCCTATGAGCACAGGTCCGAGGAAACAGCTGATCGTTCCTCGGACCCGATTTTAGTGTATTGTGCATACTCAGTACACTAAAATTGCTCCTAACCCTCTAATTTCACTTCTGCAATGTATAATATACATTGCAGAAGTGAAATTAAGCAAAAGAAAGAGTTAAAAATAAAAAATCTGTTTTCTCACCTATCCGCGATCCACCGCTGCCTCCAGCAAGGTCCCGGTGCTTACAGGACCTGCGGTGATGTCACAACCCGGCAGTGTCATCGGGTCACATGACCACAGTTACCGCGGTAACTGCAGTCATGTGACCCGATCAGCTGATCGGCTTGTGATGTCACCGCAGGTCCTATAAACACCCGAACCTTGCTGGAGGCAGCTGTGAATCGCGGACAGGTGAGAATACAGATTTTTTTTATTTTTAACTCTTTCTTTTACTATATTTCACTTCCCAATGTATAATATACATTGCGGAAGTGAAGTGCCCCACTGTGTCCGGATCAGTGATAATCACGGACCCGGACACAGAATAGGTCACCCCCTTTGATGTCCTTTCCTGTCCGTGGGTTCCTACAAAAAGTAGAATCTCACGGACAGGAAAAAAAATGTTATATGAAAGCAGCCTAAGAGCTCATCCCTACTACTTGGGAAGATTCAAATCTCTAACAAGATTGTTCAGTTTACTTTGTGTTATAAGGTGGAGTTCAATTGAGGTTGCTGACACATCAAGTCTAGTTCGTGAGAGGAAAATAATTAATCAACAAGCGTCTTCTTCTACCTCACTTGTCACTGAAAATGTTTATTCTGCTTTTGGAAACCAAAGTTCTTTTGTATGTGGTAATGCAAGTATTGCAGATGGAATGTTTGTATATTTCCTCATGGAGGGCACCATGCAACAATAGCAATTGGTAGTGTGGACAGTTAGCTCTCTCCAGATCAATTGGACTGCAAAAGGCAAAGATTACCCCTTCCCATGCAACCACTGCGTAGGATGTGATATACATTATATTGCAGCATATATGTGGACCACAACTCTTGTCCTGATCTCATATTTTGCAGCCAAATACAGGATATAGTCTTTCCTTATCATGGTAGTCAAATTTCACTTTAGTGACCCAAAAGTGACCTCTCCGCATATGTAGCAAAAACTATCAGTTTTGTTAATGCAAGAACGAGGCAGATATGAAAAAAATAGAAACATGTCAATTTGTGAATAAACTAATCCAATAAATTCTAAAAGTGCATACCTTATACAGAGAGAATTTATAAAAGTAGATGATGCAACTGTAATTAGGAATATGTGATTAGAGCCGAGTTGTTGTTTTTTTTGATTAGTCACCCTTAGATGATAGAATAATGAAGGCTCAATAGACTAAATAGATGATGTAATAGACTAGCTGCTATCAATTCAATAATGATGCAATTTTTCTATAAGCGTGCATGAAAGGTGTCATAGGTACAGTGTTAGCCAAAAGTATTGACACCCCTGCAATTCTGTCAGATAATACTCAGTTTCTTCCTGAAAATGATTGCAATCACAAATTCTTTGGTATCATTATCTTCATTTAATTTGTCTTAAATGAAAAAACACAAAAGAGAATGAAGCAAAAAGCAAAACATTGATCATTTCACACAAAACTCCAAAAATGGGCCAGACAAAAGTATTGGCACCCTCAGCCTAATACTTGGTTGCACAACCTTTAGCCAAAATAACTGCGATCAACCGCTTCCAGTAACCATCAATGAGTTTCTTACAATGCTCTGCTGGAATTTTAGACTATTCTTCTTTGGCAAACTGCTCCAGGTTCCTGATATTTGAAGGGTGCCTTCTCCAAACTGCCATTTTTAGATCTCTCCACAGGTGTTCTATGGGATTCAGGTCTGGACTCATTGCTGGCCACCTTAGAAGTCTCCAGTGCTTTCTCTCAAACCATTTTCTAGTGCTTTTTGAAGTGTGTTTTGGGTCATTGTCCTGCTGGAAGACCCATGACCTCTGAGGGAGACCCAGCTTTCTCACACTGGGCCCTACATTATGCTGAAAAATTTGTTGGTAGTCTTCAGACTTCATAATGCCATGCACACGGTCAAGCAGTCCAGTGCCAGAGGCAGCAAAGCAACTGCAAAACATCAGGGAACCTCCGCCATGTTTGACTGTAGGGGCCGTGTTCTTTTCTTTGAATGACTCTTTTTTTCTCCTGTAAACTCTATGTTGATGCCTGTGCCTAAAAAGCTCTACTTTTGTCTCATCTGACCAGAGAACATTCTTCCAAAACGTTGTTACGCTTTCTCAGGTAAGTTTTGGCAAACTCCAGCCTGGCTTTTTTATGTCACGGGGTAAGAAGTGGGGTCTTCCTGGGTATTCTACCATACAGTCCTTTTTCATTCAGACGCTGACGGATAGTACGGGTTGACACTGTTGTACCCTCGGACTGCAGGACAGCTTGAACTTGTTTGGATGTTAGTCATGGTTCTTTATCCACCATCCGCACAATCTTGGTTGAAATCTCTTGTCAATTTTTCTTTTCCGTCCACATCTAAGGAGGTTAGCCACAGTGCCATGGGCTTTCAACTTCTTGATGACACTGTGCACGGTAGACACAGGAACATTCAGGTCTTTGGAGATGGACTTGTAGCCTTGAGATTGCTCATGCTTCCTCACAATTTGGTTTCTCAAGTTCTCAGACAGTTCTTTGGTCTTCTTTCTTTTCTCCATGCTCAATGTGGTAAACACAAGGACACAGGACAGAGGTTGAGTCAACTTTAATCCGTGTCAACTGGCTGCAAGTGTGATTTAGTTATTGCCAACACCTGTTAGGTGCCACAGGTAAGTTACAGGTGCTGTTAATTACACAAATTAGAGAATTATCACATGATTTTTCTTACAGTGGCAATACTTTGTCCACCCCCTTTTTTATGTTTGGTTTGGAATTAGATCCAATTTGGCTTTAGGACAATTCTTTTTGTGTTTTTTTCATTGAAGACAAATTAAATGAAGATAATAATACCAAAGAATTTGTGATTGCAATCATTTTCAGGAAGAAACTGAGTATTATCTGACAGAATTGCAGGGGTGTCAATACTTTTGGCCAACACTGTAATTACAACTTCCTCTGCTAATCGGCAAATTTAAGCATCATATTCATTTTCGGCATCACAAAATTAGTTGTTTAAACTGTTCTCATATCTGAACCAATTTGGCTGCAGAACTGTGTAAGGCTGCTTTCACATCAGCGGTAAATGCTGATCGCGGCAGTTGCGGTAAAAAACGCAACTGCCGCGATTACTGCGTAATGGTGCACTTGCGGTTCACCTGCGGCAAGCCCCATGCAATGTCTATGGGGCTTGTGGCAGGTGCGGCAAGTGCGGTACAGTTGCGGTTTGGCACTTGCGGCAGATGTGGCCGTGAAAAAAATCCGGTATGCCGGGTTTTTGCATGGCCGCACCTGCCACAAGTGCCAAAACCGCACTTGCCGCACCTGCCGCACACCTACCGCAAGCCCCATAGACATTGTATGGGGCTTGCCGCAGGTGAACCGCAAGTGCGGCCGTTATGCGGTAATCGCGGCAGTTGCGTTTTTTTCACCGCAACTGCCGCGATCAGCGTTTACTGCTGATGTGAAAGCAGCCTTATATGTAAATAAATAAAAAATAAAGATTATTATTATTATTATTTATATAGCACCATTAATTCCTTGGTGCTGTACATGAAAAGGGGTTACATACAAAATTATAGATATAGTTTACAGTAAACAAATTAACATGATAGTACAGAGGGAGAGAGGACCCTGCCCTTGCAGGCTTACCATCTACAGGACAATGGGGACAAGACAGTAGGTCAGGGGTGCAGCAGATCTGGTGGCGGTGAGGCGGTAGCTCCACCAGCGATAGGGCAGAAGCTCAGTCATTGCAGGCTGTAAGCTTTCCTAAAGAGATGGGTTTTCAGGTTACGTCTGAAGGATCCGAGCATGGTGGATAATCGTATGTGTTGGGGTGCAGATTTCCAGAGGATGGGACATATTCAGGAAAAATCTTGGAGGTGGTTGTGTATAATATTATATATAGATTATATTATCTTTCTAGTGTTTTTTTGTATGCTGTTTACGTTTGAACATATAAATAACTATAGATAGATTAAAAAAGTAAGTAATGGGTAATGTAAATAATAATTTATTTGCATCAGATGTCCTTAAAGGGGTTGCACACTACTAGCGAAACCCCTTATAAATTGACTTGTTTCTCCCTTAAAAATAGTAAACCTTCTGTGCTGCTGCCGTTCCACTGCAATTGGTAACCACAGCTCAGGGCTCACGTGACATTGTGATGTCACGCAAGCCCTGCTTCCAATCACAACCAGCATCCTTCTTCCTGCCTTCGGACCAAACGAGCAATCAAGAAGAAATGAGCACTGCGGTTGCTGATCACTTCCTGTTGATTGCTCATATTGGATGCAGGGCTCATGTGACGTCATAATGTCACGTGATCCGCGGTTACTGACAGCTCTGGAATGCTGGCAGCACGGGAGTTGAGTAAAGGGTTTATTATTTTAACTGGGGAAAATAAGTCAATTCAGAAGAGTTTTGCCCAGTAGTGGACAACCCCTTTAAAGACTTGGAAGGAGCAATGCAGTACAGGGCATTCAGACTACAGGCTCAAGTTTTACAACCCTACATTTTTATTCTGTGTATTGTGGATAATAGCTACTGAAGTACACTATATTGCATTTAATACAAATGTTGTTTATGAACAAATATTAGTTATATTTTCTTTCAGTTGTTACTGTATTTTAATGTGATTTTTCAAAATTGGTTAAAAGCATAAAGTAATATAAATTGTTGTGATTTATTATTATTATTATTATTATTATTATTATTATTATCATCTAATATATAATTACCTAGTGGCATCTGTTTCCAACTTCCATCTGAACGAGGCCATATCCCAAAAGGCACTGCACCACTGGAAGCATGTTGGAAGCCATATTGGGACTCCCATGTATGGGTGTCCCAGTACAACGCCCGCTAGCAGTACCACCAGCGGGACACCGCCTCTACACACCGCGGCGCCTGCCGCATTCCTATTGCATGAAACACACCTGCTCCACACCCACCTGACCGCACACCCGATGCACTCCCACTGCACACCAGCCCGCACACCTGATGCACTCCTGCTGCACGCCCCCAACAACCCCAGCTGCACCCCTCCACAAATAACATACACCAAAGTTAGGCATTACAGAGGATGAGAATCTTATCATCATCCATCTATTTCATGGAAGTGAATGCTCACCCAAGATAGATATATCAGAAAAACACGGTGATTTTATGCAAAAATATACAAATTTATTAATCATATAATATAAAAATTTTTTATATGAATAAGGTTTTAATACAGAGTACATAAATAGTGTTACATACAGATCTATATTAGATATAAACAATAAATAAAAAATCTATAGACAACACCCTATAAACTAGGAAGAACCCGTGATCTTCTTGTGTGGTACAATAAACCAAAATCACAAAGTGTGTATCAAAAACAACAAACCAATAAATTTCCAATATTCACCTATCTCTCACATAGGAGACCAAGGAAAGGATAATAGTAAAAACCAATAAGATTCTATTAGTCACCTATCTCTCACATAGGAGACGAAAGAAAAAGTGACAAAATATAAATCGATGAAGGCGTAAGCCGAAACGTGCATGTAGAGTGCAGCAGAGTCTGTAGATACACCAGGTAATCACCCTTTAGATTGATTTTCACTGTTTGGATTTATATTTTGTCACTTTTTCTTTCGTCTCCTATGTGAGAGATAGGTGACTAATAGAATCTTATTGGTTTTTACTATTATCCTTTCCTTGGTCTCCTATGTGAGAGATAGGTGAATATTGGAAATTTATTGGTTTGTTGTTTTTGATACACACTTTGTGATTTTGGTTTATTGTACCACACAAGAAGATCACGGGTTCTTCCTAGTTTATAGGGTGTTGTCTATAGATTTTTTATTTATTGTTTATATCTAATATAGATCTGTATGTAACACTATTTATGTACTCTGTATTAAAACCTTATTCATACAAAAAAAATTTATATTATATGATTAATAAATTTGTATATTTTTGCATAAAATCACCGTGTTTTTCTGATATACCTCCACAAATAACGCCAGAAGTACAGATGCCGCTACAGGACCTGTGATTACATCACGCTTATGTGATCAGTCACATGACAGTGACATCACAGTTCCTGTAGTACTAAAGTGCTTCACAGCACTGATAGGGACTGCGACTAGGGAGGGTCAGAGAGCGTGCATGAGTGGGGGAGAAAGAGAGTGGGCAGAGTGTGCAGGTCGTGACCAGAAAGAGTGCAGGGGGCCAGAGAGAGTGCAGGGGGCCCAGAGAGAGTGCAGGAGGGGGGAAAGCAGACACTGTAGAGAGGCAAGAGAGAGTGCAGGTAAACCAGAGAGCGCAGAGAGTGAACAGACAAAGTGCAGAGGAGGCCATATAAAGAACAGGGGGGCTGTGCTGCACCCGTTTATCTATTGACTTTCAGCCATACATGGACATTTGTAATGTTGTGCTTTAATTGTATAATCTATGCAACTGCTATCCTTTGCTGCCATCTACTGGTCATTGTTTCATTACACTGTATGTTATTACTTTCCCATAATTCATTTCTGTCTGTAACTCCTCCTATCTGGAGGCTCCTCTTCCTTCTTTGTCTTTCTTCACCATTCTTGGAACCTCATGCTTCAGGACTGGAGGAAGGATTCTCTTGTTACCTGTAATCTGGTGCATCTATAACAGCTCTAATCTACAGTACTAACTCCTACCTCATCTTCATGCCTTCATTTTCCCTGGCATCTCATCTCTTCAAGGTATTGTAAATAAAGACTGTTAACTTATCACTGCATCATTCTTCTGGACATCCACGTAGTTGATAAGACCTAGGAGCACCGATTAGTGAGTAACGCTATCCGCCATTGTTTATATAGAGATCAGTGATCACATCCCCCAGACACATCTCACCAACATATATCGGTGGCAGAATAGTAACAAGAGACCTAAGTCTTCAGTGTCTGTATGCATACACATTGTCTGCTAGCAAGTCTTCACCGCCTGCCATCTCCGCTAAAGCATGTCCACGAAAAGCACTGCGGACCCATTGGCAAGGGAAGCGCATCATGATGCTGCAGGAGCAGAGTCAACACTTACTGCAGAGGAGGACGTACGATCCAAACGTGTAACCAAGCCGACACAAAAGGTCAGAGAGAACATTGAAACTACTAGAGACGAGTTCCATGATAACCTAGAACATTTATGGGGAAAAGTAAATCATTATTTAGCAGCTCTTCCACGCTCTATCAGTGACGCCGCAGAGTTAACCGACACATTGAATCATTTATCTGCTGCCTATGATCGCTAGCAGAGACTGTCTGCAAAATACGTCACGTTCTTGAGTGCCTATGACATGGAAATTGACCCAGCAGAACAAGATGAAAGGGAAGCTCCGCTTCAAGAAAGGGCCTCATTAGTGCGAGACGCTCAGAATAAGGCAGAGCTCCGCATCGCTCACCTCCAAGAGGCTAGGTCATATCGTACAACGTCGACCAAAATCACGTCTCGGTCTTCCAGATCATCTCACTTCAGGAAGTCGAAATTGTCCGACAAGTTACTGGAGATCCGTGTGGCTGCAGAGGAAGCTAGAGTAAAAAGTTCCTTTGCTAAGAAGGAGGCTGAAGTGGAAGTAGAAACTCAAAGAAAATTAAAAATACTCTAAGCAGAACAGGAAGAAGCAACATCCCTTGCTAAACTGAAGGTTGTTGCACAAGCACTGGGACAAGATCATAATTCGGACTGTCTTATTCCAGGAGAAATGGAGGACTCAGTTGAACACACTACTGACTACGTGCTAAGACATTTAACATCTGCACCAGCACCACCTCCGATTTCTAACACGGATGCACCGACAAACCAAGAGATGTCGCCACCTACTGTTGACAAGGTAACTCCCGGCACTAATTCATGCTTTAGGCCTCAGCCAGGGGACCCAATAAAAACTAAACCGCAGCTTAACCCTTATGTCGCATCATTTCGTCCTGATTTGTCGCTGTCATATAAACCAAAGAACTTACATCCCCCACGGATATCACAAGTTCATCCTGCAGCAATGGCCGGGAGATCGGACATGTCTGACTTCACCAGATACATGATTCGCCGGGAGTTAATAAACATCAGTCTCTCTAAGTTTGATGATCGTGCCGAGAATTATAGAGCCTGGAAATCGCCCTTTCAAGCAGTGATCCAAGATCTTAACCTCAGTGGGAAGGAACAACTGGATTTGCTTGTTAACTGGTTAGGCCTGGAATCAGTAGAGCGCATCAAGACAATAAGGGCAGTTCTTGTCGACTATTCAGATGCAGGCCTGATTGCAGCCTGGGAGAGACTGGAAGAAACCTATGGCAGCTCAGAAGCCATAGAATGTGCCTTATTCAAGAGACTGCAAATCTTCCCAAGGATAACAAACAAGGACAATAGAAAACGTCAAGATCTGAGTGACCTGCTAAAGGAAATAGAATTGGCAAAATTAGACCCACGTCTTTCAGTACTGAGCTACCTAGATACTGCTCATGGTGTTAATCCAATAGTGTCCAAGTTACCACACAGCATGCAAGATAAATGGGCAGACGATGGCTCACTGTATAAAAGGCAGCATAACATGTCCTTTCCACCCTTTTCGCATTTTTCCAGGTTCATCAGTGACCAAGCTCGGAAGAAGAAGGACCCCAGCTTCGACTTCACTGAACCTACTCCACCAGCATCATCATCTTCTACAAGGTATGACAACATCGCCAAACGAAGACAGTCAAGGAACACAGTGTCAGTGAGAAAGACCGACGTTCCACCTATTGATCCAGCCTCCACTAAAACAAGTTATGTTACTCCCACAGTTATGGACAATAACCGTATGTGCCCTATCCACAAAAGGCCTCACCCAGTAAAGGAATGTAGTGGATTCAGGGTGAAGACTTTGCAGGAGCGTAAAGATACCCTCAAGGAGCTTGAGATTTGTTATAAGTGTTGCGCCTCTTCAGACCACCGCGCTAAGGACTGCAAGGCCGTCATTAAGTGCACTGAATGCAGTAGTGAGAAACACGTTGCATTTATGCATCCCACGCCAGCTCCACACAACCCACAACCTTCCACATCCAACCCTGCTCAAAAGCATGGCGGGGAGCCACAGGTTCCTAACCCAACTAAAACTGCCATTACCTCCTCATGCATTCAGGTTTGTGGAAACGGGACTGGACCTAAATGGTGTGCCAAGGTATGTCTGGTTAAGGTCTATCCAGAAGGACAACCTGACAAGGCCTCCAAAATGTATGCCATAATACATGAACAAAGTAACCGGTCTCTAGCAAGGCCCAAACTCTTTGAGATCTTCAGCATAAAGGGACAAACGACCCCATATACCCTCAACACCTGCTCTGGTCGGTCAAGACTTCTGGTAGGAGAGCCTCTGGGTTCATAATCTCTTCAGTCAAAGGAAACGTGAACATACCCTTGCCAACCCTAATTGAATGTGGCCAGATACCTGATAACAGGGAGATTTCCACTCCGGAAGGCACCCTTCATCATTGTCACTTGAGGCACCTAGCTAATGAAATTCCTCCTTTGGACACGCATGCTGAAATCCTAATCCTACTCGGAAGGGACATTCTGAAGGTCCACAAGGTGCGCCAACAATGCAACGGCCCAGATGATGCTCCACATGCCCAAAGACTCGATGTAGGCTGGGTAATCGTGGGCGACGTATGTCTGGAAAGAAGTCACGAGGCATCCGAAGTCAACGCCTGCAAAACGTATGTGCTCCAAAATGGTCGCACAACTCACTTTAAGCCATGACCTCATCACTACTAAATAAAAGAAAGGTTCTCAGATTACATCCAGGAACCTGTCATCATTCCCACCTCCTACGGTGACTGCTTAGGGAGGACAGTGTTTCACACATCAAAGGACGACAACAAGGTCGCCTTATCCATAGAAGACAAGGAGTTTCTTAAAATGATGGGCACTGGATTCTTCAAAAATGAATCTGGCCGCTGGTTTGCTCCCTTACCCTTCAAGGCTACAAGGACCAAGCTTCCTAACAATCGAGAACAGGTCTTCTCTAGGCTCATCTCACTGCAGAGAGCATTAAATAACAAGCCTGAAATGAAGGAACATTTCATAGCCTTTATGGACAAAATATTTTGCAATGACCACGCAGAGCCAGCTCCACCATTACAAACTGATGAAGAATGCTGGTATCCACCTTCCTTTGGAGTATATCATCCAAGGAAGACGAAACAAATCAGAGTGGTGTTTGATTCAAGCACTAAACACGACGGTGTGTCCCTGAATGATGTTCTCCTCACTGGTCCCAACCTGATTAAGGCTGGGGTCACAGTACCATTTTTCACATGCATTTTTGAAGACCTGCGTTTTCAAAAACGCATGTAAAAAACGCACCCATAGGCCCCCATGTTAAAAAACGCATGCCCTAATAGCCAAAAAGCATGTGTGACTGTCCCATGCGTTTTTGGAGCATATACAAAAACGCATGCGTTTTTGTAGAAAACGCATGCGTTTTTGTAGAAAACGCATGCGTTTTTATAACATGGGTTCCTATGGGAAACGCATGCAAAAACGCATGTACAATTAGTACCTTTTAGTGCCATTCAAAAACGCATGCGTTTCCCATAGGAGCCCATGTTAAAAAAAACGCATGCGTTTTTCCGGAAACACATGCGTTTTTTTAACATGGGCTCCTATGGGAAACGCATGCGTTTTTGAATGGCACTAAAAGGTACTAATTGTACATGCGTTTTTGCATGCGTTTCCCATAGGAACCCATGTTATAAAAACGCATGCGTTTTCTACAAAAACGCATGCGTTTTTCAAAACGCTCAAAAAAATACTACAAGCACTATTTTTATGTGCAGATTCAAAAACGCAGCCAAAAACGCAGGGAGCCATCAGAGACCTTAAAAAACTCATGCTGACATGAAAAACGCATGTAAAAAAGCATGCGTTTTTAAAAGGCACTAAAAAAAACTGTGACCACAGCCTAATAACCTAGTGGAAATGCTCATGAGATTCAGGAAGGAACCGGTTGCCATTAACGCTGACATCGAACAAATGTTCCATTGTTTCATCGTGCGACAAGACCACAGAAATTATCTCCGTTCCCTATGGTACCGAGACAACGACACCAACAAGGAAATGGTCGAATACTGCATGAAAGTGCATGTGTTCAGAAACAGTCCTTCTCCCACAGTCGCTACGTTCGGTCTACGTAGGACTGCATCAGATGGCGAAGCAGAGTTCGGGTAGGATGCCCAACAGTTCGTTGAAAAGGATTTCTATGTGGACGAGACAGACTTAAATCCCTGCCCACAACGGAAGAAGCCATAGATCTGCTTAAACGGACACAAGGTATGCTTTCTAAAGGTCATTTAAGGTTGCATAAAATTGCCTCCAATAGTGCTGTCGTCATGAAGGCCTTTCACCCTAATGATCATGCCACAGAATTCAGGGACTTGAACCTAGGCTCAGACAATCCACCAATACAAAGAAGTCAGGGCCTGAGGTGGAACTTGTTAAAGGACTCCTTCAGCTTTCAGGTTAATGTTGCCGAAAAACCATTTACTAAGCATAGGGTTCTGTTGGTGGTGAACAGTCTATATGATCCACTTGGATTTGTCGCACCCCTGACTATACAAGGCAAGCTTCTGCTGAGACAACTCTCAGAATCCATTAAGGACTGGGATGTACTACTCCCTGCGGACAAACAATTAAGGTGGAAGTCGTGGAGAGAGTCTCTTTGTGCCTTGAATAAGGTCGACATACCATGTTGTTACATCCCGGCATCCCTTTCTACGAGTCCTAGGAAAGAGATTCATGTATTTGCTGATGCCTCCACTGAAGCTATTGCAGCCGTTGCTAATTTGAAGGTTACGGACTCTAACGATGAAGTCCATGTTGGATTTCTGTTTGGGAAGGCCAAACTAGCACCTAAACCCGAGCACACTATACCCAGACTCAAGCTCTGTGGGGCTGTACTAGCCGTAGAAATTGCAGACTTCATACAAAGCGAACTGGCTATTCACGTTGACGACACAAGATTCTACACAGACAGTAAGGTAGTCCTGGGCTACATATACAACAAGACAAAACGCTTTTATGTCTACGTTAGTAACCGCGTTGAAAAGATAAGGATATCCTGTAAACCACAGCAATGGCAGCACATTCCATCCCATCTGAACCCTGCGGATCTTGCTACCAGACCAGTGTCTGTTGGTGCCTTCGCAAACTCTTCTTGGTTAACTGAACCAAAGTTCCTCACAACCAGTGCGAAGAGACCACCATTGAAGACAACTTCAGCATTCAGGATCCAGATGTCGACCCAGAGATTCGTCCTGATGTCAACACCTTCATCACCAAATCCAAGGAGAAGGTTGGCTTGGACTGTGGGCGATTTGAGCGGTTCTCAAGATGGACGAGGTTGGTTCGCGCCATTGCAAGTTTAGTCCACATTGTACAATGCTATCGCAATAAGGACAGTAACACTGATTGCCGTAGTTGGCATATCTGCCATAAGCCTCTCTCTGCAGAAGACATTGCTTCGTGTCAGGGGCGGACCGTCACCCCCGGAGGCCCTGGTGCAGGAGAGGACGGGGGGGGCGGGGCTACTGGCCGTCGGCGCAGCCCGGAAAGTGGGGGGGTGGGTGCTGCTGGGAGCCGCTGGGAGCCGCAGGCGCGATGCTCTCCTACCTGGGAGCCGCACCGGATGCCGGAGGAGCAGAGGAGAGGAGGGGCGGGATCATGCAGGGGAAGCAGGAAGCTCTCTGCTTCCCTTGCCTGACCCTCCTCTCCTTTGACGGCGGCTTGCGTGGGTCGGCTGGGGGCCCCCCTCCAGGCTTGAAGGGGCCCCCAGCCGGTCGGGGCCCTGGTGCAGCTGCACCAGCTGCACCAGTGTAGTTCCGCCCCTGCTTCGTGTGAACTGTTTGTGATATGCAATGTGCAGCAGAATGTTTTTCACAAGGAACTGGAATGTATACGTAACAAGCAAGACATTCCTAAAAACAGCCCCATTGTCAACTTAAACCCAGTAAGTGACGAGAGGCTTTTACTGAGAGTCAGTAGTCGTTTAAACAAGGCTAAGTTATACGAGTCACAAAGGAATCCTCTGATTATTCCTGGCTGTCACCATATCACCACTCTACTAATACGACATTACCATGAAAAAATCAAACATCAAGGCAGACACTTCATCGAAGGTGCCTTAAGAGCTGCAGGCCTCTGGATTGTAGGAACAAAGAGACAAGTTTCCCATTTAATTCATCATTGTGTTCAGTATCGTAAGACAAGAGGAAAACTGCAACAACAACAGATGTCTGATTTGCCTGCTGATAGGTAAATGGTGGCTCTGTACTCGTCCTATGTTGACTTGGATGTTTTTGGCCCATGGGCAGTCGCTGCACGTCGGACCAGAGGCGGACATGCGGAGAGTAAACATTGGGCAGTGTTATTCACTTGCTTGAGTGTGCGAACAATACACATAGAAGTGATAGACTCTATGGATTCCTCCAGTTTCATTAACGCCTTGAGACGATTCCTCGCCATCAGAGGACCGGTGAAACAATTAAGATCCGACTGTGGAGCAAACTTCATAGGTGCCTGTCGAGAACTACAACTGAATTCAACACCGGTGCAGGACTTCTTGACAACCAATGGCTGTTCCTGGATTTTCAACCCTCCTCACGCTTCTCATATGGGCGGATCATGGGAAAGAATGATAGGCATTACTCGGCGGATACTGGAGTCTATGCTCAAGGACTCAAATCTTTCAAGATTGACTCATGAGACCTTGACCACCTTCTTAGCAGAGGTATCTACTATAGTAAACTCAAGACCTCTTGTTCCCATATCTATGGACCCAGAATCTCCTGTCATTCTCACTCCAGCAACTCTCCTCACTCAGAAACTTGGTATCGTTCCTAACCCGCCTGAAGACTCTGTGTCCGGTAACAATTATCAAAGACGATGGAAACATGTGCAACATCTGGTGAACTGTTTCTGGAATAGATGGAAGAAGGAGTACCTAACACTCAGGGGTGAACCTAGCCTCTCTGCTGCCTGAGGCGAACTGCAAAACGGCGCCCCCCCCCCCCCCCACCCGCTAGAAAAAATTTTTAATTGATAAAAATAAATCTGGTTCCTACAGATTTATATTTATCCTGTAAAAATGAGCAAAATAGTGGACATTTTAGTTTACTGAAACAGAAAAAAAAGATGTCCACACAAAGATGTCTACGCCATCACACGCACATACAAGAACCACACAGAAGAATCCAGAACAAGGATCATTAATGGCAATGGCAGCTTGGCACAAGCATTTAGACACATAATGACAACTGGCAGAGCCGTGGTCCTGCAGGCAGAACTGATTGCCAACCTCTGGCACACGCCTGCAAAACTCTGGACCGCTGCCTGGCACTGAATATTCAGACAAGTCGCCATGCCGCACCTTCCACACAACACAGGTAAAGACCTGCAGTCTGAGCATCAACAAGCCGCCACTGCACTAAGTTGGTAAAATGGCGCTTCTTCTCCATCCAACAGACCACACTTACTCCCGAATTGCTTAGCCAATTCCAAACGCCACACACGGGGCTGTCTTTATGTAATTAATAACAGGGTCCTTCCTATTGGGTTGAGCAAAGGATATGGGAGCAGGAAGGGGGAAGAGCACCACCGACCAACCGCTGCTCAGGAGAAAGATGGCTGGATGCCTGAATGTACCGAGGGGCAGCACTGGACCTGGTGTGTAAGGGTGGTTTCACATTTGCATTCGGAACGCAAGCGCAACAGAACGCAGCCAAACGCTGCGTTCCTATGTTTAACATGGGAACAATTCCGTTTGGATGCGCATAATTTATACGCCCTCCTCCGCCCTCCAAATGCAACATGTTGCATTTTTTGTGCGTTCACAGGTGCTTGTTTTATCAGCAAGTGCCCGCGAGTGCACAAACAATGCATGGATCTCAATGGATCCGCACTGTCCTCCGCATGGCAGCGCAGGAGAACGCTGCGGATCACATTGAAATTTCGTCGTCGGCGGCTGGTAGGTGGAGGATCTCCGCCACAGATCTCCGCCTCCCTGCCGCCGTCGAGATCACTGATTGGCTGTCCGAGCACCATACTGATGAGAATCTCCTCTGCGTTCACATCAGTATGGCAGCGTTTGCCCTGCGTTTGCATGCCCTGCGCATGCAGACACAAATGCAAATCTGAAACCAGCCTAAGTTATGGCCAATCAGTCCTGCAGCAGAGGGACAATGCATCCTGCATCATAGAAATCATAGGGCCCCATAGCAGAAGTTCTAATTGGGCACCCCCCAACAAAAGCAATATTTGGCTGGGTCACATAGGTACATCTCTCTCAATATGTCAGCCTTTACAAAGTAATTTTCCTCCTACTGAAGCCCCTAGATTCCCCTTTCATTGCCCCTCTAAAGTGTGATGCCAACAAAAGTGCCCCACAAACACTGTATGATCCCCCATTCCTCCACACGCACAGTATGATGACCCTACTGCACCTCCTGCAACTACCCCAGTACAGCATGATCCCCAACTATGACCGCCGCCCAGCCCTCCATATAGTATAATGGACCTATGTACAGTATAATTGCCCCCAACACAGCCCTCAAATAGCCCTTCATAAAGTATAAAGGCTCCCTTGTAGCCTCCAAGTATTATCATGCCTCCCACAGAGCCCTCCAAATATTATAATGGCTTCCAAATAGTATAATTTGCTCCATATAATATAATACACCCCCATAGTATTCCACATAGTATACCGCATTCCTCCATATATTATGCACCCCCATAGTCTTCTATAAAATAGAATGCACCCCCCACAGTACTCGATATAGAAAAACGCACCCCCACAGTCCTCCATATAGTATATTGCACCCCGTAGTCCTCCAAATAGCATATTGCACCCCCACAGAACTCCATAGAGAACAATTCACCCCCACAGTACTTGATATAAAATAATGCACCCCCACACTCATCCATGTAGTATAATGCACCCCACAGTCCTCCATATAGAATAATGCAGCCCCACAGTCCTCCATATAGAATAATCACCCCCACAGTCCACCATATAGATTAATGCACCTCCACAGTCCTCCAAATAGTATAATGCACCCCACAGTCCTCCATATAGCATAATGAACCCCCACAGTCCTCCATATAGCATAATGCACCCCCATATTGCATACTGCACTCCCATAGCTCTCCATACAGCATATTGGACCCCCATAGTCCTCCATATAGTATAATGCACCCTCATAGTCCTCCATATAGTATAATGCATCCCCTATAGCCTTCCTTATAGTATAATGCACCCCCATAGTCTTCCATATAATATAATGGGCCACAATAGTTCTCCATATAGTATATTGCACCCCCATTGTCCTATATTATATTGTACATTACATAGTTTCCCATCAGTGTACTCACTAAAAAAAACTATTAAAAAAATAAAAAGTAAATACCTCTTCTCCTCAGCATCTCCTCTGCCGCTCTGCACGTCTCAGCACAGTGGCGCTAAGTGATGACATCATTGTTCCCCGCCGTGCTGAGCTGCAGAGGGGTGGACAGCGGTGGCAAGGACTTGGGAGAAGAATGCTGCCGGCAGAGGCGGCCGGGACTATAGGAGCAGCATGCTCGGGGGGGCCACCACTGGTACACACATGGCTCCGCTCCGTACACCTAGTACACACTCAGCTCCGTACACCACGTACGCCTCGTACACAAGCAGCTCTGCTCAGTACAACTCGTACACACACGGCTCTGCTCCGTACACCTCGTACACAAGCGGCTCTGCTCCATACACCTCGTACACAAGCGGCTCTGCTCCATACACCTCATACACAAGCGGCTCTGCTCCGTACACCTCGTACACAAGCGGCTCTGCTCCATACACCTCGTACACAAGCGGCTCTGCTCCGTACACGTTGTACACATGTGGCTCTGCTCTGTACACCTCGTACACATATGACTTCGCTCTGTACACACCGTACACACGTGGCTCCGTTTCGTACACACGTGGCGCCGCTTCGTACACCTCGTACACACTGGGCTCCGCTCCGAAAGCCTTGCACACACGGCTCTGCTCCGTACACCTTGTACACACTCGGCTTCGCTCCGTACGTCTCGTACACACGCAGCTCCGCTCCGTACACCTTGTACACTCTCAGCTCCACAATGTACACACGTGGCTTCACTCTATACACCTCGTACACACACGCCTCCGCTCTGTACACCTCGTACACACGCGGCTCTGCTCCGTACACCTCATACACACTCGGCTCTGCTCCGTACACTTCGTACACACACGCCTCCGCTCTGTACACCTTGTACACACGCGGCTCTGCTCCGTGCACCTCATACACACTCGGCTCTGCTCCGTACACCTCATACACACTCGGCTCTGCTCCGTACATCATTGTTCCCCGCCGTGCTGAGCTGCAGAGGGGTGGACAGCGGCGGCAAGGACTTGGGAGAAGAATGCTGCCGGCAGAGGCGGCCGGGACTATAGGAGCGACATGCTCGGGGGGGCCACCACTGGTACACACATGGCTCCGCTCCGTACACCTAGTACACACTCAGCTCCGTACACCACGTACGCCTCGTACACAAGCGGCTCTGCTCCGTACAACTCGTACACACACGGCTCTGCTCCGTACACCTCGTACACAAGCGGCTCTGCTCCATACACCTCGTACACAAGCGGCTCTGCTCCGTACACGTTGTACACATGTGGCTCTGCTCTGTACACCTCGTACACATATGACTTCGCTCTGTACACACCGTACACACGTGGCTCCGTTTCGTACACACGTGGCGCCGCTTCGTACACCTCGTACACACTGGGCTCCGCTGCGAAAGCCTCGCACACACGGCTCTGCTCCGTACGCCTCGTACACACGCGGCTCCGCTCCGTACACCTTGTACACACTCGGCTTCGCTCCGTACGTCTCGTAGACACGCAGCTCCGCTCCGTACACCTTGTACACTCTCAGCTCCACAATGTACACACGTGGCTTCACTCTATACACCTCGTACACACACGCCTCCGCTCTGCACACCTCATACACACACGGCTCTGCTCCGTACACCTCGTACACAAGCGGCTCTGCTCCATACACCTCGTACACAAGCGGCTCTGCTCCGTATACGTTGTACACATGTGGCCTGCTCTGTACACCTCGTACACATATGACTTCGCTCTGTACACACCGTACACACGTGGCTCCGTTTCGTACACACGTGGCGCCGCTTCGTACCTCGTACACACTGGGCTCCGCTGCGAAAGCCTCGCACACACGGCTCTGCTCCGTATGCCTCGTACACACGCGGCTCCGCTCCGTACACCTTGTACACTCTCGGCTCTGCTCCATACACCTTGTACACACTCGGCTTCGCTCCGTACGTCTCGTACACACGCGGCTCCGCTCCGTACACCTTGTACACTCTCAGCTCCACAATGTACACACGTGGCTTCACTCTATACACCTCGTACACACACGCCTCCGCTCTGTACACCTCGTACACACACGGCTCTGCTCCGTACACCTCGTACACAAGCGGCTCTGCTCCATACACCTCGTACACAAGCGGCTCTGCTCCGTACACGTTGTACACATGTGGCTCTGCTCTGTACACCTCGTACACATATGACTTCGCTCTGTACACACCGTACACACGTGGCTCCGTTTCGTACACACGTGGCGCCGCTTCGTATACCTCGTACACACTGGGCTCCGCTGCGAAAGCCTCGCACACACGGCTCTGCTCCGTATGCCTCGTACACACGTGGCTCTGCTCCGTACACCTCGTACACACTCGGCTCTGCTCCGTACACCTCGTACACACGCGGCTCTGCTCCGTACACCTCGTACACACGCGGCTCTGCTCCGTACACCTCGTACACACGTGGCTCTGCTCCGTACACCTCGTACACACACGCCTCCGCTCTGTACACCTCGTACACACGCGGCTCTGCTCTGTACACCTCATACACACTCTGCTCTGCTCCGTACACCTCGTACACACACGGCTCCACTCTGTACACCTCGTACACACTCGGCTCCACTCTGTACACCTCGTACACACACGGCTCCACTCTGTACACCTCGTACACACACGGCTCCACTCTGTACACCTCGTACACACTCGGCTCTGCTCCGTACACCTCGTACACACTCGGCTCCCTCTGTACACCTCGTACACACTCGGCTTCGCTCCGTACACCTCGTACATACACAGCTTCACTCCATACACCTCATACACACGCACCTCCACTCTGTACACCTTGAACACTCAGCTCCACTCCATATACCTCATACATACACAGCTCTGCTACATTAATTTACACTGTAAAGCCTCAGCCCCACACATAAACTTCACCTCATCCAGCACCATGGTCGAGTCCTGGCTGCATACTGAGGAGCTGATCATGTGACCCGCCTGACTCCTCCCCTCCTTTGACATCATCACAGGTCCTGTCAGCGCGAGGCACAGTGAAGCATGAAGCCGGCTCACACAGCCGGCTCACACAGCCGGCTCACACAGCCGGCTCACACAGCCGGCTCACACAGCCGGCTCACACAGCCGGCTCACACAGCCGCACGGGGGGGGGGTTTGGAGACCGCGGCCGCTAACACAGCTCACACTGCCACACTGGAGGGGGGGGTGTTTTGGACACCGCGGCCGCTGCCGCTGCGGCAGGAGATGCCCCGCCAGCAGCCCCAGATACGCCAAGCCTGGTCGCAGCGTCGGCGGCCAGGACTGTAGGAGCGGCATCTGCAGGGGGCCGCACTACCACCAGCTCCTGAAGACGCCGCCCCATGTCTACCAGCAGAGCTCGCCGCCTGAGGCTGACACTTCATGTCGCCTCATGGATGGTGCGGCCCTGCTAACACTCCTCCAAAAATGAAGAAAGTGGCAACAAGTGAAACCAAATTTACAAATAGGAGATGTTGTCCTCATGAAAGACCAGAAGGAGGAAAGAAACGCATGACCTATGGGACTTATATCGAAAATTTTCCAAGTGACGATGGCAAATTGCTCAAGGTCGAAGTGACAGTTGCCAAGCAAGGTGACCCCAAATTCTTCATTAGACCTATATCAGAGATTATCCTGCTCATAGCAGTTGAGGATTAATTATCCGTCCAATCAAAGGAACTCTTCCAAGTAACTTAGCCTTTGGATTACAATTGGGTTGGAGACAGTTTGGCCTAGCGAGGCTTCTCCAATCCGAAGATGGGTTATCCTTTGGAGTACTCCGGAACTTGTTACAGACATTCATCTACCTCATTCTATTTTTGGTTATTGTTGTATGCATACATTGTTACTTTTATCTTACAGGTTGAGGTATTCCTTCGCGCATTCCAGGTAAATACCCCAAATTCGGAACTGTTTATATACTGAAATCCAAGGATTTCAGACGGGGAGTGTGCTGCACCCGTTTTTATCTATTGACTTTCAGCCATACATGGACATTTGTAATGTTGTGCTTTTATTGTATAATCTATGCAACTGCTATTCTTTGCTGCCATCTACTGGTCATTGTTGCATTACACTGTATGTTATTACTTTCCCATAATTCTTTTCTGTTTGTAACTCCTCCTATCTGGATGCTTCTCTTCCTGCTTTGTCATTCTTCACCATTCTTGGAACCTCATGCTTCAGGACTGGAGGAAGGATTCTCTTGTTACCTGTAAGCTGGTGCATCTATAACAGCTCTAATCTACAGTGCTAACTCCTACCTCATCTTCATTCCTTCATATTCCCTGGCATCTCATCTCTTCAAGGTATTGTAAATAAAGACTGTTAACTTATCATTGCATCATCCTTCCGGACATCCACGTAGCTGATAAGACCTAGGAGCACTGATTAGTGAGTAACGCTATCCGCCATTGTTTATATAGAGATCAGTGATCACATCCCTCAGACACATCTCACCAACATATATCGGTGGCAGAATAGGGGCAATAATGAGTGTAGGAGGGGGCAGGGCAGAGAGGATGCAGAGAGAGTCCAGGAGGAGGTGAGGCAGAGAGCACAGAGAGGGGGCAGAGAAAGTTCAGGAGCAGCAGAAATGGCAGAGAGTGCAGGGGGGCCAGAGAGCACGTGTCACCCCTGCAGGGGATTGCCACAGGATCCATCGGTGCAAGGAGTGATTTACACCTTGGTACACACAGCACACAACACCTTCCTCCCCAGACCTGAAGGGGGAGCTCTACTGGCTGCCTTAAGCCTGATCCCCTTTAAAAGATCCAGGCCTGAGGGGAGGACTCAGTTCGTCCAGTGAGAAAGAGTTAGTTCCAGTCAGGCAGTGAAGAGAGCAGGAGTGAGGAGCTGGTCGCTGGGAACGATCCAGGTCCAAGACCAGGGAACACTGACCCAGCTGCCGGACATCGGAGTCTGTCACTGCAAAGCATCCAGTGCAGCAGTAAAAGCCCGGAAGGACCAGGAGGACCAAAAACCCTTGAGGTAAATAGAAAGAGACACTCAAACTGACCAAACACAGGATCAGGGGCCAAAGGAGGAATAGAGACCCCGCAGAAGGACCTCATTGTCAGTGATAGAGTAAATCCCTGACAGGGAGAAGGAGTGGCGAGTTCAGTTACATGCAGGACTTACCCCAACCCACAGTACACAGTGCAAGAGGAGGCCTCACAAATCTCAGAGGTGAAAGTCCCAAATTGCACCGGGGACCTGGTTACTTCTCTGGACTGTACCTTTTACCCTGTCATCAGTAAAAGGCACCGAAACAAAGACTACTGTGTGTGTGTGTCTGCTTACCCGCCGCTACCCACAGCATTGACTGCAGAGACGCTACTATGACTCCCCTCATCCATCCCTGCTGCCCTGGCATAAAGCTCCACCTGTGGGGAGCTGTACTACACTGAGCTGCACCTCCATCACATCAGCGTCTGGCCGCAGCGCTGGTATACACTTTACCAGGTATCACAGGTGGCGTCACGTAAACAATCCCCCTTCACCACCATCATCTACCACCATTCCCCGCCATTGAGGGTCCAGGGCACGGGACCGGGGACCGACCAGCCGTGATCCCCCATCCAAGTCGTCATCAGCCCCGGTACCCGAGTACCCCCTACCCTGTCGACCGCCTCACAACACAGGGGGCAGATAGATTGCAGTGGGGGGCAAAAAGAGTGCAAAGGGGAATAAATAGTTCAGAGGAGGCCAGAGAGGGTGCAGAGGGGCAGAGAGAGTGTAGATGAGAGGCTGAGAGAGAGCAGGGGGCACAGAAAGTGCAGATAGGGACAGAGAGAGTGCAGGGGGGCCAGAGAGCACAGAGAGGAAGCAGAGAGAGTGTAGGGGGCCAGAGAGTGCAGAGAGGTGTCAGAGAGAGTGCAGGGGGACCAGAGAGTAAAGAGGGGTGCAAGAGAGAGAGCAGGGGGGCAGAGGCAACACATGAGGGCAGATAGAGCACAAGAGCAGAAGATAGAGAGCAGGGGTGGGCAGAGAAAGTTCAGGAGGGACAGAGAGAGTGTAGGAGGGCCAGAGAGTGCAGAGGGGGGGCAAAGAGTGTGTGGGGGGCAGAAATAGCACAGAGTGGGGCAGAAAGAGCACTGGGGCCAGAGAGAGCACAAGGGGACCAAAGAGAGCTCAGTGGGCCAGAGAGTGCAGGGGGTCAGAGAGCAAAGAGGGTGGCCAGAGAGAGTGCAGGGGCACAGAGAGAATGCAGAGGGGCAAGAGACAATGCAGGGGGCAGAGACAGCACAGGGGAACAGAGACAGCACAAGGAGGACAGAGACAGCACAGGAGGGGGAAAAAGCGTGCAGGAGGGGCAGAGGCAGCACAGGAGGGCCAGAGAGTGGAGAGTGGAGCATAGAGAGTGCAGGGGAAGGGGCAAAATGAGCATGGGCGGGGGGGAGGCAGAGAGCGCACGAGGGGACCAGAGAGAGCACAAGGGGGTTAGAGAGAGTGCAGGGGGGCAGACAGAGCACATTCACACTTAAGCTGCTGCTTTCTTTGGACATTCGGGTATACAAAGATGGTGGTGCCATGACTTCAACCGCAAGATTAAAGTAATTACAGGATTATGTCAGAGGGGAACTTGGTAGGATCTAATAAGGTGGATAACGAGGTGTCTCTGTCTATTTTGTATGCAATAAAGGATTTCTGTGTGTGTGTTTTTTTTCTCTTTACTGAAAGTATTGCTGTTGGGCGGCTGGCATACTGATGGCTGGCATTAGCAATAGAGCTTGATGTCATCGGCCAAAAAAAGCTGCCATCAACCCCGTTCCTACTCAGTCTTCCACCGCTACACAGCACCTGAAAGAGCAGGGTAACCATCAGTTTTGGCGTCTCTCATATGGTACCTTTACACGCCGCCACAACAGGATGGATACAACCCGCTACAGGCTACAAATGTAGCTTGTCGCGCCAATATCGCCCGTAGTAGCGGCGTGTGAAGACGGGACGACACAGCCGGCTACAGATACCTCTGTATCCGTGCACTGCCCATAAACATATGGCTACATCGCCGATTGTAGCGAGCTGTATCGGCGTGTAAAGACGTTACGGAAGGGAACTCGGGACAGCCTGCAATGTAGCTAAGGCGTGACCCTGGCTCCGTGTTACCGCGCCCCATGTGCGATCATTGGTGGAAGCTGCTGCATGACGATTGGTAGTCGCTGCATAGGGAGGCATATTTAAGGAGCTGACGAGTCACACTACACAATCGCTCGAGCGTGCTGTATTACTCAGCCTCCTGCGATGCCTGGCCAATCAGGATGTTATTGCTTTGTCCTATCAGCGTACGGACGGCTCGTACTCTCAATTGTGGCACGCCTATGTGCTGTCCCTGCTGCACCAGGTCCGCCCATAGTAGCTGGTTATAGCGGTGTGTAATTGAGCTACAGATGGCTACTTGCGACACCCGGCGATGTAGCTAGCTGTAGATGTAGCGTGGCGTAGCGCACCTTGTGGCGGCGTGTAAAGAGGGTGCGGTTCCCGTTGGTAACCGTTCGGCTGTGCTCGTGCACGTGAAGTTGCCGTTGGTATCCATCCTGTTGTGGCGGCGTGTAAAGGTACCAATAGAGGCACCAATTCTGCGGCGGGTGCTGGCTGCAAATTTCAGTGTGGGGGGGCCAGAATGCTTAGGCCTCACCATGCTGAGAATTCCAGCTCCAGCTGCCTGGGTTACCTTGGTTGGCAAACAAAATACAGCAAAGCCCACATTTTTTTTTTAAATTATTTATTTAAATAACTAAAAATAAATCGGGATCTCCTGTATTTCTTATTATCAGCAAATGTAACACCAGGCAGCGGGGGTTGGCAGTCAGTAGCTGCTTGGTTTACCTGCATTGGCAATAAAAAATACACTGAAGCCCTACACATGATTACCAGGAAATGAAACACTCTATTAATAAAAAACAAACACAGAAATAGGTTTTTACATACATTGGGAGAGAGCACGGCGGGGGGAAAGAGGCAGCGGACAGGGGAGAGACCGCAGAGGAGGCAAATATGGCCGCCGTCCCCAGCAACATAGAGCCTGCCCCAATTGTGATGTCACTGCCCTCCCGCTGCGATAGCATCTGGCCCACATCTAGTAATAATAATAATAATAACAACATAATACTTCCTTCTACTATTAATAATAGTAATTTATATTATTTTCAACCAATCCGGGACAGTCCCGTTAAAATTCAGTAGCAACTAAAAAAAATAATAATATTAATCAATAATATTAATACATAAACAATTATATTTGTAATAAATGAAATATTGGGATTCAGCTGTTAATATCTACAATACACAGAATACAAATGTAGTGTTGTAAAATGCATTGAGTAGATTACACGCCCTATACTGCAGTGCTCTTCATAGTCTCTAAGTGCCTCCCAGATGTGTTCACCTTATTCAATTATTAAAAGACTTCCTTCATAAATTTCCACCATATTGCTACTGTACATTGTTCTGACAAGCCTTTTGCATGCAATTGTTTTTATGAATATTAGCAGAAGTTATAACTTATTATTAATTTAGAGAAGTGGCACACCCGCATGTAATTAATTAATATAATACTGGCGATTATAGTGTACCTCCACTTTCAAATGAAAAATGATCAAGATGCAGCATTTGGCAGTATAATAATTTTTCTAAATCACACTATTAAGAGATTATTTTAAACATGCAGCACAGACTCCCCGATGTCTTCGCTTGGGGGCTGCTCTAGACGAGGCAGATTCCTGCTCCTGCTGCTGCTGGGCTGCCATCCTCAATGCGGGCGGGAGTGTTCATCATAACATCTTACATCGCTATTTTCGTTGAGGTTGGTAACTAGGAGTGAGGCTCAGTTTAGTTCCGTCCACAGCACAGACCTCGGGTGGGCCCTGTTTTGAGTATATAACAAAAATCACTATTAGAAGGAATTAGAAAAAGGAATATACTGCAAATTACTGTGTATTATTGCTTTTTTAAAGTAAAGGTATACTTTAAATTAAAAAAAATAATAATATTAATAATATTTTACCTAAAAAATATGATGGTATTTGAATGGCTTTACAGGTGTTTCATATTTACTTTCGGGATACTAAGGCCGTGTTCAGATGTTTATAATGTCTAGTTGCTTGGAGAGACCCCAGAACATAAGAAACATTTGATTTTAATCAAATAGCTTCAATGCAAACATTTTTTTAGGGGGGGGGACAAATTTGAGCACACTAGTGAATTTGAGTGTCAGCAGATTCACTCATCATATCTAGAACTTGTGAAATCATCTGCTAATGTGAAAAACACAAACTATGACCTGAAATGCGCATGGTACTCAACCCTGAGCACTGTCATATCCGAAAAAACTCACATGCTGAAAGATAACAGCCACATGTACGGTGTCTGTAAAACTGGAAACAGAGTATAATGACTAGTGAACTGTAGCTTGGCGTATTTATGGAAAAATTGGCATTTTTACCCTGCTACATCTATGCTCACTACTTCTTTAGATAAATGTCTTGAGGAGTGTAGCTTCTAAAATGGGGTAAATTCTGAGATATCGTTAGTCTCTGTAATGTGACATAGTACCCAAAATTTGTGGTCTAAAAAACAAATAGTATACTAACAATATGGGCGCACACCTCTAGTGGTGGCTGCTAGCATGAAAATAAGTATACTTACTAAACGGAGATCTGCTGCACACCAACACTTCATGCTTTTGAAGGAAAAACCTAAAATGGTTAACATGAGGCTGCTATGAGAATCTACACACAGTCCTGAACACCTCCCTTATAAGCAGGATTTTAATTGCACATAGGGCATTATCCCATACATATATCCAGACTGCAGACATGAGGTTTTAGATAGGACCCAATAGAGTGAAAAAACCTTGGTAGCGGTTACTGGGCTTACAATGTCATGGCCATTACATTAAACAAATTTTTCACATTTAATCTTAGATAGCTTTCAGTAGCTTTCCAATATGATCTTGGTTCTTGTTCACATAATGCAATAGCACATGTTAACCATTTTAGGTTTTTCCTTCAAAAGCATGAAGTGCTGTTGAGCAGCAGATCTCAATTAAGTAAAAAACAAATAGTGTTACACCCCGGGGCAAGGGTACTCGGAACTGATCACTGTCTTCACTTGCGGGGAAATGTCACTGTGACGTGACCCGGCTCCGTATGGCCAGGTGCGGCAATAAAAAGGGAAATTAAGAAAAGGGTAATAAAGTTTTTAAAGTAGTTTGTGACACCACCAGCTGCCATTCAGACCTCTGGGGATGATGCTGATGGCAACAGCCGTGATGGTGAGCCCTCCACGGGTAGGGCTTTGTCCCCAGGGCAGATATAGAAGTGCAGTATTCTGACACTGCACGCCATCTCTCCAGGTGATCTCACCTGCGGCTAAAATAGTCAGTGTGCGGCTCTGCAGGCAAGCCTGCGCTGTGGTTGCAGAAATTACAGTCTCACACAAGCAGTGTCAAGCTTGACCAGGAACTTTACTCGTAATTTTCAACAGTTTACAAGGTACAGTCAGTTTACCGTTGTTTCACATACACACTTGCAGCTGGGACCATTCGGTTACTACACCTCCTCTCTTGTTCCTTTCTGGGCCTCTCTCTCTGTTCCACAGGCTAGTGACTCACCGCGGCCGGCTGACTCCGGTTTAGACAGGCGATTCTTCTCCTTCCTTGTCACGGGTGGACCGCGCCTGCCGGTAGTGGGGCCCGGTGTAGTGCAGATCAAAAGTGAAGACGTCTTGCGGGAACAGATTAAAGGGGTTTTAATTTGTTTTCTTCGTGACGCCACCTATGAGTAGTTCGGTAAGGGCTACCGACGCTGCGGAACCTCCGGGGTGATGGACAGCAGCAAGATGTTACGCTCCCCACAGGCTGAGCGGTGATCCCCGGAGGCTGGAGCTGCTCAAGATGTTGTGCGGCAGCTGCGGTTACTTCTTAGTTAATGACGGACAGTTCATAAGGAATCACAGACACAGGAAGTCTCTATAACGGTTCTTTACTGTAACCATGAAGGCAATACACGGTATGCAGTGGTTACAGATAGCGGACCGGGTGGACTCAGCAGTGGTAGTGTTCTTCAGAGATCCGTAAGTGTTCCTCCATTCTACCTGTCTTGTTCTAACCAGTGTCGCCCAGGAATACCAGGTCGGGTACGGGGAGGCTGCTTCAATGCCCTATCCATCTGTATACGCTGTGGATGCTTTGGGGAGCCTTGGATCCCTCAGTGTGTACACCGCTGGTTAGACGACTGGTTGGTGGTGGGGTGCTCCTATAAAGCTGCTCCTCCACGGGGCTGGTTCGCGTGACAGAGGTGAACTGCTGCCAGCTTCGGTACCAGTGAACCGGCTGTAAGTTGTGGGCACGGGAGTCTTTTGGGAACCCGTGTAATAATGCCCATTCCCGGATGATAAGGCCTCAGGTGGTGACACCCGTCCGGTGACGGCCCAGGGGCCCGCACGGGGTGCGGAGCCCCCGCTCCTCTCCTCTCTCGAGGGTTCTCTCTCCTCTTCTGTTCTGTTCTACTCTACTGCACTCCACCCCCCAGGGCCTATGATTGGTCCCCTGTTCTAGGTGTTGCATGTTGAGTTGGATCTCCGAGTTAACTATTTCATTGCTGAGTCAGAGGATATTGCGGCTGCAATACCCTCTTGTGACGCACTCGTTGCGGGGCGCCACACTCCCCTTGGTTGAATACGCTTGTCCCCAAGCATCCACTACTCACATTACAGAGGTTTTTATATTTTATAACAGGTAATACACTTTTATTAATGACAGGTCATATATGCATAAAAGTGAGGTGGATAAACAGGTTAACACATTGCGCGGACCCGGCGGGCGGTCGGCTGTCCTTAGAATAAAAGTTCAGGCTGTAGCCGCCAAGTCGCGGTGTTACGGTGCAAACAGGAAGAAGTCCCTTTTAATAGCAAAGTTCAAACAACAACAGTCACTTATGGAGGGCAGTGTTCCGGACTCGTATAGCGAACCACCCATCACGGCATATATGGCGCTCATAGGTCACAATGTCCCCTCTATACAAGTCTCGGCTTGGATGGCCTCGCGGTAGTTGCGATTCCACATCACGGCGCCCCACAAACACTTCAGTACTCACACCCTCCTCCCTTACGAATCCCCACCCGGTGGACAAGTTAAATGTGCTTACCCACCCGGTTTTACGGAATTGTTCAGGCAATGGAGATTGGCGGCGGGCCTCGGCGCGAGCCTGCATGTTGGCTTGCAGTCGAGTGTGCCACTCGTCTCTCCGGATACGACGTACCTCTTCGTCGGAGTGATGCGGCGTGTGGATAAAGTCACTACGGCGTGCTGGTTGTTGAACCGCTCGAGCTTGGTGGGCAGTCTGGAGTGGAGCCCGGTTCAACGGAACCGGAGAAGATACTGTTGCGGCGGCACCCGACCAGTGCACCCGAGCTGATCGCCCGGCAGAAGGGTTCCTTGTGTCTCCCCAGGCGAACCCGATGTAGAGATCCTCAGCTGGACTGTAGGTCTCCTCGTCATCCTCCTCAACCTCCTCGATGACTACGTCAGGTTGCTCGGCTGGCGAAGATGATGGGATGGAATCCTCTGGATCGGTGGGTGGCTGTGCGACAAAGTTCTCATCTGGATCGTTGTGCAGGACTTCCAGGCTGCCTGCCTCTTCTTCTGTAGCAGCGGGAAGTGGTGTTTCGATCCCGGTCACCAGGTAGGCCTCTGTAGTTGCAGAGGAGGCCTCCGGTTCAGGGGAGAAACAGGCGACAGTCTCGGTAGTGTGGAAACTAGTCGCGGGTTCCGCAGGTGGAACCAGGTAGATGTCAGCTTCTTCGTGGGAGCGTATTGGAAGCTCCGGCTCTGGAACGGGATCGGCTGCGGTATCGTCCGCTGGAACGGGTCGAGTTGTGGTCCTCACTGGAATAACACAGTCTATGGGCTCCGGTGACGAAGCAGGACAGGCGGTGGGCGACGGTGAGGCTGTTGAAAAGCTGGCGATGTCGTCTCGGCTTGGAGAAGCTGTACCCGGTCGGCTCTGCTGCATCGCATGATGGAGTCTTCTGCCTAGGGTCGCGCTCCAGCTGCGAATCGTCCACTCCACTGTCTCAAGTAGTCGCACCCGGAGGTCTTGTAAAGCCTCGAGCCAGAAGTCGGGGCTGCCATCTATGGTAAGGGCAGGATCCGGACCCGGTTGGCCTATGGCTGCTCTGGCCTCCGCCTCGACCTCCCGCATTAGGTCTTGGAGTCTCGTGCTGGCCATTCTTCTTGGAGGGAAACCACACCCGTTCAACCGGTAAGCCGTTCTGGTAGAGCTCGTGAAGAAGTCTTCTCTCTCTGTCGGTGTGTCTATCTATGACACTCCCATTTCCTCTGGGCTTTCATAGTCCAATCGTGGGAAAAGTCTTTGGGGTCCGCCCCCATGGTTGATTCGAGCAATCAGGGCGGACAAAGAGTTTGGCGCCTTTTGTCTTTAGCCCTCCCACGATGAGGGGGGGGGTTGACTCACTCCTGGGCTTCACGTGGCGGCTTCTTGTGGCGGGAACGCCATCTTGGGCGCCATCTTGGCCCGATGGTGTAAAGGCGGGAAAGTTCTTTTTAGGACGAACAAAGTCCAAATTGTAGACAATAAAGTCCAGTTTAAGCACAATATACCCGTTGGGTAACGGGCCTGCTCGTATCCTGTTCGTGACGCCATTTTCTGACTCACCGCGGCCGGCTGACTCCGGTTTAGACAGGCGATTCTTCTCCTTCCTTGTCACGGGTGGACCGCGCCTGCCGGTAGTGGGGCCCGGTGTAGTGCAGATCAAAAGTGAAGACGTCTTGCGGGAACAGATTAAAGGGGTTTTAATTTGTTTTCTTCGTGACGCCACCTATGAGTAGTTCGGTAAGGGCTACCGACGCTGCGGAACCTCCGGGGTGATGGACAGCAGCAAGATGTTACGCTCCCCACAGGCTGAGCGGTGATCCCCGGAGGCTGGAGCTGTTCAAGATGTTGTGCGGCAGCTGCGGTTACTTCTTAGTTAATGACGGACAGTTCATAAGGAATCACAGACACAGGAAGTCTCTATAACGGTTCTTTACTGTAACCATGAAGGCAATACACGGTATGCAGTGGTTACAGATAGCGGACCGGGTGGACTCAGCAGTGGTAGTGTTCCTCAGAGATCCGTAAGTGTTCCTCCATTCTACCTGTCTTGTTCTAACCAGTGTCGCCCAGGAATACCAGGTCGGGTACGGGGAGGCTGCTTCAATGCCCTATCCATCTGTATACGCTGTGGATGCTTTGGGGAGCCTTGGATCCCTCAGTGTGTACACCGCTGGTTAGACGACTGGTTGGTGGTGGGGTGCTCCTATAAAGCTGCTCCTCCACGGGGCTGGTTCGCGTGACAGAGGTGAACTGCTGCCAGCTTCGGTACCAGTGAACCGGCTGTAAGTTGTGGGCACGGGAGTCTTTTGGGAACCCGTGTAATAATGCCCATTCCCGGATGATAAGGCCTCAGGTGGTGACACCCGTCCGGTGACGGCCCAGGGGCCCGCACGGGGTGCGGAGCCCCCGCTCCTCTCCTCTCTCGAGGGTTCTCTCTCCTCTTCTGTTCTGTTCTACTCTACTGCACTCCACCCCCCAGGGCCTATGATTGGTCCCCTGTTCTAGGTGTTGCATGTTGAGTTGGATCTCCGAGTTAACTATTTCATTGCTGAGTCAGAGGATATTGCGGCTGCAATACCCTCTTGTGACGCACTCGTTGCGGGGCGCCACA
Organism: Allobates femoralis; assembly: GCA_033576535.1. Taxonomy (NCBI): domain Eukaryota; kingdom Metazoa; phylum Chordata; class Amphibia; order Anura; family Aromobatidae; genus Allobates; species Allobates femoralis. The sequence continues at coordinate 98,686,843 of JARQOC010000011.1, read as the reverse complement.
CTAGCTCCGGGCCAGTGGTCGTGGGTCTTTTCCCGGGAGATCTCAGTTTGTCTCTCTGACCTTATCTGACGGCCTTTCCATTGCTGCACTGGAGCGTAGGTTCTGGCATGAAGTCCCTTCATCACGCCGGTTAATTCGCGGTTGGGGCATAAAGCATTCGGCTGCATCTACAGAGCCGGAACCTTGGCTTTGGCCCAGACCCCCGGTGTCTCCGCTGTTCTCGGCACACCATGGACCCCTTTTTCCTTCCCTCGGGAGGCTGCCTGGGACCCAGACTAGTCATTTGGTGGCACAGGCTGCCAGGTCCGTGTTCTTCCTCTCTGGACTACAGTCTGTCAGGCTTATGGGGTGTCTCGACTTAGGAGTTCCATTCCTTCTCCCCTTACACACGCCAGGAACTTCAACCAGAACTCTCTCCGAGCTCCCCTAACTTTGTGTTCCTAGTTTTTTTGTTTTTAACATTCTTTTTAATTGCATTTTCTAAAATTCATCTCCATGTATATGGTCCAAATATACACCACTCAGAAGTTGTATATTGTCAGCAATCATGGTAGACATATAATTTCAATACATTTAACAATTAACACAATATATTCTCTAAGCATTCACAAGTTATTCTCTTAAGGCTTGATATAACAGATCGTGGGGAAGAAAATGGTGTGTCACGGTCCGCGCTGCCAAATAACATCCACTCCGAAAAATAATGCACTTGAAGATGGAACTTCAAAGTAACGTTTTTATTGCTTCCTACGCGTTTCAGTGCCCTCCTGGCACCTTCCTCAGGGATAGCACCACCTCAACAACCTCTCTTATTTATATCACATCTCAAATACATGATAAGTGGGAGTGAACACCACAGGTGACGTCAGAATCGTCATCCAAGGGAGGAGGGTTACAAATTTTGGCGCAAAACACATTATAAATATACATACAATAAATAATTAATCACATATTATCCATACACATCAAAAAGTTGATTTAAAACAACTGTGCATAAAAAAAGCAGCGAAAATCTCAGCAGAACCGCTTCTAAAAACTGCAAGCAATATCCATTCTAAAACAAAATATATATATAAGGCAATTAATTCTCTCTCTGGGGGATAGAACCAGCGATTCACGCTGTCTTTCAAGCAAGAATCAGTATCAATGACTATCAATGAATCCAGAAATAAATCACTAAATACGCCTTCAAGCCGGTTGTGGGTTACACAACTGCTCCAGGTGAGTGGATCCCTTTTTCACCACTTTACTCCTAGTGCCATAGTGATAGGGCACTATTGCGCCTCTTGTTCCCCCTCCTTCTTTTATTTGATATAACAGATGTCACAGACACTTCTTAAGGTCAATCCAATGGACTTTCCTCTCCCATCTTTCATACCTCATCACTAGTGATGAGCCACCACCTCAATGTTCGAATTCGGTTCAATTCGTCGAATTAGTGATTTGTTCGTCGAATGTTCGTCGAACAGCGCGAACCCCATTGAAATCAATGGCAGCTACAGCAAACACAAAGAAAACACCTGTAAAGGTCTCCAAAAGCTGCCAAACTACTCAGAATGGACAACAAACACCAGGAAAAGTGACAATAATCCAAATACAGTACAAATAGTCAGAGGCAAAGTGGGATTAGTTTCCTATATTAAGTAAAAAGAGATGGAAAAGTAAAAGGAGGATGAGACACAGGTATGGGCATGTTAAACTCTTCTTAAATCATGTAAAACATAGCAAGGGGACTCCAACAAGAATCCTTACTCTTTCAAAAGGGTCACACCTACAGCAAAATGGCATCAATTGTCCCAGACCAAAAATTGCTGAATGGACCTGCCCTAGCATTTCAAGGTTAAACATTGCTCAGCAACTATAAGTTTTGTGCAGTATTACAGTAAAAACTAGAGAGGTAGGTCAGTGACCTGAATAGGCCTAGTGGGCCGGATCCCCTCGAAGTTTATGCAAGCGCTCCCATCAATGTTATGCCCAGTCACACACAGGTGGGACCACTATCAGTTTTGTGGATTACTACAGGAAATAAGAGAGGTAGATAAGTGACCTGTTTGGGCCTAGAGGGCCACATAAATTCAAAGCTCTTGCAAACATTCCCATCAATGATATGCCCCACCACACACAGGTGGGACCACCATTAATTTTGTGGGGTACTACAGGAAATAATGGAGAGGTAGGTCAGAGACCTGTTTGGGCCTAGAGGGCCACACAAAGTCAAAGCTCATGCAAGCATTTCCATTAATGACATGCCCCACTATACACAGGTGGGACCACCTTTAGTTTGTGGAGTAGTACAGGAGATAATGGAGAGGTAGGTCACAGAGACCTGTTTGGGCCTAGAGGACTACATAAAGTCAAAGCTCAAGCAAGCATTCCCATTGATGATATGCCCCGCTATATACAGGTGGGACCACCATTAGTTTTGTGGAGTACTAGAGGAAATAATGGAAAGGTAGGTCAGAGACCTGGTTGGACCTAGATTGCCACATAAAGTCAAAGCTCATGCAAGCGTTCCCATCAATGATATGCCCTGCCACACACAGGTGGAATCACCATTAGTTTTGTGGAGTACTAGAGGAAATAATGGACATGTAGGTCAGAGACCTGTTTGGGCCTAGAGGGCCACATAAAGTCAAAGCTCATGCAAGCGTTCCCATCAATGATATGACTCACCACACACAGGTGTGACCACCATTAGTTTTGTGGAGTACTACAGGAAATAATGGAGAGGTAGGTCAGAGACCTGTTTGGGCCTAGAGGCCCACATAAATTCAAAGCTCTTGCAAGTGTTCCCATCAATGATATGCCCCACCACACACAGGTGGGACCACCATTCGTCGTGTGTAGTACTAGAGGAAATAATGGAGAGGTAGGTCAGAGACCTGGTTGGGCCTAGAGGACTACATAAAGTCAAAGCTCATGCAAGCGTTCCCATTAATGATATGCCCCGCTATATACAGGTGGGACCACCATTAGGTTTGTGGGAGTACTAGAGGAAATAATGGAAAGGTAGGTCAGAGACTTGGTTGGACCTAGATTGCCACATAAAGTCAAAGCTCATGCAAGCGTTCCCATCAATGATATGCCCCACCACACACAGGTGGGACCACCATTAGTTTTGTGGAGTACTAGAGGAAATAATGGAGAGGTAGGTCAGAGACCTGTTTGGGCCTAGAGGGACACAAAGTCAAAGCTCATGCAAGCATTCCCATTAATGATATGCCCCCCTATGCACAGGTGGGACCACTATTAGTTTTGTGGAATACAACAGGAAAAAATGGCAAGGTAGATCAGAGAGCTGTCTGGGCCTAGATTGACACAAAGTCAAAGCTCATGCAAGCGTTCCCATCAATGATATGCCCTGCCACACACAGGTGGAATCACCATTAGTTTTGTGGAGTACTAGAGGAAATAATGGACATGTAGGTCAGAGACCTGTTTGGGCCTAGAGGGCCACATAAAGTCAAAGCTCATGCAAGCGTTCCCATCAATGATATGACTCACCACACACAGGTGTGACCACCATTCGTTTTGTGGAGTACTACAGGAAATAATGGAGAGGTAGGTCAGAGACCTGTTTGGGCCTAGAGGCCCACATAAATTCAAAGCTCTTGCAAGTGTTCCCATCAATGATATGCCCCACCACACACAGGTGGGACCACCATTCGTCGTGTGTAGTACTAGAGGAAATAATGGAGAGGTAGGTCAGAGACCTGGTTGGGCCTAGAGGACTACATAAAGTCAAAGCTCATGCAAGCGTTCCCATTAATGATATGCCCCGCTATATACAGGTGGGACCACCATTAAGTTTGTGGAGTACTAGAGGAAATAATGGAAAGGTAGGTCAGAGACTTGGTTGGGCCTAGATTGCCACCTAAAGTCAAAGCTCATGCAAGCGTTCCCATCAATGATATGCCCCACCACACACAGGTGGGACCACCATTAGTTTTGTGGAGTACTAGAGGAAATAATGGAGAGGTAGGTCAGAGACCTGTTTGGGCCTAGAGGGACACATAAAGTCAAAGCTCATGCAAGCATTCCCATTAATGATATGCCCCCCTATGCACAGGTGGGACCACTATTAGTTTTGTGGAATACAACAGGAAAAAATGGCAAGGTAGATCAGAGAGCTGTCTGGGCCTAGATTGACACAAAGTCAAAGCTCATAAAAGCGTTCCCATCCATGATATGCCCCGCCACACACAGGTGGGACCACCATTAGTTTTGAGGAGAACTAGAGCAAATAATGGAGAGGTAGGTCAGAGACCTGTTTGGGCCTAGAGGGCCACATAAAGTCAAAGCTCATGCAAGCGTTCCCATCAATGATATGACCCGCCACACACAGGTGGGACCACCATTAGTTTTGTGGAGTACTACAGGAAATAATAGAGAGGTAGGTCAGAGACCTGTTTGGGCCTAGTAGACTGGATAAACTCAAAGCTTGTGCAAGTGTTCCCATCAAAGTTATGCCCCGCTACACACAGGTGGGACCACTATCAGTTTTGTGGATTACTACATAAAGAACTAGTGAGGTAGGTCAGTGACTTGATTAGGCCTAGTGGACAGGGGAGATTGACCAAACAATCCTTTTAAGCACCCAAAAATGGTGGATGTGAATACAGCTAATTTGTTCATCACTGGTTTGATGGACAAAAAGGTTGAATATTCAGAAACAAGGGCAGGAGTGTCAAGGATAGGTATTGAGCTCAGAGGGCCCTACTCAAGTCAAGCAACAAACAGCAAGGAGACCCCAACAATAGTCTCCATTTTTTTATAAAATTAGGAACAGCCTCCACTTAAGTGGCATCAATTGACCCAGAGTAGAAATATGGAAATGTGGAGTTTAATGCAGCACATTGTAAAGTACACAACCGTTCAGTCTCCCCAGGCTGACACAGGGGTGGCACAGTCCTTGTTGATCCATAACTTGTTCATTTTGATAAACGTTAGTCTGTCTACACTGTCATTAGACAGACGTGTGCACTTATCCGTAGGCACACTACCAGCAGTGCTGAAGACACGTTCAGAGAGAACGCTGGCTGCGGGGCACGACAAAATCTCCAAGGCATGAGTGGCAAGCTCTGGCCATTTTTCCAGTTTGGAAGCCCAAAATTAACAAGGGTCTAGTTGCCCAGTCATGGCATCGATAGTGAGCTGTAGATACTCCTGTACTATCCTCTCTAGGCATTCACTATGTGTCAGACTTGTTCTCTCTTCTGGCGTTGCAAAGGATGGTGAAAAAAATTTGTGAAACAATTCCACAAAATTGCTGTTACTAGATAGACTGTTACTGTTAACTTTTGAGTGACTCGATGTTCCCAGGGTTGGAAAGTTAGAACTGCGATATTCACTATGTGCTCCACTAGTGTTTTGGGGAAAAGCAGATCTAAGATTAAGTAAAAGTTTTTGTTGATACTCCTGTATGTGTGAATCCCTTTCCAGGGCAGGAACCATTTAGCCAAATTTACTCTTGTACCGGGGATCTAGAGTGTGGTAACCAGTAGTCGGCATTACTTTGAATTCTAACAATCCGAGGATCATGATGCAGGTAGTGCAGCAAGAAAGAGTTCATGTGTCTTGCACATCCAGGAGGACCAAGTCCTTGTTTGTTGGTGGCAGCAAGGTAATATTCACCCTTCCTTCCTCTGCCCTCTCCCCCCAACCTTGCACAACAGAAATGTGATCCAAATCTCCCTCATCTGCTGAGTCTTCCTTGCCCATTGCCTCTTCGTACTCCATTTCTTCCTCGGCTCCTGCACCTTCATCAACAGTTTGACTGCTACCATGCGCCCTCGTTAATCCCTCTCACCCACTCTCCCTTGCCAACCGCCTTGGTGCTGCCAACAGTTTGGACCTATGAGATCTTGTTATCCCTTCTGTAAATGCCTCCTCCTGTACTTCCTCCCCTTCCTCTTGGCCCACCACCTGACTCCGAATACCGGTTAAAGTATGCTCCAGCATGTAGATGAACAGAATTGTCATGCTGATAATGGCATCGTCAGCGCTAACATCTTAGTAGCCATTTCAAAACTCTGCAGAAGGGAGCAAAGGTCCTTGATCTGAGAACACTCCAGCAGAGTGATTTGCTCCAACTCTGGATCGCGTTGGCCCAAGCTATATGTCATAATATACTGCACCAGGGCTCTTCGCTGCTGCCACTGTCGCTGCAACATGTGCAGAGTGGAATTCCATCGTGTCGGCACATCACATTTCAGTTCAGTCAGTGAAGCGGCAGGCCGAACGACTTCTGTAGAGATGCAAGTCGTTGAGCTGCGGAAACGAATGGCGAAAATGAGCACACAGCCACCGTGCTCTGTACAGAAGCGCATCTAGGCTGGGATAGTGGGCTAGAAACTGCTGGACCACTAGGTTCAAGACCATGAGCCATACAAGGCATGTGTGTCACCTTGCCCCGGCGAATGGCGGCGCCCAGGTTTGCAGCATTGTCGCACAGGCCTTCCCTGGCTGCAGGTTCAGTGGAGACAACTATTCATTAAACTCTGTCTCCAGAGCTGACCACAACTCCTTAGCTGTGTGACTCACATTTCCCAGACCTTTTAATGTAAACACTGCCTGATGGCATTGAGCCCTGCTGCCAGCATAGTAAGGTGTGCAGGATTCTGTCTGAGCAGTTTTAACGCGGGTCACATTACTAGACAGGCTTTGGCTGCAGGTGGAGGACCTAGAAGAAGTGGAGGAGGCAGAAGCAGTGGAGGAACATATAGATTCAGAGGTTTGACGCGCAACCCGTGGGGATGGCAAGACTTGTAGAGCAGCCCATTCTCCTGCTGTCACCATAGTCACGCAGTGCCCAGGCAGCGACTTGTAACGCCCCTGTACATGCCTCACTCGTCCAAGTGTCAGTGGTGAAATGCACCCTGTCACACACAGAATCTCTCCAGGAAGCCATGATGTTGTGTGCAACATGCTGGTGTAGCGCAGGCTAAGCTTTCTTTGAGAAGTAGTGGTGACTGGGCGTCTAGTACTGGGGGACTGCGACGGCCATAAGGTCTCGAAAATCGGCTGTTTCCATCAGACGGAAAGGCAGCATTTCCGTAGCCAACAGCTTGCAGATGGTGAAATTCTTTGGCATGGGTAGGAGGAAATGGTCTTTTACTTGTCCACATCTGAGGGACCGAGTGTCGGCTGCTGTGTTGAGACAGGGTTGAGCAGGGTGTCCCAGACAAACTGTTGGTTTGTGAGGAAGGTGCAGGTGGACTTATTACATCGCATTCATGAAAAGGTGGTGCTCTCGATGTCTGACAACGCTCAACACCAGCAGGTGTTTCCACTTCCAAAACAGCTGACAACCTGTCAATCACACTGGCTGTTGTGGGTAAAGAGGTGGAAGCTCTGCGTCCGAAAGCCTGTCTGACAGCTGTCTCCACAGTCACAGAGGATGCAAAGGCCGCAGATGCACTTGATGGGGCAGATAGTGGTTGGCCAGGCCCGCTAGGCCGCATTGTAGCACAGTGAACTTCCCACTGAAACTTATGCTTCATGTCCATGTGAGTGTTCATGCATGAAGTACACAAACTATTAATTTTTTTTGCCTCAACTCATTCTTTGTTTACAAATTTTTCAGATAACATGAGTTGGGTCATCCTTTGCGATCTGAAAAAAGGCCCAGGCTGGGCAAGGCTTAGCGCCCATGCGACCTGCAGAGCCACCACCACAACTTCTGCACAGAGGCAGAGTTGTGGCTGAGGACGCAGTTGTTGACGTGCTTCCAGGACTCTGTCTCTGTCCAGGAAGCCACAACCTAACCTCATCATTAGCATCCTCCTCCACCTCTTCTGATGAGCTCATCAACTGCCTGCATGTGGGTTGACAGTAAGTGGGTTCTCCAACCTCATCATCACCTTGTGTGTTCTTACACTCGTCGTCCTCAAAGTCAACCTCTTCCTGCCCTGAGCGCAAAGTCAAGTTGTCAGTAGAATGATGTATCTGAGTCTCATCATCATCTGCCTCATTGTCTCTACCAACAGGGGTTACAGTTTGGGAATGAGGGTCTACATTATGCTCGGACCCTTGTTCATCTGGGCCTGGATCCGACTCACAAAGATTTTGGGCATCGGTGCAGAACTTTTCCTCGTCTTCACTCAGTGAAGCTTTGGAGCAGACCTCTGATTCCCAGGCTATAGTATGAGTGAACAGCTCTGCAGGCTCACCCATCTGTGTTTCCCCATAGTCAATAGGGTAGTTGGAGACTTGTGAGCTGTGAGGACGCAAGCGCGATTGGGGTGACACCTCTGAGGACTGGAGTGTTTGTGATGTTGAGGTGGAGGAGAGCCCACTTAATGGAGCACTTGATTTGTTTCTGTTACTTTAGCACCTACCGCACGGACACAAAGATTTTTACCCTTTCCAACACGCCTATTCTCCTTTCCACCATCAGCAGACCTTTTACCATTCATTTTGAAGGGTAAGTACCGTATATACTCGTGTATAAGCCGAGTTTTTCAGCCCAAAATTTGGGCTGAAAAGTCCCCCCCTCGGCTTATACACGGGTCATATACGGTACATGGAGTGGTGGGGGCTGTGTCCCGGGGCTGTGGAGGCTGGAGGAGGCGGGGGGAGGCTGCTGTATGAGCGGCCCCGTCACGTGGGGCCGCTCATTATATATGCACTGCTTCCCCTGTCAATCAGCGGCAGGGGGAAGCAGTGCATATGGCCCCCCAAAAGCTGGCACTGTCCCCCCTTGTAAGGCCCCCCCCCCCGCTGCTTATACATTACCATCCCGGTGTTCTGATCGGCGCCGCTCCTAGGTGCTGCGTCTTCATCCTCCCGTCCGCGCTGGCTGCATCCGGGATCTCCGGCCGTTGCATATGACATCATCGCGCGACCGCCGGAGATCCCGGATGCAGCCAGTGCGGACGGGAGGATGAAGACGCAGCACCGAGGAGCGGCGCCGATCAGAACACCGGGATGGTAATGTATAAGCAGCGGAGGGGGGGCCCTTACAAGGGGGGACAGTGCCAGCTTTTGGGGGCTGTTGGTACCCCCAGGGGGCTGTTGGTACCCCCAGGGGGCTGTTGGTACCCCCAGGGGGCTGCTGGGTACCCCCTGGGGGCTGTTGGTACCCCCAGGGGGCTGCTGGGTACCCCCTGAGGCTGCTATATGTACCCCTGGGGGCCTGCTGTATACCACTGGGGCTGCTGTATACTACCACTGGGCTGCTGGGGCTCCTCTATACTACCACTGGGGCTGCTGGGGCTCCTGTATACTACCACTGGGGCTGCTGGGGCTCCTGTATACTACCACTGGGGCTCCTGTATACTACCACTGGGGCTGCTGGGGAATCTGTATACTACCACTGGGGCTGCTGGGGCTCCTGTATACTACCACTGGGGCTGCTGGGGAATCTGTATACTACCACTGGGGCTGCTGGGGAATCTATATACTACCACTGGGGCTGCTGGGGAATCTGTATACTACCACTGGGGCTGCTGTATACTACCACTGGGGAGGCCTGTATACCACACTGCTGGGGGCTGTATACCTGTGCTGGGGTCCACCCTCGGCTTATACACGAGTCAATAGGTTTTTCCAGATTTTTGGGGCAAAAGTAGGGGGGTTGGCTTATACACGGGTCGGCTTATACACGAGTATATACGGTAATTGGCAACTCTGTAGTTGTTGGTACTAAAAACAATGGATGCAAAACTAGCAGAGCTGAGTGGCCAAACAGTGGTACTACAATAAATAGGTTTTGGTAATTAGTTTTCTGCAAATGTAAAACAGTGGTACTAGCGTATATAGTTTTGGTAACTAGTTTTAGGCAGATGCAATACAAAAGTGTTGTCTGCGCTGTGTGGCGGTACTTTTTAAAAGAACACTTTGATGACAGCTACGTAGTCAAACTGTGCTAGTAGCCTAAATAGTTTTGGTCACATGCAATACAAAAGTGTTTTCTGCACTGTGTGGCAGTACTTTTCAAAGGAACAGTGAAGTATTTCTAGCTAGTATAACTGTGGTACTAGCCTAAATAGTTTTGGTAAGTAGTTTTTGGCAGATGCAATACAAAAGTGTTTTCTGCGCTGTTTGGCGGTACTTTTAAAAGAACACTGCAGTACAGCTACCTAGTCAAACTGTGTTAGTAGCCTAAAAGGATTTACTTGGCTACATGCACTAAAAAATGCCAATTACAGACAGGCAGTGTAGCTTTCTTCATAACAGTGTTACATGAATGTCTGCCACACACTGCTACTAGCCAATATGGATTGACTGGGCTAGATGCAGTAAAAAGTGGCTATTACTTACAGGCTACACCAGTGCTACACCAATGCCTGGCATACACTGCTACTAGACAAAATGGATTTGCTTGGCTAGATGCAGTAAAAAATGGCTATTACTGACAGGCCGTGTAGCTTTCTTCACAACAGTGCTACACCAATGCCTGGCATACACTGCTACTAGACAAAATGGATTTGTTTGGCCTGATGCAGTAAAAAGGGCTATTACTTTTTTTAAATATTTTATTTTCAACTTTTTCAACATAATTTAACAACATAACAACAAACAATAGAAGCCAAATCACATATAAACACTAATAACAGTAAAAAAGGAGAAAAAAAAAAACACAAAAGGGGGAGGAAAAAAGAGGATCATGCAGTCGATGTTGCACCAAACACTTCCGGGTAAAGTGCAAATTGTTATAAATAATTTAGTATTATGATATAATAAATCAAAACTAGCTTATTTGCATCATAATCAAATCAAATCAACCTCATAACGACATCACAGTATCCAAACCCTTTTTCTAGGCTATACAGTTAGGGCCAGAAATATTTGGACAGTGACACAATTTTCGCGAGTTGGGCTCTGCATGCCACCACATTGGATTTGAAATGAAATCTCTACAACAGAATTCAAGTGCAGATTGTAACGTTTAATTTGAAGGGTTGAACAAACATATCTGATAGAAAATGTAGGAATTGTACACATTTCTTTACAAACACTCCACATTTTAGGAGGTCAAAAGTAATTGGACAAATAAACATAACCCAAACAAAATATTTGTATTTTCAATATTTTGTTGCGAATCCTTTGGAGGCAATCACTGCCTTAAGTCTGGAACCCATGGACATCACCAAACGCTGGGTTTCCTCCTTCTTAATGCTTTACCAGGCCTTTACAGCCGCAGCCTTCAGGTCTTGCTTGTTTGTGGGTCTTTCCGTCTTAAGTCTGGATTTGAGCAAGTGAAATGCATGCTCAATTGGGTTAAGATCTGGTGATTGACTTGGCCATTGCAGAATGTTCCACTTTTTTGCACTCATGAACTCCTGGGTAGCTTTGGCTGTATGCTTGGGGTCATTGTCCATCTGTACTATGAAGCGCCGCCCAATCAACTTTGCAGCATTTGGCTGAATCTGGGCTGAAAGTATATCCCGGTACACTTCAGAATTCATCCGGCTACTCTTGTCTGCTGTTATGTCATCAATAAACACAAGTGACCCAGTGCCATTGAAAGCCATGCATGCCCATGCCATCACGTTGCCTCCACCATGTTTTACAGAGGATGTGGTGTGCCTTGGATCATGTGCCGTTCCCTTTCTTCTCCAAACTTTTTTCTTCCCATCATTCTGGTACAGTTTGATCTTTGTCTCATCTGTCCATAGAATACTTTTCCAGAACTGAGCTGGCTTCTTGAGGTGTTTTTCAGCAAATTTAACTCTGGCCTGTCTATTTTTGGAATTGATGAATGGTTTGCATCTAGATGTGAACCCTTTGTATTTACTGTCATGGAGTCTTCTCTTTACTGTTGACTTAGAGACAGATAGACCTACTTCACTGAGAGTGTTCTGGACTTCAGTTGATGTTGTGAACGGGTTCTTCTTCACCAAATAAAGTATGCGATGATCATCCACCACTGTTGTCATCCGAGGACGCCTTGGCCTTTTAGAGTTCCCAAGCTCAACAGTCAATTCCTTTTTTCTCAGAATGTACCCAACTGTTGATTTTGCTACTCCAAGCATGTCTGCTATCTCTCTGATGGATTTTTTCTTTTTTTTCAGCCTCAGGATGTTCTGCTTCACCTCAATTGAGAGTTCCTTTGACCGCATGTTGTCTGGTCACAGCAACAGCTTCCAAATGCAAAACCACACACCTGGAATCCACCCCTGACCTTTTAACTACTTCATTGATTACAGGTTAACGAGGGAGACGCCTTCAGAGTTAATTGCAGCCCTTAGAGTCCATTGTCCAATTACTTTTGGTCCCTTGAAAAAGAGGAGGCTATGCATTACAGAGCTATAATTCCTAAACCCTTTCTCCGATTTGGATGTGGAAACTCTCATATTGCAGCTGGGAGTGTGCACTTTCAGCCCATATTATATATATAATTGTATTTCTGAACATATTTTTGTAAACAGCTAAAATAACAAAACTTGTGTCACTGTCCAAATATTTCTGGCCCTAACTGTATAATATTTACTAACTACCCAGGGCTGCCACATCATTGTTACCTTTCTTTTCCTTGAGTTAGATTGAACTAACATTAATTCATATTTACAGTGTAAATTTACTCTTTCCACTATCTCTTTTATATTTGGAGGAGGAACTTCTTTCCATTTCGTTGCCAACAATATGCGGGTTGCTATCAATATATGCGAAACTAACCCTCTTATTTGACTTGGAATATTTTCCAAACCAATATGAAGAATCGCCATACAAGGATTAATTAGTACCGCAACTCCCGTAATTTCCAAGATCACCTGCGCTATTACTGCCCAAAGAGAGGCAAGAGCCGGACACGCAAACCAAACATGTTTCTGAGAGCCTACCTGTCCGCAACCCCGCCAACATAAGCATGAGAGGTGCGGGCTGAACTTAGCAATTCTATTTGGGCACCAATACCATCTCAGTTGCGTTTTCTTCAATTGTTCCATGTGATTTATACATGAAGACACTCTTTTGATCTCCTTTATACTATTCCCCCAGGCTTCTAAATCTATTGATTCTCCCAGCTCTTGTTCCCATTTCTCCATGTAAGGGGCTTTGATTCTTTCAGCTGGGACTATTAAAGACTTATAAAACGCTGAAATTCCCCTTGTATTTAGATCCCAGGCCATAAAGCATTTATTTATTCTCCCCTCCCCAGAGTCAGTACGTCCTAGATGTGAAATATTATTAAATAAGTGTCTAATTTGTAGGTATTGGTAGAAGTGTCTACGTATCCCCGTATATTTATTGGATAGTTGGTGAAACGGGAGGAGCCCCATATTTCCCTCCAACTCTCCCAAAGTTTGGATTCCCGCATCCCACCATAATTGAAGGTTTAAATATGGGATATGGGACTCGATAGCATTTACCGATATTGACGCTCGAGGTACCCTAATAAGGGACGGAACCATTGTCCTCCAAAGCCTCACTGCCGCACGCATTGTTGGCAATAAGGGAGAGTAAGTGCTTGTCTGAATTACCTCTGATTCCAATGCTAATCTGGTGGAACCTCGTCTTGAATAAACTTTTTCAATCTGTAACCATTTCTGATCACCAGTCATCTCCCACCATTCACGATAAACCAGAACACAAATTAGGCCTTATGATACAACTATTATAGTCTTTACCATGCCAGCCCTAATAAGTATGTATTTTTAGTATAGGTGGCCCAGTATACCAGGAATAAATTTTGGGTCAAGGCTGAAATAATACAAAATTTTAGGGAGGGCCATCATTTTAAAAATATTTATGCGAGCTATCCAAGATGATCTAATTTGGTGCATCCCCTCTAATAATACTTTAATTTTTGTATGAAGATTTGTAAAATTGACTTTAATTATCCGGTCTGACGTAGTCAGAGTTATGCCCAGGTATGGAATACCTTCATCCATCCACTGGAAAGGAAAAAGCCGCTGTAAATGTTCCCGGGAGGTTAATGGTACTGCTATAGGGAGAATCACTGATTTATTCGAATTTAATCTATAATATGATGTTCTACTGAATTCCCCTAATTCAGATAAAACTGCGGAGAAGGACTGCTCAATGTTCACACAAGAAATAATAACATCATCTGCATAAAGACTGATTTTTATGAGCAGCTGTCCCTACCTTCACCCCTGAGATTAATGAAGAATTCCTAATCCTTTCCGCCAATGGCTCCATACATAGAGCAAAAATTATTGGGGACAGGGGGCAACCTTGATGTGTCCCATTTGTTATATCAAAAGGTCTAGATAGGACCCATGCTGTCCATACTCTAGCCGCTGGCCCAAAGTATATTGCTAGTATCGCAGACAAAATTGGACCCATCAACCCAAACTTTTGAAGAACCCCCTTGACATATCCCCAGTGCACCCTGTCAAAGGCTTTCTCTGCGTCCAGTGACAGGAATGCACTGGGGAGGCCTGACAATTCTGCTACCCGAACTAGGTTCAACATCCGGCATATTCCATCTTTTGCCTCTCTTCCCCTTACAAACCAACCTGGTCGATGAGACCAGGTCGGGGATGATTTTATTTAGGCGAGAAGCCAGCATTTTAGTAAAAATTTTAACGTCACAGTTTAGCAGCACGATAGGCCTAAAGTTTTTAGGGGTAGTAGGGTCTTTCCCTGACTTAGGAAGAGTAATAATAGTAGCTTCCAAGTTAGAGCTCAGCATTAAGCCGTTATTTCTCCACACCGAAAATGTTCTCAGTAAAAATGGCGCTAGTATCTCCTGAAAGGTACGGTAATACTGATTAGAGAATCCATCTGGCCCCGGCGCACTCGCTTTTTTTGATTCTTTAATAACTGCTAATATCTCTTCTATTGTAAAGGGGGCATTCAAAAAGGACAACTGCTCCTCCGAGATCTTAGGGAGATTAATGGAGTCAAGATAGTCTTTTATTCCTTGGTCAGTAGGCTGTGGGATCGCCGAGTCCCTCCCCAGATTATACAAATCTGTATAATATTTAACAAATTCCTCAGCAATTCCTATAGGGTTTCTAACAGGGGGAGTGCCTGATTTCAAGATGTAGTCAATCCTTCCTTTTACCTCTCTTTTTTCACTCTACGGGCCGACTGCTCCCCCCTTATCCCCCGCCGAATACCACATCACCTTCGCTTTACGCAAATTATGAGCGTATGTACGTAACATCGAGTCTCGCAGTTTAAATCTTGTCGAAAATATTTCATCAATAACTGAGGGTGTAACAGCCTTCTTGTTAAGAGATTCTAAAGAATGCAATCTGTTAAGTAGCTCTTTCCTCTCCTCTCCTCTCCTTCTCGCGCTTTATACTAGACGCTTGCTGTATAAGTGTTCCCCTAATAACAACTTTATGGGCTAACCATAAAATTTCATCATTAATCTCTCCATTATCATTCTTTTGAAAGTATTCCACCATCTCCGCGGTTACCTTTGATACAACCTTCTGATTCAACAACATACCCTCATTTAGTCGCCATCTAAATATGGGGGAGTATTGATAAGACAATGATATTTTAAGATAGATTGGAGCATGGCCTGACCATGTTATCAGTCCTATTTTTGTTTCCAAGCTCTTAGCGAGAATTTTATCATCTACCATAAAATAATCTATTCGACTATAGGTAAGATGTCGGTGGAAGAAAAAAGCATAATCTCTTTCTGATGCGTGGCTGTATCTCCAGTAGTCATGATAATGAAATTCATACATTAATGATTTCTTCTCCCACCGAAACCGCCTTCCTCCTTTTGACTTATCCAATTCATTAGACATAGGGCAATTAAAGTCTCCACACAATATCTTACCCCCCTGTTCTACTCCCTGGCATACACTGCTACTAGACAAAATGGATTGTTTGGCCAGATGCAGTAAAAAGGGCTATTACTGACAGGCGGGGTAGCTTTCTTCACAACAGTGCTACAGCAATACCTGGCATACACTCCTAGCCAAAATGGATTTGCTTGGCTAGATGCAGTAAAAAATGGCTATTACTGACAAGCGGTGTAGCTTTCTTCACAGCAGTGCTACACCAATGCCTGGCATACACTGTTACTAGCAAAAAATTATTTACTGGGCTAGAATTGGCCAGATGCTATAAAAAAAAGCTTGCACAGCACTGGAACAGACCTGCCTGGCAAAAACTGCTTTTAAGCCCTGAAAAGCGCTCTTCTTGGAAGTTGTCCCTAAACCTATCAACTATCTATCTAACTTGCAATTGAATCGCTGTCTAACTGGCTTTCTCTGTAGAGACCTACCTGGCAAAAACTGCTTTTTAAGCCCTCAAAAGGGCTGTTCTTCAAAGTTGTCCTTAAACCTATCAACTATCTCTCTATCTAACTTGAAATTGAATTGCTATCTATCTAACTAGCTTGGTCTGTATTTCACACAGCAGCACCAGCAGTGGTGCCGTCTGACACTAAGCTGCAGCACTGAGAAAGTGGCAAGCAGGGTAAAATGGCTGGGTTTTATATAGCAAGCGCATGTACATGGCCAGCCAATGGCACAGATCCTTGTGTGAAAAAAGTGCACTTTCCTATGCGTGCTGATAGGCTGACACACCGGACCACCCACAGTAAGTAAGCGGCAAAGAAAAAGAAATGGAGATCTGTATTATTTCAGCACACATATCTTCACAGCCCCCCTCCCGCCCGCTATATATTCCTAGACACAAACTCATAATTACATTCACCAAAAGCATTACTGTGAAAAGTCAGTAATGCTTATGGTGAACGAAGCGTTATCGAAAAGAAACTCGAATTACCGGATATTTAGCAAAATTGTTCGAATTCGTCGAATGACTCGAACATAGCCCAAAACAGGTCGAATTTGAAATTGGTGAACAATTCTAATCGAACATCGCTTATTTCTACTCGTCACCACCCCACCTACCTGTCCTCTGTTCGTGATATCTCAGGCCTCTCCTTGTCTCATACTTTCAGACATCCTAGGCTACCCCCAATATCCTCCAATAGATACTACTCAGAGCTTACAAATGGTCTGATCACCTGGTCTTATTCCTTATTGGTTAGCTTTGTTTCAATAAAGTTCCACCACTTCTGCATAAATTTCTTAGTCATTTTATCCTTATTTCTCTCAGCTTCTCGCTTATGAGTATCTAGAGTCACCTTTAAATCCATTATCATCACACTTTCGTCTGGTAGCGCGTTTGATAACCAATTTTCAAGAATCAGTCTTTTTGCCAGAAGTGCAATTACATAGAATACCTCGAGCAAACCTGTGTCTCCTAGCTTTCCCGCCACGTAGTGGAAGATACAGTTTCTAGGTTGTAATCTATTTCCTCTAGCCCTTTCCCGGGCTTTTTCCTCTCACTCCACCATCACTCTGTTCCCTCCTATACACTGCCTGGCATAAAGTAACTAGGACTAGGGATCGGGGGGATGTGTCGGGTGTTTGTGTGAAGTGTCCTACCTATACATCCCAGCTGCAGTACCTTACTGTGGCCACCAGTTCGTACAGGCACCACACTCTCCCGAAGCAAAGCTTTGCACATCCGCGCCAAGACCCGGTACGGGTGACACAAGCTCAAAGTTTTTTTATGCATGGAAACAAAACATTTGCAACATATTTACATTTGTTTTCTTCCTGTCCAGGAGGCACAATCTTAAACGTTACCATAACAAAAACATCCTTACGACTATAAAAATATAAAAGTAGAAAAAGTGAAAAGTTTTTAACTGTTACTTTTCCACAAATATCTCTGTCCTGGGGTCTTGACGGCTTCAGGAACCCACCACCAGAAAAACCCATTATCTGCCCTAGGTGCGGCGACAGGGAATACACTGGCCGATTCTTCGGCCACGCTAGTGGGTTTTTGAGCAATGCGGCCATAAGTGCACAATGTTCTTACACAGTTCAAAAAGAAAGATGGCGGCACTCAGCATTCCAATTTTGCAGCTGTTTAATTTAAAGCAAAAATTACAGCAGCAGGTGCATGATACAGGGAGGGAGGTGCTAGGACCGACGGTGACCGCTTCTACGGGTCCAGAGAAGCGGTCACCGTCGGTCCTAGCACCTCCCTCCTTGTATCATGCACCTGCTGCTGTAATTTTTGCTTTAAATTAAACAGCTGCAAAATTGGAATGCTGAGTGCCGCCATCTTTCTTTTTGCATTTAATGTCTTGAACTCTGGCTGAGCAACAGGATATTCCACAGCACATCACCGCTACAGGAGAATACAAGTAACGCTGTTAACAGGTCAGTGCCCGGCTTTCATTTCTATGCTTGAATCTTACACAGTTCACATTATTAAATTCACTTATAAAAGCAGTCATAAAACCAATGGGTTGTAAGCCGAGGAACACAACTTTTTCACTAAAGTTCTGATTATGCATTGTCCATAATCATAATGTCCTTTATCTTTTTAATGAAGGGGGAACACATTGACACAGTAAAGCATTGGGGTGGAAACAAGGAAAGTTGTAGAGAAATACCAATTCACACGTACAGTTTTTTTTTCTTTAACCCTTCCGGGGTTCACGGTTTCTTTCACGATAAGACCTCCAACCTGGAACATGTCCCATGCTGCGCCGGGTCTGAGTATTTCAGCATCGGGGTTTGGGTGCTGGAGTCTTTTACCCTGCGTGGCTCCTGGACAGGAACTACCTCCACTCGTTCCAGGGCAGGTGCCCGCGTTGGTTCCTCTCCTGGTGGCAACCGGTGTACAAAGAGGGCATAGGGACCGCGTTCTCCTTCCTGACGAATGAAAAGCACTCGGTCCCCCTATTCGCAGATCCCTGCCCGATTGCCCCAGGGGCAGGTGGGGTTTGACGTCTGTCTGAGACACAAAAGTCTCTCGCCCGACTCCGGGCTCCCGGATGAAGCCATAGCCCCTCCGCTTATGGAATGCAGTCACGACCCCTCCTCATCGTAGGGCCTGCGGGTGGATGAGGCTGACCGGGCCACCACTGTGGCCTCAATGGTTCGGGCTATAGTCTCTTGCTTCTGGACCATTTTCTCAGCCTCCACGGCCTCCCACCTGGCAATCCAGCGCCGCCTGTACTAATCCTGGGTGAGGAATTCAACCTGGCTGTGCCCTGCTTCTGCTTCCCCGGGGAAACCCATCATCTTTCCCCTGGGGTTCTCCCATCAGCACCTGAGTTCCTCTTCATGGATCTCCGGCAGTGGTGGTGCAGGGATTAGAGGTGCGGGGAGGCCTGGTACCGGACCAATGTCATCCTCCCAGGGAATGCCATGAGCCCCTAAACCGGGACTAAGGGGGTCAACAAGTCTCTCTTTCTCTCTTTCTCTCTTTCTCTCTCTTTCTCTCTTTCTCTCTTTCTCTCTCTCTTTCTTTCTCAAGAACACTAAACTTTATATACAGGTCCACACTACATGCTGTATTAGTGTGCCTATATACTGTATGTAGTGTGGACCAGTATATACAGTATAGTACTGTGTATACAAGATTTACACCAGCACTCTCAGATGTGCATAGAGTCCGCAGTCTGTACTGTGCACACAGCGGCCAGTCGCACTGTGCACACAGTGACCAGTCTGCAGTGTGCATGTAGCAGCCAGTCTGCATGGTGCACGCAGCGGCCAGTCTGCACTGCACACGCAGCGGCCAGTCTGCACTGTGCACGCAGCGGCCAGTCTGCACGGTGCATGCAGCGGCCAGTCTGCACGATGCACGCAGCGGCCAGTCTGTAGTGTGCACGCAGCAGCCAGTCTCCAGTGTGCACGCAGCGACCAGTCTGCAGTGTGCACGCAGCGGCCAGTCTGCAGTGTGCACGCAGCGGCCAGTCTGCAGTGAGCACGCAGCGGCCAGTCTGCAGTGTGCACGCAGCGGCCAGTCTGCAATGTGCACGCAGCGGCCAGTCTGCACTGTGCACGCAGCGGCCAGTCTGCACTGTGCACGCAGCGGCCAATCTGCACTGTGCACACTGCGGCCAGTGTGCCGTGCGTACACAGCGGCCAGTGTGCAGTGCCCACACAGCGGGCAGCCTGAAATGTGCACACAGCGGGCAGTCTGCCTGCAGTCTGCAAATGCATATAGTGGGCAGTTTGTAATGTGTTTACGACCCACAGTCTGTAATGCGTATACTGCCCTCAGTCTGTAATGCGTATACTGCCCTCAGTCTGTGATGTGTATACTGCCCTCAGTCTGTAATGTGTATACAGCCCGCAGTCTCAAATGTGTATACAGTGGGTAGTTCTGTATATGGCCCGCAGTTTGTAATGTGCAGCAGCGGAAGGTTTTTCTGCGGGCAGAGTTCGCTCTCTGTTCTTCCCAGTGCCTCCATGGATTGTGTTCCTCTCTGCGCCCAGCACTGGACTTTCTGCCTCCATCTTTAATCTTTCCCCATCTTTGGGTTCTGGCTGAGTCTTGGCTATCTATGTACCACAGCCTCCTATCTATATAGCACATCCTCCTGGGTATAATTCTCCTGTCCTGTATACTGGGTGTAATCCTCAGTATCTGTATTATTCTGTATATACACACTGCACAGTACCACTTCTCCTGTCAGGTATACTCGGTGTAATCCTCATCTGTATTATTCTGTATATATACACTGCACAGCACCACTTCTCCTGCCCTGTATACTGGATGTAATCCCAGTATCTGTATTATTCTGTATATATACACTGCACAGTACACATCTTCTGTCCTGCATACTGGGTGTAATCCTCAGTATCTGTATTATTCTGTATATACACACTGCACAGTACCACTTCTCCTGTCAGGTATACTCGGTGTAATCTCATCTGTATTATTCTGTATATATACACTGCACAGCACCACTTCTCCTGCCCTGTATACTGGATGTAATCCTCAGTATCTGTATTATTCTGTACATATACACTGCACAGTACACATCTCCTGTCCTGTATACTGGGTGTAATCCTCAGTATCTCTATTATTCTGTATATACACCCTGCACAGTACCACTTCTCCTGTCAGGTATACTCGGTGTAATCCTCATCTGTATTATTCTGTATGTATACACTGCACAGTACCACTTCTCCTGTCCTGTATACTGGGTGTAATCCTCAGTATCTGTATTATTCTGTATATATACACTGCACAGTACCACTTCTCCTGTCCTGTATACTGGGTGTAATCCTCAGTATCGTATTATTCTTATATATACACTGCACAGTACCACTTCTCCTGTCCTGTATACTGGGTGTAATCCTCAGTATCTGTATTATTCTGTATATATACACTGCACAGTACCACTTCTCCTGTCCTGTATACTGGGTGTAATCCTCAGTATCGTATTATTCTTTATATATACACTGCACAGTACCACTTCTCCTGTCCTGTATACTGGGTGTAATCCTCAGTATCTGTATTATTCTGTATATATACACTGCACAGTACCACTTCTCCTGTCCTGTATACTGGGTGTAATCCTCAGTATCTGTATTATTCTGTATATACACACTGCACAGTACCACTTTTCCTGTCCTGTATACTGGCTGTAATCCTCATCTGTATTATTTGGTATATATATACTGCACAGTACCCCTACTCCTGTCCTGTTGTCAGAGACGTGGTATTGGACTTTGATTTTCAGCATATAATTGTTGTTTAAATTAATTATCCCCAATATGGAGTCATCACTTCTCTTCTGTATAGGTGATGACTTTCCCTTCGCTGTGGATCTGACCGCTGGGACCCCACAATCCTAAGAAACGTGTCTTTGAAGAGTAACATGTGAATGGAGCTGTGGGTGAGTATTTCCTTTGCTGCACCATTCACATATGGCTCTTCAGATTATTATTATTATTTTTTATTATTATTATTATTATTATTTATTTATATAGCGCCATTAGGTTCCATGGTGCTTTACATGAGGATGAGGGAGACAAGAACAAGTATACTAAATTTAGGCGATCAGGACATACAGGTACAGAAGGGGCAGGGACCATGTCCACGAGGGCTCACAGTCTAAGAGGGGCGGGTTAGGATACAGTAGGATGGGGGAATGTCAGGTATGGGGCGGTCGTCTGGGTCTCATGGCAGGTTGTAGGCTTGACGGAACAAGTGAGTCTTCAGGTGACACTTGAAGCTACTCAGGGTAGGAGAATGTCTGACGTGTTCGGGCAGGGAGTTCCAGAGTAAGGCAGATGCCCGGGAGAAGTCCTGGACTCGGTTGTGCGAAGAGGTGTTGAGGGGGAGCAGAGGAGGAGTTCTTGGGAGGAGCGGAGGTTGCGTGAGGGTAGGTATCGGGAGACCAGGTCGGAGATGTATGGTGGGGCCAGGTTGTGTATGGCTTTGTACGCCATGGTTAGTGTTTTGAATTGGGATCTCTTGGAGACGGGGAGCCAGTGAAGGGCTTGGCAGAGGGGGGAGACAGGGGAGTAGCGGGAGGACAGGTAGATTAGTCGGGCAGCAGAGTTGAGGATAGACTGGAGAGGTGTGAGGGAGTTAGGCGGGAGGCCATTGAGAAGGAGGTTGCAGTAGTCAAGGCGGGAGATGATAAGAGCATGGATGAGTGTTTTAGCGGTGTCGTGGGTGAGGAAGGAGCGGATCCGTGAGATGTTCTTGAGCTGGAGCTGGAGGGATGTGGTGAGGGCCTCGATGTGGGGCTTGAAGGATAAGGAGGAGTCAAGGATTACCCCGAGGCACTTGGCTTGGGGGACTGGGGAGAGGGCGCAGTCGTTGATGCAGATGGATAGGTTGGGAGGTGGGGTGGAATTTCTTGGGGGGAAGACTATGAATTCAGTTTTGTCCATGTTGAGTTTAAGGAAGAAAGCAGAGAAGAAGGATGAGATGGCGGAAAGGCATTGTGTGATTTTCGAGAGTAGGGAGGTGATGTTAGGGCCGGACAGGTAGATTTGGGTGTCGTCGGCGTAGAGGTGGTACTGGAGGCCATGGGACTCAATGAGTTGCCTAGGCCGAAGAGTGTAAATGGAGAAAAGTGGGGTCCCAGGACCGAACCTTGGGGGACTCCGACAGAAAGGGGGTAGGGTGAGGAGGAGGTGTGGGAGTGTGAGACGCTGAAGGTCCGGTCCGCTAGGTATGAGGAGATCCAGGAGAGGGCAAGGTGGGTGATGCCAAGGGATTCCAGGATCCGGAGAAGAAGGGAGTGGTCAACCGTGTCGAAGGCGGCAGACAGGTCAGATAGCAGGATGGAGTAGTGGTGTTTGTTCTTGGCGGTCAGTAGGTCGTTGGTGACTTTGGTCAGGGCTGTTTCGGTGGAATGGAGGGGTCGGAAGCCGGACTGTAGGCGGTCGAAGTGGGAGCACGAGGAGAGGTGAGAGGATAGTTCAGAGTGGAAGTGCTGTTCAAGTAGCTTAGTTCTTCAAGTCTTGGGTCTTCTTCTGGTAACACGGGTTCTGGTAACACGGGTTCTGGTTTTGGGTCCACCATTGGAGGGAATGCAATCATTGGTACTACAACTGCTCCGTGGTAATTTGGCCATGTTTTGTGGAAATTTCCTACTACCGTGTGGAATACTTCATCTTCTTTTTCTTTCTCTTGGATAGGTTGGACCTGTATGGGTTCTGTTACTTCAGGTGTCTTCAGGGTTTCAGGACACAATTTGAGTTGATCTCAGGATACAATTGCTGAAGTTCTTCCTTCATCTTTGCTTATCAAACAGGTTTTAATATTGTCTAAGTTGATGGTAAGACTGTGTATGGGACGGTTTCCCACTGATTATCCAATTTGTTAGAGCGTCTTTTTCTCTTGAGAACTTGATCACCTTCTTGTAATGGCATTGCACGTTTGTTAAAAGTTTTCTCTTGTCTTTCTCTTGCTTGCTGTAAGTTCCTTTCTACACACTCTTGTACTTGTTGATACTGTTTCTGACGTTTGGTATCCCAATCTGATTCTTCTACTTCTGTATCTGGTTTTACGACTTCCATTTCTAAATCAATTGGTAGCTTACCGGGTCTTGCATGCATAAAGTAGGCTGGAGTGCAGTTTGTAGAACTCACTGGAACATGGTTGTATAAGTCTACCAAATCGGGTAATTTATCTGGCCACTGATTTCTTTCAGACTCTGGTAATGTCTTTACCAGTTCAATTACAATATGGTTCATTTTCTCGCATAAACCATTTGTTTGGGGATGGTACGTTGTTGAGTGGATTTTCTTACAACCGTACATATTGCAGAATTCCTTGAATAGTTCTGATTCAAAGACTGGTCTGCAGGACCTGTTCTGGGTAACCATGAGTTCTACACAAATGTGTCTGGAATGCTTTTGCTGCCGTCTTCGCTGTCAAATCTTTGACTGGTACCACCACTAAGAAGCGTGAATAATGGTCCACGATGGTTAAGGCATAGACATAGCCTGTCCGGCTTGGTGACAACTTGACTTGGTCTAACGCAACTAGCTCAAGTGGCTGCTTGGTTATGATGGACTGGAGTGGAGCTTTCTGTGGATCTTTCCTTCTGAGGTTGCATGCGGCACATCTTCTACACCAAAGTTCAATGGATCTTCTCATGCCAACCCAATAGAATCTCTCTCTCAGGATTGCTTCTAACTTCTTCCATCCGAAAATGACCTGCACCGTCGTGGTAGGCTTCTAAGACCATTCTGATGTCTTTCTTGGGCACGATTATCTGCCAGACCAGTTCATGTGTTTTAGGATTGGTATGCCTTCTGCAAGCTTCCCTTGATACAGGAACAACTTGCCTCTTTCCTTCCAGAGCTGTATAGTCTCAGCTGGGGCATTCTGATCAGGGTATGCACCTTGTTGCGTAAGCAGTTCTTTCACTAGCTTCACAGCTGGATCAGTATCTTGGGTGTCAGCCCATCCGTGGTGTCTTAACGGGTTGAGATTTACTTTCTGCTCTCTTTGATAGATGCCGGGTTGATACTTTTCTTCCTTTGAACGATGAAAGGCCGGTAGTTCAATCTCTTCCAACCCTTCCAGTTCCTCTTCCACGTCTCTCAGGTGTGGCATCCGGGATAAGGCATCTGCGTTCCCGTTCTTGCCACCTGCCCTATATTTAATGACAAAATTGTAGTTAGACAGCCGGGCTATCAATCTCTGCTCCAAAGCACCTAATTTTGCCATATCCAGGTGAGTCAACGGGTTGTTATCCGGGTAGATGGTGAATTCTGCACCTGCCAAATAGTGCTTAAAACGTTCAGTCACAGCCCAAACTACTGCCAGTAGTTCTAACTTGAAGGAGCTGTAGTTCTCTGGATTTCTTTCTGTAGGCCGGAGCTTCCTGCTTGCAAAGGCAATAACTCTTTCTTTGCCTCCTTGCTTCTGCGACAACACTGCTCCCAGTCCCACGTTGCTGGCATCCGTGTAAATAATGAATGGCTGATGGTAATCAGGGTATGCCAGAATCTCTTCTCCCGTCAGTGCACATTTCAGCTTGTTGAAGGAGACTTCCTTCTCTTCACTCCACTGGAAAGGACGATTACGGGTTGCAGACTTTCTTGACTGTCCTACCAGGATGTCTTGCAGGGGAGCTGCTAGCTTCATGAATCCACTGATAAATCGTCTATAATAGCCTACCAGGCCCAGGAATTGCCTCACTTCTTTCACGTTTGTAGGTCTTGGCCAATCCCTTATGACTGTGACTTTATCAGGATCCGGTGCTACTCCCTCTGAACTCAAGACATGTCCCAGGTACTGTACCTTTGGTTTCAGAAGGTGACACTTGGATGGCTTGATTTTCATGCCGTATTTGGACAAGGCTTCAAACACTTCTGCAAGGTCTTGTAGATGTTGCTCATACGTCTTGGAGTAGACTATGACGTCATCTAGGTACAGGAGGACAGATTCAAAGTTCTTGTGTCCTAGGCAGCTCTCCATCAGACGATGAAAGGTCCCGGGTGCATTGCAGAGTTCGAACGGCATACAATTGACCTCACAGAGGCCCATCGGCATGGTAAACGCTGTCTTCTCCTTGTCGGCCTCGGCCACAGGAACCTGCCAGTACCCACTAGTCAGATCAAGGGTGGAAAAGTAGTTAGCAGATTTTTTTTTTAAAACATGAAGTTTTATTGAAATTTTTGGAAGGTACATAACCACAAAAATTAGGAGCAGTACAATACATATCAACTCAACATACAAATAAAGAAGACTAACAAGGGGAGTAGTTAGCAGATTTTAATGCAGCTAATGACTCCTCAATCCTAGGTAATGGGTATGCGTCCTTATGTGTGATGCGATTAATCTGCCGATAATCTACGCACATTCTCATTGTCCCGTCCTTCTTTTTAACTAACACTAGAGGTGCTGCCCAGGGGCTACAACTGTCTCTTATTACCCCAGCAGATTTCATTTCTTTGAGCATGTCTTTGGTGGTTTGGTAGTGAGCTGGTGGTAATGGTCTATACCTCTCTTTTATAGGCTGATGGTTACCTGTGGGTATAGTGTGCTCTACCCCTTTAATTTGCCCAAAGTCTAATGAGTGTTTACTGAATATTTGCTCATATTCCTTCACTACCCGGTATACTCCATGCTTGTGACGGGGAGTGTAGAACTGGTACCTACATGTAACTTTTGGCACCAATCCTCCAGCTTCTCTCCTGAGCCATTGTCATCCGCCTGACTTGACGGGTTCAAGGGCTCGACGGCTGTGATGTTATTGTTATCAACCATGTACAGCTTAGCCATGGTAGCATACATTGGTAATGTGATCTCATCCTCTCCGCAGTTTAATAGGCGTAACGGCACTCTTCCCCTGTGTACCTCAACCACTCCTCTAGCTGTGAGAATTTTGGGTCTGCTGTCTGAGTACACGAGTTCTACCAGGGTCTGATAGTCTGGTGTAGAGCCGCAATAGGCATCAAAGGGCGAGACTAACATTTCAGTTTTGGGAGGTATTACAATGGGTATTGGATCACTTACTCGTACACTGCCGATCTCACCTCCGGAGATTTCTACCTGCTGCTTCAACATCAGGGCTTCGATCTCTTTGTGCAGAAGCCTCTGTTGTCTGGTTCCGGCAGTCTTGGCGATTTGCTGCAAAACACTTAACACTTCGGAAAAACATTTCTCAATTACATTCATTCCTAGCAGCATCACTGGCTCACGGTCTCGCCGGTTAATATCTATGATTATAACACCCTGGTTCTGCAATTCTACCTTCCCAATCTGAATACTCATTTCTCTAAACCCAACCTGTGGTATTAACTGTCCATTACTAGCCTATATGTCCATGTTAAAGTCAGTTGGTGCACTAGTAATGTCTGAATCAGCCCAGTATCTTTTATATAGAACATGTGGGATTGATGTTATCTGGGACCCAGTATCCAGCAAGGCACTAAAGGGGATGCCATCCAACACGATAGGGATCACCGGCTGTCCTCCCACGAATCTATCAAACCAGGCTGAAGGACCTTGAGAGTTCATTCCTGGGGAGCGGCCCGCCTGCCCAGGGAATCGTTGTTTAAAGGATACTCTCGAGCAAGATGACCTGGTTTCTGGCAACGGCAGCAAATGGGCTGTCCATCTGGTTGATAGCGATCGCTGGGTCGTCCTCTAGCTGCTGGGTATCTTCTGGGCCTCATCCACGGGACATTCTCTCTGCTGGTCGCCAACTGGATCTTGGGTGCAGGCTTTGACTCTTGTAGTTTCTTGATGACCTTGGCCATTGAGATCACGGTGTCTGTCAGGGCATCTAGCTTTTGATTGAGGGCTGCATTAGAAATTGATTCCCCTGTTTCAGCAGTAGTTGCTGACATTGCAGATGTCGCTGGCGCTGCTGGTTGCTGAGGTGCTGCTGCAGTGTCCGGTACAGATGTTAGATCCCGGGGCTCTTCTAGCTGCTGCAGACGAATAGCTCTGTCCTTTAACTCAGCAAATGTCATGTCAGGGTTCTGCAGCAGTATCATGCTCAACTGCCCTCTGTGGGAAGGAGAATGGAGGCCCTCTATAAATTGATCAAGTAGCATTTTATCAGCTCCCGGGGCTAAAGAAGGTTCTGCCAGCTTAAGGGCTTTGGGTGCTTCCTGCAGAATCAATGCAAAGTCTCTGGCACTCTGTTTAGGCTTCTGGTGGCATGCAAAGAACCTCATCTTAGCCCGGATATCAGCTGCAGATTCAAACGTTGCTTTCAGTCTAGCTACTAGATGCTCTACAGTGTCCTTGTCTGTGTCCAGCCAGGACGCAACCTCCCGCCGTGCATTGCCTGTTAACTGTCCCATTGTCATTCCTACACGCTGGGCTTCAGTGAGGGGTGTGAGGTAGCAACCGGGGAACCCGCTTGCAAAACGACAAGAACACGTGTTTATAAGGTTAACCAATGTCTACCCGTTTATTTTCACATATTAATCACATAACCCGGGTAGCATGTTTGACACATATCACATTGATTAACAACACTTTACATAAATACACCATACATTTACATTTAACATCACATAACACTTATATTGCACATAACGTTTTATAGTAACCCGGGACCTGTAACCATCTCTGTCCCCATTGGAGCTCTACCAACAGCTCCCGGGTGGCTACGGCCTCCGGCCTACTTACACTATACATAAGTTACAGTACGATGATGACCCTTCCGGGTTCATAACAGGGATTGGCAAACCCTAGTAACCCGTGGCTGCGGCCTCAGGCCTAACCACGCGTTACCCAGTACGGGAGCCCTTCTAACCCCTGCTTCTGACCTTCGTTACATACGCCTCAACGGGCCCTGTGGGTCCCAATGGCGGTACCTGCCGCCTGGCTTTAGTCACCCCAGCATGATGATATACATTCACCCGTAGTCAGGAATCCTGCCTGACCGGGACCTTACACACCGTATGTGATCCATCATTCAAACGTCCATGGATCACACACCTGCTCACAGCCCACATCCATGGACTGTGGCCCCTCCATGGCCCATTACAGGGACTGGCAAACCATAGTGCACGGGAACCTCTACATCCGTTACCTACTAGGAGCCCTATTACCCCTGTCTCTGGCACCACAGGTACACCCACACCATTAGAGGTCGTGGTTGAGGGATCAGGTACCCTCTGCATGCAGCAGGGCAAGCCTCCCTCTCGTCCCAAGGACGGAACGCCTCCAACATCATCCATACCAGCTGGGTCACTGTCTCTCCACATGATTATACATGGGTCTTACATAGGTCATCATCTCTCATTCAGGGCCATTACTTAAGCCCTCATACACATAGTTAAACACATTGTTTCATCAGGTCCTTTAACTGAGCACTCTGACTCGGACCTAAAGGCAGTCTATACTCGCCTAACATGATTTACGCACACAAGGTGCACAGTTCACACTATCGCTCGGGAACTGCTTTCTTACCGGGCACGGATCCGGGTCTCGCTACCTGTGTCACAGGTTCCACCAGGCATCCCCACAGGCTCCTTTCCCGGGCGTGTTTCACCCCACGCCCGGACCAGTATCCACCTGGTTCAGCCACGGCTTCCCCCTCCAGGTGCGGACACGACCCCGGACCTCGGCACCGGCATGGAGCTAGCATGCCCCCATCATGTACTCAGAGCCTCTAGACTGCTCTGCACTTGGCTGGTCTCAGCTTCCATCTGAATCAATCTCAGCTTCCAGGATCAAACTCAGCCTCCAGAATCTATCTCTCAATCACTCAGGTGGCCGGCTCTTATCGTGCCAGCCACTCCCCACACGGACACACCCCCTCAGCTGCTGTTAATCAGCCTGTCACACAGCTCAGGTTAACTCCCTGTGTTCCGGGTTGTCAGCACTCACTCGTTACATCCTATTCCTCATGGACTCCTCGATCTCATCCCACTCTCACTGCCGCTCATTAGGCTCATGAAACCTCATTGTGTTCAGGTTGGTTCACACAGTATTATCATCACAGGAAAACCGGCCAGTGTGCACAGGATCATCCTCTGATCCTACATGTGATGTACCCCGGCCATGCGGATCATGCCGGCGGTGCCTCACAGGGGATACATCACGTAATATTCTTTTATCTTTAGCATAAAGTCAGTTAGTGCATTAGGCTTGGGGCCTGGAGTATACAGCATCAGGAACGGCATGATTGGTGCTGTTCCTTGCGCCGCTGCACCGCCGGGTGCTATCGCTTGGTCCGGCGCTGCAGCTCCACCGACTGCTCCGTCGCCGTCTTGTGCATCGGGCTGCGACATCTTGGGCCCCCTTAGTTAATGTTCGCCCTCCGTCTTTCGCTTCCGACCGGATGTCTATGGGAGGTTCCGCGGTGCACCAGCGATCGTCTTCTCCGCCAGATGTCGTCAGCACCAAGGGAGGAGGCTGAATTCGCGCCAATGCAAGGTACCGCCCCCTTTCTTTCCCGCGCGCTGCAAAATGGCGGATTCTCAAAAATACAGTTCGGATGTCAATCACACCACACAATGCCCGGTTTAACGGGCACGGTAGATCCTGTTCGTTGTCGAGCCCACTGGGACGAGGGTACTCGGTACCGGACCGTGTCTGCTTCTGGGGAATGTCACAGGGTCCTGGTCCGGACCGTGTCCCGGGCCCTGGCAATAATAAGGGTGTATTTACAGGGGAGAATATTTTTTCGTGACGCCACCCACAGTATGTGGCCAGTAGTGGGGCCATCGCTGCCGCAGAACATCCGGGGATGATGGGATGGCAGCTAAGATGGGATAGTTCTCCTTGGGCAGAACTGAGTTCCCCGGGCAGTGTTGGTAAAGTCTATGATAGATGTGAATAGTGGAGACGGGGTTAAGGAACACACACTCACGTTTTGTAGTTTCCAAAGCTTTACTGCAATGTTATTACAGATTGTCCACGGAGTCTGTACGGGGCCGGGTTTTCCTCCCACCCTGTCCGGGTCATCAGCTTCCTCGTGCTGCGCTGTGTGTGTGTGTCCTGGCTGCTGCGTCTAGCTTAGCTGCTGGGACTGTCTCACTCTCTCTCTCTCTGCTGGTACCACTTGGCTAGGCAACTTGAGTCCTCTGTGCTGTGCTGACCCCGTCGTGTTGCTTTGCTCTGGTACTGTGGTTGTCTAGAGACTCCACTACTCCTGGATTCACTGTGCTGTGTGTGTCAGTCACAGTGCCGGATCCGGTGTCTGTTCTGTGCGCTCTTCTGGGGCAAGTGATGGTGGCACTCAAGCTCCCAGATGTGTTCCTCTGTCTTTTGGTTCTCCTTTCCTCAGATCCTAGCTAGGCCTGAAATCTAAGAGCAGACTGTAGAGAAGCCTGAGGCAACTTCTTTGACACTACAGTCCCTCTCTCAGTTCTCCCAGGAACTGGACTAACTACTTCCTGTGGACCTGGAGTATATAAGAGAGCAGGTTGTGCTCCCCCTCCTGGCCCAGAGGTGCTAGTGTAGGTCAGTGTGTTGTGGGGAAGGAACCCGTGTGATGTTACTGTGGCACATTAACCCCTGGGGTGCCACACCAGCACATGGCAGTAGTCTTTCTGGGCCGCCATTACTCAGTCCACAAAACAGTTCTAGGCGTACAAAACCTGGTTTTACAGGGTCGGCAATCCTCTTCGTGATGCCAAGTTGTTGCACCCCAGGCAGGGGTAGTCGGAATCGGGGCCGCTCTTCACTTGCAGGGGAATGTCACGGCGACGTGTCCCGGCTCCGTATACCCAGGTGCGGCAATAAAAAGGGAAATAAAGAAAAGGGTAATAAAGTTTTCAAAGTAGTTTGTGATGCCACCAGTGGATTGCGGCCAGTACAGCCACCGCTGCCGTTCAGACCTCTGGGGATGATGTTGATGGCGACAGTCGTGATGATGAGCCCTCCACGGGTAGGGCTTTGTCCCGAGGGCAGATGTAGAAGTGCAGTATTCAGACGCCGTGCACCATCTCTCCAGGCGATCTCTCCTGCGGCTAAAATAGTCAGTGTGCGGCTCTGCAGGTGAGTCTACGCTGTGGTCGCAGAAATGACAGTCTCACACAAGCAGCGTCAAGCTTGACCGGGCACTTTACTCGTAATGTTCAACAGTTTACAAGGTACAGTCAGTTTACCGTTGTTTCACATACACCCTTGCAGCTGAGACCTTTGGGTTACTACACCTCCTCTCTGATTCCTTTCCAGGCCTCTCTCTCTCTTTGTTCTAGAGGCTAGCTCCGGTCCAGCGGCCGCGGGTCTTTTCCCAGGAGATCTCAGTTTGTCTCTCTGACCCTATCTGACGGCCTTTCCTTTGCTGCACTGGAGCATAAGTTCCGGGCATAAAGTCCCTTCACCACGCCGGTTAATTTGCGGTTGGGGTATAAAGCATTCGGCTGCATCTACAGGGCCAGCACCCTGGCTTTGGCCCAGTCCCCCGGTGTCTCCGCTGTTCTGGGCAGACCGTGAACCCCTTCTTCCTTCCCAGGAACATTATTTTATTACCTCATTTTGGGCTTTGCCATACTTCATAGAAATTGCTATTACTTTGATAATAATGATACATGAGACAATTGTGAAGTCAAAAAGAAAGCCTGTGTTTCAGCTAAGCATCACTATCTCAGCAACATTGGCACATTGTATAGTGAGACACACAGCTAATTCTTCTAACTTCTATAATAACATCATTAAGGAAGCTTATTTAAATAATCTGCTGAATAAAAAAGAAAAAAAGTTTCTGAATATTCCACATTTAAATCTCCACATTTTTACTTCATCCCCAAGATTCATAAAAACTCCTCCAACCCACCGGGGCACCCCATGATATCAGGAGTGGGATCCACAACCACTAACCTGTCTCATTATGTTGATTTATTTCTGCAAAAGTACGGGGCCCGATTGGACGCATACTTTAAGGATTCATCACAGTTGATAGTGGAACTTCTCTCCCTACCCCCTATGAGAGACTGTTTGCTAATGACACTTGATGTCACGGCACTTTACACTAATATTCCTCATGATCGGGGAGTGGAAGTAATTAGACAAAATCTGTTAACAGATGATGATATAGGAGAAGATCAGAGGAATTTTATTGTAGTGGCTATAAATTTCATCCTGGAAAAGAACATTTTCTCTTTTGAGGGCACCCACTATAGGCAAATCAAAGGCTGCGCAATGGGGACGAGATTCGCACCCAGTTATGCTAATCTGTATATGGGTGCGTTTGAGTCCGTCCTCATTGCGCAGTCAAAGGTGAGTGCAGGTAAGATCAAATTCTATCGAAGATTCATAGATGACTTATTCATGGTATGGGGAGGGTTGGAACAGGAAGCTCTCACTTTTGTATCAGATCTGAATAAGAATGACTGGAGATTACATTTTACGGCTCAAATGTCTAGGACTTCGCTCCAGTATTTGGATCTGCAAATACGGATGGACCAGCTGGGGGGGTTTAGAACATCCATCCACTTCAAGCCTGTGGATGTTAACAGCTATCTCAGGTTTAATAGTGGGCACCTCCCCAGCTGGATCCTGAATGTCCCATATGGTCAATATTGGAGAGTCCGTAAAAATTGCACGAACAACAGTGATTTCCATAATGAGTCCCAACTGCTTAAAAAGAGGTTTCGGGAAAAGGGCTACCCTAATAGGATCTTGGTAGACGCCTACAAAAAAATTAAAGACTTGACACAACAATCATGTATGGAAAAGATGCGGGAAAGTAATGAAGTTAGTGATGAATTGGCTCCTGACCGTATAAAATGGAGTATGGTTACAACTTTAAATCAACAAAGATCTCAAGTACAAAATCTGTTGAGAACATTTTGGTTCATTCTAAAAAGAGATCCAGTTCTGGCTGGCCATGTACCCGATAAACCAGTGGTTATTTTTAAAAAGAACAGGAGTCTGGGGAGCATAGTGGCTCCAAGTAATCCTAATTTAAAAAAAAAAATACCTACAAAGGATGGGGATAATCTTAATTGGAGTTGCTAAGTATGCTGTCACGTCGCCGTTGGACTCGGTGGCTGGTGTTCCTGCCTCGGCCGCTGGGAGAAGCCGGATCCCTTCGGCTGATGGCGCCGGTGATAGGAGGGCCTTGTTCTCATATGGAACTGCTCTCGCGACATCTGCCTCTGTCGCTGAGCGCCGCTGTGTTTCCCCTTTGGGTGGTGTTGATCGCAGAGGAGCGGGCCCTGCAGATGTGTCTGTTAGGCGCAGCCTTCGTTCTTCTGTCAGAGGTAGGGTGGGTGGATCCAGTCGTACATCACCATCTGGCATGGTTCTAGGGGTGGTCCGGATGAGATCATCAGGCTGTGAGCTCCAGCCTATGGGAGGTGACCGCGCCCTTCAAATACATTGGAGCCTGTCTTGCAGGCCGCCAGATATAGTTTTGGTTCCCCAGTGATATAGTGTGTGTTTGGTTTTGACTCTGACCTTTGCCTGGATTTTCGACTCTGTTACCACCTGACGATTTTGTACCTTCGCTGCCCTCTCGGTTTTGACTCGGACTCCTGACTACGTTCTTCGGATCCTGATTTTTCCCTTCCTAGACGACCTCCCTGCTCTGCTGCTCTCATAGGTAGCTACCTCCTGGGCTCCGCTGAAATTCCAGATCCCTGTATAGGGGTTAAGGGTCTTGGGGTTTCTCGGGGTGCTGCCTTACCAGCAGCTCAGCCTCACAGCGGATGGTCGTCACACATGCCGAACACCAAAATGTTTATGTTGTCATACTATAAAGAATGGCAGTAAGACTTACACCTCAAATACGACTGGAGAAGTGTTTACCATCAAACATAGATTAACATGTTAATCTATGCATGTAGTTTATTTGTTGGAGTGCACTTGCGGCCTACAGTATGTGGGTCGCACGGTGCAGACTATGCATGCCCGTCTAAATAAGCACAGACAGAATATAAAATCTGGTTTTCAGTTACATAGTGTATCCCGACATTTTAATAGCGTTCACCATAAGGATCCGGGTCAGATGAATCTAATAGTGATAGATGAAGTGGACCATAACGAACCAAATAGTCTAACAAAACTTATTAAAAAAAAAAGTTTTTGATATTTAAATTGGGGACACTTGTCCCTGAAGGACTTAATCTATCTCTGGATAATGTCGCCAAACAGTAAAAAAAATGGGTTATGATGTCCAAAAGCACGGAAGGAAGCACAATTTTAGTGATAATTTTATTAATAATTTTTCTGATTTTGATGTATGATTTTTGCTCATTATGTGCGTAAAAATACATCATGCTGAGTATGCATAGAATTTTATGTATTTATATATTTTATATATTTTATTTTTGGATTTTTATAACCAATTGTAATTGGTTGATTTTAGTGTCATTGGTTTTAATTCTGTAGCCCCAGGAGAATATATGGATGAGAAAGATCGATGTGGAGTGTATAGAGTTAAGCATTGTTCAATTAGTGTGTGCAATTGGCCAATTGTAAGTACCGTATATACTCGTGTATAAGCCGACCCGTGTATAAGCCGACCCCCCTACTTTTGCCCCCAAAACCTGGGAAAATCTATTGACTCGCGTATAAGCCGGGGTGGACCCCAGCACAGGTATACAGCCCCCAGCAGTGGTATACAGGCCCCAGCAGTATGATATACAGCAGTCCCCAGTGGTATATACAGCAGCCCCAGTGGTATTGCAGCCCCAGTGGTGTATACAGCAGCCCCTATATACAGCAGCCCCAGTGGTATTGCAGCCCCAGTGGTATTGCAGCCCCTATATACAGCAGCCCCAGTGGTATTGCAGCCCCAGTGGTGTATACAGCAGCCCCTATATACAGCAGCCCCAGTGGTATTGCAGCCCCAGTGGTATTGCAGCCTCTATATACAGCAGCCCCAGTGGTATTGCAGCCCCAGTGGTATTGCAGCCCCTATATATAGCAGCCCCAGTGGTATTGCAGCCCCAGTGGTATTGCAGCCCCTATATACAGCAGCCCCAGTGGTATTGCAGCCCCAGTGGTCTTGCAGCCCCTATATACAGCAGCCCCAGTGGTATTGCAGCCCCAGTGGTGTATACAGCAGCCCCTATATACAGCAGCCCCAGTGGTATTGCAGCCCCAGTTGTATTGCAGCCCCTATATACAGCAGCCCCAGTGGTATTGCAGCCCCAGTGGTGTATACAGCCCCAGTGGCAGTATATTGCAGCCCCAGCGGTAGTATACAGCAGCCCCCGTAATCCAGGGCCCCCCAGCCTGACTCCGGTCACCTGTAAAGGAAACTATACTTATCACAGTGCCGCTGTCTGTCCGCGCCCGCTCGCACCCGCTCGCAGCTGCCGTACGCGATCCTCCATCTTCATGCCTCTTCTTCCTGTTTCCTGTGCTCGTCGCAGGGAATGACGTCATTGCCTGCGACGAGCACAGAAACAGGAAGAAGACGCATGAAGATGGAGGATCGCGTACGGCAGCTGCGAGCGGGTGCGAGCGGGCGCGGACAGCGGCACTGTGATAAGTATAGTTTCCTTTACAGGTGACCGGAGCGAGGCTGGGGGGGCCCTGCAATACGGGGGCTGCTGTATACCGATGTATACATCGGTATGTACCGATGTATACATCGGTATACAGCACTGACTCGCGTATAAGCCGAGGGGGGTACTTTTCAGCCCAATTTTTGGGCTGAAAAACTCGGCTTATACGCGAGTATATACGGTAAACACCCCCTTTATAACCCATTTCTCTGGTATCCCTTTGTACCACCTAAGGAAGACAGTAGAGTACTGTTGAAACATGTTGTGGCAGCACAAGGGGCCAATAAAGATCTGATTTTATTTGTTGCTCTGCTTGTGATTCTTTTAGCGCTCCACAAGCCAATAAAAAAAACCCTATTTTTTCCTCTAAGTCCAATGCTGGACCTCCACCTCCTGAACCGGTACCAGTTCATGTCAGCATCAGGGGTGAGTTCTGTTTGCATGATTGTCCACTGTGCTGATTCATCCATCCAGTTCATACTCCTCTTCGGAAGATGAGGGGGGTTCTTGTTTTTCCATCCAAGAAATTGAACTGGTGAAGTCGGTCCGTTCTACTATAATAATAATATTTATTCATTTATATAGCGCTATTAATTCCATAGCACGTTACATACATCAGTAATGCTTTTTCTGTCGAGCCCCAGGCCTTGGGGTACTCGGGTATCAGGCTCGGAGAGTGTTGTCACGGGGATGTCGAGGGTGGCAGCGCCTGAGCCCGTGGCCTGGGTGACACTTCAACAAGGGATTATGTTCAGGGGATAAGAGTTATTTGTCACGTGACGCCACCTGTAGTATCTGCTGATGGGTCACCAGCGCCGCCACAGTCCTCCGATGGTATCGCGGCTAGGATGGCAAAGCTCCCTACAGGTGGAGCTGGTCCTCCGGGGAATCGTTCCTGTAAACAAACAGGTTGAATTCTGCAGCACAAAGACACAGAGGCAAAGTCAGTCTCCCGGGTACTTTACTGTAAACAGTCATCAGCATACAAGTCCACAGTTCAGCAAAAGTTGTTAATGAAACAGGTAGCTCTACAGGTGGCTGCAAGTGGATGCCAGGTGGTATGGTGCTACCCGTGGTATGCCTTAGTTGACGAACCTGTGTCCTTTCTTTCCCACCTAGGATGAGTCTATACCTAATGGCTCCATGAAGGTAGACTTGGGGCTCCCCTCCATCGTGGTGAGGAAGCAGGCAGACCGCTCCGTCTGGCAGGGTGCCGCAGCCGGTGAACAGACCACAGCAGCCGGTTGACGACTTCAGAGGTGGACTCTGGTCATTTCCTTGGGTCCAGCATTCCCGTGGTGGACTGGGGAATTCCCTGGAGTATGGTCGCTCCACGCTGGTGTTCCCCCTTTCTCTCTAGGGCCCAGACTCCCGCATCAGGCACCCTCTCTCAGGATCCCCTCAGGATCCTCTCTTATCTTCCCTCCGGATCAGCGTAGAGCTGCCCGGATTAACCTTCCGACTCTCTCCACACTCCTCCTCGACTCCTCTCCAACTCCCTTCTCCTCACTCTCTCTGTTCCGACTGTTTTCTCTTCTCCCCATAGAGGTGAATATATCTCCCTCCCAGGGGTAACCTCCCACCACTACTCTAATGTGGGAGTGCAGGAATGGGTCCCACCCACCAGCCTAGTATCCACTTGCAGCAGGGGAAAATTACACTATTTTTATGAGTGCAATACCCCACTGTGACACCTGACCATGTGGGGCACCACATTTCCATTAAGGCTCACAATCTAAACATCTTGCCACACTGGGAGGGGTTGGGGTAGCCAGGAGCTGGATGAAGGGGATAAGGGGAGCCTACTCTGGCCCTGATACTGGGTCCCTGGCACGCCCTGATCTCATAGGTACCTCTAAAGGTGAGGAGGTTCAAGCCGCCAACCTAAGTCCCTAAAGCTCCTGAGAAGCCCTGGGCATAAGCCCCTACCTCCACCCACGGACCACGGAGCCCAGCAACTTCCAAGGAAAAAAACCACAGCAGCTTCAGATCAGCGTCTGCTCACACCAGGTCACAGTCCAGAAGTGAACTGAATCAGCAACAACAGGTGGATGTGAGCTGATCCATTTAAGGCTGAGGGATGAGGAGCAACCAACCCAGACACGCCCCTCAGCATACCTAAGCATTCACACACACACACCTGCTACTACATGCTCTGCTCATTAGCCTCATCTACTCACACCGAGCAGGGGAAAAAAAGGCTTAATTTAAACCTACAGCAGCAGCACTTCCATACTACAAAGCAGTTACTATGCAACACATCTTATCAGTATGTCTTTGCAATGTGGGAGAAAACTGGAGTGCCTGGAGGAAACTCATGCAAACACGGGGAGAACATACAAACTCCTTGCAGATAAACTAATGAGCCATGTACACAGTGAACAAATCTGTAAGACATTGTTCACACCACCAAAAGACTGAATCACAAAAAAAGTAGTCAAACAAACGTGTAAAAATACTCTGTTGTAACAAAAAGCAGTAAAAAGCAAGTGCTGCTAAAAAAGTAGTAAAAGACAGGGTATTTAGTTGATACGTTTTTTGCAAAAAATGTATACTAAGCCGCTTTACCTTGCAAAGGTAACCCGTATCAGAGCAGTCCCTAACTGATGTGTTTAAAAACCTGACCATATGTATTGGTACCTACATGAGCAGGATTTAGACACGTCAATGTCTGATATGGACTGGCTGCAGAAGACAGCTTTTTATGTGCAGGGCTCAAAGGGAGGCGTGGGAGGCTCCCTTATGTTTTACTACTTTTCTAGCAGCACTTTCTTTTTACTGCTTTTTATTACAACAGAGTATTTTTACACGTTTGACACTTTTTTTGTGATTCAGTCTTTTGGTGGTTTGAACAATGTCTTACAGATTTGTTCACTGTGTGCATAGCTCATTAGTTTGTTGTCTAAATTATTTCTTGTTCCTGCAAGATAAGGGAGCCTCCCACCCCTCCCTTTGAGCCGTGCTCTGATACGGGTTACCATGGCAAGGTACAGCGGCTTAGTATACATTTTTTGCAAAATACGTATCAACTAAATACCCTGTCTTTTACTACTTTTTTAGCAGCACTTGATTTTTACTGCTTTTTATTACAACAGAGTATTTTTACACGTTTGTTTGACTACTTTGTTTGTGATTAAACTCCTTGCAGATGTTGTCCATTGGTGGCAATTGTACCCAGACCTTAGGACCCTAGTGCTGCAAGGCTGCAGTGCTAACCACTGGCCACTGTACTGCCAAATGGGGATTATGCTGATTATAGATGGAAGAGAATCAAACTCGCGCAGGAGGTCATGTTTGCTGGGTTGTCTCGAAAAAAGAGACGTACTTTCCCTGTTATTGATGCCATTAAGACCTTGGTCAAGTCTGAGTGGGAAAGTCAGGAATCCAGGTTTTTTTTGCCTTCTTCTTCTAAGCAGAGGTACCCCTCTGATGATTTACATTTAATTGACTGGTCTAAAATCCCTAAAGTAGATACGGCGCTGGCAACCACAGTCCAGAAGGAATGTTTTGCCTTTAGAAAATCGGGGTCTGTTGAAGGACCCATCTAATAGGAAGGGTGATACCCTACTGAAAAAGTCCTGGGAATCGGCAATAGGAGCTTTTAAACCTACCATTGCTTCTACGTGTGTAGCCCGTTCTCAGTTGGTGTGGCTGGACCAGTTAGAAGAGCAGATTCTGTCCGGGGTGCCGCGAGACCGGTTGTTGGCTGCTATTCCTCAAATTCGGAGTGGCTCGGCGTATGTGGCAGATGTATCAGCTGATTCACTCCGCTTGGGGCTAGATCTGCAGGGCTGTTTAATGCAGTACGCAGATCCCTGTGGTTGAACGAGTGGAAGGGGGACGCACATGCTAAAAGAAATTATATGTGCTTCTGTGCCAGGGTGAGTACCTCTTTGGCCCTGTGCTCGATGATATCCTCTCTAAGGCAGGAGAAGTAAAAGAAGGGTTGCCTAATCCTTCTGTCCCCAACTACAGGAGAGCCTTCCGGAAATGCCAGTTTTCAAGACAGAAAGCGAATGCCATGTGGGAGCCGGCTGAGAAAAAACAGAGGCGATTATTACGGTGGTTCCTTGTCCTCCAGGGGCAAGCCTAAATACAGATAATATTGATCCACCTGTAGGTGGTCGATTGACTAATTTTTTCC
Source organism: Allobates femoralis (assembly GCA_033576535.1). Taxonomy (NCBI): domain Eukaryota; kingdom Metazoa; phylum Chordata; class Amphibia; order Anura; family Aromobatidae; genus Allobates; species Allobates femoralis. The sequence goes on along the minus strand of JARQOC010000011.1, from coordinate 98,646,589 downwards.
ATCAGTGGTCCCAAATTTCCAACAGCCAATGGTTCCTCAGCCTCATTTCATCTGGGCTTAGATCAGATTTTGAGAGGGTCCCCGGGGATTCCTTTCTTGAAACTGTTTTGTCTAGTCATCTCCAACAGCAGGCGCTGGAGTTGGAGGTTGGGGAGTTGTTGCATAGGTGTGCGTTGATAGATGTGCCAGGCAATCAAGAGGGAAGGGGCTTTTATTCACCTTTGTTCTTTTGGTTGCAACGTCTGATGGTTCTTTTAGAACAATTATTATTAATTAAATCCTTCTTCCAATTCCTGTCCTTTAAAATGTAGTCTATCCAATCTACCCTTCGACCTTTTGTTCCCTAGGTGTTTCATGGCAATGTTAGACCTCAAAGATGCCTACTATCATCTCCCTGTTCATCCGGATCATCAAAGGTTTCTCAGGGTGGCGGTGTCTTTGAAAGGTCGTGTCTGGCATCTGCAGTTTGCCGCCATGCCGTTTAGTCTTTCTATGCTCCTCGCATCTTTACCAAGGTGATTGCGGAAGTGATGGATTATGTGAGACAACAGGATACTGTAATTGTCCCATATTTAGACGATTTCCTGATTGCTGGGAACTCTGAGGCACAGTGTGCGTCCCGACTAAAACATGTCATGTCATCCCTACAGGAATTAGAGTGGATTATAAATATCCAGAAGTCAAGACTCCATCCAATTCAAGTCCAGTCCTTTCTGGGACTTCTCTTGGACTCCAAAGCACAGAACAGTTTTTTACCAGCCGACAAGGTGTCTTCAGTGATGGCCAAAGTAGGGAGAGTCATGGACAACCCCGCTCTGTCCCTACGACAGGCTATGTCCCTGATGGCGACCTTGTCTTCCTGTATCCCAGTAGTCCTGTGGGCACAGTTCCGCTCTCGCAGTCTTCAACCGACACTGCAGGGAGTCTCCTGCCCTGAGCACTTCTTGAAGGAGGGTAGTCTACATCTGTCCACTTCCACAATAGACTATCTGTCCTGGTGGATGAGCCGGCTTCATTTGAACCAAGGGGCTCCCTGGCTCCTTACTCCGGACTTTATAGAGATTACCGATGCCAGCCCCTCGTGGTGGGGGTCCCATTTGGGGACTCACCTGGCCCGGGGTTGGTGGACTCCCAAGAAAGAATTGGGTTCTTCCAATCTGAAGGAGTTGCGGGCGGTCAAGTATGCTCTCCTCAGGTTTTTTCCCTACCTCCGTAACTCCCACATCAGAATTCAGTCGGACAACACCACGGTAGTGGCATACTTCAATCACCAGGGGGGGACCCAATCACCCTCTCTCCTGTCCACCACGACCGATATCTTTCATCTAGCGGAAGTGCAGTTTCTCTCCCTGACAGACCTGAATATCAAAGGCATAGACAACGACAAAGCCAACTTTCTCAGCCGTCACTCTCTCAGATAGGGGGAGTGAGTTCTGAACAGGGAGGTGTTCAGCAGGATAATGCATCTATGGGGTGTACCGGAGATAGACCTGTTTGCCACCAGGAGGAGCAGACAGGTTCAGCGCTTTGCATCTCTGCACCCCTTGGACCTTCCAGAGGTGGTGGATGCTCTGCGAGTGTCATGGAACTATCACCTGGCTTATGCTTTTCCTCCCTTCTGTCTGATCCCTTTGGTCCTTCGCAAAATCAGGGAGGAGGGGGCGAGAGTCATCCTGATAGCCCCCTTCTGGCTCAGGAGACCCTGGTTTTCCTGACTCAGAGCCATGTCAGTGTCCGACCCTTGGGTTCTCCCGGCGGAGCAGAAGCTGCTCTGTCAGGGCTGTTATATCACCTCCAGGCAGACGGTCTGCGTCTAACGGCCTGGAATTTGAAAGGCAGCTTCTGAAAAGGCGAGGGTTCTCAGACTCATTAGTTTCTACCCTCCTCAGCAGTAGAAAGGAGGTGACCACGAACCTGTATTGCAGGGTATGGCATAAGTTTTTGCAACTTTATTCTGGGGGCCTCACTGACCGGGCCCCGATTCCGGCCATTCTGGAATTTTTACAGAAGGTCTGGCCATCAGTACCCTAAAGGTCCAAGTCTTGGCACTAGGGACCCTGTTTAATTGTAATATTGCAGATGACCAATGGATCTCCTGTTTTTTCCAAGCTTGTAAATGCAGCGAACAGGTGCACGTCCCTACACTAGCGCCCTGGGACTTGAACTTGGTTTTGGACGGCTTGACTGATCCTCCGTTTGAACCATTGACCACTGCTTCCATTAAACAGTTGACTTTAAACTCGGCCTTCTTGGTAGCTTTGACATTTGCTAGGCGGGTGGGCGACCTACAGGCTTTATCTGTAGATCCCCCCCTTCCTATTGGTGTTCCCTGATAGGTCGTTTCTTAATACAGACCCTTCATATCTCCCTAAAGTCTCCTCTAAGTTTCATAGAAGCCAGGAAATAGTCCTACCTTCCTTCTATGATAATCCATCTACCCCTGACGAGTTGAAATTTCAGACATTAGATGTCAGGAGGACGGTGCTTGAGTATATTGATAGGACTCAGGGCTGGAGGAAGAGTAGGGCCTTGTTTGTCTCGTTCCAGGGTCATCGGAAGGGGGCTAGTACCACAAAAACCACCATTTCCAGATGGATTCGGGAGGCTATCTGCTCGGCCTATTCCGCAAAAGGTGACCTTCTCCTGGTGGCAAAAAAGCCCATTCAACACGAGCCATGTCTGCCTCCTGGGCAGAACGGGCTAATATTCCTATTGAGGCAATTTGTAAGGCAGCTACCTGGGCATCGCCCTCTACCTTTTTTTGGCACTATCGCCTTAACTTATCCTCTTCGTCTGACCTCTACTTCGGGAGAGCAGTTCTTAATACTGTGGTCCCTCCCAGGTGATGGTCTTTGCAAGTCTTTCTGTGGGTGCGGTCATGGTGATAAGAAAATCTGAAATTACTTACCGGTAATCATATTTTACGGAGTCCATGACTGCACCCACTCACTTCCCACCCTTTAGATTACTTATTGGCATTAGTGTTATTATTATTATTATTTTTATAGTGTATTGTTACTTGTCACGGGTTGACATTTCCTACCAGTGGGTTTTGTGTGCCTTTTTCACACCTTAGGGCAGTGATGGCGAACCTATGACACGCGTGTCAGCACTGACACGCGTAGCCATTTTCAGTGACACGCGGCCGCCGGAGAAACTAGACTCGCTATTTGGATAAAAACCACAGACACAGACACAGCAGCAAAAAACTGTTGCGAGTCGGGTTTCCGACACGGCAATGCGAGCGCTTTCCGAGACATCTGCGATTTGTAAATCTCACACTACTCGCTATTACTCGCTTCCCCATTCATTAACATTGGACTCGCTAGACTAGCAACGAGTAGCGAGTCCCGGGCTCGGACTCGCTAGACTAGAGTCAAGCGATTCCGAGTTAGGACTCGCCCATCACTAACTACAGCTGAGGAAAAAAAAATGTGCTGGAGGTCTGTAGCCAGAACAGCAGAGCTCCGGCACAGAGCGTCTAGTCCTGGGACTTCCGGTAAGCGGAACCTCTGGCTGGCGCAGCAGGGAGCAGCGGAACGCTGCGGGGGACGCATATCTGAGGCCCTGTGATCGCTGTCTGGAGGTCCAGTGACTACTACAGCAACCATCCTCCAGTGAAAGGTTCTGGGCAGAATCTGGGGTGTCATGAATGTGTGATTGGCCATTACTGAGATAAGTGAGGGGGAGGCTGGAAGAGGCCTGTGCTATGGGTGCCGTTTCCCGCCATTGATTTACATAAGGAACGCCATCTTGCAGCATAGTACAGACTGCATTTCACCCTATTAATCCCTATTTCTGCTTATTAACTCTGCCCTTTCCTAAAAGACAGTTAACCCCTAATTGCCTGCAGGGCTGTCTATAAATCTTCTGTCACTGCCCCTCTGATGGAGAAGCCAAAAAAACCAAGGTTAAGTAAAGGAAGTGGTAGTAGTAGCAGTAGCCGACCCTTTCAAGAGACATGGACTGAGATGTATGGCATTATAGAAAAAAATGGCAGATCATTTTGCGTTCTATGTAGTGAAACGGTAGTAAGCAGAGCATGGAATATAAATAGACATTTTGACAGATAACCTTAGTAGCGCTTGCTTGGCCTTGAAGTGTGCAAAATACCAACCTTCAATTGAAGATTTAGCCAATGAAATTCAGCAACAAAAAAGTCACTAAATCAGTGATGGTGAACCTGTGGCAGTGTGGCAGTCCAGCTGTTGCTGGACTGCCACAGGTTCGCCATCACTGGAAGAATTCCCCCTCCCTCTCACTTATCTTAGTTCATGACACCCCACACAAGTTAAATAACAGCAAGACCAACAAAAGAAACCAACTGACAGATTAACAAAGAAGTCACTAAGCAGGTAAGTTAAAGAATTATACATATTTGTTATTTAAACTATAAATATCGTAAAATTAGGGTTTTTTTTCTCAAGGTGACACACCTCGCGATTTATGCTCGGTTTTTTGGCGAATTTTGACACACCAAGCTCAAAAGGTTGCCCATCACTGCCTTAGGGTGATGGTCTTCTGATATTATTAATCATTATGTTTGTGTATTGATACGGTTATGGCGGTTCCTCCAATTTCTCTGTAAATCAACTGAGGAGGCTAGGGGGACCGCCCCTTTTTATCTGTAGGTTTCCTGTCCTTGTGAGCGGATCCCCTCTCTCGGTAGGTGCTGTCATGGACTCCGTAAAATACGATTACCGGTAAGTAATCTCAGATTTTCCCTGTGTATTGTGTTTTTTAACTATTTAATCACAGGTTTAATAATGGTTAGGTTTTATAGAGACCTGAGCATTATCAATCTGGACAAGCTGTAAATACTCAGCTTCATTAACCCCTTCTATCACCCCAATGCGACCACACCAGGGCATCGGAAAGAGCGGTAAATACAGGAATTGGGGCTTCTAATGAATGTGACAATTTCTGGGGTGGCTGAGGGCTGCTTTCTTTATCCTGGGGGCCTAATAGCTATTGGCCTCACCACGCTAAGAACACCAGCCTTCAGCTGCCTGGTTTTTACCTTGGTTGACAATCAATAATAGGGTGAACCCCACACATTTTTTAAAATATTTTATTTAAATAATTAAAAAACAAAATAACGGGCTCCCCTGTATTTTTGGTCGCCAGGAAAGGAAAAGCCAGGCAACTCGTGGTAGCAGCCTGTAACTATCCACCTTATATGCACTGAGAATCAAAAATTCCTCGAAGCTCTATGTAATTTTCTTTAAATATTTATTTTTATGCAACTATGACTTCAGGTTCGTTGTCTATGGCAACCAATCACAGACACCGGCACAATGGGTGAGGGGCGCGACAGCCAATCACAGACGCCGTCAGAGGTGTAACTAGGTTTTCTGGCACCCGGGGCAAGGATTTATTTTGGCGCCCCCCCCCCCCCCCATCACACCCGCCACCGCCAATTTTTATTTGATGAGACATAGTGTATATATACACCTCAGGTATATATATGTATACATCAGGCAGGCACACTATGAGGTGTATATATGTATACATCAGGCAGGCACACTATGAGGTGTATATATGTATACATCAGGCAGGCACACACACTATGAGGTGTATATATGATATATACACCTCATAGTGTGTGTGCCTGTCTGATGTATACATATATACACCTCATAGTGTGTGTGTGTGCCTGCCTGATGTATACATATATATACCTCATAGTGTGCCTGCCTGATGTATACATATATATACCTCATAGTGTGCCTGCCTGATGTATACATATATATACCTCAGGTATATATATGTATACATCAGGCAGGCACACTATGAGGTGTATATATGTATACATCACCAGGCAGGCACACTATGAGGTGCATATATATATATGTATACATCACCAGGCAGGCACACTATGAGGTGCATATATATATGTAATACATCACCAGGCAGGCACACACTATGAGGTATAATATTATACCTCAAAGTGTGTGCCTGCGCCTGATGTATACATATATATACCTCATAGTGTGCCTGCGCCTGATGTATACATATATATACCTCATAGTGTGCCTGCCTGATGTATACATATATATACACCTCAAAACTCCCAGCTGGGCCAGCCCAGGACAGGCACCCCCCCACCCCCGCCTGTTTAGGTTACTTTATTACCGAACGACTCAGTCTGAGTCAGGAGGAGGCAGGCCACACAGCAGCTCCTCGGCACTTCTTCTCCTCTCCGTCCCAGACTGTGCGGCGCGCCGGGTGACGTCAGCCACAGCGCGACGGGGGGAGGGGTTGTGCACACACAGCTCCGCGACCGCCCGTGCACAATATGTGGCGAGGAGGAGATTAGTTCCGGCGGCGGCGCTGCAGTGCCACCGCCGGACGCCTGGTCACCTGCTAATGGCACCGGCGCCCCCCACTGAGTGGCGCCCGGTGCAAGAGGTCCGGCTGCACCCCCCTGGATACGCCCCTGGACGCCGTCACAGACAGTGGGCCTCTGTGATAGGCTGTTGGAGTAACTGTGTGGCGCCCCTGCGACCAAGAGGCCACAAGAAGGAAGGGACGAGATTCGCACCCAGTTATGCTAATCTGTATATGGGTGCGTTTGAGTCCGTCCTCATTGCGCAGTCAAAGGTGATAGATGACCTATTCATGGTATGGAGAGGGTCAGAACCGGAAGCTCTCACTTTTGTATCAGATCTGAATAAGAATGATTGGGGATTACATTTTATGGCTCAAATGTCTAGGACTTCGCTACAGTATTTGGACCTGCAAATACGAATGGACCAGCTGGGGGGGGGGGGGGGTTTAGTACATCCACCCACTTCAAGCCTGTGGATGTTAACAGCTATCTCAGGTTTGATAGTGGGCACCTCCCCAGCTGGATCCTGAATGTTCCATGTGTTTAATATTGGAGAGTCCGTAAAAATTGCACGAACAACAGAGATTTCAATAATGAGTCCCAACTGCTTAAAAAGAGGTTTCAGGAAAAGGGCTACCCTAATAGGATCTTGGTAGACGCCTACAAAAAAACTAAGGATTTGACACAACAATCATGTATGGAAAAGATGTGGGAAAGTAATGAAGTTAGGGATGAATTGGCTCCTGACCGTATAAAATGGAGTATGGTTACAACTTTTAATCAACAAAGATCTCAAGTACAAAATCTGTTAAGAAAATTTTACTTTATTCTAAAAGGAGATCCAGATCTGGCTGGCCATGTACCCGATAAACCAGTGGTTATTTTTAAAAAGAAGAGGAGTCTGAGGAACATAGTGGCTCCGCGTAATCCTAATTTAAAAAAAATACTTACAAAGGATGGGGATAATCTTAATTGGGGTTGCTACGCATGCCGAACACCAAAATGTTTATGTTGTCATACTATAAAGAATGGCAGTAAGACTTACACCTCAAATACGACTGGAGAAGTGTTTACCATCAAACATAGATTAACATGTTAATCTATGCATGTAGTTTCTTTGTTGGAGTGCACGTGCGGCCTACAGTATGTGGGTCGCACGGTGCAGACTATGCATGTCCGTCTAAATAAGGACAGACAGAATATAAAATCTGGTTTTCAGTTACATAGTGTATCCTGACATCTTAATAGCGTTCACCATAAGGATCCGGGTCAGATGAATCAAATAGTGATAGATAAAGTGGACCATAAGGAACCAGATAGTCTAACAAAACTTATTAAAAAAGAAAGTTTTAGGATATTTAAATTGGGGACACTTGTCCCTGAAGGACTTAATCTAGCTCGGGATAATGTCGCCAAACAGTAATAAAATGGGTTATGATGTCCAAAAGCACGGAAGGAAGCACACTTTTATTGATAATTTTATTAATAATTTGATGTATGATTTTTGCTCATTATGTGCGTAAAAATACATCATGCTGAGTATGCATAGAACTTTTTGTACTTAGATATTTTATATATTTTTATTTTAGGATTTTTATAACCATTTGTCATTGGTTGATTTTAGTGTCATTGGTTTAATTCTGTAGCCCCTGGAGAATATATGGATGAGAAAGATCTATGTGGAGTGTATAGAGTTAAGCATTGTTCAATTAGTGTGTACAATCGGCCAATTGTAAGTAAACACCCCCTTTATTATTATTATTATTTATTTATATAGCGCCATTGGTTCCATGGCGCTTTACATAAGGAGTGGGGGTAACAAGGACAGGTACAGTACATATGAGCAGTCAATGCTTGCTGATACACGACAGGAGAGGTTCCTGTCCACGAGGGCTCCTGGTACCCCCTTGTACCACCTGAGGAAGACAGTAGAGTACTGTTGAAACATGTTGTGGCAGCACAAGGGGCCAATAAAGGTTTGATTTTATTTGTTGCTCTGTTTGTGATTCATTTAGCGCTCCACAAGCCGATAAAAAAACCCCTATTTTTTCCTGTACAAGAAGGAAGTGTAGCCAGGTAAGCAAGGTAGTTGGAAACACACCCACACCGCACAAACACCAACCCTACATCTAGGACTCTGGGTTGGGCAATGGGTGGCGGGTGTAGCACAGTGGGTGGAGCGTAGAGTAGCACTGATCCAGTGGGTGGCACCGTAGATAAAACACAGGAGCACCAAGGGGAGGAGAGCAGAAGAAGAGCTGGAGTAGAACAGTGGCAGCAATTGGAAAGAACAGAACAGAGAGAGACTTCCCAGAGAGTTTCGGGTTCCCTGGAGGCGCAGAATCCTGAGAGGCAGAGACCCTAGGAAAGAAAGCACGCTCCATAGCCTGGAGGCGACAGGAAGGGGAAAGAGACTGAGAGATACCCCACAGCAGAAAGAAGGTAGGAGGACAAGGACCAAGCAGCTGCACACATCTTAGCTGGCCGGAGGCACCCTTAGAAACAGTGACAGACAGAAGGAGCCTGGTGTGCCCAAATATCTGAACCTGGGACACGGGAGGGCTAGGCCAACACCAGAGAACCAGCTCTGAAGAGGTGACTGGGGATTCCAGACCCTAATCACAAGACACACCGATGGGGGGCAGAAACTTTCCACCACGGTCTAAGAACACAGTTGTCATACTTGGACTGGTGACCCTGACTGCAAGGGAAATATATTCACCCGTTAGTCCGCGACGTCCAGACTGAACCCGTGGGTGAGGAACTACGTTAATACTGAGAGAAGGGCCTGAAAGGACTTTGAGGGAGCAACACAGAAACGACACCTGAGCTGCACAGTTTGAGTTGCCCGGAGCAGTGTAAATTGTGTGAACTATACTGAAAGAACTGTAAACTGTGAACTGTGTTCCTGGAAAGACCTAAAGTAAAGTACCCAGTAAGCTCATCCCTGTCTGAGACTGTTTACTTGCAGTGTCGCAGAAAAGTCCCACCTGAGGAGCCACAGACTGTCATCTCTGCACACTGGCTGGAGAGCTGCAGCTTGAAGTAAGTGAACTGCACTGCACACAATCCCTCACCAGGCCCATCCATCAGCACTACTACACCTGCCCTGGGGACCCTCAGCCCTACCTGAGGAGGGCGTACCATCTACGCTGCCCAAATCACCGTCCCCAGCAGGAATACGGCAGCGGTGGTTCTACCAACCACATACCCCGGGTGGCGTCACGACAAAATCCCCAGTAAATATCCCCTTTTTGGACTGATCCCAGGTCAAAGGACCTGGTCACGACTACCGTGATACCCAGAAAGAGACATCACCGGCCCTGTTCCCGAGTACCCCATAGCCTGGGGGTGCATACTGTTCACATGACTAACTAATTAGTTCTCCTCCCGGCCTTGTCCGGGATCTCTGCTGTCACTCCCGACACTGACTCGCTTTCTCCAACTTCGTTACTTTCCGGCTTAGTCCGGAGCGACGCTGCGAATCGCAAGACGCGAATCGCACGCACGCGCACAAGGCATACACTGTTGTAATCGTCATTGGCCACTCGCTATTAAAGGGTGGCGTTCAGCGCGGACGCTGCTCTACACCAGCGGTCCACACGCTCTGCACACTGCACGGTCAGGTAAAGCAATCCCTCTCTGGGACTTTCATTTTACTATATCATATTGCCATGTTGGGGCATTATATTGGATTATGTTGTCTTTCCATAGTGGGGCCATGTTAATCTGGAACTAGGATTAGTTGTACACAACACTTTTCCATGTGACAAGTAGGTGGTGTGCCGTGCTCTATATTCTGGGTGCCCAATTGGTGATGGAATATTGCCACTTCTAAGTACATATATACATGTGAAGTTTATCTCTCTCTTTATAGGCACTAGTTACATAAGCACTAGATGGATGGCACCTTCACCAAGGGTAATCCTTTGATTTAGTAACACCCCATGATAATTGGAGTTCTAATGATCTAATTGAGGTAACACTAATGGTGGGTTTACACACACCAATTTATCTGTTCAATCTCTGAACCAATCTCTGGTTGCAGTGAAATCATGGATACATTGCTCCATTTTCTGGCTGTGTACAACATGGAGCAATGTATCCATGATTTCACTGCAACCAGAGATTGGTTCAGAGATTGAACAGATAAATTGGTGTGTGTAAACCCACCATCAGGCACTTCTACCTATATTGTCATGCTCTCTTTACATACGCATTCTAGATATGCTTGTGATTGACACATATTTTCTAGTTATCAGATATAACATTGGCACCCGTCTTATAAAATCCGCACAAGATTAATTACTAGCGGGACCTCAGATTTAAAGGTATACACACACCATTGTTTGTTTCACCTTGGATGATTTATTTGCTTTCATATAGTATACTACATTATGTTATATTTTGTTAATGAAAGAGAAATTAACATGTTTAACGAAATAAGTGATAGGCTACAAATATTGTTGTTTTGATTTGCCATTTGCAATGATTTGATGCTATGTCTTTTTGACTATATTAATATGTGTTCTGTATCTTTGCTTTTATGACATTGGAATTAGCTGTTACGTGATCAAGGCATGTATCGCCGAAACGTTGTGGATATACAGCATTCCTTGTGAGATCAGGACCAAATAAACAAAATTTGTTTCACATGAACAGAACTTAGACTTTATTTTTCACTTTGAGTGTGACAGAAATAATCTTTACTGTTGATACTAATTTTTTCTGAGCACCTCAACTGGGAAGGGGTGAGCAGACTTATTTCTATATACAAATCACTGTCCCCAGCAGGAATACGGCAGCGGTGGTTCTACCAACCACATACCCGGGTGGCGTCACGACAAAATCCCCAGTAAATATCCCCTTTTTGGACTGATCCCAGGTCAAAGGACCTGGTCACGACTACCGTGATACCCAGAGAGAGACAGCACCGGCCCTGTTCCCGAGTACCCCATAGCCTGGGGGTGCATCAGTTTTTTGGCATCTCAAATAGGATCTCCTGTAAATAACCCCTTTTTGCACTGATCCCAGGCCACGGGACCGGGTCAGGACTACCGTGATACCCCAGAGAGACAGCACCGGCCTGGTTACCGATTACCCCATAGCCTGGGGGCGCATCAACTGCAGTAACCTGGAAGCAGCCCATACATTCTAGCATGTACTGTGCAGTGAATAAATCAAGAGGTTAATGAGCGGCCGTGCAGGACCAAGCGTGCAGTCTCCGGTAACTGTTCAAGCTGATGTTTAATCACTGTTTTATTTTTACAGCCCCCAGCCAAACCCAAACCCAAACAGTAACACAGACTTCTCAGGGAAGTCCCTGTTTGGGGTACATGCCCGAACACTGGATGTTCGGTGCAGACCCAAATTTTACAGTTCTGATTCGCCTATCACAAGTAATTATCTGTTATTTATGCTTAACTCATACACTAAATGCCCTGTCACACATAACGAGATCGCTAATGAGATCACTGTTGCGTCACAGATTTTGTGATGCAACAGCGAACCCATTAGCGATCACGTTCTGTGTGACACGCACCAATGATCTGGCCCATGCTGTGAGATCATTGATCGTTACACACTGCTCTCGATCATTTCTACATCATTGCGCTCCCGCTGGGAGCGCTACATCGTTGTGTTTGACAGGGACAATGACCAACAATCTCAATGCTACACTATGGAGTGACAATTTCTAATGACCTCAGTATAATTCTGGATCGCTAGTGCGTCGTTTTTCACATCGCTGGTTAGATACCTGTTTGACATCTTACCAGCGATGTAAAAAACTATGCACATTGTTATCGTTATCAGGATTGCTGGTGCGTTGTTATGTGTGACTGGGCCTTAAGACATAATGGGACAGAGCATTTGTTTACTTCATTTTATTGATTCCAGACTACATCTTAAGAATCTGCTTATCTGGTGCTTATTTTATACATTTCTTTAAATACAGGATAATATCCTATCTCAGAGGTTAGGAGCAGATAATCTCAAGATGACTATGGACTTGTTTAATGGCTTTATGTCTCTCTTGTGGTAGATAAATCTGCATTGGCTTTTACACTGTAAGTAATGCACTGGATTAGATGAGTCTAGTTGAGTTAAAGGGTATTCTTACGACTAGTCAATACATCAAAGTAGGACCACTCTACACTTTATACACTGAAGTATTATTTGTAATGAGCCTGAAGACTCATTACAACCAGTACACAATTTTTGTATTGTCAGTAGAGGCTTTCTTTAGTAATGCTCATATGATATTTCGTCCATGAGGGGTATTAGGAAACAAAAAAAATTATATTTCTTATGCCTCTTCCATCATTCAGTTCAATGTCTGACTTGTTAATTAGAGATGAGCCACCCCCCTAATGTTCGAATTCGATTCGGTTCGCTGAATTGGGAGTTTGTTCGTCGAATGTTCGTCGAACACCATCAAATCCCATTGAAAACAATGACAGCCAAAACAAACACATAGAAAACACATAGAAAACAACTTCTAAAGTGTCCAAAAGGTGACAAACTACTCAGAAGATAGAACAAAAATATGGAAAAGTGAAAATTACATATAAAAATGCGAAAAGAAAAGAGATAGACGTGTTAAAGGGGGAGGAGACACAGATATAGGCATGTCATGCCCTTGCAAAATCAGTTTTTACTACAGTAGTTGTAAGGCATCATGCACACGATGAGTAGTTGTTGAGTTTTACTTCAGTATCTGTAAGGCCACGTCAAGAAGATAAGTATTTGGTGCATTTTACGTCAGTATCTGTAAGGCCATGTGCAGATGATGATAATTTGGTGCGTTTTACCTCAGTATCTGGAAGGCCTTGTGCAGGCGATGAGTATTTGGTGCGTTTTTAACGCAGCATCTGGAAGGCCTCGTGCACACGATGAGCATTGTGTCACATTTAGGGGACTACAACAAGAGTCTCCATTTTTCCCAAAAATTTGGACCCAGACACCACTTCAGTGGCATCAATTGACCCACAGTTGCAAGCTGAAAATGGTTGGTGAGGTGACTTTCATGCAGCACATTCCAAAATCCACAAACCTTTAGTCTCCCGATGTTATCTGTAAGATTTGTCACCAAAATGTAAGTAGCGGCCAAAAAATCTGGGTAACTATGAAGACAGCAGGAGAAGGGGCTGCTGTCCAAGTCTTGCCATCCCCAAGAGTTGTGTGTCAATCCTCTGTATGTAGAAGTTCCTCCACTGCTTCTGCCTCCTCAACCCCGTCTTGGTCCTCCACCTGCACTTAAAGCCTGTCTGTTAATGCCACCCGCGTTCTAACTGCGCACAAGGAATCCTGCACACCTCCTAACTATGATGGCAGCAGGGCTCAATGGCATCAGGTGGTCTTTACCTTGAAATTTATGGAAAATGTGAGTCACACAGCTAGGAAGTTGTGGTCTGCTGTGGAGATCGAGTTTCATCAATGCTTGTGTCCACTGAACCTGCAGCCAGGGAAGGCCGCGTGCGACAATGCTGCAATGCTGGGTGCAGCCCTCCACCAGGGCAATGTGACACACGTGCCTTGCATGCTCACGTCTTAAACCTAGTTGTCCAGCAAATTTTTGCACACTATCCAGGCCTGTATTGTCTTCAGCAGAGGGCACTGTCACTGTGTGCTCACTTCCGCCGTTCGCATCCCATAGCTCAATGCCTTGCATCTCTACAGAAGTCGTTCTGCCTGCCAGTTCACGGCTGAAATATGATGTGCCGATACGATGGAATTCAACTCTGCACATGTTGCAGCAACTGTGGCAGCACCGACGAGCCCTGGTACAATAAGTCATGACATATAGCCTGGGCCTACGAGATCCAGAGGTGGGGCAAATCACACTGCTGGAGTGGTCTGAAATAAAGGACCTATGCATCATTCTGTACAGTATTGAAAGGTCGACGAAGATGTTTAGTGATGATTATGCCATTATCAGCATGACTATTCCCGTCATTTACATGCTGGAGATCACTTTAAACAGTATTCGGAGTCAGGTGGTGGCACTAGAGGAGGGGAGGAAGTACAGGAGGAGTCATATCCGGAAGGACTCACAAGATCTCCAAGGTGCAATTAACACTTTATGAATGAGGGTCTACATTATGCTTGCTCAGAACCTTTTTATCTGGACCTGGATCCAACTCCAAAAGCTTCTGGGCATCAGTGCAGATCATTACCTCGTCTTGACCACAAAAGCTTTGGAGCAGACCTCTGATTCCCAGGCTATAGTATGAGTGAAGAGCGATGCATAGTCAACCATCTGTCTTACCCCATACTCAGATGGGTGGTTCGAGACTTGGGATCTGTGCGGAAACAAGTGGGATTGTGGTGACACCTCTGAGGACTGGTGTATTTGTGAAGTAGAAGTTGAGGTGGAGGAGAGCCGACTTGCTGAAGCACTTGCTATCCATTCAAGCGCCTGGTCTTTTTGTACCTCATCTAGAATTGGTATTGATCATCGTCTGAGTCGTGTCCGTACCAAAGGGATCATTTCAGAATCTCCAAAAAAAGAAGTAGACATCTTACTTTGGCTGGAAGATGCTCTTTCTCCAGCAGATGTTACTCCTTTCTTTCCCATGTACCCCACAGACACAAACGTTTTTTCCATTTCCACCACGCCTATTCCCCCTTCCACCAGCAGCATGCCTTTTGACACTCATTTTGTATGTGAACAAATTGGCAACTCTGCAGTTGTTGGCAAAAAATATTCTGATGGAAATCGAGCACAGCTGATTGGCCAGACAGTGGTACTAGGCACAAAAAATTACCTTTGCTTGTTCCAGTAAAAAATTATTAGAATTAACTACACTCAAGGTGTATTTAATTGTATTAAACGTGGCCTACAGTGAAGGTTTAGTGAACACTGCTTTTAAGCAAACACTGACAGGTTAGCTTGTTGCAGTAAAAAAGTAGTAGAATGAACTACACTCAAGGTGTATTTGGTTGTATTAAACATGGCCTACAGTGAAGGTTTAGTGAACACTGCTTTTAAGCAAAAAATGACAGGTTTACTTAGGTTGCAAGTAAAAAATTAGTAGAACGAACTACACTGAAGGTGCAGCTTCTCTCACAAGTGGGCTACACCACTGTGGAACACTGCTAGTCTGCTACTAGCCGAACAAAGTGCCTGGACTACCTGCAGCAAAAAAATGCCTAATTAAGACAGGGGTTGTAGCTTTCTTCACATCAGTGCTACACTACCTGCCCTAATGGATTCAAAGAGCTATTACTGTAGCCAGATGCTGTGAGAAAGACTTGCACAGCACTGGCACACACCTGACACACACCTGCCTGGCAAAAACTAATAGAGACTGCTTTAACCTAGCCCTGATAAGGGCTGCAATTAAAACTAGCCCCTGCTTCTTTAAAGTAGCCCTGAAAAGGGCTGATAGACTACTAGTCCCTAGTCCCTATCCCCAATCGCTACTCCTATGGAGCAGCCCTAAAAAGGGCTGATATTACTAGTCCCTACTCCCTAAACCTATGTATCTAACTTTGTATTCGCTCACTAGCTGACTGAGAGAACACAATTTAGTTTGCACTGTTTAGCGGTCGCACACAGCATCAGCCGTCTAACACCTGCAGCAGCTATCAGCAAAATGGTGGCGACCTTTAAGATGGCCGGATTTTATAGGGCTAGGACTTGTGACATACACAGCCAATGATGACATAGTTGTGTGAAAAAATGCACTTTGCAGTGTGGCACTGTGATTGGCTAGCAGCCTTAACCCGCCCCACTGTACATGCTTTAGGAGAAAGGAGAAAAAAAGCAGCGCGACCTTATGCTGCAGCTCTGATACAAGCCCCCCTGCACAATATACACACAAACTGGATATTAACATTCATTTGCAGTATTAGGCTAGTTTAGGGTTAGGAAGATTAAGCTTTTGTGGATCGAAGCGTTATCGAACATATACTAGAACTGCCGAATTTCCAGCAAATTGTTCTAATTCGGCGAATGACTCGAACACCGCCAAAAACAGCTCGAATGTGAGATTGGCGAACAATTCGAATCAAACATCGCTCATATCTATTGTTAATATCTGAAGCATACGCAGAAATCACAGAACTGACAGCAAAGCTCAGAATTGGTCTCAATGCCCACTGAGATATTCACCTGATGTACTATGTATTTTTTAAAAGCAATGTTCCTTTTTTAGGAAACAAATACATGTTTTATTTACTTTATAACATATTTATGAACTGAGTATACATTTTTAGAACAAGACTTCATCTCACTAAGAGCTGTGTAAATCTACAGCAGGTGAAATAAGTATTGAACATGCAACCAATTTTCTAACTAAATACCGTATTTTTTGGATATAAGATAAAGTAAAAAATGTTTGTACCGTGTTAGCCAGTAGATAGAAAAATAATAGAATCAGAGTCCTCAGTGGTTGATACCTTTTAATGTCCAACTGAGAAGATGGTAAGAAAAAGCAAAGCAAGCTTGTAAGACACTATGGCCCTTCATCAGGTTTAATATACAACTTCTGGAGAAACACATATATATACAAATGCAGGGTGGGATAATGCAATACATAACACAGGTGACGTGAAGCACATAGTGGTCAATTAGGAAGGGAGAAGGAGCAGCAGCTGGCAGTAAAATCAGAGTTCCAAGATAAGTTACAGACAGTTTTATTGTCCTTTGATTAGTGTTTGGTCCAAGAACAGGATTGGAGGGGGCAGTGAAATGGCTGTGATAACAGTTCATGTAAGAAGTGTCAAAGTTTTATTGTCCTCTAACTGGGGACTGTTCAAAGATATGATTCCCTCCAAATGCCTTTTCAATTGATGTAAAAAGATATGAATCAATGTGAGACATTCATTCCTGCTTTGAATGTGTATTCACCAATTCCAAATTGGATTATAAGGCGCACTTTTGTTCCCCTAAATTGGAGGAATAGGAACTGCGTAGTTACCTTATGGTGCTGTTCCACTTTTCACCACCTTACTCCTCTCATGGATGTTGTCTGGTTAACGTTCAGGCACCCTCCGCCTGGGGGAACGCCGGCACTATGGCCTTGGCCAGCGGTCGAACAGCGCTTCGTTCACTGTCAGGAAGTTGTCAGCTGTTTGTAGCAAATGCTACGCCGCAGTCAGGTGACTCTTGATGGGGAGGAGCGGTGGAGTCAGGGAAACAAACTGCTGTGCGGTCCTGTCTCAGTGCGTGGTATAGCTAAACCGACATGTTTCAAAGGCAAAGCGGCCTTCCTCATCAGGGTTACTGGCTACATAATGGAGGATAAGAGGTGTAGCCAGTAACCCTGATGAGGAAGGCCGCTTTGCCTGTACTTTAACCCAACAACATCCGTGAAAGGTGAAAAGTGGAACAGCACCGTAAGGTAACTACGCAGTTCCTATACCTCCATACTAGGTTGCTGTGATTACAAGATAGATTGTCATCTCTGAATATTGCAGGCCATTAATACTGCTGGGAACCCTGAGACCAACCAGAAGTAGAATATCATATCAGTGCAAGTACACTGACAAACATATAAAAGTATATATTAGAAACCCACTATTTTCATATATTATGGTACCTTTACACGCCACCACCTAGGGTAGCAACAGGTAGGCACCGCACGTGCACGCGCGCGTTTTCAACAGTTCCTAACAGTACCTGATGCCGCAATTACACGCCGCCACAAGATGCTCCACAGAAGGTACTTTCGTTCACCGGAAATGCCGAAGGGTGCCGCAGGTTACCTTCTGTGGAGCACCTTCCCTGATTTACACGCCGCTACCACAAGGGAATCTGGGCGTACATATTGTGCGCCGTAACTACATAGGCGTGACAGAGTTGTGTATTATGCAACACTCGTACAGTGATTGGACAATGCAATAACATCATGATTGGCCAGCCAGCGCAGGGAGGCTGGCTAATACATGACGCTATAGCATATGTGTATTGTGACTGCTCTGCACGTTAAATATGCCGCCCTGTGCACGGACAGCCAATGGGTACACAGTAGTCCCCACCAATGATAGCTGATGGGGCGTGGTATACATGACGCTGTAGCACGCCCCAGGTAAATCAAATACCTTGCTTGTGACCCGATTACACACCGCCACTGTAGGGATTATACCTGCTTGTTTTTCAGCACGGCTGAAACACAGGTATCCAAAGAGACAGGAAGGAACAACCTGAATTACACGCAGCCACTTCGTGGTGTTTTGAAGGTAAAAGGTACAATTGTCTCCAATACCTGCCGATTTCTACCTTTCGGTGGCGGCGTGTAAAGGTACCATAAGGTATATATTTTAATAGATCAATTTATATTATAGACAGCACAAAAAGAGGAGTCCCTAGAAGGAAGGAACTACAACCACCAATATACACTCCTGGAAAGACCACATATAGGACTAAGCAGCATATCACAGCAGTGCAAGCATACAGATATATTTATATCTGATATATAAAGCTGAATGTGTGTATGTATGTATATCCGGGATTGGCATCTACACCGTCGCAACTACAGCCACAAAATTTTGCACAGTCACACGTCTGGACCCCGAGAGCGTCATAGGCTATGTTGTGAGGCGAAATTTTAACCCTGCGCGTTCCAGTTCACCAACAATTTTGCCCCTATCTACATAATGGGGAAAAAGTGAAAGGAAAAGTGTTGGAGGAAAATCGACAGCTGCCAGCTACAGCCACAAAATTTTGCACAGTCATACGTCTGGACTCCAGGAGCGTCATAGGCTATGTTGTGAGGCAAAATTTTATCCCTGCACTTTCCAATTCACCAAAGAATTTTGGCCCTATCTACTTAATGGAGAGAAAGTGGCAGTTACCAGTTGACAGTTGCGAATGAGAGGGGCTTAATGACAGCACCAAAGGCTAAAAGCATATACCAGCATATAGTCACTAAGGTGGGGCCCTGACATGGAATATTCACCACGCACAGGGACATGTATACACACTACATGCACACAAAGATTACAGCTAAGGTGGAGCCCCAACATTGGATACTCACCATGCACCCAAACACAAACCACAAAGAGACACACACAACACAGAGACACACACCACACAGACACCCCCCACAGGGACACACACACATATACACCCTATAGGGACACATGCACTCACCCCACAGGGACACACACACCACAGGGACATACACACCCCACAGGGACACACAGACCCCATAGGGATGGACACAAACCACAGAGACACCCCTCTCCCCACAAGGACACACACCACAGGGACACCCGTCCCCCCCAAAAAGGACACACACCACAGGGACACCCCCACAGGGACACACGCACACCACTGGGACACACACACACCCCAGGGACACACACACCCCAGGGACACACACACCACACAGACAGACACAGATGTGCACAAGTCGCCTCACACAACTCACCTCATACGTCTGGTATTTTTAATTCCAAAAATAAACATCTGATTAAAAACAGCCAATGTGCAACACATGTGCCATATAGAGAATTAAGGCAGATGTCAGTCACATGAGCTGTCTATTGTATGTGTTAGGTAACATATACTGCCCGGTTGTGGGGAGGGTTTACTGTCGGCTGGAGATTTATCAGGCTGCCTATAGCAACCAATCACAGCTCAAGTTCTATTTTCCTACAGGTCATTAATATGACATATTCAAATTCTATTTTGTTATAGCTAACAGCAGTCATTTATTAACCCGGGCGTAGCCGGGTACTACAGCTAGTAGAGGTATATATTGGAATACTAGAAACAGGCCCGATGCTATTGCATCGGGAGTGCGGTGAAATGAATTGTGTGTATCCTTAGTCGTGCTAACAGGAGCAGTAAACATGTGTGACACTATTTTCGCTTTTGAAAAAACCTGTTGTATCTGGTGTGTTTGAATTTGGGTATTCTATATATGTAGCTTGATTTGAGTAATTTTAAACATGTGCATTGTCTTTTGTTAGTTGTGTGCTGTATTTAGGTAAGTAGTGTGGTGTTTGTTGGCCGATGTGTATTATGTGTTGTATCTTGTGTTTGCAGTGTGTGTGTCTTGACACAACACAGTGTGTTGTAATCGAGTGTGACTGTAAATGATTGTGGTATAGTGTTTTGTGTTTGGGCATGTGTAAATAAAAAAACTGTATAGAATTAAAAGCATAGCAGCAAAGTATACAGGCGGCTGTGCGGGTGGCAGAGTATACAGGCGGCTGTGGTGGTGACAGAGTATACAGGCGTCTGTGGTGGTGGCAGAGTATACAGGCGTCTGTGGTGGTGGCAGAGTATACAGGCGTCTGTGGTGGTGGCAGAGTATACAGGCGGCTCTGGTGGTGGCAGAGTATACAGGCGGCTCTGATGGTGGCAGAGTATACAGGCGTCTGTGGTGGTGGCAGAGTATACAGGTGGCTGTGGTGGTGGCAGAGTATACAGGCAGCTGTGGTGGTGGCAGAGTATACTGGCGGCTGTGGTTTTTCACTTTTAACCCCTGTTTGACTGGCACCACACTGATCACTGATGAATGTCCAGCGGTTTTCCAGTGGAGGGTTGTGGGGGATTTTGCCTTGGGTGTTAAAGAAGTTTCTGTGTATACCCTACAGGACAATGAGGCTCAGCAGGAATCTGCCATTCTGGGAGCTCTTGTCACTTGTCAGCATGTTACCAGCTCGGCTTTCTTGCTTTGCATTCTGTCTTTGAGACAGGGCAGTGGCACGAGGTGGGCGGAGCTACTGCGGGGACGCGCGAGGTGAGTGGAGTAGCGGCATCGAGGTGGGCGGAGACGCTCAAGTGACCGGAGCCAGCCGGGAGGTGAAGAGCGGGTGAGCGGCAGCATCCGGCGGAGCATCTGGGCCGGTGGTAAGTATAGGTGTCCTGGGGGTATGAGTGTGGCGTGGCGAGCGAGGGGGGGTGATTGAAAAATGGAAGGGGGGGCGTGTGTGCGGACGTGGCGACTGAGGACGGTGTGTGTGATGAGGAGTGTGATGGCGGGGGTGTGTGTGGAGGAGTGGGGAGTGAGAGCGGAGTGTGTGTGGGGCCACCGAGAGTACCGATAGCAAGAGTGGGGCTGTATTAGCCCCGCTCTCGCTAATGGTCGGCCATCTTGTTACACCTTTAGTGGTTGTACAGCCAGCCAGCTTCTGTCCAGATATGACGTCATTTCGAGCAGAAACGGACGGAAGCTGGCTTAGGCAGTTATTATATACTAGCTGTGAGCCCGATGTGATTGCATCGGGATTCTAGAATGTGATAGATAGATAGAAAAAGATACATAGATAGATAGATAGATAGATAGATAGATAGATAGATAGATAGATAGAAATAGATAGATAGATAGATAGAAAAAGATACATCGATATATAGATACATAGATAGATAGATAGATAGATAGATAGATAGATAGATAGATAGAAAAAGATACATCGATATATAGATAGATAGATAGATAGATAGATAGATAGATAGAAAAAGATACATAGATAGATAGATAGATAGATAGATAGATAGATAGATAGATAGCTATAGATACATAGATAAATAGATAGATATAGATAGATAGATATAAATAGAGAGAAATAGATAGATAGATAGATAAATAGATAGATAGAAATAGATAGATAGATAGATAGATAGATAGATAGATAAAGATACATAGATAGATAGATAGATAGATAGATAGATAGATATAAAAAAATACATAGATAGATAGATAGATAGATAGATATAAATAGATAGATAGATAGATAGATAGATAGAAATAGATAGATATAGATAGATTTGTAGAAATAGAGAGAAATAGATAGATAGATAGATATAGATAGATACATAGATATATAGACAGATAGATAGATAGATCGATAGATATAAATAGATAGATAGATAGATAGAAATAGATATAGATAGATTTGTAGAAATAGAGAGAAATAGATAGATAGATAGATAGATATAGATAGATATAGATAGATATATAGAAATAGATAGATAGATAAATAGATAGATAGAAATAGATAGATAGATAGATAGATAGATAGATAGATAGATAGAAATAGATAGAAGTAGATA